>CAWUFW010002831.1:0-1200000 GCA_963921515.1 Calotriton arnoldi | reverse complement strand
TCACTCACAGCCCAAGCCTGGCTTCTGTAGACGTTTACCCCAAAATTATTATACATCCAAGGAATTTAACAGGATCAAAGATCGGACTGCTGTTTCACTGGAAAGTCAAGTCAAGGAAAGCTTTATTCGACTGCTTTTTTAACAATCATAAAAGCACATACAAAATATACCATATTCACCATTAAATTACACAGAATAAATACAATAGTCAGGTTTCGACAATAAAACAAGTTAAAACAAACACAAAAAAAAATAACACAGCAGTGATATAAGCTATCTAAAAAGGGGATGAATGCCCCTTTTACTTATGATACATCCTTAATAATACTTTTCCTTAGGTGGAGCACCTTCTTCAAAAACATAGCTACCCTCCAGGCTATGTGTTCGTTCTCCAAAAACTGAAGTTTAAAAAATGCTGGGTGACATTGCCTCAACCCCTGTTTTTTTTAAATTGGAATTAACCACATTTTCCATAACTCTATGTAAAATTTGCAAAATAAAACTAAATGAATGGTTGATTGACCGGAACGCTTATCACACGGGCATGGTTGCAATATTCGTGACCAATCATTCATTTTTGGAAAGGTCACGAGTCTATGAACAGTGCCCAACCTTAATCTAGTTAAAAGCAACCTATCAAAACCACCAGGTACAAAAGTTAAATATGGCTCCATCCCTATCGTAGTTAATATTAACTGATGTTGTTTAACACTGGGCTTTAAAATTTCCCCTGACACTCTAATTGTGTCTAATAACTGGAGACCCTCTTTTTTTAGTGCTTTCCTGGAGATCCCCTGCATGGACCCTGGGTCGGTGAAATATTCTGGGTGACCTAGATCCTTCATAAAATCACATACGAACCTTACCCAGGGAATTTTTAAAGCCCCTTCCATTTTGAGGCTATCCTGCAGGATCTCCCTATTTAGCTTAGTCTGTTCTTTCGACCAGATCCTATGCCACAAAAGTATGGGTTCCATTTTTATGAGATCGGAGATAAAAGGAAGGCACAGCTCATCATGGCAGTCATAAGAAGGTGTACTTGGTGGGACAGATAAAATATTCCTTAAAAAGGAGTTTTCCACAAGTTGTAGCGGGTGGGTATTGGCAAAACCCCACACCCCGCCCCATACATCGCGGTAGAGATGCACTTTGCTCTATAAATTTGGATGAGCTCAGCTGGCGGTTTCCTGCCTAATTTCTTTGAAAAGGATGCAAGGGCAGCTGTTGTCCTAATAAACGCCAGCCTTTTAGTAGATATAGTGTGGGCCTATAAATCATTATGGCTAAATAAAATGCCAAGATATGAAAAACTCTTCGTTGAGGCTAGCTTCTGGCTGTCTACAAACATGTCTCGTGACCTCTGGCTCCCTGAGCCGCATCTCATGACGAAGGTCTTTGATATGTTAATACTAAGACCAAGTTCCTTCATATAGTTAGTAAAACTATTTAGGACCTTCTGAAGGCCGACTTGTGTTAGGGCCATTAAAACCACGTCATCCGCATAGAGGAGAGCAGGAATAGGTCGGCCACCAGCTTGAGGGAAATCTTGTCCCTTCCTAAGTAGAGCATCTTCCAATCCATTGATGTAAAGGTTAAAAAGAAAGGGGGCAGGACACAACCTTGCCTGACCCCCCGTCTGATGGGAAATGCAGCAGTACACTCCCCATCCAAACCAAAGCGCACGCTGGCTGATGCACCAGTATAAAGACGCCTAAGAAAAAGGATGATGTGCACGTCAACCCCCACGGCCTCGAGGACCTCCCACAGTTTGTCATGTCTTACAGAATCAAAGGCCGCGGTGAGGTCCACGAATGCCAAGAACAGTCTTCCCTTTTTCGCTCTAGTGTATTTTCCCATCAAGATAGACAAATTTAAACTTTGTTCGATTGTTCCCAACCCTTCCCGGAAACCGGACTGTATGTCGGATAGAACCCAACTTTCCTCTGCCCAATCTTGCAGACGTTCCAGGATAACACGCCCTGCCACTTTTACCATAGAGTCAAGTAAAGATATTGGTCTATAACAGCCGGTGTCATGACGGTCCCCTTTTTTAAAAATTGGGACGATAATAGACTCTACCCAGGTCTTTGGTAGCGAGGCTTGGCAACTAGCGTTAATGACCTGAGTTATAATAGGCCCCCACAGAGTAGTATTAGACTTGAACAGGTCCACTGGGACACCGTCAGGTCCGGGGGCCTTTCCTCCCACGCTAAGTGCAAGGGCTCTGTTCACTTCCTCCAAAGTGAACTGCAGGTCTACGTTGTCATTAATTCCTGTTGCTATATCACTAGATTGCCTAGCAGGGTTTCCTTGTCCGTTGTATACCCTTGAGAAATGCTTAATCCAAGAATCCTCAGATATTGCAATCTCTAATGAAGGACCATCTCCAGGAAGTTGAAACGGGGCCTTCACTGCTCTCCAGAACGCGGCGCTGTCTTTCTGTTGCGCCGCACTGTGGAGTGCTTCCCAAGCATCATTCCTCATGGCACTCTTTCTTTCTTTAATGGCCTGCCTATAGACCAGTCTCGCCTGCCTAACATCTTTAGGACTTCGGGGCTGCCTATGAAGCACATGCTTTAGATTGGAATATGCTTGCGTGCATTTTGTATTGAACCACCCCGGCTCTTTGGGTCTATTACGGTGCTGGACAGTTAGTAAGTTCCTAACCTCGTTTGATATTTCAAGGAAGGACGCTAGAATACTATCATAAGAGGCTAGTTCACTTAGACAAGTATCAAAAGCGGATTTGCAAGTCGTTACCAATTGTTTTGTCACCGTAACAGGATCCACTTTCGACCACTGTAAAGTGTAACCATTGGTTTTGTCGAGTTTTATCTTTCCTGTGGTATGTGCGACATTGGCAACCCTTTTGGGCCCGTATAGTGGGATATTAATCATTAAACTTAGGGGAAAATGGTCACTCAGAGAGTTATCGCCAACCTTAAAAGAGTGCAGCCTAGAGGCATGATTACATGAGACTAACATATAGTCTATCGTTGAGGCTAAGCCTCTTCCCTTAAAAGTATAAGGCATAGGAACAGGCGTATCCAATAATTCATTTACAAAGCCCAGTTCAGTGCTAAAAAGCAACTCGTTAAACAACTCCCCCGCCGTTGAGTGACAAAAGTGGGTATTGCACAAGCCTTCTTCATTAATAAAACCACAAATTCTGCTATCCTCGAAGGGACACGGAGCACAATTAAAATCGGCTGCCAAGATTAGTATTATATCTTTGGAACCAGTATTACAAATAGAATTGACATCATCACCTAGTTTTTTTACCACCTTGCTGAGTTCAACTGGTGGGATATTATTATAAAAGTTAACCAGAGCAATGCATTGTGTTACACTCAGAAACAATTTGACTATCTGGTAATAACTATCCCCCAAATATGATTCGATTTTATCTGCTGCTAACTTGTTGGAAATATATATGCAGAAGCTCGCCCTTTGGTCTCCCCCCTAAGCCCTTCACTGCCTGCGTGTGAAATGTTTTAAAACCATTTATGTGATTTGCCTCTATAGACCAGGTTTCCTGCAGACAGAGTATATCGTAGTTCACAATGTAATTGCACCTCACTTGGTTTTGTAGCTTTGTGCGCAGCCCTGAGATGTTCCAAGAGATGACATTCCAAGGGAAATACTCAGGGTTGATCAGGGAGGTGGGGGGAACAAGCCTAGGAATATTAAAATTATCAGCGCAAGGTGGCACAAGTGATTGAGTTGGATGCTCACAAAGTCTATAGGAAGGAGCCACACTCAGCGTACTGGCTCCCCACTCTATAACTTCCTTTGCACCAACAATCGGGATTGCCCCACCCACTATTTCAGTAGAGTCTATTCTGGCTCCCTGCACCGATAATCCATCAGCGCAGCACCCAGCAAACCCACTATCATGATTTAAAGGCTGGTTCTTGGAAGCCAGTCACTCAATGTCTTCTAAAGTATTGAAGACATCAAAATAATTACTGACTGGGACTGCATACCTGTACTGTCTTGGTCCATTAGGATTCTCTTCCTCTAGGAAATACTGTGGGAGACTACGTGGTTTATAGAAAAAACCCAGAGGTAAGATGCTTATCCCATTAGCTCTAACGGGCCAGTTGCCTACCCTATCTAGTATGGTTTGAACCAGACCTGGGGACCTAAATGTTAATACAATGCAATCACCAGATAATGACTTGGTAGAACTTCCCACCCAGCCAATACGCCGTGCCATCTTAAACTCTGTAAATAGCTCATGAGATATGCCTGTCTTTGCTCTTAATAAATGTAAAGACTTGCTCCTCAATGCTGACCAATGTTCCCCGTCGCCAACCGGCATAGGAGGAACATTGGCCAGTACAACTGTATATGGTGTTGCTTCAGGGGGAAGATGCAGCTTCCTTGGGCCTGACAGATTTCCCCTAGCCAAGCCTTGACGTCTGGGGCTACTTATAGTCTGGCCTCCAACTCTGGACATGTAACCCTCCCTGCCAGAGAGGGCCCCCTTTGGATCGTCTTGCCCTGTGGGCCTGCCCTGTTTCGGGTGGAGTGGTTCCGCTTGGTTTAATGAGGGAGGACGCAGCTCTTCTCCCCGGCAACCTTGGCCGGGCCAAGTTGTTAGAATTATTGGAAGAGTAGAGTACTTGTTGTTGAGAAACACTCCCTTTCTCAGGGTTACCTACCGGTTGAGTGGGAAGTGGGTCTCCATTACTACTAGAGGGTACAGACCTCATTCTGCATTGACAGGAACTGGACGAGGCTGAGGGAGCACTGTTTACTAGTTGTTCCAAGTTAACTAGCCTCTCCTCCAGTTGAGTTAGCTTTTGCATCAGCGGGTTCAAAAGACCTGACACAGTCAATATTAATTTATTCCAGAAGTCCTCCTGCTCCTGAATCAGAACTGAGCTTGGTAACGCAGTATCCTTTGGGGTTGCAGTATGTCCTTGAATAGGCTCTCTCTCTCAGCAGATTTGGGTTTACGTCCCAACGCCTTTGATGGGGGGTTAGTTTGCCTATTGGAGCCTTGTCCTTTCCTTAGATGGTGGGGCAAGGCTACTCCCTTGACAGGCTTTAGCTTTCTGACCCCTTGTGGTTATATTTGGCTTGGGCAGATTGTTACTTGCCTCAGAAACCTCCGGGACATCGATAATTTCCAGATCAGTTATCAGAGGGTGCGACATATTTATTTCATAAGAATTAGCTACTGGGTCAATGTTATCTGCAGGGGCAGTCGTGGGCAATCGATTTGGAGGAAAGTGGGGCTCTAATGACAATCTACGCTCGGTGAGTGTGATTTCATGAATCAATGCCGACTCGGCCCTTAGAAGGAAGGCATCTAAAGTTCCTACCACACCCTGCCCCGATAGCGATTTACGTTTACTCATGATTTAGTACAGATTTAATTCAGCCCCAGGGTAACAATAAATTACTGTGCTCACGTACCTTGTTCGCACAGGTCAATACATGTGTCCTGAGTCATAAAATATCAATAATGTGGCCCAGCCCGGCCTCCCTCGGGCTCTGACGGGCGCAGACGGGCCCGCCCTTGGCCCGGGCACGTCCGCGCGCGTCCCGCGCTGCGGGAGCCCTGGCCTCAATTTGAACGCCTCCTGGCGCTCCCCGTGACGTTGGCGGCGTGCGCGCTGCTTGGGCTGCTGGGGTTTGTAGTTTGGCCCCCCTCGCGGGACCGAGACCGGGAAGAAATCCGGTGGCAGCAGCTATGGCAGGCTGTAACAGCAGGCAGACGAGAAGTAATCGAGCTCCCGCGCTGCGGGAGCCCTGGCCTCAATTTGAACGCCTCCTGGCGCTCCCCGTGACGTTGGCGGCATGCGCGCCGCTTGGGCTGCTGGGGTTTGTAGTTTGGCCCCCCTCGTGGGACCGAGACCGGGAAGAAATCCGGTGGCAGCAGCTATGGCAGGCTGTAACAGCAGGCAGACGAGAAGTAAGTGAGCTCCCGCGCTGCGGGAGCCCTGGCCTCAATTTGAACGCCTCCTGGCACTCCCCGTGACGTTGGCGGCGTGCGCGCCGCTTGGGCTGCTGGGGTTTGTAGTTTGGCACCCCTCGCGGGACCGAGACCGGGAAGAAATCCGGTGGCAGCAACTATGGCAGGCTGTAACAGCAGGCAGACGAGAAGTAAGTGAGCTCCCGCGCTGCGGGAGCCCTGGCCTCAATTTGAACGCCTCCTGGCGCTCCCCGTGACGTTGGCGGCGTGCGCGCCGCTTGGGCTGCTGGGGTTTGTAGTTTGGCCCCCCTTGCGGGACCGAGACCGGGAAGAAATCCGGTAGCAGCAGCTATGGCAGGCTGTAACAGCAGGCAGACGAGAAGTAAGTGAGCTCCACTGGAAAGTCAAAAACAAATGGATGCACATCTCTAGCCTGGGTTTTTTGGACGATTCAGAGAAAAGTAATAACCCATACTCCATAGTTAACCCTGCCTCTTTTTAGATACATCTATTTACGAAATCAAAGCAATTCTATTAATGCAGATTTGATAAAGTAAACTGCTATTCTCTACCCCCCCTCAAGAGACGGCCCCTTTAAATGTTTTGAGGAGACGGCTATTTAGTGACTACACATGAATGAAGTAACAGATAGGACGCTGCCTCTCAGAACAGAGAAGCTGAGACTCACATGCAGCAATTCTTTTTCTTGCAAAATTTGTCCTGCTTAGGATTTCTCACTCTTGTACGTGTTATCTCAAATGCACCTCAATGGAAAAATTAATGTCTCATTTTTTTCTATATCGTCTTTTTTAGTCTTCTCAAATGTTGGCATGTTTGCATGTACAGGCTGCTGCAGTACAGACTTCCATACAAATGAGCCAACTCAAGCAGCCACACTCTGTTCCATCAAAAGCAAACAAGTAAAAAAAAACACTATGGAGGGAGCAGCAAGCAGGGACAGTGGGAAGGGGGAAGAAATAGTGCCTCAATCACGTCGGGAACAGCGGACAATCACTGATTAACTTGAATCAATCTGTGCTTGGTCCGTGCTCCACAGAAAGGATCAGAAGTGATGGTTTGCCATCACTGGCCAATGAAAGAGACTGTAAAGAAGAAGGACGCTGAAGCAAACAAATTGTAAGCAATGGGCGCTCCAAGCGCTTTTTGTAAACAATAGTGTCTCGCGAGTGCATGCGCTAGCACATGCTCTCACAGGCTCAACCCTAAAAATTGACAATTTTATTTTGGGGTCACTGGATCGCAAGGGCCTTTAGGAGATTGTACCACATGAGGAGGAAAGCAGGGACCCCAAGACCACCCTAGTCTGTTTCATAGAACTCAGGAGAACAGAGAAATTGAGAACCCCTTCTTAAAGAAATGCCGAGATCAATTTGGATCAAGTATTGAATCCCCAGCAGCATTCCACATGTTTATCATAGCATACAACCTAAAAGGAAGAAAATTAGTATGCTGTAATCATGTATGTTGTAAGTAACTACATTTGATTTACATGTTCCCTTTATGTGGTAGGTAAACCATGTTGAAGTCTTTCCATATATCTGCAGACCATAAAACAAAAAGTGACAATATGCATGTAAAGCACAATGCCTCAAACCCATTAACAAAAATAATCTTCATAAATAAAATAGGATGGATAACTACTCTGTAAAATACAGTGAGCTATAGAAATGAACTTATGAGGTCCGAAATCACAATAAAATTGGTAAAATCAGTAGGAAATTTACACCTCTGCTTGAAGATTTTTTTACACTTACAGTGCTTAATTTGAGCCAGTGGTTGCCGGTGGGGCCCTCCTAGCATTTATTTTTGGTGACCAGCAATTATTTTTCCGAAACAGACATTGACTGAGAGCAAGAGAGGGAAAAAGAAACACAGGGGACAGACAGAGGCAGAGAAAGACGGAAAAATCAGCACAAAGCGAGAAAGCAGGAACCTGCAAAAGCAAGATGGATGGGTTCCGGAGTAGCGTGCTACTCGCCGAAAAAGCGCTTTAACACCCCATCAGGGGTAACAAACGCTATATATATGCAAACCTTTGTCCCTCTTCTATCCCTCTGCTACCCTTCTCAATCCAAATAACTGACTAACATATACACCACTCAAATTACTTTCATATTTCACTATATTAATTCAACACTAATCCTTAAAGGGGTTCCGGAGTAGCGTGCTACTCGCCAAAAAGCACTTCAACACCCCATCGGGGGCAACAAGTGCTATATAAATGCAAACCTTTTTCCCTCTTCTATCCCTCCGCTAATCATCTCAATCCAAATAACTGACTAATATCCACAACTCAAATTAATTTCATATTTCACTATACTAATTCACCACTAATCCTTTATGGGTTCCGGAGTAGCGTGCTCCTCGTTGAAAAAAGCGCTTCAACACCCCATCAAGGGTAACAAGCGCTATATAAATGCAAACCTTTTCCCCTCTTCTATCCCTCCGCTATCCTTCTGAATCCAAATAACTGACTAACCTATCCACCACTCAAATTACTTTCATATTTCACTATACTAATTCAACACTAATCCTTTATGTGTTCCGGAGTAGCGTGCTACTCGCCAAAAAAGTGCTTTGACGCCTCGTCAGGGGTAGTAAGCGCTATGTAAATGCAATTACAATACAATACAATAAAGGGGCAGGGAGTGGCTGTCAGTGGACTAAAGAGGCATGAGGTGGATCGAGACTACGCATTAGGCACGCCGACATTTAATAGTGCCGCCTGCGAGCTTCTGAGCACCAGCACTCATTATTTTGTAAATTAAGTCCTGTACACTTGTCCCAATTCACAAACCTTTCCAGGAGGGTTCTTGGTAAGCTGCGCTAGTCACAGGTTTCTTGACCTACTTCTGGAAAAAATCTTGTTGCTTTTTCAGGTGTAGCATTTTCCCAGTACGAAATTGTACGCGCCGTACAACTCGGTATTTGGAAATGAGTGGCGGTGTGTAATTACGTTTTTCTATTTCCTTTTTCTCTACAGAGAAACCCCTTTCCCAACACTCCCATGAAGTAAGAGAGTGTTTAGTTCCTTATCCCACATAGGAAGGGAATTTGCATGAGCAAACCTTCAAACAAGAGGTTGGAGAGCAGAGTGTGAATGCCCACAAGCTGTTGTGTTTGCGAGTGTTCACAAACTCACATAGCAAACCATGCTTAACTACGCTCCCTTTGTGCACCCTGTGTAAGAGGCACCTGTGTACGATTGTACACAGTTGTGGTGTTCAATTATTCAAGTGTAAAAGGATTTACACCTGCTAGGAATTTTTTGTGAACACCTTTCAAGAGATAATCTAGATAGTTTCAGTCATAAAATTACAAGTCTGGCCTAAGATATTGTATGACGGCAACAGTTTGTCAGACCCCACATGTTGAATTCTCTACGATGAAATGCGTTGTGATTATCCAACTTAAAAATACATATTTGACCAACCTCTAAGGGAGAGAACTGACATTTTCCCCTTTTGAGATTTAAAACTGACGACCTGCAGGCAACAAAGAACGCTCAATCCACAGGGCTTTCTTGACAGCTACGGGTTAAGCTGAACAAATTCCAGGAGGACTCTTTATGGAAGTTCCAGTCCTATATCTTTGTAAGACTATTTTTGTTAGCAAAATTTGAGGTCCCTTCTTATAGTGGTTTGTTAGATAATAAACCCTGATCTTGCTTTTTTAGGTCTTGCTTGACAACACAGTTGTCTGCATGGCATATGTTAACAATTCTCTAAAATACACCTTGATGGGGGATTTGGCTCCACCCAGAAGATTACGACTCTCACCTCATGCTATTGGCTGTGTGGTGTATCATTTCTACTTCCAGGAGGTGCTTCCATTGGAATGCATGAAGGACTAATTTATATTTAAAAAGTATACTTAATCATCACACCCTTGTCACATTTAATTATTTTTTTTCTATGTGTATTTTATACAGAACGCAATCCTTTTTTGCTATATTTCCCCAGAATTGGCAAAGCCACTAAGGATAGCTTCAATGTGATAACCAGGATTTGTGACTGTCAATGTTGATATGCGTTCGCACGTTAGAGACTGACCTATTGATTTTGCGAGTGTTTGCGCCCAAAAACATGCATCCACTTATTCTTGCAAGATTGCTTGTTATTTTCCCTCTCCTTTTTTAAACTGTATTTCTCATTTGTTCAAAGAGTATTTCCTCAACTACGTATTATGTGAGGTTGGTAAACTACGTGCATGCTTATCTTAGGCATGATGTGATTACAATCTTGTGATATATATTTTTCTTCTTTCTATTCTGTGACGTATAGTGATAAGAGGGGATGGAGAAGAGGGTGCTCGGAAAGTGACCTAGCAGTGTGGCTGGACTGTTCCTTTTGGAGAAGGGTCAAGACTGATTTGCATATGGATGGGTCTAAACTGAGGTGGCATGGTGGGCAAAAGAATGGTGGGCAAAAGAATGATGGGTTGGAATGCTACCCCGAGCGATGGCCAGTTGTTAGACAAATTGCCAGAATTCCTCCCATCACCTCCTGTGTGTTTGATGTACCGCCCTAAATGGCAAAGGTATGCCCAGATGTGGGCCCGTGCTCACTGTGCGACTGAAACCAAGCTACACCCAACTAAAGAACCGCAATCAGGGGAAAAGCGTTCCGCCTCAGAGAGGACCTGGCCTGGTAATTCGGGTTGGACTATTCGGACAGGGTCAACACTGATTTGCATATGGCTGGGTCCACACTGAGGTGGCATGGTGGGCAAAAGAATGATGTGTTGGAATGTTAATTTGAGCGACTGTCCGTGGTTAGACAAATTACAAGCGTTCCTCCCATCGTCTTTTGTATGTTTGTTGTGGTGAAAGTACGCCTTTTGCCTCTAGGGGGTGCTGATTGCCATCATACCACGAAATGATTTTACTGGCTCCCTATTTGTAGAAGTTTTGTGTCACTACCCAGGCAGGAATGATTATTGATAGCATTTATATAATGCACATTGCCCCACAGGGCCTATTGGTGCCCTGTAACTAACTCTCTCTACAGAAATAAATCACACACACACACACACACACACACACACACACACTCTCACTCACTCACTCACTCACTCACTGACTCACTGACTCACTCACTCACTGACTCACTCACTCTCTCACTCTCTCACTCTCTCACTCTCTCACTCTCTCACTCTCTCACTCTCTCACTCTCACTCTCTCTCCACATTTTGCTGTATTGCAATATGCTGTGGTAAGAAAGGGAATTGCACATTGTTCTGTACTTCTACCGATTTTATTTTTAATTCATTGCGGCCTATAAACAGTTTACGATTTGTTATTCCACAAGTTAATGGGCCTGTTACTGATGGGGTCATAATCTGATGTAACAGTTTATGTTCCCCCTTTCTTTTGATGTACCTCTTGTTCATCCTCTACAACTTGAGGTTCAGGTTCCCAAAAGCACCCCTAGATCGCATGATACCATCTCTAATTTCTATAATGACATCAAACTAAATTATGTCCCTTTACAATGGTAATTGAGGTCACTTAATACCAAAGGTTACCCTAGTTTACATGCGGCACTGGAAATTATTCTTTTTTTTACTTTCATTTAAAAATAAAAATGTTGCAAAATTGGTTGTTCTGCACACATTTATGAAAAACATGAAATGGCCCTCATTTATCAATTTTCTGTAATATTACAAGAAATGCCAGCTAGCATTTAACACAAGTAGTTTGGTAATGGCATCCGGCTACAAGTTTTTCAACCACAAGATATAAAGTATTGTCAATGTAGTAGGGTGTTATTGATGGTAAAACGGGTGACTGTTCAAAAATGACAGGTGAAAAACATATAGGAGACATATACTACAGGAGATTGGAATTCAACCACAGTTGAAATAGCATTTTTATCCTGTTGAGTATGCCACGTCTACATACTTAATGTGTTGTTCAGCTCCCACTGTCTGTTGCATGAAACAAGAAAAAATGGTACATTTATGAGCGGCGTGTTTGTCCAATTTCCTTGTTTTTCTTTGTTACTCTACACTTTACCCCTGACTTGCATTCAGTGACATGTCTATTCACACACTCATTAGCTGAGTTGGACTTGGTCAGTTGTGCTATTGTGGCTCATCTTCACAGAGGGGAAAAACGGAAGCGCCACGTGTTCCAATTGGGCACATCTTTGGTGTTGGTTGTCAAACTAACACCATCTCTCAGAACTTAAAGTTCATGTTCTGCGTCTCTGACAAGTGGAATGGCCATTTTAGGCCTTGTGTGTTGAAATCAAATGTCTAACCAGGAACTTGTGGTAAACTTCTTCGTGGAGGCCTCCGCTTTGTAGATCTCCCGACACTCACAGTGATATTCTGTCTCTTACAGAGGAAACCTATCAGCAATTGGCCAAAGAAACCTTGGAAGAACTGGACTGGTGTCTAGACCAACTGGAAACCATTCAAACATACCGGTCGGTCAGTGATATGGCTTCCACCAAGGTAGGATATCTCCAATGCTGTATCTTTTTATCACTGGACACTTGTTACAATATGTAGATGAACTGTGTGCATTTGGGCAGCTGTGCCCCAAAATTAGTGAACTTGAGAGCCCAGGTGGGACCAGGGTTGTTGTCGCCCCCATTGCTTTCACTGCTGCTCTTTTGTGCGTCGTTGGTGTTGGAATGTTGTTTACATTGCTAGTAGGCTCTCTCAGTTTGGACTTCCACAGTGGTTATTGATGCTTATCTGTCAAATGGCTGGTGTCGAGTCTATGTGTGGTTTGCCAAAAGATGGCTCTAGGCATTGCAGGTGTACCTATTCTGAACACAACATGTCCTCTTGTGTGCAACATAGTGACTCTCAAATAAGTTGTCCATGTCTGATGAGAAGGAGTAAGAACGGATAATAAGTTGTACAAGACCTATCCTCGACTAAGACCAAATCTCAAATTTTTGACCCCGACTAAAATGTTGTCAAAATTATGAGACTTTGACAGGTGGTCTAAATAATCCTCTTTGTTTAAAACAGGCATTCAACACTCTAATTGTTTTCCTCTCTGTTAAATGAAAAACATAACATACTGGGGATTCTATTTCACAGCCTACTTCACTACTGGGAGTACTCTAAAAAAACGGTTGGCGAATTCCTTTATTATTTTTATTATAATTTTTAAACCCATAGATACATTTTTTTTGTTGCTAATTTATTCGGTGGAGTGATAAACATCACAAAATATTAGCAGCATGAGATTTATCCTCACTCCGGCATAGGTATTACACGATTTCTTTCCTTTATCCCCTCACACTCCTTTTAAACTCTACATGTGGGTAACCTCTTGGGTGGTGATCATGTTGCACTCCTGAGGACTTATTGTGTGCTGATTTTCTGTTCAGTGTGTCCTGGTAGGAAGCAATTTCGCCCTTGATTTCCATTATTTGTGATTCTTCGTTTCTGTTCCGAAAAGAAGGCCATGCTGTCTACTTCGCTCTACATCACAAATGTTACTAGTTAGACGGGGGCTACTTTAGAGGGTGTCATCTGGTCAACCAGCAGCAAAGCTATGCTTAGGAACCATGGCCAATTGGATGCTAAGTACCAGATGCAGAATCTGCTGGAGTTACTCGAGGGATTGTGAAAGTCAGTGTGAGTTGTGTAAGTTGGCATGAATGTAGGGCAGCTTCATTTCAAACTGTGTTGTGTTAATGTTTATTGCTTAAAGAAAAAGAGCCACTGCTTTGTGTCCTAAGTGGGAAGAGCAGAAAAAAAGCATATCACAACCATGTTTTACGGCCCTCGAAGTTAGGCTTAAGATATCGAAGATAGACTCTAGGGTTCAGGAGACTTCTAGGCCTTGATGTTGTCTAGCCAATCTTATTTCCCAAATGATGGAATGCACATTCATTCTTTCTGCCTTCAATGTATCTGCCCATGCAGGGAGACCCATCTCTTCTAAGCTCTCTTCCCTCTCTGAGTCATACTGAGGTTAAACCTTGCGATTTCAGTGATTTGTAAATATTTTTTATTGTGCGACTTCAGTTTTGAGGACTTTGGCAGACAAAGATGCATAGTTCGCTAATGTCCTCTCCACACTACTTGACACTTGAACAACAGCAAACAAAGCCTGCGATGAAGGCGTAATGGTCTCCCACTGGACTTTGCACTCTGTGCTGCTATTCGACGGTAGTGCTGACTTTCGTCAATTAGACGAGAACTCAATAGCCGAAGTTGTTAGATTTTCACATTGTGCAAAGCAAATGCATCTGTCACAAAGACTACAGAACACCACATTTCCATTCTAATATTCATAGCAACCAAGACCCGAGGAATCTGTCTTACAACGAAACACATGTGGACTGCATGGTCTGTATTTGTACTGTAAGAACTCTCCAAGAAAGGGGTGGGAATAAATTATATCGTATTGAATTCTGCAACGTGTCCATAGATGACGCTTCCCAACAAGAATCATATTGGTGTTTTATTATGTAATTTTGTTTGTTCCAGTGCTTGGTTTCACTACATCGCTGAGCATGTTGAATTGTGGAGGAGCAATTTATGAAATTAAGTGAAAAGCAGCAGAATATTCAGGGATAGATGATGACGAGCAATAAAGCGGTGATAAGGATCAGAGGGATGTGTTACAAAAGGTTGCCATGAAAGTGGATGAAAAAGGAAAAGGTGTGTGAATAACATGGCCAGGACTGGCAGCTTGTATATTTTTGAAAAAAGCCTAGATGCATCTATAGTTTGACAGAGAAGAGCGCCTCTGTGTTTCTGTTCCTTTTCGTATTGGGTGCATGAGTTATAGTTAGTTTAGATAACTATAACTGGTGAATGGCTGTGGTTTTGTTAATTTAAAATGGCATGTTTTAACAGACATTTTTACCTAACCATAACATCCTTTTAACCTTTGTTTTTTTCCGGTGAATTTTGAAGTTTTTTTATTGCCATTTAGGATATTATTACCATATCTAACTATAACATCACTTTAACCTTTGTTTATTTCAGTGTGTGTATATATATCTCTATATCTATATCTATATCTATATATATATATATATATATATATATCTATATATACATATATATATATATATATATATATATAATCTACTGGCGGTCGCCAGTAGATAGTTATAGTTAGGACCTATTTTCCATAGGAAATCCACGACATTCTATTTGAAATAACTCTCTTGCCGGTTGACGTATCTTCGTGAAATTTTCAAACTTTGTGGGGCGCTCCGGTCCGCTCCTACCCTGAAAGTCTCGGGGTGATTCGTTAAGCGGTGGCCGAGAAAAAGGGGGTCCCAAAACGCGTTTTCCCCATTCATTTTTCCATAGGAAACTTTAGACACGGCTACAGCCCGAACTGCTGAACGGAATTACACCAAATTGGGAAAAAGAGGTAGTTCTTGGTTCAGAAAGAACCCTTTTTGTTAAATGGTGTAAATCCGTTCAGTAGTTGCTGAGAAAATCAAAAGTAAAAGTACATATATATCTATGGGCACGGAGGATTCGCGCACCCTCCCGATCACGAGCTGTCTGCTAATTGGCTGTCAACACTCCAAACCAGGAAGTGTTGGCAGCCATCTTGTTCCTCGGTAGAACCGAGGAACAAGAAAGCAGTCAAAAAGTGCGCAAAACGCACAAAGGGGGCAGGGTAGAAACACCCTGACCCCTAGGTCTGCTCAGGGGGTCCCACAAGGACCCCCTGGGCAAAAAAGCATTTTTTAAAAAAAATCGGCAGGATGCGCTCAGGGTGCGCGGATCCTGCCGATAAAAATCGAAGCGCGGTCTCCCGCGCTTCGATGTTTATTTGCCCTCGGGTGGGCCAAGTCCCGGGGGCTTGCTGGGGGTTTATTTTATGTATGGGGGCCTCTAAGGGTCCCCAAGCCCCGGGGACCACCACCCCCGGGGCTTTATCATGAATGGTGCGGGAGGGCTCTGAGCCCTCCCGCAGCCCCGGGACCGCCACCTCCCCGGGGCTTTTTTTTTTTTTTAAACCTGTGTGGGGGGCTCTAGCCCCCACACGCCCGGGACCACCACCTCCCCGGGGCACTAACAAAATTGAAAATGGGAGTCCGTTTTGGACTCCCAAGCCCCGGGACCACCACCTCCCGGGGCTTTCAAAATGTAGGAGGGGGGCCGCGCGGCCCCCCTCCTGGAGCCCTTGATGGCCCTGGGGACCGCCACCCCCAGGGCCGGCTCCTGCAGTGTCCCGGGTGCCTACCCTCGGGACACTGCTGTTTGCTATGACAGGACGGGAGACTCGCGGCTCCCGCCCTGTCATAGCAAACTTGGTTTGCATTTTGAAAGAGAGAGCAGGAAACCTGCTCTCTCTTTCAAAATGCAACCAATTGCTTTCCACATGGGGAGCAGCATCTCAGCTGCTCCCCATGTGGAAAAGCAATGCCGGCTCCTATAGGACGCGGGGAGCCGGCGGGACTGTGGGGGATTGGGGACCCCCCACAGTCCCCAACCAGAGGCCAGGCCCCGGGGATGGGGTCCCCGGGGCCATAAGTGGCCCGGGAGGGGGCCACGCAGCCCCCTCCCCAAATAAAAAATAAATAAATAAATAAAAAAAATAAGGGCAAGGCCGGCCCGGGGGATGGGGTCCCCGGGGCCTTAAATGGCCTGAGGAGGGGGCCACGCAGCCCCCTCCATACTTTTTATTTAAAAAAGAGGGCATGCCCCGGGGATGGGGTCCCCGGGGCCAATAGAGGCTCAGGGAAGGGGAGCCACGCGGCCCCCTTCCCGATTTTTTTTTTTTTTTTTTTTTTAAATAAAACAAAAAAAGTGCTCAGGCCCCGGGGATGGGGTCCCCGGGGCCAAAAGTGGCTGAGGGAAGGGGGCCACGCAGCCCCCTCCCTTAAAAAACACAAAAAACGGCATCGTGCCGGAGGCCCCGCCCCTCCCTGCAGTACTCTGCAAACGCGCCCCTGGCGCGTTTTAAGAAGGGGAAGTAATTCCCTTGAATACTGGGGTCCCTGGGGCCAACTAGCCCACCAGGAACCTCCAGTATGCGCCAGGGGCTGCCTTGCAGAGAGGTGTACAGAGGCCACGCCCCTTTTACACCTCTGCAACGCAGCTCTGTGGCGCTTAATGGAGGTAGCTGGTGGGCTAGTTGCACCCCAGGGACCCTCAGCATTCAAGGAGTTAATCCCCTGACTTAAAACGCGCCACGGGGCGCGTTTGCACAGTGGTGAAGGGAGGGCGGGCCTGAGGTGACATGTGTGCAAACAGGCCCCGTGGCGCGTTTTAAGATGGGAATTAAATCCCTTCAATCCTGAGGGTCCCTGGGGCCAACTAGCCCAACAGGTACATCCAGAAAGCGCCACAGAGCTGCGTTGCAGAGAGGTGTAAAAGGGGTGTGGCCTCTCTACACGTCTCTGCAACGCAGCCCTGGCGCATACTGGAGGTTCCTGGTGGGCTAGTTGGCCCCTAGGGACCCTCATGATTCAAGGGGACTTAATCCCCCAACTTAAAACGCGCCACGGGGCGCGTTTGCACAGATGTCACCTCAGGCCCCGCCCCTCCCTTCACCAATTGTGCAAATATTCCTCTAAAATCTGCCGAACTACGAATTCTGATTTACTCACCTGTTATCAGGAGAGACCTCAGTGCTGCATCTTTCAGCCCAGTACTGATCCTGAAAAGTAATTTTAACCGTACTTACCAGTAACTTGAATTTCCTTCCATAGGATATCATTGCCTGCTTTTTGCTGAAAAAGTTTCTAAGTGTTGATTTTTGAAACATACAAATATTCCTCTAAAATCAGCCGAAATACGAATTCCGATTTACTCACCTGTTATCAGGAGAGACCTCAGTGCTGTATCTTTCAGCCCAGTACTGGTCCTGAAAAGTAATTTTAACCGTACTTCCCAGTAACTTGAATTTCCTTCCATAGGCTAACATTGACTGGTTTCACTTGGAAATTCTTCTAAGTGTGGAGTTTTGGAACTTTAAAATATTCTTCTAAAATCAGCCGAAATACGAATTCCGATTTACTCACCTGTTATCAGGAGAGACCTCAGTGCTGCATCTTTCAGCCCAGTACTGATCCTCAAAAGTAATTTTAACCGTACTTACCAGTAACTTGAATTTCCTTCCATAGGATATCATTGCCTGCTTTTTGCTGAAAAAGTTTCTAAGTGTTGATTTTTGAAACATGCAAATATTCCTCTAAAATCAGCCGAAATACGAATTCCGATTTACTCACCTGTTATCAGGAGAGACCTCAGTGCTGCATCTTTTAGCCCAGCACTGACCCTGAAAAGTAATTTTAACCGTACTTACCAGTAACTTATATTTTCTTCCATAGGAATCCATTGTCTGGTTTTCAGCAGAAAAGTTTGTGTCGATTTTCACAAACTACAAATATTCCTTAAAAATCGCCTGTATGACTTAAACGCATTCTTTCAACTGTTTACAGGAGATGCACCAGTGCTGGATCCAGGATCCAACACTGAGTAAGAAAAAGTAACGATAACAGTTTTTACCTGCTAAGTGAATTTCCTTCCATAGGATAACATTGGTGATTCTATGAGAAAAAGTTTCAAAGTGTCAACTTTTAAAATACAATAATATTCCTTAAAAATCACTACTGTAACCAAAACGCTTTTACTCAACTGTTTACAGGAGATGTCCCAGGACTGAATCTAGGATCCAGTCCTGTGGTTAGAAAAGTAATCCATAAAGTAACTAATTGCATTTAACTAGAAATTCACATTGAGCTGAATGTTGCATTGTGTTTGAAAATGTGTTGCCCATTGCAACAACTGTAACTACTGTACTTAAAAGTCTATTGCCTATGTGCAAAGTATTTAAACTAAAGTAATTCATTCTGAGAAAGTATTTTTGTAATGTATAATGTAATTACAATGTAATTTAAAAATAAAATATGTAAAAACAAATTGTTTCTAAAAATGTAGTAAATCAGTATGAAAAAATAAATATAACAATTAATACATTTAAAAATTGTCATTTACAAAACCTTTGAAATTCACTGAAAAAACGTAGGTTTCAGACATGTTATAGTTAGGAATTAGCATTTAAAAAACCTTTGAAATTCACTGAAAAAACCATAGGTTTCAGACACGTTATAGTTAGAAATTAGCATTTAAAAACCTTTGAAATTCACTGAAAAAACCATAGGTTTCAGGCACGTTATAGTTAGAAATTAGAATTTAAAAAACCTTAGAAATTCACTGAAAAAACCATAAGGTTTTAGGGACAGTTATAGTTAGTTGGACATTGCACTCGTACAAAACCCGTGAAATTCCCCCGTTATAGTTAGTTCAGGTAACTATAACTCGCGCCCCGCAATGCACTGCTGATGACGTCACATATTACATCACTCATGACATGGTCAGTGACATCACTGATGACATCTCAGATGACATCACTGATGACATCACTGATGACATCATCCATGTGAGAATTTAATGCATCTTCTCACACCCTAATATAAGTTTTGATACACCCACTCTAAATTACAGACTGCCATTCTCAAAACCATACACACTCCAATACCAATAAGTACATACCCACTCACTGAATCTTAGGTCTACACACACACACATCTACTCACTCACCCGTACAGTCACTCATACTTACAGTCACTCAGTACAGGACTATCATATGCACTCATACACCTATATAAACACTCACACAACGCAACTCATCCATAGTGGTACTCACACACCTAGTCAGTCATGCAAATAATTAATCACACTCCAATTTACTCACCTATACAGTTATACACACCAGCTCACTTACTCATAAAAATACTAGCACATTCTTACGCTCCTATGCAATCACTGATGCAAGCACACACTCATCCATATAGCCACTCTCACAATCACACACTCTCACTTATAGCCATTTATATACTCCAACACACATATATACTGCCTTTCACATATGTAGTTACTCACACATGTACCACTGAGATATACATTCAATCACTAACACACCCATACACACACTCACCCACCATACAGTCCATCACAGATGCACTCTTGAAACCATGCACCCAGTGAATCACCCACTCACACATCTATGTACAGAGTCACACACACCCCACCCACACAAACACTCAGGCACCCATACAGATACTCAGACAATCAATCAATAACCCATGTAGACACTCATGTAGCTATTCAGAAAGCCATGCAGCCGCTTACAAACCAACAGACAGACGGGTACAGACATTCACACAGTTTAGTCACTAACCCATGCATTCAGTAAGATACATTTAATCACTCACTTGTAGAGTCAGTCACTCACGTACTAAATCATCCATTCAGACACTTATACACCCACTCATTCTTCAATACGCCTTTCCCTATATATATATTAAACATATTTAAACTTTACAGAAACACACAGTCACTGGATGATGTCATCAGTGATGTCATCAGTGATGTCATTTGAGATGTCATCAGTGATGTCATCAGTGATGTCACTGACCATGTCATGAGTGATGTAATATGTGACGTCATCAGCAGTGCATTGCGGGGCGCGAGTTATAGTTACCTGAACTAACTATAACGGGGAATTTCACGGGTTTTGTACGAGTGCAATGTCCAACTAACTATAACTGTCCCTAAAACCTTATGGTTTTTTCAGTGAATTTCTAAGTATTTTTCAATTCTAATTTCTAACTATAACGTGCCTGAAACCTATGGTTTTTTCAGTGAATATATATATACATAATGCATTATAATATTGGGAAAACTCTGTCCACATTGGTTAAATACTTACACATGACCTTTGGCATGCATCCACAGATGCATGACAAACGTTGCCAACTGGATGAAGAACAACTGCCTGCAGCTGAACACAGACAAGACGGAAGTACTGATCTTTGGCAACAGCAGCACATGGAACGACTCCTGGTGGCCATCAGAACTAGGACCTGCACCTACTCCCTCCGACCACCTCATAAACCTCGGAATCATCATTGACAACAAGCTCACCATGAAATCACAGATCAACACCATCTCCTCTGCCTGCTTCCTCACTCTGCGCATGCTATGTAAGATCTTCAAGTGGCTAACCCTACACGAGACGCACTGTGACACAAGCCCTCATCACCAGGTGTCTGAACTACAGCAATGCCCTCTACATAGGAATTGCAGCACACCTCCTGCAGAGACTTCAGACCATATAGAACGCTGCAGCCAGACTTATCCTCAGCCTTCCCTGATGAACCCACATCGCATCCCACTTCAGGCAACTCCACTGGCTCCCCGTACAAAAGAGATGCCTATTCAAGCTGGTGGCCCACGCACACAAGCATCTACACAACCAAGGACCCGCATACATTAACCACTGCCTGAACTTCCACCAACCGCCGAGAAGACTACGCTCTGCCTCCCTTTCACTTGCCAATACTCCACGCATCTACCGAAGCATAAGTGGAGGACGCTCCTCCTCCCACATCGCAGCAAAGACCTAGAACAGCCTCCCCACGCACCTCCGGATCATCATCTCACTTCCGGAAGTCCGAATGGCCCTCAAGACCTGACTGTTTGAATAAGCCTTCAGAACCTGCAAGCCCCTGGATACCCTTTCCGGTGATTAGCCGCGCTTTATCAATCCTGATTGATTGATTGATTGATTGGCTGACAAAGAATGTTATATACATTTAGAATTTTTAGAATGAAAACTAATTGAATAGAATAGAAGTAGAAGTTAACTTCAAGCAGTGCATATTAGATGTTAAAGCACTGCTGATAAAATAGACTGGCTGTCAGTGCATGTAAATTCCACTGAAGTATTCAAATTGGTAGTATAATGATGAACACAAACTAACTAAAAGTTATAAGAAGTTAAGGAATAATAAAATCGTTATCCTAATTACATAGAGGAATAGATCCTTCAAGTCATCCAAAAAGTCCATTCGAGAATAATAGTATTTAGAAAACTTAATAAGTGAATGTTACTTCCATGGAAGGGCAATAGGCTTGCATCGATTATTGGCAATACGACGGGACCATGAAACAATTAATGACACATGGATCTGAGAACAAAAAGACAAAAATCAAATCCTGCATTTAGGGGATTGTAAAAAGCAGATAGGTTGAACCTGGAACCAGGAATTATGAAACCCACAATGCATTCTAATAAGCATGTAATTATGAACAATGGCGTGCCTGCTGGGATATGTAAAGTGGAAAGAAAAAAAGGGCTCACAATTGCCATGACCAAAACTGTTCATACTTCTGTGAGTGCTCTGATCCCTTTGAATGAATTTGCTGCTGAATTGTTGGGCCTGCATCCGTGACAAACACCCATAACAAACTTATAGTGCCGTACAGAGATAAGGCGGGAAGAACGCAAGGGTTTACGGAAGACGCTGATATCCATGGATTGGGATTCGATGTTAGAAACATTCATAACCATGGAACCCCCACCAGCATAATATACTGCAGGGCGTTACCACATAACACATGCTTATCTGCAGGTACTGCACCAGAGCGCCCCCAAATACACCCCTGGTTATATGTGAGCACCTGCATACTAAGCAGCTACATGTGCACGTATACTTATGATAGAACCGAGCTTCATATCCGTATATGCGTGGACTGGAGTGAGTCAGGGAGGGAGGGAGGGGTGGGTGTAGGGGCGGGTGGTTGGGGTTTGTTGCTTTGATATGCAGATTGATACCATGTACCACTCAGTATGCAATGCTTTTGTGACACTTCCGCACTTATTTACGGACTCCATTGCTAATGCACAGGCAGTCACGTTGTAGTACACTCATGCTGGTTACCCCTCTGGGGACAATGGTATGTACCTAATGACAGTATGTTCTTGACATGACAAGTTGTTACTAACGAAAATCAATAAAGTATTTTAAAAAAAACAATTTGACTGTTTACTAAAAGGCAACAGTGCTTACACTATATAGACTGCTTTGTTCCACTATGTGTATGACCTGCCCTAAGTGCCTGGTAGTATTGATAAAAGAATGCACCTAGACACCATTCAGTCTGCATTATGGCACTACTCCAGATCCCACAATAAATGTCAATTAATTGAAAGCAAGGTCTGCTTTTGTAAAAGGCATTGACTCTCATTTTTGACTGCACAGCTGTCAGCCTTGCCTATTGTTACCCTTTCTCTAAAATATACATAGAGTGGGCTTTGCTTGTACCCTGAGGTGTCTCTTATCTCATTCTATTGGCTGTGTAGTGTATCATATCACCTTGTATTGAGTGCTTTCATTGTAATGCATGAGGGACTGTTTTATATCTCAAAATTACTCTGTGTCATCATGCGTTAAATTATTTACCTCTTAGATATATTCTGAAAGTGAACTTTTTTTTTGTATCTGCAAATGTGTTAGGCAGGCCTCAAGATGCAAGCCATGCCTGCTGGCTTGCCCATGCTTGTTTTTTTGGTCAAGCTGCTTTTTAGCACTACTGGGAGAACACTATTGTCTTAGTAGTAACAGACTGAGGTGTGGCAAAGGAAGTATCCCATTTTCAAGTTGTGCATTATGCCACAGTGTGCACAATTCTAAGGAGGGTGCCGTCATACACTTATGTGCAAATTAATACTTGACAAAAATAGAAGCTTATTGCTTTTTAGGTCGAGCCTAGCGCAGCGCGCATGCGCTGCTCTATGGGAGGCTTCTTGTGAGCACTCCAAACTTCTCCGTGTGGGTGTGACTCGGCCCACACATTTGATTGGCCTTTGCTTGTGGCTTTCAATAATGAAAGCACGCAAATGGCCAAAGGCGGGTGCATGTCCCACCTCTTCTTCAAATGTTCACTCCCACGGCGTTTTGGTCTCGGGAGCGAGCAGCGGCGCAGGGTGGCAGCTGCATTCCTTACATTCCTTACAGCGCGCGCACCACTCGCACACAGTTCTCTGCAGCAGGCCTTAACCCGCCTTGCTCTCTCACCAGTTCCATGTCTGCAGGTTCATCTGGTGTGCAGGCACTGTGCAGGCAGAGACAGGAGCAGGCACTTAAAATGTGCAGACTCTTTGCACAGAGGGGTGGAAGGGTAGGGGGCAGCTACCACAGCGCAGTGGGCATCAGGGCAAACCGGGCACCTCTGCGCCAGCTGCACAGACACATGAAAACCAGCAGGCACCGTGTCCGATGCCTAAGACCCATCTCTCCTGTCTTAAATGTAATCATAATTTTGAAAAGATAGCGCTTCTGTCGGTGGAGTGTGTACTGTTGATTTCTTGGCGCTCTTTCTTTTTATTCTGAAAGCATCTTAGGGCAGGGCCCCTCCTGGACCAGGCCTTGGTTTTACAGGAAAAAAAACACAGATGCAATGTCTTGATGCCATGAGGAAGAAGCAACACCATGAGATGGTGGCATCGCACGGTGCCCCTATGCCAAGGTACCCAGCAGCCCATGCACATCAGGCCCCAGGGGCTCCTGAATAGATACGTGTCCCTTTTATAACCATAGTCTTCCTCGTCTGTGTTCACTCCTCTTCTATTTGCATTTTTTGTTTGCATAAGGCCCTGCGGAGGAGCAGTCCCTTCAAATCCAGGCACCCACTCAGCCAAATGAAAGGGGGATTGGTCTCCCTTCTGTGCCAATAAATGACATGGCTTATTATTTAGCTGAGTACATAAACTCGGCCCACTGATAAATCAGAATTCTTGCCCCCAAGCGAACTGTACTTGTTTAATCAGCCTCAGAAAGATGAAGAGCCATGCAGTCCGTCCTGGTTAGCGGTTGTAACCTGCACTTTACCCACAGTTCTCAGGAGCAGGTGCTCAACCCTAGAGCTACCTTAGCATTTGTTAATCCGCCCACATACCATGACGTAGCTCAGCACAGCATAACACACACCACACTACTGTGTAACACAACACTGAAAACACGTGACCTGACAACAGACTTTAACCATCTGGGCTACCCGCTCCAGTCTCTCCTCTTCCCCAGTGCGTATCCCTCGTGCCATAGAGCGGAGAGTCTGGGCAGCAGCTGAACAACACGCACTTCCGTAGTATGTGCATGAACCCCCCTGCGAATGTGCTGATCCGCAGGCTTTCCTCCCTTCCCTCCACCCCAGTATCCCTGCGTGCCGTGCTGCGGGTGCGTTAACCCACTTGGCAAACTGCTGAGGACGCACGGGCTACCATCCCCCCTTCCCCCCCTCCCACCATCAATCGCTGCATACCATGCAGCAGGTGCATTTATCAGCCTGGCTGTCTGCTGAGGATGCACAGGCCCCCTTCTCTCTCCACTTCCCCAGTTTCTCTGCATACCGTGCAGCAGGTGCCTGAACCTACCGGGCTCTCTCCCAATGATCCGCAGGCTCTCCTCTCACTGACTGACTCTCTCACTGACTCTCTGACTGACTCTCTCACTCTCTCTCTCTCTCTGACTGACTGACTGACTCTCTCACTGACTGACTGACTCACTGACTGACTCTCTCACTGACTGACTGACTGACTCTCTCACTCTCTCTCTCACTGACTGACTCTCTCACTCACTCTCTCTCACTGACTGACTGACTCTCACTGACTCTGACTGACGGACTGACTGACTCTCTCACTCTATCTCTCACTGACTGACTGACTCTCTCACTGACTGACTGACTCTCTCACTGACTGACTGACTCACTCACTGACTCTCTCACTGACTGACTCTCACTGTCACTCTCACTGACTGACTCTCTCACTCTCTCACTGACTGACTCTCTCAATCTCTCTCTCACTGACAAACCGACTGACTCGCTCACTCTCTCTCTCACTGACTGACTGACTCTCTCACTGACTCTCTCTCTCACTGACTGACTCTCTCACTCTCTCTCACTGACTGTCTCTCTCACTCTCTCACTGACTGTCTCTCTCACTCTCTCACTGACTGACTGACTGACTCTCTCACTGACTGACTGACTCTCTCACTGACTGACTCTCTCACTCTCTCTCTCACTGACTGACTCTCTCACTCTCTCTCTCACTGACTGACTGACTGACTCTCTCAATCTCTCTCTCACTGACTGACTCTCTCACTCACTCTCTCTCACTGACTGACTGACTCTCACTGACTCTGACTGACGGACTGACTGACTCTCTCACTCTATCTCTCACTGACTGACTGACTCTCTCACTGACTGACTGACTCACTCACTGACTCTCTCACTGACTGACTCTCACTGTCTCTCTCACTGACTGACTCTCTCACTCTCTCTCTCACTGACTGACTCTCTCAATCTCTCTCTCACTGACAAACTGACTGACTCGCTCACTCTCTCTCTCACTGACTGACTCTCACTGACTCTCTCTCTCACTGACTGACTCTCACTGACTGACTGTCTCTCTCACTCTCTCACTGACTGACTGACTGACTCTCTCACTGACTGACTGACTGACTCTCTCACTGACTGACTGACTCTCTCACTCTCTCTCTCACTGACTGACTCTCTCACTCTCTCTCACTGACTGACTCTCTCTCTCTCACTGACTGACTCTCTCACTCTCTCTCACTGACTGACTCTCTCACTCTCACTCTCTCTCACTCTCACTGACTGACTCTCTCACTGACTCTCTCTCTCTCACTGACTGACTCTCTCACTCTCTCTCACTGACTCTCTCACTGACTGACTGTCTCTCTCACTCTCTCTCTCACTGACTGATTGACTCTCTCACTGACTGACTGACTCTCTCACTGACTCTCTGACTCTCTCTCACTGACTGACTAACTAACTGACTCTCTCACTGACTGACTAACTGACTGACTCTCTCACTGACTGTTAACAAAAATGCTTCTGACACTCCTTTATTATAACTTTTCAGCATGCTGCAGACTTCTGTGCAGCACAGCTTAAAGACATAGGCAAAGTCAATATCTCTTGCTAAACACTTATAAGGTCCCAAAGGCGAGACCTATTGGCTATGCCAATGCTTGTTGATACCTATGAATAATATAAATGACCTATCAGAAAAATGTGTAGAAGAAAATAGTATTTGTGAATGTAAAACTTGAAAACATTATCTCAAAATTAGACAAGCAAAGCTGTCTGTCCTTTTCTTCACCATGGCGCAAATGCAGTCACATGTGGGTCCAGAAGCTACCTTCCCTCCTCAGTCCTTCCCTCTGTATTCTCCGATTTTGGGAGTGTTCAGATTTACCATTTGAAGTTGTGTCCCTACATACAATAGGAAGGTGAGTGACCACATCCCTCATATAGGCGTTCCTCGTCGATCATAAACATTTTATATGACAATGCCATGGTAAGAAAGGAACATTAAAAGGCAACCCAGAGTACAGAAAAAAAATCTCCACACTGTCACTTTTTGTTCTTTTTTTGTGTATATAATCAATTTTTATTTTTAATAGTAAAGCATCTCAGATGCCCTCCTAACTTCTCTTCCCTCTGTGGCCAATGTGATTTTTTTTGCGAGAGGCAAACTTGCACATTTGCTATTTGTGCTGTAATGTGTGTGTGTTTGTGTTTGTGTGTGTGTGTGTGTCTGAACAATCCTGATCCCATACTGCACATGTTATGTTTGGTGTGTAAAGCCTCCTTTGCTACAGCCTGCTCTGTGCCTATAGACATAAGCGAGCACTGCTACTCCCTGTGCTGTGAACGAAGCTAGCACTGCTGCCGCTGTATCCTGTACCGGTTAGGTGTGTAAAAAAGGCTTCTGCTGTTGCCATTATATTTGTTCTATGTGAGGGGGAGACATGCACATGCATTGCTGCTGCCTGTGCTGTACCTGTTCTGTATGCAAGGGGAAGTTGCCCTGCTGCCTACACTTCACGTGCTCTGCTTCCAAGCGAAGGGTGCAGTGCTGCTGCCTCTGTTTACCTGTTCGGAGAGTGAGGGAAGCTTGAACTTCAGCTGCCTGTGCCATAGCAACTTTTTGTGCGGAAAGCTTCCACTGCTGCTGTTTACTGCTCGTGATCTGCTTGTTCTGTGTGTGAGGGACTGCCTGTCATGCGTGCCCCCTCGCCCCCATCTCTGCCCTCCTTTCTGTGCTTGTACCCTCTACACTGCCTTATGTTCTCATTCCCCTGCCTATAGCTCCCTCTGGGCTGTTATTCCCCCTATCTTCTCTCCTCCATGTCGTAATGTAATTTTTCTGCTGAGGTCTGTCCGTACTGCCCTGTTATAAATATTTCAACCCTCCAAGAGGGGCTGGTACTCTCCCTTTCAAATGAACGAAGTGCAGGTACTCACTACCAGGCAGTGCCTGTCCATTTAGAGCATAGTCCTGTTTCTACCCCCTCCATGTCCCCACTCTCCATCTCTTTGCTCCTCTTTCCCGATTCCACTCTGTGCTCCTTTGTCCTGATTCCGCTGCCTATGCTCCTCGGTGTCCTTATTCCCTCCTGTATCCTCTACTGTCCTCTCTCTACCCTCCTCTACGCCCCCCATACCCAACCTCTTGTCTCATCTCTTGTGATTTTCTTCTACACTTTTTTGTCTTTATTCTCCTATTTCTACCCTCCTCTGTCCTCATTCCCCTTTCCCTACTGCGCACCACTTCCTGTCCCCTGTGCTCTCCTGTGCCCTCGCAGCAGCTACTGTGTTCCTCGGCCGGGGTCAGTTTCCTATGTCCTTTTCCCCACCCTGTGCTCCATTATGCCGTCATCCCCATTCTCTGCTCTCCCATGTGCTCCCTACATCCATACCCCTGTCTACAGCCCCTCTGTACCCTCATTCCCTATCCCTTTGCTCCTCTGTGTTTTCTCCTCTTTCTATCCTCCTCTAAGTACTTATTTCTTCTCTATTCTGTCTTATGTCCTCACGTCCCCGACTCTGCCGTTCTCTACTCCCTCATTCCCTATTTGTTTGCTTCTTTGTGCCAGCATTCCCCTCCCTCTGCCTACTCTATGCCCTCATTCCCTATTTATTTGCTCCTTTGTGCCCTCTTTCCACTGTCTCTATCCCCTATTTCTTCCCTTCTCAGTGCCCTCATTCATATCTTGTCACTCCTCTGTGCCCTTAATCTCTATCACTTTCCTCCTATATGCCCTCATTTCCTATATTTTGCTCCCCTGTCCTCTTTCCCTTATCTCTACATCCTCTGTGTCCTCATTCCCTCTTTCTTTACCCTTTGTGCCCTCATTCCCCCTCTCTCTAACATCCTTTGCATCCTTGTTCCGTAGTTATTCGCTCCTTTGCCATTATTTCTTATCTCTGCACTCCTGTCTTGATTCCCCTATCTCTTCCCTCCTGTGTCCTCATACCCCACTTCTTTACTGCTCTATGTCCTCGTTCCCAATCGCTTTGCTTCTCTGGCCTGATTCTTGTAATCTTTGTGATTTTGCCCCAATTTCCCTTTTTCTACAAACTCTATGCTCCTAGGCTATCTCTCCCTCTGTGCTCTCATGTCACCTATATCTGGGTGACCCCTATCTTTACCACTCCCTGTGGTTGCATTCCCCTATCTGTATGCTCCCGTGTGCCCCCCTTACTGATGTGTATTCCTCTGCAGACCTCGGATTTGTTTTGGCCTTCTGCTTCCTGTGTCGTCCTGAAGGGGTCTTCTTACACACACAATCCTCCTCATCTTCACCCTGCTCCACCCCCTCCCTGCACTCTTTCCATCAGTAACCACCTGACATCACTTCCTAGCCTAGCACTGCTGCAGTAAGAGAAAGACAGAGAGAGAGACGGCGCGCGAGAGAGAGAGAGAGACGCTCGCAGGCGGACACAGCCTCCAACAGCCAGAGATGAATGTGTCTCTGCAGCCCCGCCACCGCCGCACCAGCGGGGCGTTTTAACGGGATTACAGCGAGCGACGACGCCGACGGTGACACCTCCCTTCCTGCGTCGTCATCAAGTCGTCCCTGGCAGCTGAAGGATGCGCTGAGTGGCTGGTACCCAAGGAGATGCGGCCCAGTCAGGGAGGACGACAGCATCCCCGGGATGCAGGCCGCGGCAGCGGATGCTCTGAGCGTCTGTTGCCCCCAGAAGGCCGGCTGCATGCATAAAATGCGCGCATCCGTTCTTCGGCAGAGGTTCCCTTGAGCGTCCGGTACCCAGGGAGGACGGCGGTATCCAAGAATGCTTACAGCCAGGCCGCTCCAGAGGATGCTCTGAGCGTCTGGTTTCCAAGGAGGACCATCGCATCTCGAAGATGCTCGCAGCGTCTGGTAGCAAAGGAAGACCTCTGCGTCGCCGAGAGGGTCTCATACAATCTGCAAAAATAGGATGCTCTGAGTGTCTGCTATTCAAATTGACCGATTTTCTGCTACCGAGAGAGGACGACTTCAATTTGAAGATGCTCTTATCCGGGCTTCGGCAGACGTAACTCTGAGAGTCTGATTCCCAAGACGGCTGCTGCAGGGCCAGGAGGGTCTCCTGCATTCCCAAGATGCTCTTATTCCCTATCAAGCCGAGGATGCTTTGACTGGTTGACATCCACGGGGGGGGCTGATCGTGTGCTATCCAGAGAGGACGCTACTTCCCAAAGATGCTCGTATCCAGATTCCTGTAGGAGATGCTCTAGGAGCCTGGTACCCAAGGAACCGCGGCCCAGACAGGAGGTCCGGGGATTTACAACCATGCACTCATCCGGTCTTCGACAGCGAATGCTCTGAGCGTCCTGTACACAAGGAGGACTGCTGCATCCCAGAATAGTGCTCACAGCCAGGCCCTAGCAGAGGATGCTGTGGACGTCTGGTACCCAAGCCTAACCCCTGCATCCCAGAGATTCTCACTTCTAAGCACCAGCAGAGGATGCCCTGAACGCCCGGTGCCCAGGAGGTCATATCTGTCGTCTGGTAGTCGGGGACGCCCGCTGCATCCCAAAGATGCTGACAGCCGTGCCCCGGCAGATGATGCTTTTTCAGGCATAGTAACCCGCGTAGAGCAGTCGGCCCTTTGCCCCTCCCTTTCCCTGGCTGGTTTGCGAGGCCAGGGACTAAAAAACAGAAACGGAAAGGGCATTGAAAATGTAACTTGAGACAGCAAGGTGCGGGGCGGGGGGCGCCCTTCCTAGTGCTTACCACATTCCCACGTCAGCTGCTGGTGAACTACATCTTGAGCCGAGAAGTCCAGGCTTGGGGCCTACTTTGTATTTTTCCTTTTTGAGTCTGGGAAGGTCAGGAGGGAGAAGTAAGGGGGCTCACTGTTTTCCCCCCCGAGGGTTTCCCCCTTCCCTCCCCCGCTAAAATATCGACCATGATTTGGGGGGGAGATGGAGGGGGGTGACCAGCGTAGCATTCTGCTAAAAAATGGGAACATAAAAAAGAGGGAAGGGCAACAGGGCTGGACACTTTTTGAGGGGGGCGGGTGGGAGAGGGTGGAGGGTGGTGGATCCCTGCAGCTTACCGGGTCACCATGGCATGGCAGCTGTCCAAGGGAGCCGTGTCCGCCGTTTTGGAAACTTGACCCTCCCATCCCCAAGAAAAGCCGTGGACAGGGAAGAGGTGACAATTTTTGGGAGGTAGTGACCCCAGCGTTGCCTACGAAGTGAGGGAGCTACTGCCTAGAATTACAACAACCAAGGAGAGGGGCTTTCTACAACGGCCCCCGGCACGGCTACCCCGGGCGAGAAGGAGGATTTCGGGTTCGGGTGAGGACTAATCCAGATACCTGGGACCCCAGAGTATTCCTGGAGGCTCTCCTGTGAGGACGGAAGATGCCATTGGTGGACTTCTTCTGTGAAACCTGCTCGAAACCATGGCTGGTCGGCTGGTGGGACCAGGTGAGCGGCACCTCTTGCTCTTGACATGTGTGACCTTGTACATCAGTAATGTTGTGATGTATGTAGGTTTGAGAGGCCTGAGGCCTGAAAGGGCTACGTAAGGAGGCCGAGAGGTGGGGCGATGATGTGTTCTTGGGGGAGGGTCATGCAGTTTAGGGTAAAATGCCTTCTGGCTCCTAGATTAGGGGCCTGAAGTTTCTACCACTCATAGAAGATCGAGTTGCAGCTCAGGGTCACAGGCCAAACTACTAAGTAAGGATTATGGTTAAGAATATCGAGGCCAAAGTATTGATGGGTCGCTATATCATGACCAGAATAGTGAGGGGCAACATATCGAAGAAATAAGTGCACAGAGGAAGGTATGGATTTATTATCTTTAATTCTACATCTTGGTACCTTGAAGATATATATATATATATATATATATATATATATATATATATATATATATATATATATCATCAAGGTATGAATATGTGGAGCTAGGTGTAGACAATCTCGACAAACTTATCTTTCAATAATTTGTTCCTCAATATTCTGGTTACGATATACCTGCCATACTGCTCTTGGAGAAATGAGTAGAGACCTCTGTTCAGGGTAGCAGGCTCTACCATGGTTGGAGGAGTGAGTAGAGACCTGCCGCTTTTGGAAGAAATAGTAAGGAACCTCCACTCTGGGTAGCAGGTCCTATCGCTCTTGGAGGAAACAGTAGGGGCATGCAGCTCAGTGTAATATTTCCTACAGTTTAAAGAGGAGAGACCTGCAGCTGAGGGTAACGTACGAATATTTATCGAGAAAAAAGTTCATAACTGCAGCCAAAGTATTAGAGGTCCTGCATTTCCAGGGTGTGGTTCATTTTGTAGAGCTCTCCAAGATGGCTGCTACAGTTGCACTTTCTAGCTCGCCTCATTGGTTGATGTTTTGGCTGCAGACCGCCCAGCCCTGCTATTTAAAGAGCAGATGACTGGGTCGAGTGGAAAGCTAACTCTCCAGTGCAAGGGCTTTTCGCACAGCCATTCCCAAATTTGTAACACTATGTCAGGACTCTGTTTTCTCACTATCACCACTGATTACTGACTCCGTCATCATCACTGCCAAAATTCCAGCGAAATCCCCGCCCCTCATTTGATCGCCTCCCTCTAGTTTCTCCCTCATTTTCAGTTGTACCTCTTATTGCTTCCCTTTGATTTCCACTTTATTGTCAGGGCCTTGCTATTTTCACTTCCTCTCTGACTTCTAAATTACTTCCAGACCTTGTCTTCTTTTGACTATGTATTGTAAATGTATTCATATTGTGCTTTATATGACTGACAAGGCTTTGAAGTACTTTTCTCCTCTACCTTTTAATTCTTTGCCACCCTATTGTATCAAACTCACTGCAAGGTGCTGATTTCATTCTCACAGACACCCCACCCTGATTACTAACTTATTGTCAACTCGTTTCTCTCACTGTCACAATTGATTTCAAGCTCACAGCCAGGCCCTGATCCCTCTCGGTGTCACTCCTTGATTTAGCTCCTCATCAGGGCCTGCTTCCTGTCACTGTGAACCCCTGATTTAAACTCACTGCTCTAGTTCTAGGCCTAGTTCCTTTCACCGTCACAGTTTACTAATACATTGCATTCTCAATACACCAGCCACACTTTTCTGAACAGGGGCTTCTTTTGAGTGTTTTGGCCTGTATCACTTGAGATTTTTGAATTCTACCCTTTGGGTGGCTATGTGTCTGGTGCTTATTGACCAGGAAGGGTGGAGTAGTACTGCACGGCCATCGAGGCAGTGGACTGCCCCACGATGGGGCCACTTAGAGAAGAGTGGTCCCAGAGCACTCCCAGTAGCAATGTTGCTTGGTCCAAGTGCCTTCCTTCGGAGCACTGGGTCTCCAGGGATGCCGGATGCACCACCGATGTCAGCACCCCCACTCCCCAGCAGATACCTGCTTTCAGATATCATTTGATGAATGCAGGCCTAGTTGTTATTATTGCTATTCACTGCCCTCACATTTCCAAAAGAACAGCCACAGGACATGTTCTTTGTTCAAAGGAACATCTCCCTCACCTCCTTAATGGACTGCTCACTGGTTTCCTACCCCTAGCTTTAGCTAGTGTGTCTAGTTTGCATTCTTTCTCCTACTTTCACTGGCCAGGTTGCTTTCTCATCTCTTTTAGTTACCTAAACGTCCTAGGCAGTTTATTTTCCTACTTTCTTTCCATCATTACGTTTCCAGTATGTAGTCGAGATTGTTTGCTCTGTCTGGCCTGAAATATGCCCTGTGTTCTTTATGTGTTCATGTTCTTCTCTGAAGGTTCTGCTGTTTTTTCTGTCCTTTTCTTAACTGAAGATATCAGTTCGTTTTCCATCCTCATTTTTTACTAAAGATCTTGTCTAATCTGCTTTGCCTGTTCATTTTTTTATTATGTAGTTCCCCATCTCTTTTTCTGCTCCTTTTTGTCTGATGATCCAATTAGCTATGTTCATTATCTTGTTGAAGCTGTTCTGTTTCCATGCTTCTTTCATTACCTAATGCTTGTGTTCACTTTGCTACTTTCTTACCTGAAGATTCTGCTCAACTTGTATGTCCTCGCTTTTTTCTTATCTGAAGATGATGTGGTTTGTTTTCCTTTCTCATTGCATTACTTGAATTCTGACAAGTGTTTTCCCTACCCCTTCTTTTGTCTAATAATCCAGCCAATTTATGACACATGCCCTTTCTTTCAGGGTTGTCTTGATCTTGGTTTATGCATTCCTTTCCTTATCAGAAGATAGTTTTTTTTTCCTTCTTATTTCCTTATCTGAATACTTTGTTCTTCCACACTTTTGTAAGGCTAAACGTTTGATTGTTTTCCCTACTCACAACAATCCTGAGCAATCAGTAATCCCACTGCAATCTTTATCTGAAGATGCTTGTGTTTCCTGCTTCTTTTCCTATTGAAGATACTACTTCAGTTTATTTGCCCTCTCCTTGACTTATCCGAATATGGTATTTGTTTCACAGTTTCCATCCCAGCCTTGTTTCTTATTTGAAGATGGTGTTGGTTTTTCCCCTGCTCCATTTCTTGCCCAAAGCGTTTGTTCAGTGTTTTCTGTTAATTTCCCTTACCTAATATTAATCTTTTTTTTCACCTCCACCAGTTCCTACCTTAACATCTAGCCAGTTCGTTACCTGCCCCTTTTCTTTCACAAATAACTTAATATTTGTTTCTTTCTCCTTTGTTTACATACAGTTTCTTTCCAGTTTTCATTACTCATTTTACTTACCATTAAGGTCATACCAGTTTATTTGAACTGCCTATTTCTTACCTAATCTATTTGGTTTCGTACCAGAACTCTGGATTATTTTATCTTTTTATTCTTGCAGCTTGTTTTCCTTGTTCCTTTAGCTGCCTTCATTTTATGTCAGGTTTGGCTTCTGACACATCCTCACTTGAAGATCTTATTTGCTTTGCCTTCCTCATTTTGTTACTTCAATATCTTTTGAGATTATTTTTCCTACTAGATTTTCTACACAAGGATTCTGTCCAGTTTGTTTTTCCAGCTCATGTGTCTTCCTGAATATATATGTCCAGTTTGTTTTGCCCATCCCTGTACATCCCTAATGTCTCTGTTCAATTTGTTATCCTACTTTTTTTCGACGGAAGAAGCCTGTGGTTTATTTCACATTGTCTTTTCACTCTCTGATTACACTATGGGCTGTTTTTGTATTTTTCTGACCTCAAACATACTCTTGATTGTTTTCTCATTCTTTTTTTCACGTGAAGCTCTTGCTAAGCCTGCTTTCTTGCTTCTTTCATTTCCTGACACATTTGTTGAGAAAGTTCTTACTTGAAGAGCTTTTTGTCTGTTTTCCTTTCTACTTTGTTACCTGAAGATCTAATACTTTTTTTTAGCTTTTTATTGTACAACTGGAGTTGATTTTATTTTCACTTTTTCTTTTGTTTCATGAATATCCTGCCGTTTGTTTTTTTCGTTTTCATTTTGTTACCTAAAGATCCCATTGTTAGTTTTCCTTTTTTTTTAAATCTTTATTCGGTGCTGTTTTTTTCCCATTCCATTGTGTTAGATGAATGTTCTTGTAACCCATTCTCTTTTTTTACCCGAAGCTTTTTCATGTTTATTTTTCCTTTTCTTTTTGTTTTCTCGTCTCCTTACTTACTTCCATTTTTTACAGTTTCTTTATTTCTTGAAGCCCCTTACCAGCTTGTTTTTCTGATCTTTATTTCCTTCCGAACCTGCCAGTTTCCTTTCTTGGCTTTACTTTTCCTTTCCTTACCCAGATGTGTTTGGTCACTCTGCTCATTTTACTACTTGAAGATCTTGCATTGTTTTATTATCTTCCTGTTATTCCACTATTAGTCTGCCTTCTTTGTTTTTGCCTCCTCCTTTTGTTTCCTTAAGATTATGCAAAGTTTGGTTTTTCATCTTTTCTTCAACAGAATGTCCTATGTGCTTCAAACCCTCTCTTTTTACATAAATATTATATAGTTTTCATTTAATTTATTTTGAATTAAAATTCTTCAATTTGTTTTTCATGTTCCTTTTCTTAACTCAACAGTGTGTGCCGCTTGTTTTGCCTGTATCCTTGTTTACCACAATATCCTGTTCAGTTAGGTTTCCATGGGCTGTTCTTTTCTTTGCCTGTATGCTTAGCTGGTTTGTTTTTCTGCTAGATTTTCCTAGAATAGTTTTGCTAGTTTGTTTTACCCTCTTCTTCCTATTCTTCTAGATTCTGTGCTGGATGTTTTCACTACCTTTTTCTTCATTTGAATAGCTTCTTTTTTGTGAATGGCCCTTTTTGGATGATTGTGTTGCCAATGTTTTCCTTTCTCCTTTTTAGGTCTGGCTTGACAGTCCTACTATTGCTAGACCTTATGTGATCAACAGAAAACAAGCACCACTAGCGAGGGGCTTTGACTTTTCCTACATGTTGATTCTCTTGACTACAGCATTTGAGTGGGCAGAAGTAGTGAGCTTCACTGAAAAAGAGTGACGGTATTAGACTTTGTCTTGTTGGAAAGCTTATGCTCAATACAGTAGGCCTAATGGCATTCGTCAACTGCCATAGGCCTGGCCTTTTATGATGGAAAGTTATGAGACAGACAGTAGGTCCAACGTTTTGTGTGAAAAGCATGTCAGGTTCAGCAGGCTTCTACTGGTGAACTGTTAACACACTGTGGTAATGTATGCACACAACTATTTGGTTACAAGAAATCTCACAGGCTCAGGTTTTTGTGTTGAATACTTTCTCTGACAAACCCTTGTGGTATGAAATTTGCACTATGAGAATCCCTGACACTCCTACTTAGGAGGGGTTTATACAGCGGCATTGAAAACTGCAATTTTGTACATAATTGTAATTTTATGACTGTATTCAAAGGCTTATTCTGTGGGAATGCCTATGTTCAGTACAGTAAGCCTTAATTGTTGATGAGCCAATGAAGCAATTTATCATATTCTAAACATCTGATCTGTTATTATAAAAGTTACGACGAGGGCCATAGGCCCAATTAATTTTTTTGTGTGAAAAACATGAGTTAAAGCCAATAGTTCTGAAATGGTGGTTTCTTATTTTCTGAAGTATAACTTGTATTCAGGCATTTTGCTACACGGAATCTCACAGACTGCTGTAGTAGTAGTAGGCGGCAGAGTTTGATGTTGATTACCTTCTCTGACAAACCTCATCAGACTCACTTATTAGGTGGTGTGTATTGTTTTGTGAACTCTAGTTTGGCACTTATTTGTAAGTTTAAGATTTTATTCAATGGTTTCCTCGTAGGAAAGCCTATGTTCAATGCCGTAGGTCTGAGTTGGTTATAGTGGCAAGCTAATGATAAAGGCAATGAGCCTGTTTGGAATGTTGGGAAAAGTTGAGCCCAATGCCATGAGTCTGATTTGTTTAGTATGAAAATTTAGATAAAAGGCTCTAAAGTTGACTTATTTTTTACAAAAAGCATGTGTTAAAGTCAATAGGCTTCATTGTTATTACACTGTGGTAAAATCTGTATACATGTATTTTGTTATATGGAATCACGTAGGGCAAGGACTTTGCTGTTGGTTGCACCCTTTAACAAACCCTTGGGCTACACAATTTGCACTGTGAGAATCCATGTTAGGCCCTCTTAGGAAGGTGTAGATTGTTTTGCCAACTCTCATTTTATATAGATTTTTAATTTTATGACTGTACGCAGATAGTTGACCTGTAGAAGGCCGAGGTTAAATGCAGCAGGCCGAGTGGTTATGGTGACAAGACAAAGGTAAAAGCCATAGGCCTGATTGTTTCACTAGGAAAATTAAGTCAGATGTCTTTTCTCTGTCCTGTTACGAAAACTTACAAAAAGGCAAATTTATAGTGAAAACACCTGTTAAAGTCAATAGGCCTTTAAGGGTAGGTTGTTTTTGTGCTGTGTTAAATCTCAAAGAGAACCGTAGCAGGTTAGGGTTTATCTGTTGGTTGCTCCTTCTGACAAACCCTGAGGTTAGAAGATTTGCTTTGTACTAATCATTGTTAGGCCCTCTTAAAGGGGCTTTTATGTAGTTTGACCAGAAGTTATTTGTGTGTATTTGTAATTTGATGCCTGTTGCTTTGTGGGAAAATTTATGCTCAGTATAGTGTGCCTTAGCTGGTTATTTTAAGAAGCCAGGGGTAAAAGATGGCTTGTTAGGAAAACTTATGTCCACTTGCATAGTTCTCACCTTCTTTTTATTAATGGTAACAACAAAGGAAGTAAGCCCAGGTTACTTTTGTCTGAAAAACATGTTTTAAAGCCAACAGGCCTTTTAGGGTGAGTTTTTATTATACTGTGGTAAATACTGTACCCAGGTATTGTGTTAAATGTAATCTCACCAATCGCTATGGGGGCAAGGGTTGTGGTTACCCCTCTGACTAACCCTCATGGTAGATTTTCACTGTGAGAATCCTTGTTTGGGGTTGTATATTGTTTTGTGTACTGTAGTTTTTTTTAACATATTTGTGATTTTATGCATGTATGCATGGTGGTTACCTTGTGGCAAAGCTAATGCTCAGTACAGTAGGCCCACATTGATTATGGTAACAAGTCAACAATATAGGCTGAAGAATTGACTGGTTAATTGGAAAAAGCTATTTTAAATTATGTATAGCAAAAAACATATGGACATGTTGTAACAACAGCTGGCCTTTAATGGTGGATGCTTTTTAGACTTTTAAAACTTGTAGACAGGAATTTTGTTACATGGAATCTGACAGATTCTTGTAGTAGGCAGGGGTTTTGGTGTTTGTTATCCCTCTCAGACAATTGGTTCTCAACTTTTTATTTGAGAATCATTGTTAGTCCTCTTAGGAGGGGGTTATATACTGTTTTTTCAATTGTAATTATATACATGTTTATAATTTTATACATGCCATTTAGCTGTGTGTATATTAAAGTACATTTTTAGATCCGTCCTTATCGCTTTAGCTGCCTGCCAGGCTCATGTAATAAAAAAAAATATATATCATATACATATATAAAGAGACTTTGGGTGAGTCCTTTCCAGCCTCTGGTGTATTTGAGTGTAATTCACATTCTGCTTCCGTCCATGACAGCATATAGCATTGGGCAGTGAGTCAGCCCATTTCAGTCATTGGCTCTATTTCCTCTGAGTGATGGCATTTTGCCTGATGACGTGTACATGTACCTGAAATTGAGTGCACTGCAGTTCCAGTGACTGCAGTTTTGCATTTTCTCCTTTTATAGGTCTCTCTTTTTTTAGGTTGAAGCCTACTAGATAGCTCAGCTGTCTGGTTTGCTAATGACTTCTTGTGAGCCTTCTGAAAGTTTCACTGGGATGCATTTCACCCATTGCTTACCATTGGCTCTGTAGTTTGTAACTCACAGTTGCTTGCTTTCTATTTGCTGGCATTATTTGTTTTAGGTTGTCCAGCTTGAGTTCTCCCTCTTGTGGAGCATGGCCTATTTACTGTATTTTTCAAATGAACTCGCTTTCTGTAAACAAGCTTTTAAATCTTGTTCTTATCTTGTCACATTTGCTTTACATTGAAAGATAGAGGTAAAATGTCAGGCTCTGTCTTCCAAGCAAGCTTTGTGTTTACTTTTCTTTCCCCGACTTCAAAATGAGAGAATTTATGTGAACATCTTGCTGGGAAGGGAAAGGCTTTTTTTCTAGCACACAACAAAATGTAAATGTCTGTTAACAAACTGTACTGATATTTCAGAATATATCCGAATTAGGAAAGTACAAATGAAGCACTTTTTTTGTAATTCTGAAGTGAGGTGGAAACAAATATTTGAATGAATATGATCACAACACATCAATACACTAGATGATGACTTTTCCACATATTACTATTTGTACACAGTAAAACTATGTCTGAGAAAATGTAATGATCATTTGAGTTGAAAATGTTTTGTCTGTAATAGCAAAGCGCTACCACACAATGTATACTCCACACTACGCCACTCTAGTCTACAACACTCTACTCCACTCTTCGCCCCTCCACTGTATACCATGCCACTCTATTGTGCGCCACTCCACTCTACAACAAGTCACTTCAATCTACGACACTCCACGTCACTCCATTCAACTGTCCGCTACTCCACTCTACACCTCTTCACGGCATGCCACTCCACTCTACGCTGCTCCAGTCCCCTCTACTCTATCCCCGCCAAGTCTAAGACACTCTACAACACGCCACTATACAATACGCCACTCCACTCTACACCACTCCACTCTGTCACTCCACTCTACGCCACTCCACTCTACGACAGTCCACTCTTCGCCACTTAACAACATGCCACCTACTCTATGCCCCTATACTCTACTCCCCTCTACTCCACACCACTTACCCCACTCCACTCCAATCTCTCTAATCACCCCACTCCACTCCAATCTACAACAATCACCCCACTCCACTCTACAACAATCACCCTACTCCACTTCAGTCTACCCCACTCCACTCCAATCTACCCCATGCTGCTCCAATCCACCCCAATTTACCGCTTTCCACTCCAATATACCTCAGTCTACCCCCACTCCACTCCAATTGACCCCACTACACTCCAATTTACCCCAGTTAACCTCAATTCACTCCTCCCCAGTTTACTCCACTCCAATCTATCCCATGTACCCCACTCAACTCCACTCCAGTCTACTCCACTCCAGTCTACCCCATCCCACTCAACTTAAATTTACCCCACTCAATCTACCCCAGTCTACCCCACGCCACACCAATCTACTCTTCTTCACTCTAGTCTTTCCCACTCCACTACAGTCTACCCAAATCTACCTGACCACACTTAAATCCACCCACTCTACTCCACACTACCCCACTCTCCTCCAGTCCACCCCACTGCAATCTGCCCACTCCACCCCAGTCTACCTCACTCCACTCCAATATATGCCAATCTACTCCACTCCACCCGAATCTACCTGACTCGACTCCAATCTACCCCACTCCAACCCAGTCTACCCCACTCCACCCTAATCCAGCCTATTGCACTCTACCTCATCCACTTTACATCAAGCTCCCCACTCCAATCTCCCACAATTTATCCTACTCCAATCTACCCTATGCACTCCAGTCTACTCACTCCACTCCAATATACCCAATCTACCCCGCTCGACTACAATCAACCTCATTCTACCCACTCCACTCTACCCCAATTCCCTCCTCCCCAATTTACTCCACTTCAATCTACTCCACTTCCATTTACCCTACTCTACTCAATCTATCCCAATCTACCCCACACCACTCCACTGTACCCTACTTCACTCCAATCTACCCAGATCTACCCCATCCACTCCAGTCCAATGTACCCTACCCTACTCCACTCTACCCCACTCCACTCAAACCTACCCCGATCCACCCCATTCCAGTGTACCCCACTCCATCCACTCCACCCCAGTGTACCGCACTCCACACTCCACGCTAATCTACTCCACTCCAATTTACCCCACTCCACACCAATCTACTCCAATCTACCTGACTACTTTCCAATCTACCCTGGTCTACCTCAGTCTACCCCACTCCAATCTACCCCACTCTACCCTACTCCAATCTACCCCACTCTACCCTACTCCACTCTACCCCAAACTACCCCACTCCAATCTCCCTCAGTTTACCCCACTTCAGTCTACCCCGCTCCAACCACACCACCCCACCCCACTCCACTAACTTTTAGCCATGCTGAACAGCAGCCATACTGGTGTACGAGATGGCTAAAACACATTGCCAAAGCCAATAGCTCACGCATAGCTGAGACCTATTGGCTTTGCCAATGCTTGTCTTTCCTTCTCATTGTTTTTGTTTATGTATTTATTTTGAGCTCTGTGCAACTCCTTGGCAAATGCTACTGGGATGCTTGATTAGGGCTCAATTCAACTGCATTGCACTGCAACGCGCTTGGCCACTCGTTCTAAACTAGGTGGCTATCTTAAAATGTATTGTCCATAGTGAATGATTGTTTTAACATTCCAAGATGACCGTCACACTTAGAAGCAGCATGTCAGGCATCTTTGTTTAGTACAGCAATCAATCCGTATACCTTCCCAAGATGGCAACTCATTGCTATGCTTATTTTTTGTTTATTCTTAATTGCAAGCAATTACCTTCCATGTTTATGCAGTGACATTTTTCTTTTTCATTTGTTCTTTTTATTTAGATTGCCTTCACTTGTTAAGTTTGTGTGTGTGTGTTTTATTGTCAATGGGTTAGTGAATAAATGTAGGGATGAGTCAGCGGGTGGATGAATGGGTATATCAGTGCAAGGATGTGTGAAAGACTACTTGTATTATGAGGTATTGAGTACCTAAATTAATTAATACCTGAAGAGGGCTTTCAGATGTAGACCAGAGCTATTGGCACTGCCAATGTTGGTTTACCTTCCTTTCTCTGTTCCATACATGAATGGCCTATTCATTTTCTTCTACCCGTTCCTTTATTTGCCTGATGACTTCCAGTTCGTTTTCCTTGCCCTGTGCTATGGAGCTACGCTTTGGCAGTTTCTTTTACCGGTACTTTTTCTCACTAAACTTCCTTGCCAGTTTGTTAATCCTTTTTAGACAAAGTTCCTGTGCTGCATGTTATCCCTTCCATTGTCTATTCATCACTGTACAATATGGGATGTTGGATAGACTGCCACCTTACCATGGAGGTCCAAGTTAAGAAATTAGCAGCTTGCTGCTTTGGCCTACTTAGGGCTCCAAGGAAGGTTCTGGGTTGGCTTCCTCAAGGCCACCCGAAGAACAGTAGTCCAGGGCTTGGTGCTCTCCCTGCTTGATTATGGTAACTCAGTTTACTTGGGAAGTCCTTTGTATGTAAACAAGAGTCTACAAATTATTCAGAATGCTGCAGCCCACATTCTCCTAAAGATACCCAAGCATCATTCAGTTTCCTCATCCTTGCCAGGGTTGCAGTGGTTGCCGGTTCTCAAGAGAATCAAATTTTAAACTCGATGTCTGGCCCACCGGGTGAGATACAATAAAAGTTCCCTTTTAATTCAGCGAATGTTAACCCCCTATAGCCCCAAAAGATCTCTACGCTCTGCAGATCAGAGACTTATTGTACCAAAAACTAAGAAAGCAAGGAGTGGAGGGGGTTCGCTTGCCCACTTGGCACTGAAGCTCTGGAACTCGCTGCCTTCATCTCTGAGAATGATTAAAGAAGAAACTAAATTCAGGAAACGACTTAAAACACATCTCTTTGAATGATCTGCTTTGTTTCCGCCACTATGTGATGGACTTTGACCTTCAGCGCTGGGAGGCCCAGCGGGTAGCCATGTGCTTCACAAATCCCTTGCATAGCAGCGTATACTTTGTTTCCCTTCATTTATTTACCTAAACATCAGGTCTTTGTTTTCCCCTGCTTCTTTCCTTGTACGAAGATGCTGTACTTTTAGGTTCTCAGTACCTTTATTTTCCAGAAAAATCATCTCTGCTCACTTTCTTATCTGAAGGTGCTGTTTTGTTTCTGTCTTACTTTTCTTTTCAAGTTCCTGTCCGGATTGGTGTTGTGTTCCTTTCTGTGCATGATGAATCTGCCAGTTTCTGCTCCACATGCCCTGATCTTTACCCCGGTACTTTCTTTATCTGTCCAGACTGTTTTGGTGGCTCTTCTTGTTCAGAATATCCTGATAGTTGTTCCCTTTACTAGCTAACTATCGTGCTCTGTTTATACTGTGCTTGTTTTCCACCTCGAGATACTGTGCCCCTGCCCCTTTCCTTTTCTGCCTTTCCTCTGTATTGTGATTTGCTGGTTTCCTTTTTTACCTGAAGGTGCCCTCAGTTCCTCCTGTTAGGGTTTTCCTGATCCTCTCTTTATAAGAGTATCTTAAACAGCTTGTTTTTTCCTGATCCTTTTTGCATAAAAATGGCCTGTTTGTTGTCTTGCTTTCATCTGTTCTCTGCTGCTTTTCTGTCAACCACATTTTGGGTTGCAGCTGGTGCCTAATTTGAAGAGAGTGTTTTTACCCATTGAAGAAGAGGGCTATGGGTTGTGACTCTCAAATTATTACACTACATATGATTTGTGTCTTTCCTGTGAATAGATGGGGTTTTTGAGGAGAGAAGGTGTTGTGTCCCTGCTGCTCGCTGCCATATCTTACACAAGGAGAGAGAGACAGATGTAAGGGCATGGTGACAGGGAAGGAGAAGGCGTTTGTAGGGCCTTGTACTCTGCGAGACACATTGGGCTGTCTGTATTATATCCAGGACTTTCCTGTAAACAGATGTGCAGACTTCCTTTATGTGATGCTCGCACAGGAGTAATCTGCTTTAGTTGTTCTTTTCTGATTGCAGTGGGCATTTGTGGGTGGGGGAATGGTTAAGGGCTTGGCTTTAAATCCCCACAATATGAACTGTGTCCGTGCCTTAGAAAGGAAGTGAGCATTTCTTCCTCCATCCTTCAAGTGGCCTTCAGTTTGTATTGATTTCTGTCAATTCTCTTCTGCGGTCTCACTATTTTTCTTTCTTTGTCTTTCTTTCTCTCTACATCCCTCTCTCCCTCTTTATTTTTATCATTTTTCCCTTTCTCTAAATCTGTCTGTCTGATGCATTTTCTTTTTTTGTCTTTCTTTCTTTTTCCACTTGTTATCCTTACTTCTCTCTCCCCGTTTGTTTTTTTCACTCCCTTTATCTCTCCTAATTGCCCCCTCCCCATGTCTTTTTCTGTGTCCATTTAGCGCCAGTAGCCTATATTTCTTTATAATGACCTCTAAAGAGTTGGTGTCTTCTACTTGGAATGAACAGAATTGCAGTGGAATGGCAGGCGGAACCCTGGCACCTGCCGGCCCTCTTCTTACCATTATGGTTAGGACTGGTTATAACACCTAAAGGTATGTTTTAAAAAAAACTCTGAAATTCACTTAAAAATAGTCACAGTGACATCATGGTTACAAAACAAACCCGAAAAACCACTTAAATGTGCGTCATGTTTTGTTTTATAATCAAAAACTCTCACAACAACCATGCAAAACATAACTCGCACACCACATGCAATGTTCAGAACCTCCCCTTTGATGTGACAGGTTCTATTACAAACATAATAAATCACCTTACAACTCAGATTACATATCACAGAACCATAAACGCTATCAAAGCGATGACTCTGAATATATTAATATTCATTGGTTACAATATTTATTATAGAATGATGTGCATTTTTTTACATGTTGGTATAAATATTGTGAGGGCATAAGCATTACAATTCGGGGTTTTAACCTGCTTGCCTTTACCGAATTTGCATAACAGTGCGTTGGCCTATACAACGTGTTGTAATAACACGCAGGGCTTTACAACGCATGTCTTTAACCCATACTGTACAGTGTGTGTTATATAATATTATATATATATATATTATTTTTTTCCAGGTCTGACACCCCCAAAGCCCCCCACTTTTTTTGTCTGTTGGGGGGGGCGGAGGGGGGAGCAACCCCCCCCCTTTACCTCTACCCACAGCTTAAATCATATAATCACCCTTGCCTCCCTTTGCCTCTACCCACCCCATAACTCTAGATTCACTGTTACCCCATTTACCTCTACCCACCCCTAAACCCTAAAATCACCCTTACCTCTCTCTACTCACCTCTTAACCCTAAAACCACCAATCCCTCCCTTTACTTCTACCCACATCTTAACCCTGTTTAAAAAAAACACATTAAAATAATGTTATTTAAAAATATATATACTTCCCTGCGGAGTAAAGTACCTAGTGGCAAAAGATGCGTGGTGAAGGTCAAAAACGTATTAGAATCACTCACCTGCGCGGTACTTATGTGGTAAAAAGTGTGGGGTAAAGGTGTCATATCTGCACAAAATACCTTGGACACAACATAATTTGGAGACAACTGAAGAACCCCACAGCTCTGGTCTTATATTTGCAAATTTAGCCAAGATCATATTTGTCCAAGAAAGCCCCTGAAACTGGGCTCACCCGAATGCAATCTCAAGAGAATGGGTCTGAGTTAGATGCAGGGAATAGTTGTCCACGGGGATTTTCCCTGATGGGCAAGCAGCCCCTCCCCCAAGGAACATTTACCCATCTGTTCAGGCTTAGGTCAGCTTAATTGTTTGTACAAGCTGTTCCATCTCATGGTCTCCAAAGCGCTCCCTGTGCAGACTTCGCACTGTCCAAGATCACACATGGGACCTTGTTTGATCCCTGACTATGGTGATGCTATCCACAGACCCTACCTGACGCCAGATGTAGTGTCCGGCTGGACACGTACTAGTGTTCTGCCTGCTGTTAACCTACACTCAGTGCTTTAAATGGGCCGGTACTTACCGGTACTGAGTACCGGCACTTTTAATTTTTTGCCTTGTGAGTACCGGAACTTCTCCAGGCCTGAGGAGAGTACCGGTACTCACTTGGGCCTGTCCGGTTTTGGGCAACACTGTCACAAGAGCATGCACCTGCACCCCTAGCTACCATGACCATTTTCCAGTGAGCAGCCTCTGCTTTAAATGTGTCCGTGGCGTCACCCTCGACACTGCAGGGTGGAAGAAACGAAGGGAATCCCTCTAAAGGCAGCTGTTGGCCATGGCTTCCCCTTCCTTCTTTGCCAACCGCACCTGTTAGCGCCCAAGTTGTCAGAAAAGAAAGGACCGCAAACTTCCAGTCAGGACCCGGGGAGGGATACTGAATTGGATGTCGAGGAGGCCATCATGTTCCCGCAGGTGGCCGCCGCTCGGTAGCAGGGCCATTCTTTGCCTCAAACTGGAAGTGAGGTACGGGTATGAAGGGAAACGGGGGTAACGTCAGAAACTTAAGGAAGGGAACAGGAGCGGACTATAGCCGCCACCTTTGCTAGACAGAAAATACTGGCCATGCTTCTCTTTACGTCTTCTTATTCTAGAACAGCCAAGAGCTTGGAAGTGAAAAACAATTCTTGTAAAATTGTCTTGACGGTTTTATTAAATGACAGCTGTTTGTTTTGTTAATCATTCTGAAACATTTTAGACAGCCCTCGAAGACGTTTTGACAGATTTCTTCATTTAGTTGCAAGTTTAGGTTTATGTCTTAGCAGGGAAAAACTATTGTGTTTCTCTGCTTTTCTCAATATTACTACCGGCCAGCATCTAAAAATGCAGCAAAAACGTCCATGTGGCTCTTGTGCATGGGGCTGGCTCCTGTCTTTCTTGTGGAGTAAATTAGGGGGGTGGCTCCAATCCTTCTGGTGAGATCAGGAGACTGGCACCGATTTTCCCTGGTGCAGTGAGATGAGGTGACTTTTTTTTCTTCCTAATATAGTGAAATGAATGGACTGCTCCTATTCCGCCTGGTGCAATAGGATGCTCACCTTACTTAGGAAGGCCAGCAGTCTGCCAAGATAGGTGTGTGATGTGCAGGTCGCACATTCGAATCCTGGTAGAGACGTTTCGGCAGTTAATCCTTCCAAGGTCCATAGACTAGATATCAAGTTCAAATCAGTATTAAGAATTTCATATAATAATGTTTCATGTAAAGAGTTTAGTGAAAGCGGCATAAAATAAATGATTTTTGTTTTAGCGTATGGAAATGTCCTTCCTTTGTCATAGGCCCATGAAGTAAGATTAAATAAAAGGTGCTGTGGGTTAAGAAGAGAGCTGACTTGCTGAATCCCATGAAAAACTCTGGGAGTGTGGACTCTGCGCAGATTTAGGAGCACCACTCAGTTATCTGCTTAACATGGCACAGCACGCACATAGCTAGAATCTGTTGGACCTCCACATTCTAAAAAGAGATGTAAAGGTATCTCATCCAGGTGGGTGTAAATCTTAAACATACATTAAGAACAATAAAGAGCACTGCCTTGAGGCCGAAACTAGTGAGAAAAGGTGAAAGGTACTGGGGACTCTGAACTCAGATTTGCATTCTCACAGTGGCGAGCATGTTCTGTGTGTTTGTGGAATCCATGTGCGGCACAGTACTTGGGCATCTCCAAAAATGATTTAAAAATCAATTTGATAGGGAAGCTCAGTGCACCCATCTGAAGTAAGCTGCTCTGGGTCAGGCTCCAGTTTGCCCATGCCTTAAGTCTGCCCTGCTCTGTAGACACAAGTTTGTGTGTGATTTTATTTGTGTTATTTTCTTTGAGAATATTCCAGACTGCTTAAAATGGTGAATTGTTATTACTGGGCATTAACATATACTTGTGAACTCCGAATTGAGAAATGTCAGTCTTACCAACTTGATTAGCAGCGGATTCTTGTGCAGGGGTGTGCCATGTGGTGCAGCGGGGAGGTTGGAATACTTTGGATAAAGTGTAGGCGTTCTTTGGCACCACTCTCTTTAGAACAGCAGACCTACGGTGTCTGAGGGATGCCAAGAAGGGGCACATATGATAAAGTGCCCACTCTCAAAAACCCATTTAGCCCCACAATGTATCCATGTCATCTGCATCTCTTGTATGGTATGCATTCATGGTACCTCTGGGCCTTATAATAAAAAGTTGCCAGGGGAGTTTTCTGTCTTTGATAAATACTCCCTATGTAACATGCATATTTTATGAAGCATTGTTTATGAAGCTGTAAACGCCCTACTTATGTAAATTCCATATGGGACTGTCCCCACCCATTTCCACCACTTCCAATTTCAGGTCTCTCGAGATATGTCTGAGTTGCCTCTAATTACTTCTTGGCCCAAGGTCCGTCTGCATCAGTAGGTGGTGTAATATATCCAGTCTTATAAATGAGGCTTTGTGATCTGGGTGGGTTGAGGGCGTGCATTATTGTTCATGGTGGGGTAAGATTTAATAGCTTTGGATTTAGGATGAAGGCAGCGTGAGCTTCTCATTATGCCTGCCGGTGGGACACAAAGGTGCACATCCAATCCTTGGCTGCTCAGCATAGTGCACAGAGCAATAGTTCCATATTTGCCAATTTTATATATGATTATATAGATAAGTGTGCAAAGGAGGTAGGCAGCTGATAAAATATTGACAAAAGAAAATGGTGTGTTTACAGGTGAGGACAGAGAGACTGAATGAGCACATTTGTGGGTGTGAATGAGCACAGTGAAGGGGAGGTGAAGAAAGAATGCGAAGTACAGAATAAAGACATTTGAGAGGACAGAGATACTGTGAATATTTCAGATAGAAAAAAAGGTTGCAAGTGTCTACCCATAAAAAGGGCAGAATGGGATTGATTGATATTCCAAAGACCAATATTAAAGGTATCCTGTTTCACATGCAAGAGCAACAAGCATACTCTAAAGATAACAGAAATGTATCCATTATACGCACCAAGAAAATCTGGATCCCATTAAATGTTTGCCTATAGCTCCACCCCCAAGCCACACCCCCTAGCCCGCCCCCTAGCCCACAGCCTAACTTGGTGAGTACCTGCACTTATTTTTTTCCATTTAAAGCACTGCCTACACTGCACACCCACCCATCACAGGCGTCACCGGTCAGGTGACCCTGCTACTAAAAGGGGCCGGGCGCACGTGCCCTGGGCCAGTTCCAGTACCCAACTACAGCGTGTCTGTGTGGTCATTTGCATAGCATGTGGGCCTAGGACCCACGACACTACACCACCCACCCCTCTCAGCCTAGTCGTGACAAAGATTAGCTGCTGCTGAGTTGATTTAATTGATAACTCTTTGGCCAGAGACCGAAGGAGAGTAGAACAGGGGGCCCAAATCGTAAGGAAAATAGTGCGAGGACAAATTATCATATACAAATCACAGTGAAGTGACACGTAGTGATGTAAGAACAGACGTCATGCCCGTATAATAATTCCTACTTAAAAGGTCAAGGGTCTATTTTACAAAAACAACAAATACATAAGTACAAAAGAATGTGAAAAGAACTTTTTTGTTTTTACTTTTTACACATCACAAGTATTTTTACACTTATCAATTTGAAGTAAGGTTGGAAATGGCTGAAAGTGACAATATTTTCAAACTGAGGTGTGGAACGTGGAAATGACATGTTTACTTTGCTTTCAGTAGATAAATAAAAAGTGTTGTTAATTTGTGTTTTTTTCTGTTGGTGTTCTTTATTGCCCCTCAAAGCACAAACGTGCCGCACATGTGCAGTACATTAAGCGATAGAAGCGTTAACATTGTCAAGTTCTCTGTCCTCAGATACGAGATTAAAAGATTCTCTTTCCTGTTCTATTCTCACAAATAAAGGGGGTGCTGCCAGTGGCATGGAGGTTTGCAAACATTCTGAGGCCTGGTTTTGCAAATGCTAGCAGTTGCAGTGATAGGGCAGAAGGTGACTCCTCTCAGGCAAAGGGGAACGGAGTCCCCTTTCTAAACAAGCATTTGCAATGCAATAGGTCTCGCATTATTAAAGTTTGAGCTATTGGTGTTGCATTATTTAGCAATGCCAATAGCTCAAACTTTAATAATGCGAGACCTATTGCATTGCAAATGCTTTTTTTTTGTTGTTATGGCAGGTGAGGGTCAACATGGACAACGGGAGGAAGGGAGGAGTCAGGGCAAAACAGACAACGGAAGGAGGAAGGCAGGGTGAGGGCAAGCCAACACGGACATGAACGGAGGGGAGTGAGTGAGTGCAAGGGCAAGCCAGCACAGACAACTAACGGAGGGCGAGTTTGGAAGCTTGGTACTAAAAAAAGTGCAGTAAACGATAAAATGATAGTGGGGGGCATGGCCAAGATGGCGGCGAGTGCAGACGCGCTGTAAACATCTCCGCATTAGGCACACCAAAAATCCTGATAAATATGTTTCACAGCCTGCCATACATGGCGACAATCACTGTACGACACCACCGGTCATTGTAGCGACCCTGGCAAATCGAGACTGCCGGCACCGGAGCTGAGTGGGTGAGGCTCTCGGAGTGGTGGACTTGTGCAGCGGCCCGGCCTCACGTAGCCAGCAGCCGAGAGTTGAACCGTGCTCGTCCATGGCGGTGAGTGACTGCTTGTAACAGATTCCTCGGCTCCGGCCTCTCTGCGCCGAGATGCCCTTTTGACTAAGCCCGGACGAGGGGCGCTACAGCAGGAGGTGAGAGCTGCCCGCACCGGAGATATTCAGGAATCACGAGGGCCCCCGAGTGACTGTGAGCCTGGACGCCTTGCGGCCTGCCGCTACTCGACCTGGGGCTGCCGGCGGTGAGGGTTCGGATCCCTGCAGGCCGCTGCTGAACCCATCCATCACCCTGCTGAGCTACATGGGGCGAGGCCAGTGTCGGGGCTGCAACCACGGTGGGCGCGGTGAGCGCCCGAGGGCCATAACCATAATACTTACAAGGGAGTGGGGGACACCGAGGTGATTGCCTTCCATGCTCGTGTTGTGAGTGCACTAGGCCAGATATTATTTCGCTGCTACATACTTGGAAGCAGAGTGACCAAGGACTTTAAGAGAAGCCTGGGCATAGCTCAACCGGCTCAATCCACCGCATAATTGTTGCCTGTCTTGGGAACGCACCGGGGGAGAGGGGACCAGAGTCAGACCCCCATAAAAGACTGTGAAGGAACGCGCGAGACTCCCCCGCCCTCCGTCAAGATATGCGCACATCAAAGGCCACTAAGGATCCGTAATTGCCATTGTGCGGCTCGGCATGCGCAGAAACACGTCTGGGGGGGGGGTTGGGGCGGTGCTGGCTGACCCTGTTGTGGCCTCGACAGCTTGCGGGAGCTGGCCCAGTGGCCCTCAATATAAATCGACTCGGAGGTCTGTGCTTCGTGAGGGCGGATGTGCAGCTTTAGCCACCAGAACTAGTCAGAGGCGCGATTGGCGATTACCAGTCCGCAACAAGAGCCCTTCTTCACACGCGCGCACCACAGAGGAGTGGGGGCGAGGGAGCCTGTCGTCTGTGCCGCGCGCTGATGCGCGTCCTAGACACGGACGGGAATGGGCGGAGCAAAGGCGGGACATGCGCCCGCCTTTGCCCAATTGCGTGCCTTATTTTGTAAAAAAAAAACACGCTACAGCCAATGGCAGCCGGCGAAAGCAAAACCACACGCACAAGCGTGTGGTCAGCTTTCAGAAGCCCATACAAGAGGTCTCGCGCTGCGCAAGCAGTGCTGCGCACTGCAACACTAGGCCCGAGACCTAAAAATAATGGGGGACTCTGTCCACCCTCGACTTATGCACTGACTGTAGAAGCCGTTACACCACTTCTGTGAAACGGCATTGATATACACTGCTCCTAAAGAAAGGAAGATGGTCGGATACTCACTAATTCATACGTTTTCAGAGTACACTCGGTATCCAGCTATAGGCTATAAAATGTAAGCACATATGCTTAGCGAGGCTACATAGAAAAGGGCATTGTGAAAGGCAGCGAGTCTTCTAAGACCCTCAATGCTGCCCGGTGCAGGGTTCCACCTCTAATTCACTTTGGGTTCGCTATCAAAATAATGAGGCAAGCGCTGGAAACTGGAAGACAAGAAAAGGTTTATTTCTCATGAGGAGATCACGTCAACTGCAGACACCGGGATGTCTGAGGGAGGTGTTCTGCTGATAACTCCTTTGGCTCTTCCTTTTATACAGGTTTGATACAATGCATTGGTTTTATCAACATGGTTACACAAGCTTGGGGTCCCCGCCCCGGGCAGGTTGTCACACAAGCCCAACAGTAATTCTCTTCCCACCCAGGTCAAACAGACAATCTTATCTTGCAGCTGGACCTTGCTTCAGGGTCTAAAACATGTGAGACCGGCCAGATCTAAGAGTCCGTTCTGTTGATAAAAACAGGTCCCATTGTTGGTAACAACAAGTCTTGCTGTTTGCAGTGCAATAAATCATGTTGCAAGAGTCTTTTTGGTGTTTGGAACCTGTTTGTGTAACTAGGTGCAGTGAGGGGTAGAGTGTCCAAAGGTTTGCCTGAAAACAGAGATGAGAGGAAAAACGAGTTTGTGGCAGCAAGTGGCGCTGAGGTTTGTTGCGGCAAATAGTTTATAGCCCTCAGCACGCGTACCAGGTCGGTCAGAGGGTCAGAGGGATGCTAGTAAGGGCAGGGTGAAACAAAGGTGACCAACAGAGTACAAAATGGCTGTGATAGATTAAAATGACTGCAACTTATGTGCACATAGAATTCCACCAGACAAGATGGGGCAGGTAATGTTCACGATTGTCGTTTTGCTTTTAACAGTGGCCCCTTTGAACATAACTAGCCAGCTTGTCAGTCTATTTCGATCTCCATAATGTCCTGTATCTCTTGATCATACATTACTCTCATTTTTGTTAGCTGAGTGTCCATAGTCTTAGGGTGCAAGGTAGTTATGCAAAGAGAACACAAAGGTGGTATACAATGTATACCCAAACAACAACCACATATTGTCAATACTAGGACCAAGAGAATCATTGATATTTTCCAACCCCACTCCTTCAAGATGCCCCAAAGCCAACTTCCAATTGTCCAAGTCTCTGATCCTTGATGAATTTCTGAAGATAGTCTATGGAGATGTTCGATTGCTTCATAGACAGAAGGTGAATTATCAGGAATGTATACACAGCAGCTGGCACCGATGATGCGGCATGCTCCTCCACGGTCCGATAGTACCACATCCAGGACCATGCGATTTTGCAGGGTAACCAGACGGATCGCTTGGAGCTCAGCAGTGTTGTTGGTGAGGATGCCAGCAGTGACGTTCAGGGCGGTCTCTACCGCTTGGGACAGATGTCTGATGGCTCGGCTGTTTGCCATCGGACCCCATAGCGGGACGAGCCCTTTTTCTGCATCGAGGAACTGTGATGAGGCAGAGTCTGCTTGATCAATGTCTTTAGAACGCTTTTCTCGATGATGCTCTGCAGGGGCTGTGTAGGTTGGTGGCAAAACAAAGGCGATGTAGCACGTGCCCCCCCAGTTTCTTGGGAGCCAGGTGTAGGCTTTGGTTCCACAAACAAAGTAGATATTGGGTGATGCAAAAAGCGCTGGGGGGTTGGCAGTGTTCAAAGTCCTTACAATGCTACAGGTGCTGTGACCCACATTCTTAGTCCCACGGCCTTCAATGCATACAAGGCCAGAGACGTTCACCACAGATAGGGCCACAGTCAGTGTTGCAGCAGTTCTTTTCTTCAGGTAGGAAAATGTGGCTCTGTTAGGATTATTGAACACTTGCATTTCCACTCGTTCTTTGGAGGGGACATTAATCTGGAATGTCGCATTGAAGGTGTGAGGGCAGAAGGGGGCGGCTGTCCTTCCTGTTTTGTTTCGCCAGAACTCGTTGTAGAACTGGGCGAGTGTTGGTAGCATTGGTGGCAAGATTGTGCTGGTGCAACATCTGCACGAAAGAATTATTCCAGAATTCTTTGCGTCGTTCTCGGAGATGTGGCGGTAGTGATACCAGGTAGTGTTCTTTCTTGGTGGTTGGTTGCATGGTGGGTGACAATGTTCTGTATGCAGGTGCATTCTCTTCAATGATCCAGAGTGCGACCATTAGCAGGAGACAGGTGAGAAATGCGGCTACAAGTGCAATTGTCTTTGTGCTGTGCAGGTTAGCAGTCTTGGTGTCTTTGCGGTGGTTTTGCAGGTGTTCAGTTTCTTCCATCATCTTCGAGGAGCTCAACAACTGTTAGGACCACAGACTTTTGTCTGGCGCTTTCCTGGTAGCGTTGTTTGACTGTGCTACCGATCTGAGGCCTTGACTTAGTTAGTGGCCTGGTCGTTGGAGCTCCCTCCTTTCGTCGATCTTAAGTTGTACCCTTTCCTGGATGGCACCGTGGGGTCGGGAAATTCTGATAGTTCGAGGGTGTCTTCTTGTGGGTAGCAACTCAGAGCTGGTCGGTCTCTCGCGAGTACTTCCTCTTGCACCTCCACCCCTTCACAGGTTGCCAGGGTTGGAGGGACTCGTTTGCAATGATGAGCGTGCAGCCAGTTTCGTTTTCCTTCCACTCGGAGGGCAGTTCGGGTGGTGATCAGGACTTCCAGGGGCCCGTCCACCTAGACTCCAGATTCTTCGTTCTTTGGAAGTTGCGAATCAATACATGGTCGCCTGGCTTTATTTCATGTCCCGGGCCCCTGGATACGTCAGGCAAGGCTTGCTGCACCTGTTGGTGGATAATTCTTAGCTCGTTTGTCAATTTATGCAAGTAATCCGACATTAATATGTTCGGGACATCGTTAATGGAGGTGGGTCTTGGTGCCGCCCAAATGCTCATAGGCCTGCCGAAGACCACCTCATACGGGGTCAGTCGGTGTTTGGTTGGGGTGGAGCGCATCGATAACAATGCCAATGGGAGGGCGTCGGGCCATTTCAACCCGGTCGTGGCAACTATTTTGGCTAGTTTTAGTTTCAACGTTGCATTGTGTCTCTCTACCAGGCCCGCTGATTGGGGGTGGAAGACGGCATGGAACTTTTGTTTTACCCCCAACCCTCTCAGTATGTTCTGTATCACCTCGGCTACGAAGTGGGGGCCGTTGTCGCTCCATAAAATTCTGCAAAGGCCGTATCGGGGGAAGAATTCTTTCAGCAATACTTTGCAGTGGCTAAGGCGGTATTGTCGCGGGTGGGATATGCCTCCACCCATTTGCTAAAAGCGCACACAACCACCAGGACATATTTTAGACCAAGGCATCTCAATGTAATCCATTTGAAGGATTTCAAAGGGGTGGTCAGGGACTCCAAACCCTCCCCGTGGTACTACTGTCCCCTTCCCTGGGTTGTGTTGTAGGCAGACTATACATTGTTGTACTAGGTGTTTTGCAGATTCTGCTATCTTGACGTTATGCCATACTCTGGTGATTAGTTCAATCATGGGGGTGGAGCCTATGTGTGCTGGTAAATGTGCCATGGTCAATATGGGGATGAGGTAGGCATTGGGTAACAGCCATTTATTTCCGTCTTTAGTTCTCCAGCAATCTTCCTCGTCTTTTAGTCCCACCTTTTCCCACTCGGTCAATTCGTCTTGTGTGCCTGTAGTCTGTATGTCCCTTACAGTGGTCCTAGCGTCAGTCCATCGTTCAGCTTGTGACCTGGTCACATACATTCGTGTCGTAGTTCTGTCTCCTGCCGTGGCTCGGGCAGTAACGTCTGCTAGTGCATTTCCCTGTCCAATGAGATCAGTCACTTTCCTATGTGCTTGGCATTTTATCACTGCTAACTTCTTGGGGAGGAGGACTGCTTGCGTCAAGGCGGAGACTAAATCTCCATGCAGGATGGGTGTACCGTGTGAAGTCAGGAACCCTCTTTCTTTCCATAAGATCCCAAAATGGTGAACCACCCCGAAGGCATATTGGCTGTCGGTGTATATGTTAACTGTTGTGTCAGTCGCTAAGATACATGCTCGTGTGAGGGCAATGAGTTCTGCAGCCTGGGCTGAACGTTGGGGAATACGGGCTGTTTCCAGAACGGTTCGGGCTGTGGTGACAGCGTATGCAGCTGAGGTGGTGCCGTTGGGTAGTTTGATGCACGAACCATCCACCCATAGTTCTCCATCTGGTTCTAGAAAGGCGGTGTCTCTGAGATCTATTCTACTCTTTGTTTGTTCATCGGTTAGTGTCACACAGTCGTGTAGTGGAGTCACGCTAGGATCATTTTTGGGTAGGGGTAACAGTGTGGCTGGATTGAGGGTGGTGCATCGCTTTAGGGTAATGTGCGGTGCTAGCAGGGTCAACTCATATCCTGTCAGTCGGGCGCTAGTCAAGTGTTGGGTTTTGGTCTGGTTTAGTAGTGTGTCGACTGCATGGGGTACTAAAACAGTGACTGGATTGGAGAGTACTATTCCTTCGCTCTGGCGTATCGATACTGCTGCAGCTGCCACAGCGTGCAGGCACGCTGGCAGCGCTCTGGCTACTGGATCGAGGGTGGCAGAGAAATATGCACAAGGGCGTTGTTTGTGACCAATTGATTGTGTTAGGACAGACAATGCACATCCTTCCCTCTCGTGCGTGTAGAGGAAGAATGGTTTGGAGTAATCCGGGGTTCCTAGGACAGGCGCTGAACAAAGGGCATTGCGTAGTTCTTTAAAGGCTGACTGGCATTCGGGGGTCCAGGGGAGAGGTGAGGGGATGTCTTTAGCTAGGAGGGAGAGAAGGGGTTTGACAATGAGGCTAAAGTTCGGTAACCACTGTCTGCAAAATGAAGTGAGACCTATCAAAGAGCGGACTTGTTTCTGATCTTTGGGGACAGGGGTGTCTAGAATTGTCTGGATCCTGTCAGGCGTGAGTTTCCTCCCTTCTTTGGATAAAAGGTGACCCAAATAGGTCACTTGTGATTTACAGAACTGCAATTTCTTTCGGGAGACCTTGTGACCATTCTCAGCAAGAAAATGGAGTAGTTTGATGGTGGCTGTGACGGCTATTGGTATGGTGTCCGCTGCTAGAAGGATGTCGTCTACATATTGTATTAGTGCCACTCCATCTGGCAATTGTATGGCGTCCAACTGTCTTTAAAGCGCCTGGCTATAGATGCTTGGGCTCTCATTGTACCCCTGAGGTGCTCTGCAAAATCTGTACGAACGGGAGTTTAGGGTGAATCCAAATAGATAGCGGCTGTCCTTGTGTATCGGTATGGAAAAGAATGCGTTTTTGAGGTCAATTATAGTGAAGGTGGTGGCAGTGGAGGGGATTAAAGTCAAAATTGTCGTGATGTCGGAAACTACTGGGTATTGTGGCACTACGATTTTGTTTATCTCCCGCAGGTCAATGATGAAGCGGTAGCCTTTTCCGTCTCCCTCTCTCTTTACAATCGGTAGTATGGGACTGTTACAAACGTTGCTCACTAATTCCTCTACCACCCCTGCCTCTACCAAAGAGTGTATGATCTCTGTCAGTGCCTTCTCACCCTCTGGCGATATTTTGTACTGCGGTACTTTCGGTAGGGTTGCGTCCTGTCGTATTGTTACGTGTACTGGGTCAATCATCATTCGTCCTACGTCTGAATCAGCCCTAGCCCATAAGTGTGATGGCAAAGTGTCCAGTAGGGATGCGTCAGTCTCGGAGATGGGAAACATGTGCTGAGAAGGGTTCTCTCTATGGCGCTGGGGGTTGTCATACAGGACGACACGCACTCCGTCTGGTGAGCATCTGATAGTCGCATGAAAGTGTTTCAAAAGGTCGAGACCCATAATGGCGTCTGGGGTGTTGGAAGAGAGGAGGAATGTCGTTTCGACGCTATTGTTGTCAAGGTTAAAAGGGATCGGTCGGGACAAAGGGTTGGTGGAGGGCGTACCGTCAAATCCTATTGAGGTCACATGTGAGCCTGACAAGGGTGCCCTTGGAATCAGTCGTTTGGATAGTGCACTACGTGTTGCTCCCGTGTCTACCAGAAATGGCGACTTTGTGCCCAGGACCTCAGCGGTAACATAAGGGCCTTGCTCATCAACATAGAGCTCGACTGGATCCCTCCCTTGCCCCTGGCTGTCCTATGCAAAGTCGTACGTATTGTTATAATCTGTCTGTTGGTACTGATTCTGTTTGGGATGGTCGAATGTGTTCACTCTTCCTGGCCTTTCCTCGCTTGCTTCACTCGCGTACCCTCTCCCACGTCCTCTTCCTCTCTGTCCACTTGCTATTTCCCTCGCCCCTCTGCCCCTACCAGCTCCTAACAAAGCCGGGCATTGGGTTTTCCAGTGTCCATATTCTTTGCAAAATGCACTTTGATCCTGTCCTAGGTCTTGGCGTCCTACATATGATGTCGATGAATTGTTTCTAGGTGGCTGTACTCTAGGGGTATTCTGCTGGTATCCTCCCCTATATTGCTCCCTTCCTGTATTCGCCCCCTGGAGTTGTGCTACCATTACCCTTTCCTTCAAGTCCTTCTTTTTCCTTTCTGTAGCCCTGTCATTTTCGTTTCTCTGATGCTCATAGTACTGGGCCATTTGGAGAATGGCCGCCGGTTTAGATGCTGCCCAACTACTTTCGCTGGCTTGTAATTTCTGGGATACATCTGGCAGTAGTCCTTTGACATAGTTCTGCACAAATAAGTGGTGTCCGGTTGCGGTGGACATGTCTTGTCCACTGTAATCGGAGAACACCGTTTCAAATCTGGAGAAATACTCTGAGACATCCTCTTGTGGTTTCTGGCGGCACGCGGTTACTATGGACCAGTCTATCTTTTCTCTGGGATCAGCGTTTTCACTTTCTGCACTATTTTGTCAGGGAGGTCCAATATTGCTTTAACCGGTTTTTGACCAGGGTTCCGCTGTTTATCTAGTGTGTTGAGTTGTTCCCAGGTATGACCAAGCAGTTCGGTATGGTCTATTTTCCTAATCTGTTTCCACACATCTGCTGGCAAACATAACCCGAAGAACAAGTCTATGTCGGCAAGTGTCATTATTGTTGATCCCAGAGCGGTACCTAGCTCGGTGTAAAAGGCGGTGGGGTTCTTTCGTAAATCCGGTAAAGATTTACGGAACGTCAAAATGTCCTGTCTGTCCCATGGTTGATACACCCAATTGTAGACCACCCTTCCTCTAGCGTCTTGATGGTTCATATCGTCATGAGTCCCTTGTCCTCTAGGAGGTACCCAATAAGGGGCAGCTTCTTTTATCGGCATCATGCTATCTGGTTTTTCCACCGGGGTCCTGCTATCTTAGATGTCCTGTCCTTATCTATCCGTCCTTGTTCCACGAGGTGACGGAATACCTCCAGTGTGGATGAAAAGAGTTCTGTAACATCGTTGTCGCCTTCATCTCCGGTGTCTACCTTCCTTTAGAGAGCCACTAGCCGCTCGGGCCCTACATCTTGGTACTTCTCTTCATATGCAGTAAGAGTGTGGTAACAGAGACGTACAATAAAGTATCGTTTGCGGTTTTCAACATAGGAGTTGCATATGTCAGTTACATACTCTTCTGTCTCCTTCCTATCTATGAGGGATTTAACTATTTTATCAATGCCTGCTCGCTCATTTTTACTTAATCGCGGGACCCTGGGCGCTCCTTTTTCTTTTGATCCTACCTCTACTACTGTATCCTTTGATGAGGCATTTGGTGTGGGTGACTCGGTGGGAGCAGAGGCGGTGGAGACTGAGGCGATCGTGCCATCTCCGGCTATACTTTGGTGGTCCTGGCGTTGTACTATGGGATGAGTAGGGGCGTAAGGGGGTGGCATGTATATGATTGGGGGACCTAACAATAAACCATCATCTACCATTTGTTTTGCTGGTAACTTGGGGTAAAGAGTCGAGGGCGTTCTAACAGGGCATTGACCTGATATTTTTGATTCCTGTTCCTTTTTATCGATTTCCTTTTCTTTTAGTTTTTCTTCTAATCTTTTACAGGCTTGGTAAGCTGATTTTCGCGTTTCTTTATCTTGTCTAGCTTCGTCCCTTTTCTTTCTTTGAGCTGCCTCTTTTTGCCATAAACCAAAACTGTCAAACATGGCTGGTCTAGTTTTCTTTTTGTGGAGAGCTAATTCTAACGTTTCTATTTTAGCGGGATCGAAAGATCCCGTCAGTGGCCACTGATTTACCCGGTCCTTCCTAGTGTATTTATGCCATAGTTTGCTATAAGCTACGGTGGCTAATCCATACTTTACGTGCATGTCCTTGTTAGGGGTGCCTTCCGGCGGTGCCGGCTGACTGACCTCTAACTAACGGTCTGGTCCAAAACAATTACAATCAAACAATCTAGAGAAAACAGGCATGACGTATTTATCGGTCAAAAATGAATATCTCAATCAATCAATTTAGACAAAAAGTCTGCACTACCTGTCCGCTGCCTGCAAAGAGAGAGAATATTCCTATTCTTCGTTGTTTGCAAGCAGGGAAATGTCGCAAATAACTCAATATCAAAAAAAGGAATACTAGTATTTCAATCAAACTATTCAATCAATCAATCAATTTAAGTCGTTTTTTTACGACCTTACCCGGACCGTATGGACGGTTCTTCGTCTTCCCCTTCCAGCGCCTGGTTGTCCTCTCACTCCAACAATCAATGCGGCGTTCCTCTAAGGTCCCAGTCAGGACCGCAGGTCACTCGAGAGAGGTCCATTCGGAACCGGTGAAGTTCAGTCGATCGGCAGCCAGACAAGGGTCTTCTCAGGCAGGTATACCCCAATCGTTTAGTCGTTCACTCGTCGTTAGGACCTCCCTACCGGACCCACGCGTCGCTGAAGGGCCCCCACGTTTGGGCGCCAATTTGTGAAAGGCAGCGAGTCTTCTAAGACCCTCAATGCTGCCCGGTGCAGGGTTCCACCTCTAATTCACTTTGGGTTCGCTATCAAAATAATGAGGCAAGCGCTGGAAACTGGAAGACAAGAAAAAGGTTTATTTCTCATGAGGAGATCACGTCAACTGCAGACACCGGGATGTCTGAGGGAGGTGTTCTGCTGATAACTCCTTTGGCTCTTCCTTTTATACAGGTTTGACACAATGCATTGGTTTCATCAACATGGTTACACAAGCTTGGGGTCCCCGCCCCGGGCAGGTTGTCACACAAGCCCAACAGTAATTCTCTTCCCACCCAGGTCAAACAGACAATCTTATCTTGCAGCTGGACCTTGCTTCAGGGTCTAAAACATGTGAGACCGGCCAGATCTAAGAGTCCGTTCTGTTGATAAAAACAGGTCCCATTGTTGGTAACAACAAGTATTGCTGTTTGCAGTGCAATAAATCATGTTCCAAGAGTCTTTTTGGTGTTTGGAACCTGTTTGTGTAACTAGGTGCAGTGAGGGGTAGAGTGTCCAAAGGTTTGCCTGAAAACAGAGATGAGAGGAAAACGAGTTTGTGGCAGCAAGTGGCGCTGAGGTTTGTTGCGGCAAATAGAGTTTATAGCCCCCAGCACACGTACCAGGTCGGTCAGAGGGTCAGAGGGATGCTAGTAAGGGCAGGGTGAAACAAAGGTGACCAACAGAGTACAAAATGGCTGTGATAGATTAAAATGACTGCAACTTATGTGCACATAGAATTCCACCAGACAAGATGGCGCAGGTTATGTTCACGATTGTCGTTTTGCTTTTAACAGCATGTTAACAGTACAAGTCCTCAAAGATTCTGACATTTAGCAATCAACATACCGAGTAACATTAAGATTGGCACATCGAAAGATAAGGTTGTTTCAATTCCTTGATGAATGAGATGAAATACTGTTGATGACTTCAGTTCTGCCCCCTGAGAAATCATTCCCTATTACTTTTAAGGAATTTGCGTTATTTTTATTTTAAAGAGCCCTGCTGCCTACTTGTGGATTTATTTATAAGACAGGCAGAAAGGGATATATGATAAGGACAGGATTCATTTCAAAATCTTGACAGAGAATTTCGGAAAATGTATACACAATAATTGAGGAAAGCTGTCACCGACTGCTCATTTTCCTTTCACTCGATCACCATGGAGCTCGGTGGTGACTTTAATGTAAACAGTGCCTGGCTTCCCTGAGGTGTGTGCAACGGGTCAAGATGGACCTTCGAATATATGTCTTTCTCTCTCCTCCATGCCCTGGTTTAATCTTAGATGTACACATTATTTAAGTAATAGGGAGCATAACCTGATTTCGAGCCTAGTACATGTTCTTTGCTACCACAAATGGATACCGATTGTCAAACAGACTAAAACGATGATTTGTGAAATTGGAGTAAGGCCAATGAGAGGCGTGAAAGACTGAGTCTAAGAAAAAAATTGCACCGATATTTGGGAAATTTGTTGTTCCTGGGTCTGAAGGGCAGATGTGTCTTATGTGATACAGGCATACGTAGGAAGAGTATACACCCCTATGCAAATAGGAGAAACGTTATCTCGCTATCTATCCGTCTACCCATAGAGAGATACCAATGTTTCAATAGTATTTTAAGTAAATGTTCAGAGTTCCCTATGAAAAACTATGTATGTGCAGGAGAGTGTGCATGCAGGGACTGCAGTGTTGATAATAGGTTTTCCCCAACAGCAGTTTTCTCTGGGGATATTGCAGGCAGATTTAAAATCCCTGACAGTTTTTTTTTATTGGAGAAGATAATTGGCTTTTAGGGTGTACAGTTGAATATGACCATTGTATACACTCTCCATAAAGTTGCAAGTCAAAGCGGGTATATTTTTATCTGGTGCTGTTGGGTCCCAGGCATGGTTGCTCACCAAATCAATTATTTTCCTTTACAATCTACATATACCTCACTAACTCATGTGTTTCGAGCTTCCCCTCAGCCCTTCCTCAGGGTTTCAGGCGCACCATGATGGTTGCAGGACTGAAATGCCCTATAGTTCTCCAGGCTTTTTCTAAAAAAAAATTGCTGATTGAGCACACCCATGAATTCATTAGAAAAGCAAAGCAGCACTGTATTACCTTGTCAATGAAACTGTCATAACAATTAGCAAAAACAGTTTATGAATTTGCTCAAAACTAGTCCTGGCTTCCTCTCCTATCCACACGCTGGGATACTGAACAAATCTCTTTCTCTCTCAGCATGCTAGAATAGGGAGTGACATGAACAACCAATCAGATGAGCAAGTGTGTACTTGGTGGCCAGCAAGGCCCATCCACAATCCACAACACTGTGTGAACTCTTTTACCCTAAATATTTGTGCATGTTTATAAAAATACTGTTTTAGTTTAGGTGACTTGTTTAGCTCTTAAACCCAAAAACTCGCAGGTCTGGACTGTCCAGATATTGAGTGAGACAATGAAATGTACTTCTCGGATGGGAAGTGAAAGAAGAAAGACTTTTTGGGTATTTTCATTTGGTTCCATATATGTATCTTATTCCATTTTGTGAGGTCATTCAGATCCGAGAACAACTCTTTGTTGGTCCTTTCCTGTCTGGAAATCTGTACTAATGATTTGCATCTGGTCACAGACTGGCTTAAACTATCAGATTTGCTGTACGTTGGAAGACGTAAAGGTGGCCCCTTCTAGCTTGGACTTCTCAACCAGTGTGACACTCCCCGTGTGAGTGATGTGTAGATGTGTTGATTTCCTTGTGTAAATGTCCAGTTATTGGCAAAGCAGAACTGAGTTTTTGCTCCCAGTTTTTGGCAAATACTAGAATGATACATGGTAAGAGGGTTTCACCAAGACTTCAGACAGTTTCTATGCGAAAATATACAATTAAAAAATCTTGACTCAAAAATTAAAGGTAAAACATGTAAACAACAGAAATTAAAGCTCAAAAAAGTAGACTACAAACATAAAGACCATTTAACAATAAATATTTACCACAATGTCCAGCCAAATAATGTCCAAGTACAGCTGGGGCAACTACTTGATGGTGGAGCTAGGTCTGGTGATTGTCGAATTGTTGTAGATAATTTTATATAGGCTTGTGTCAATTAGAGAGGATGACTTGTTGGTTCCTTTTGCTTTTGTAATCTGTTGAGGGGATGGGAGAATCTTCATATAGCAGCTGACAACATTCCTTCCTGTTACCGCTGTAATAGTCACTGCAAGATGTTTTACCTCCTTGACAAGACAATAATTGTGCAATCAAGATGTGGTATCAAGCAGTAACATTTGCAGTCCCACATATACACCTCCCAGCTTTGGGGAAGGAGGTCTAACTGACTGGTCTCACTATGAGAGATAGATCACATCTTCTTCACTTCTCTTGCTTGGAAGACTAGACGGTGCTGTAAGTGTCCAAAGCATAGGCTGTGTAGTGCCTTTTAAGAAGGGACGGCCATCTTGAACTGAGTTTGAAAGCTCACTGTCTACTGCTGCACAGTCCCTTTTTACCAGCTCTAGGTGACTATCGTGCGAGCTGCCACATTCTGCACTAGCTAGAGTTTCTTGAACAATGCACTGAGAGCAGCCAGATGTCTCCATCTCCTCAACACCAAGAAAGGAGGGTTGGATAAGCAATTTGATGGGTCAGATATCGAGAGAAGTAAGTTTATACATAGTAGTGAAACAAAGCCCTGACCTCAGCTTAACCTACAGTTACCTCCTTTTTGAGATTGTGGTGATGAAAAGTGTGGGTGACTTTGACAAGAGGAGTGAACCTAGCTACCCCTTTCATTTGGCTTTCAGCCTTCCCTGTGTGCTTCCAACCCTCTCTGTGACCCATCAGTGAGGACATCAGTCATGTTAGAGGAAAAGCTCTACTGTTCACGCCCTCCATCCGACTACTTCAGATGAGTACTTGAACAGTGTGATGATGACTGACTCACTGACGTCACTCAGAGAGTCGTAGATACTGGTGTTATTAGTATAGCTGGACACATCCTCTCCCACCTTTGGAAGCGGTCGTGTCAAGAGAGATTTCTAGAGGAAAACAAACAAATCCTTGTGAAGAGTTGCAATCAGACGTCTACACAACACGCCGCTTGGCACCCTGTACGGCCCGGCTGTTCTCATACCTGCGTAGTATTTTAGGAGCTATTTGGCAGGGCTCGGTGAATCTAATAGTGTAAAGTGACTTGAGAATTTCCAGACACGACACATCAGCTTGTGGCCTACTTATGGGTTGAAATCCGTTAGTCAGGAGATACGGTGGAAGGGAAGCCCAGAGTGGCGTGTAAAATGTGTCACTGTTTTTTTTTCTTCCCAATTGGGCGGTATCTTGTCTGAAAATGTATCGTTTAAGAACAGCCCCTAGTATTTCTAACTATGCTGGTGAGCATTGTGAAGACCATGCTGCTGTACATTGTGTTGTTTTGGAGCATTTGTATAGTGCTTCATACCATCACAAGGCCCTATAATGCTTCTGGGTGACTGTGAAAGAGACTGCTCTACTTGTTGTACCTAGTTGGTAGAGTATGGGTTGATAAAGTGACCTATGTGGGAAGAATTGAGTGCCTTGTCTGAGATTTGAAGGGGGACTTCATTTCCTGTTGGGGCGAATTTGTGGTTGCCCATAAGCAGGTCTTGAAGCAAAGTCTTTTAAAACAGAGTCACGATTGCAGGTACGTACCATCTTCCTTGTGGGAGGGTATGCAGGTACTCCGAGTGTGTGCTTGCTTGATAGCTTGTGATCTGGTAGTCTGATGTGTGTAGGAAGCATTGGGTGTGCGGTGTGAGGTCTGCAGAGATGGGTGCTTCTGCAATGATGTAGCTGTGCTCATGCATGAAATGCAGCAATAAAGTGTCAGATTAGTAGAGTAGTGAATCCAGATACATAACATAATCTGGCCTGAGCATGGCTGGGTTTGGGGCAGCCAGGTCTCCTGAATTCAAGACAGGAGTCTGTGATCTCTGTTTTCTTGCTGTGAGTGAGTTGCAGAGCTTTGCTGTCATGGTTTCTTCCATAATACAGGTGGTCACTTTTAGTACCTCGACAAGTATTACAAAGAATTGCAGACCAAACTTTCCAGTTACTTCATTTGCACCTCTGGTTTTACTTCCAGGAAGGGAGAACTTCCATCTGGGTGCCAGGAGAGGTGGCAGGGACTACCACAGGCCCGTGGGCAATCCATGTCTCAATGGGCTAGTAAAAAATTTAAATATTGACCATTTGTAACAAATTGATTTGTATCTGTTGCTTGAGTAGGATGCCATTGTTTTCCAACTCGGTCATTCACATTTAATCGACTTCTGGAGGATGAACGGGTAAGTCAGTACTTTTTGGGTACAAAAATTGACTTGTGCGTTAGACACACATTGCAGGAACGGGTGCACAGTTAACTGGGCCTTAATACGGCTACTCAGTGTGTCCTTCGTAAACCGATAACCCAAGCTCTATGGCCTGATTAGATCCTCCTTCAAAATGCAGGTGCAACTTGTGCATCCACTAATTGCTTTAGTGCAGTGCACAATTTCCACGTGATTCTGAGTTTGACAGCCAGGAACGTGAAATAATGTGCTCATAATGCAAATTCCAATGTGTGGAAGCTGACCTTTTGATCTGTGCGCCCATGTAATTTGCAGCAGGTTTTACCTACCTCACATTACAGGGGAGCAATTTGTGTTTTATTTGTAATTAGGTGTGTGCAAAATTGTATACTTTTGTTTAGTGAAATTTCACAAAATTCCATAAAATTAGTAAAATTACTTTTTTAATGTGAAATGTGGTTTCTCACGTAACTTTATTCGTACGAGTCTGTACTTTGCGTAAAAAATATTATTGCAGGATACCTGTAGGAGGCTGGTTGGAACAGAAAGTTAAGAATAGAAGTGGAAAATGATGCACATTTCGCTTAACATAAAGTTCACAAATGTTATGAAGTTCGCCACTGTAAATACAATTTTGCCCAGGTCTACTTGTAATCCTGTTTTGGACACAGATGCGCGTTTGCACCCAAAATGGGATTGAAGACCGGCCGCACAGTATTGTGACCCTGCCATAAATTTGAGGCTCCATCAGTGGGGCGAGGCTCTGGGTCGATTCCTGTATGCGCTGTAGGATGAGGCTTGGCGCCCTACCTGGGCCTTATCCCAGACCTGCCAACTCACACGGTGCCTATTTTGGAAAACACACTGAGGGGGAGGATGGCCGTTCTGTCCACGGGTGCGTGTGGGAAGCACGTGGAAACTGTTGTGTCTGCTTCTCGGCGGAGGTGAGAAGCGCGACAGGAGCTGCTGCTCGGCCCACGCAGAGCTTTCGGCGCCAGAATTAACTTTTCACACCTCTTCCTCGAGCAGACTGCGGTTCTGGGTGCGGGCCGCATCCGCCGCGAGCCTGCTGCGCCGACGGGCGCGCTAATGAGCGGGGGTGCCTGTGCGCGAGCGGCCCTGCCACCGAGATTTTCGGAAGTAGTGCCCTCTGTCAAATCACAATTCTGTTCCTGTTCCTTTCCAGTTTTAATTTTCAATCTTAATTTCTCGTTTTCGGTGAGATAGCTTGGTGGCATACTGCACTGGCTGCAGGTATGTGAATCTAACTGGTAGACCAGAGGATAGGACCCGGCCGGGCCTTAATTTGCTTTGATTGTGTTGCCGCTGGTCACCTGATCCGGTGAAGCAGCTGGTGAAGTCTCCTGCGTGTGAGAGGGACGGCGTTCCTGTGCAGTGTCTATCTGGACGATTGTCTGGTGTCCGCCAGTTCTTTCCTTAAAGCAACAGATCATTTGAATCGAGTACTTCATATGCTGACATCTCATCGGTTTCTGATCAACAACCATAAGTCTCAGTTGTTCCGAGAACAGGATTGTGTGTTTTTCGGAGTCAGATTTCCTACAGATCTGGGTGCGGTTACTCTTCAAGACAGCAGGGTTCAGTCTCATATTTTAGATCTCCTGAAAGATCCTTTTCCCAGGGTGTCAGATTGGATGAGAGTTCAGGGGGATATGGCAGCAGCTGTATTTTTGGTTTTCTCTGCTAGCTACCACCTGAACAAGAAAATCCGCTTTCTGCTTCAGTTCTGTGATCCCGACTCACAGGATATGTCCCTCCATCTCCCAGTGTCAGAGGAAATGAAACAGGAGCTGGCCTCGTGGTTTGATCCATGGCATCTCATGAAGAGGATGCCCTTATGTCCTCTTCCTCCGTCCTTGATTACTACAAATGCAAGCAAAAAGGGTTGGGGGGCCTGGATGTCTTTGCATCAGGTTCAGGGTCTATGGACTATCTCACACAGCATCTGCTCAGCCAACTGGAGGGAGCTCAAGGCTCTCCTGGCCTTCTCCCCTTGGATTCAGTAACAGTCTGTTCTGATCAGGACAAACAATACAACAGCAAAATCCTACATAACTGTCAGGGAGGAACGCAGGCCTTATCTCTGTCCCTTATTTCAGATCGCAGCTTTTCTTGGAGCCAGACTCCTTTCTTGTTTCTGACGTTGATTTATATTCAGGGTCTTCTGAACACCCTTGTGGACATGTTGAGCAGGGTGATTATCTCCTCTCAAGTCTTCGGTCCCTCTCCCCATTTGTTCAGTCTGATCTGTCAGTAGTGGGGGTGTCCAGTGGTAGATCTGTTTGCGTCCTCCTGCAACGCTCTGCTTCCCAAGTTTCCATCCAGGATGAAGGAGTCCGCAGCTTAGCGGAAGGAGGCTCTATCCTGTCCCTGGCCACAGGATCTTCTGTTTGCTTTCCCTCCTTTCCCTTTGATCTAGAGGTTTCTTATCAGCATGAGGAGGGAAGAGGCTCAGGGGATACTAGTTGCTCCAGCATTGGCCCGCACCTCCTGGTTTCCTCATCTAGTCAGGAAGAGGAAGAACAAGGGGTGGTTGCTGCTTACAAATACCTCTCCTCTGAGCTTCCCAGTTCTTCAGGAGGAGTCTTTGGCTCATCTCAGCTTGACGGTTTGGAAACTGAACTGGCAGGGTGTTGAACATGGCCTTCTAAAGGGATTTTTTTTGCTTTTTTCTCCTAGTCTTTGCCGACTCTCTCTGCACAACCTTAGGAATCTGGGCACCTTCCTACTGTACTGCAGAGGGAAGGTGCGCACGGCCACCTGCCTCGCCCGCATTGGGCAGGGGGTGCGTACGTGATGGGCTTAGGTGCTGTACCTTCGTGTGCCCAGTAAAAAGGGTACACCACACACCTGGGGTGGGTACGGCACTGGCTAGCTATGGGACGTAGCACTGAGTGTAGTTCCCACTGGATAGCCTGTCAACACTGTATCAGGCCTGGTATTGCAGGCCTGTGGGGTGCCGTTGCGCCCCAACCTAGGTTGGCACCTCTTATGCCTCAGCCAACCCTGAGTGGGTCCTCCCATACCATGGGGGCACCTCCCCAGGCAAGCCCTGACCGGCGCAGGGGGGGTGGTAGGCTGAAGGCCGGGTGGGTGCATATGGATGTTTCCTGTCCAGGTAGGGAGGAACCAACCATGTAGGGCTTCCCCTACTTTGGATTTGGGCTCTTCCCATGGGATACCCCTGGGGTGTTGCCGATTCTCCCATGTGGCTTCTGGGTTTTGAGCACTTTCTCACTGTCAAGGCAGTGGGGAAATGCGTGCGCCTTCCTACACAGGCTTGGAAGAGGCGCTGACCCGGTGGTCAGCAACATGGGCCTGTCTGCCAATGCAAACCAGGGAGTGCACAATTATACCGGAGAGGTACTCCTTGTGCAGCTACAGCGGTGAGGGCTTAGTACCACAGCGCACTAGTTGATTAAAAAAATATAAATTTACTTTTAAAGAATGTTAGTGCTCACTCCTCATGGTCCACCGCATCAAAACCAACCTTGCAGAGAAAATACATTTTATAAAGGAGCACCAATATCAATACAATCAATTATTGTAGTCCTTCTAATGATTAATCTTTAGGCAGTGGATTCAATTAAGAATTCTTCTTCTTTATTGAAAATTTCACAAAAGTTCATTTCAAACACGTTTGATTTTCATTTCCAATTTCTGTTTATAACTCCATCATTTACATCAAAACTTCACTTTCTGAATCAGCCAACGCGTTTCGTCCAATTTAGGACATCATCAGGGCATACATTGGGGTAGACAACGCAACCAGACGGAAACATGGTCGACGGAACTGATGTATAACGAGAACAGAGACAACATCAAACATTATACGAATGGAGAACCTTGAAGAAAATAAGGTTCTCCATTCGTTCCAGCGTTGTAGGCCAAAGCTGTGTACCCTTTATCTATGCAATAAAGCGTTTTAAAACTTTAAAAAAAAAAAAAAAAAATATGCGCCTGGCTGCGCTCTGGCCCTTGTGCTGTTTTGAGTACATGTTCAGCCTGCCGTGGCAGGCTAGAGGTTGTGTCCTGGCACCTATGGCATTGTGGATAGATGTCCCGTCTGCCAACACAGGCCGGTGGGTGCATACCTGCATCCCCTGTGTTCTAACACCCAGGTCAGGCCTGCTGAATGCAGGCCTCTGTCCGCACACTTGCACCTATGGTGTTAGTGGCAAGGTGCCTGGCCCGCCGTCGCCAGCTGGGTGTGTGCAATCACACCCGTAAGGGGGTCGACCAGAGTCCAGCTGGGCAGGGTGGTGAGCATGCACTCGCACCTAAGGTGCTAGGGCCTGGGTAAGCCCCTGGCCCTGTCTTCCATCGCAGACCACTGGGTGCTCACTGGCATCTATCATGAGTAAACTCATGGGCAGCTTTCCGTTGTAGGCTGCTGTATGTATACACCCGCACCTATAGTGCTCGGGATTTCGCGTGCCGCCTGCCATCGCAGGCTTGTGCGTTAGCACAGACACGCATATTAGTTAAACCAGTGTCCAGTCTGCTGTGCAGACTCGGGCAGGCGCACTTGCACCCCTGGTGCCTGGGACTGTGTGTCCAACCTGCCAACACAGATTGGTGTGCACAATAGCGCACGTGCACCCAGGTAGTGAGGAATACCTTTGTGTGTTTTCACTACCTATGTTGCTTGCTCTTCCCATGGGTTAACATGGGAAAGTGGTTGGCATTACTTTGGGCTGCAATAGTGGATTGCAGTGGAGCAGCCTCATGATGTTTCCTATCAATGGATTCACCATGCCAAACACTTTCCATTGGTAAAGGGGGTTTTGTCATAACTCGCTTAGAAATGTCACTTATAGAATATAGACATTTCTATGCTCTAAGAGTCTCAGGTGCCTGGCTCCAGTGGACATCAGGGCTGGGGAGCACATCTGTGCATTCCTCAAGTTGCAGCCATAAACCATGGGCATCCCACGAAAACGGCAGACTTCTGCCATTTGAGGGCCGAATGGGATAGATTGGAGAGAGAAGTTATCACACTTAGCCTCTAGGGGAGCTGGATCACGGCCCCACTAAAGATTAGGCTCTGCATTCCCTGGCCCCATGGCAGACAGGCCTAAAATTTAGGTGAGACATCTGTGGTTCAAAGGGAAACCCCCTTAAACCACCCCTAACTTCAAAGACACACAATAGTCCAACTACGGGTGCCATCCTTCAGCAAAGGGTGAGATACGCTTGTGGGGACTTGGGACAGGAGAACCTGGACTGCAGGAGGACTCTGTTGTGCACATGGAGGATGAATGTCCGAATAGTGGCTGGCCTGGGCCGAGGACCTGTTGAAGTGTGGTGCCCTGAAGTGTGCTCTCCAAGGGCCTAACCACAGGCCTCCTGTTCTCCTGTAGAACTCAGGGACATCAAAGTTCTCCCGCGAGGGACCTACGCGAGGGACCTACATCTGGGGAGCGGTGCCCTCTCAAGTGCCTACATTGGCTACTAAATTCCACCTGGCAGGGTGGTGTGAGCATGGAACTAAGACTTGTGTCTGGAGACTGGATTGTCTAGTGCGGAGTACCAGAAATCTTGCCTGCATCTAAGGCGTGTGATTCCTGTACTGCGGGGACCCTGACACTCATACGCGTCTAGTTTGTGGTGATCGCATTCACTGGTTGGGGGACTTCCTCTGGCCTGTTTCATCGATCGTGCCGCATCCCTCTCGTGCAACATGCCGACTGCATGCTCATTGCATACGGTGTCTGATTCACAGGGTGTGAACCTTGGAGGTGGGGGTGTACCCGTAGTAGTGCCTCATTCTACTTCATGTGGCTCTGCTGAAGGTGTGCCTGTGTGTGTGCGACCGGACTGGTCTGGTGCAATCTGTATCATCGTGCACTGGACGTTGAGCCTAATTTCCAGGGTGGTACAAAATTGCAATTCTTCGTGTGTGTGATTAGAATTGCCTGGTGCAACCCATCTCAATGTGCACCAGTCATTGTGCCTCCTTTCCAGAGAGGTGCGGAATTTGCAATTCATCATGATGAAATCTGAAGTGCCTGGTGCAATTCATACCTACGCGCACCAGACACTGTGACTGGATTGCCTAGGCACGACCTGGATCATTGTATACCAATCGGGCACCTCCTCCTATCGAGAGACTCCCCTATGTTACTCCCCACTCATCGGCTGTTCCCTTTTGACCCTCATCACGGCAGACCAACTGCCCTCTCCACACCTGGCCCCTCCCGAAGACATCTTGGCACCAGGTAGTAGCGAGATAGAGATTAACTGGGTTGAAGGAATGCTTCCAAGACAGTTCGGAGGCAGATCTAGAGACTGTGTGACTTCATTGTGTTTTGAGACCGGTGGTTGAACTTCCAGAGTGGCTGTTTACGTCTACCTCCTAATTAACTGCTACATATTCCCACCTGCTTCCCAAGGACCCAGACTAAGTGTGACTTCGGCCGCGTGTGGCCCAGTGTCCGAGAGGCGGGGTTCGTTATCTGCTATCCGGGGGTATAGGACAATTGGAGTCAACTAGAGGGTGGAGGAAGGCTTGGGCCACGGAGTCTGCAGAGGGTGAACCATTGACCTGCTGGGTACCAGTGGCACCACACTAAGGTGCTGAGTGCGTAAGTGTGTAAGAGCATTCCGTACGGTTTGGCTGATATCTGCTGCACTGCGTAGCAGTGCAGAGTGAGTGTGTTTGAGTGGGAGTGATCGTGCGCGGACCGCCTATGATTAATGACACTGGCCGGAGGTGCCGCTTTATACGTTGATTGTATGCCAAAAGCACAATACATTTGACATTGGGTTTACCCGTGTGGCTCCAGTCTGCGGTGCTGCTAAAAAGTATTCTACTTTCGTGTATGCACATATTGTTGATATTGTGCACTGCATAAGGGTGCTCTCTCTCAATTGTTGGGGGGGTAGATTAAGAATTGTCCACAGTCTGCATACTATTGATATCATAACAGTAGGAGTGGGCCTAGTACTGCTAGTAATATTTCCAAATGTGTTTTATGCCCAAAAAGTATATGATGTTCATGTTATAATGACTGAATATGTGTGTTGAATATAAACTTTTTAAATACATCCTGTGTGACGTCTCTTTTGTGACGCTTTATGTATTTATCGCGAGTGACTGCTGTGCCTTTGCTTTACACATTGCCTCTGTTATACGCCTGACTTCTCAGTGCCAATCTATCCATGGGTGAGCACTGGTTGTATAGTAAGTGTAATCACCTGCCCTTGACGGCAGCAGTAGGATCTGCGTGGCTGGGGGCATCCCTTCAGCCAACCAGACACTGCCGGTTCCAGCGCAGGGTTAATATCTCAAGGTTGTTCTGATGCAGTTTCTTCTTCCGTTCAGGCTGCCAGGAGGCCGTCCACTACAGATTCCTATGGTCGGCACTGGGTTTCCTTTGGGAAATGCTGTGTGAAACAGCATATTTGACCTATTTCTTCGTCTCTTCCTCAGGTTCTTTAATTTTTGCTGGAAGGGTTCTCTTAGAGGCTCTGTCCTTTGTCTTTACGTGTACAATGGCCAGTAATTATGGCTTTCCGGGCTTCTTGTGGTAATTTGGAAGATCCACACGGTCTGGTCCAAAAATTGTTTAAGGGATTTTATAAAATTCGTCGTAAGGTATTTCTGGTTTGTCCTTTTTGGGATCGGTCTCTGGTGTTGCAGACTCTGCGTTAGCCCCCTTTTGAGCCCCTCTTTTCCACTCTAAATTCTTACATTGAAGGTGTTTTTTCTTGTGGAGATTACTTTGGCCAGGAGATTGGGAGAGCTGGGTGGTCTTTCCTGTAAGGCCCCTTTCTTAAGGATCTTTGATGATAGTGTGGTTTTGAGGCCAAGGCCGGATTTGTTCCCAAAATCAATTCTTCCTTTCATTTACAGCAGGAAGGTATTTTACCTGTTTCTGTCCGAAGCCTCCGTCTCCTGATGAGGTTAGTCTTCATTCTCTGGACGTTGAAGAGCTATTTTGGTTTATCTAGAGAGAGTGAAGAAGATTCATCAGGATTCTTCTTTCTTTGTTCAATTTGGGCCCGCCAGGAAGGATTGCAGCCCAGCCACGCAAACCCTGAGGTGTGGAATCGTACTTTGATTTCTGTGGCTTATTCTCAGTTTGGCGTTCCTTCTGCTTTGTGGGGAACAAGGCAAGTCAACTCGAGGTTTGTCGACTTCTCTGGCTGATTGTCAGGGGGCTTCCCTGGCTTAGATTTGTAGGGCTGCCACCTGGTAATCCTGTCTACCTATATCAAGCACCACAGAGTTTCTCAGGGTCCTGTCTGCGATGAAGTAACCGTGGTCTTCCTGATGATAATAAAGTTTTGCGTTCTGCTTTTACTCAGTTGTCCTGGCTTTCTTTTGCTTAGGTACATCTCACGTTGTTAGGAATCTAAGTGAGAGGGGCGAGGGGGTAATGCTTTGATTACTTACCGGAAACTGCATTACTCCAAGTCCTTCTCTAACCTAGATTTCCCCCTCCCTCCCTGTATGTTCAGGCCAACTGTGTATTCGAGGCTTGTTGGTGAAACAGGTGGTTTGGAGGGGCTTTTTATGCTGGAGAAAGGGTGTCGAGGGAGGCGCAGAGGCCTCAAGTTTTTAGGAATCTAAGTGAGAGAAGGACTCGGAGTACTGCAATTACCCGTAAGTAATGGAAGCATTACCTCTAAACACTAAATCAGGCTCTTGTTTTTTGGCCTTGCTTGAAATCCAGAATATCAAGTCCCAGCAGATGGTCCCCCATTTTTTCAACTGATTCTTCAGGCCTGCACAGAGCATGTGTGCCAACTATACAAGCAAATAAAGATCCCGGGCGCTGAATGCCACCCGGCTCATTTAATTTCAGTTTTAATAGGGGAGCGGCACTGGTTGATAAGAAGACGTGTGATTTGAGAAGTTGATGGGCCAGAAATTGATAAAGATGCGCAATGGGTTTTAATTAGGCCTGGGCCAAATCTAAATTACGTTAGAGTAATTTCAGGAATTTCGCTTTATACTTGTTATGTGAAAGTCGCAATAGTACAACATTAAGCCACATTGTGTAATTACACCGCAGTTCGTGGCAAAATTATAGCCCAAAATAATGTGAACAACCATAACGCAAACAGCTGTTGACGGCACTTGAGTTTTTCATGCTATATATTTAGCGCAAATTGCAGCCTCGTATCAAAAATGTACACAAGGATGCATTTTGGTCTAAAATATAGTGCTAAATGACAGATTCACATTTCATGCAATTACGTGTAATTTTCCCAAAATTTTTCATTATGTGAAAGCAAATTACGCAAATTTCGCACACCCCTATGTTTAATGGATGACGAGAAGAAGCCGACTACCAGAACGGGTGGTCTCTATCAGCTCAAGACTGACCTGTGGGTGACAGGGGATGCGCTAAGAGACTGTTTCCGTTTTAGAGATTTTTTTGAAGATTTTTTAGTGGAGTTGGGCAGAACTACCAAGTGGCCCCATAGTATGCGTGGCATGTTCAGCCACTACTGTTCTTTTAACCTACAGTACTTTTCATGCTAGGATTTTTCTTTTAACCCCAATCTTTTGAAGGTAAGGGTGGAATTTCAAGTCCCAGAATACATAGTACTGTGGACAGAAAAGACAATACTGGCTGAAGGTGTTGCATATAAGCTAGACATCTGCTGTAGTCACATCAGCCTTTGAGTGATACAGACTAAGTGCTGTCTGCCAGGACCTTATTGCTGTTCATGTTGCCTGGACTATTTTAGTATATGTGCTGCCGAAGTGAGCACATCATGTTGCCTGGACTAGTTTGTCTTTCCCTGATTCCTGAGAGAAGCTCGCTGTTGTCCATAGGCAATGTGTAGGCCCAGGCGAAAATTTCATTAAGCCGCCATATTCTCAAGTAATTTCAAGAATTTCATGCTATGCTTGTTATGTGAAATTGCGCCACTATGCCACATGGTGTAATTGTGCAGTGTTCACAGCAAAATGTTGGCGCCGGAGCACGGGAGCAACAAGAGGAACCATAGCATGCATGGTTGTAGTTCATAGCACTTGTGTTTTTTTCACCTTTTTTTTTTTAGCACAGATTGTGTCCTCTTGTTGAAAACTGACATGAGGACTCATTTAGTGCAAAAATATTGTGCACAATGTTGCTTTTTATATTTCGTGTAATTTAACGTAATATTTGCGAAATGTCATGTATTTACATGAAAATAAATTATGCGAATTTTGCACTCCCTAATAATGTGGTGCTGTAATTCAGACCTATGAATTTGCCAGTGAGAGTGTGCAGTTTAATCTTGATCAAGCCACTTTGTCTCAATGAATGGCTGACAAGAAGTACCCATGTTCTTGCCAATTTTAGCTTTTCAACTAACAGCACTTTGCATTCTTGAACTTGCAGTTTTCCATTTACCATTGTATGTATATGCGCTAAAATACCAGCATATTGAATGCTGCAGTGTCCGTTGGCTTTGAGCAATTCAACAGATGCTCTAGAAGCAGCTACCTAGGCCTGGTGCGAGACATTCAGGTTGGCTGACCGCTTGGCATTCTGGGAGCTGGAGTTCAGCGTTTATTATTTAAAAAGTGAAACTGCAAGATCAATAGTACAAATTGACTGTAAGTAAAAAGTAAGGACCGACAGAACACCGGACATGGGGGCACTTAAGATCAGTGGAGGGGCCTTGCTTATCAACAACAACACCCCCACCCCTCCCTGCTTTTTTTAGAGCTGTCTATTTTTTTCCAGCGGTGTAGTCTTTCATATTTTCACTCTTTGTTCATTTGTCGTCTCTCATCATCGTCCCACTTAGAGCGAAACTGTTCTGTGATTGTCACATGTCTTTGAGAGCGGGCTGTATTGGCTCAGTTAGTCTCCTTTAAAGTGATGTGGCTAGCACACAGTGACATTACCTTAAGCTTTTGCTTGCTATCATTGAAGCTAAAAAGATGGAGTTGTTTTCTTGTAAAAATGTTTATGACCACCGCCTTAACTTAAGCTTGCGTTTGGAATCTGGGGTTCAATCCCTTGACAAATGGCTGCCGTGGGAGGAGTGGGGGGGCGGGGTAGCAGCTGCTGCTTTTCTATTGCATGTAAGTCTTGCTGTAGTTGTAACCAGTAAACCCAGTTTGTTTCAAGCCAGGGTTCCCAAGATTCCCAGTTCCATATGTGAGTAGCTCAACGAGTCCAGCTTTTTTTTCTGTGCATTCTGGGAATTGTAGTCTTGTTGATCTCATTATCAAATCGGATGTGAATATTTGAGAAAACAAAATAAAAACCTCGTATGGATGAGCTACTCATTCATGGACCTAGAAACAGTGAGAGCTCTGTTCGGGTATGTACATATTTCCTTGCATGTAGCATCTGACAACATATTATACAAAGTTCCCCGTCAACGCAACAGGCGAGTGCATCCGCTTTGCACTCCCTGTGCAATTTAGCATTGAAAAAGGGGCTACAGATGCTTGCAGGGGCGGCTGATAACCTTTGAAAGTGGTAGGGCGAGCAAAGTGCCCCACTGCTTCCAGAAGCCAAAAATAAAAAAAACCCTCTCTCCAAAAGCCAAACATAAAACAACCCCTCCAAAAGCCCAAAATAAAACAAGCATCATGCAACATAAACACAAAGAAAATTACTAAACTGACATGCATTACACTAACATTTGAAATAAATCAAATTAAATGGTATTTGCCCACGGGCTGCGCGTCCTCTTTGGCGTTCATCTGCATTCTGTGGCACGAGTCGAAGAACTAACTCCCCTAACCTATCCAGACTCTGCTCTCATGCTATTAACCAGCATGAGAGAAGTGCCAGGATTGGATGGATCTGAATGGCTGGACGCTCCTTCAGGCCCTGGAGGCCTGTGCTTGCTCTCCACCCAGCTGTCTGATACAGCTCAGGATGGAGAGCTTCAAAGTGTGCATGTCAGACTGCCCGTCTAAGACAGCCGCCCAAACTGACATGCGCACTTTGGAGTGTCAGGCCACTACTCCAGTCCTCCATGCTGCCAATCGGCAGCAAAGGACACGCCCTGCATTTCTCTCAACTCGGGGGCAGGCTGCAATGCGCATCGGTAAAAAATAAAATGGCAATTAAATCAATTCATTGCATTTTATTTTTCACATTTGCTTTGTGCAGCTTGCAGTGAGTAGGGGGCGACCCTCCTCCTCCCACATGAAGAAACTGCAGCTGGATGCTTGTGCAGTCCCTTCTGTATAAGGATCACGCAGGTACACATTTAGCACCAGCATGATTCCATGGCCCCATGCATATAAGGGAATCCTTTGCCTTTATGTTCACACCATATTATAGTCATGACCGCAAAGGAGCCTTCAGGAAGCACAGTAACTATGCACCACATAGACGTGGCGCACGGTCAGTGCTGCACTCAAGGGTGCCACTTGTGAGGGAGGTGCGCTTGTCACGGAGAATCCCCAGGTATTTTCCTGCAGGGGGTGCTGTCACTCATTGCACCTGCCTGTAGTTGATCACTAAACCCCTTATAAATGTGAGAGGCCGAGTCTGCTGCCTCAGTGAAAAGTGTGAGCTGGCTGTTTCAAACAGCAGGCTTGCCTTTCATTAATGCTCTGTTCCCTGTGCAGGTGCAAGTTTGCAGTTGCATTGGGAACAGGGCATTAAGGCCCACACTTACTGTTCTTTGACACAAAGGAGCACAGGTTAAGTGCCGCTGCTTTAAGGCTTTTTCCACGTTGCATGTATGTTGTTCAATGCAGCACACAAGCAAAGCTGTAAAAACGAGAAAACAAAACTTTTCGCTCATCATGCCTGCCTTGAGGAGGCCTACGATGCTACACAAATCCCTTGTTTGCCAATGTTTCTAGACAGGGATTGCATCAAAATCCAGAACGGCCATTAACCACCAATGGAATGCCCCCTTGACGCTAAATAACGCAAAGCAGCGCACAGCGCAACTTTTAATTACTTTGGGATACTATTCAATGCAAATCCTGATTTGCGTTGGATAGTAAATCCCACCCTAACACTTTGCCCCGGGTTTGCGTCACAGAAGTGACACTAATCTGGTGCAAAGCGTTAGGAAATCTGGGCTTGAATGTAATCAGGCACAATGTCCTCCTCAATGCCCTGAGCACCCAGTTAAAAGGGCCCCATCGGCCGTTAGCTCTGGAAGTCTGGTCGCGGGGGTACTGAAGCACCCCATAAAACCTTGGACTTCAAATGGAGAATTAGCAACAAAGAGGCCTTTATTTATTAGTCCAGAAGCATTTACTGTGTGTTCAGGTACAAACTGTCTTCTGACTGGCAAACTGGCAACTTCATTTGACAAAGTGTTGCTAATTCTTTGAACAAAAAAACCCACATTTCCTGTTTGTTTCTCTGCATGCACTTTCAGTTTATTTATAACTTTAACTAGTATTGATACACTGATACTCTTACAGGGATACAGGTGAAAGAAGAAGACCACAGTATTCCAGAGGTTTCCCAGCACATAAAGACGTGCTGGCTTTATAAAATAAAGTACAAATATCTCAAAATATGTATCTGCAACATGGAAAGTACAGTCAAGGCACTTAAGTGAATAAAGCACCTCCACTTTAAAAATTGTTCCACAACCATTAGCCATGGTGCAGAGTGAGACAGCGTTCCCCATTTGTAATACATCTCCTAGGGCCACATTATAAATATGGTGCACTCTCCCACTTAGAGCTGCAGCGCACACTAAACTCTGTGTGCTGGGCGCAGAGTCGGACAGTGCAGTATATTACAGCAAATGTGCTGTACTCCCTGATCTCTGTTCTCAGCTGAACCCACGCTTGCACTGAGGACAGTGGATTAATGAAAGATGGACTAGTTGTTTGAAGCTTTCCATTTGCTTTTCGCTGTGCAGGCCGTAACCGGGCTGCCTTTCAAAGGGTGGCAAAGACCCCCTGCAGGCGGGTGCAGTGAGTGACTGCACTTACCTACAGCTGCCCGGAGGGCCCTATGACCCTCTTTCCCACCTTCCAAGGAGCGCTGGTGGTCTGTGTGCCAGATGTGGCTCACAGACAGTGCCCCTCCTGACAGCCCTTTGCCTTTACTCCCACGTCTGTAATACAGCGCAGCACAAAGGATCATGGCTGCAGGATGTTTGCCTGATTAGTTGGATGGGGCTGATGCATCCATTCATTTTGAAATTAATTCCAGTGCACACCAGAAGTCAATATTATTTTATGAAAATCTGTGAAAATGAGGGGAAGAGGTAACACTAAATCTTATCTTGGCAGTACTAAAATATTAATATTAATAAACAAGGTTAGGGTTTGCCATGGAAACTTTTGCATGTGTCATTTTTTAGTCCCTTGCCAAGGTATGAGAGTCTAAAAGCGCATAAAAATGCCTACAGGAAGAGGAAAAAGCTAGTGGCATTGTCCATGCTGAGACTCTAGCGACTTGGGAATAATCTGGGTAGAGTCACTAGTTTTCCCTTCAAAGAAGGAGACGCGTGGTCAAGATAGGTCCCGTTTCCATTCTGGAATTTGCAGTTTTCAATACCATGCCACCTCCACCATGCTTTTATTTCACTTTTTAAGGTGGAGCTCAGACCACATTGAAGATTAAGCCTGGTGCCTCCATTACAGAGTTTTTGTTTCATTTGGAGAACCGTGCTGCTCTGGAAGAAAGACAGGCATACTTGATGTTGCTTCAAGACGGGAGTGTCTTCTTGCACCCTTCAAAATCTCTCCTTTGCAAGAGGTCGGATTCTAGTATTTGTCAGTTCTGGTCCAATTCTCATCCCCTTAAGTCTTTTTGGTGACCGTTAATGAGCATTGAGTAATTGGTTCCCCAGGAAATGAAAGGAAAATATTAATTATGTCGACATCAGATATGTGCATTGGGAAGTGAACTCAGATTCTGAGAAAATAGAGCAGCAGTGGTAAAAGTTGTCAGTTTCGGATTCTGATCACACTATCACAATGAAGCCAAACACTACTTAACATAAAGGCATCAATCTTCCATTTTGGGTTACCCCAAAAGCTCTTTCTTGTGAGTTTAGTTCATTTGGCTACAGCGTCAATTGGGCATGCAGCACCATTCTGCTGTTTGACGCAAGTCAGCCTTTGTTAGGTCAAGCCTATAGTGGCAGCGCGCAAGCGCTGCTCGCTCTGCGAGGCATGCAGTAATGGAGTATGCAGTGGAAGCTCCGCCCACTCTCCGCCCATGTTTTTAATTGGCTTGTGTCATTGTCTTTCGTAAATGCTGCCTTCTGATTGATTATGAGGCTTGTTAGTCCCTCCTCAATACGGCCATGTCGTCATTTGTACCCCCCCAGGGCTATTGGCCCCTTTATTATTATTATTATTATTATTAATGCATTTTGTAGAGCGCTCGGCTACCTCCAACGGAAGTGTCCCGGCGCTAGCGATGAGTACAGATTGCGTGCAAGAGCTGAAGAAACATGCAGTTCTAGGTTAGGCTGAAAAGCCAAGTCTTTAAGGCCTTTCTAAACAGAGGCTCTGAGTTCGCCTTTCGAAGGTGGGCTGGCATAGAGTTCCACAGAGAGGCTGTTTTCACAGCAAAGGCGCGTCCCCCATCCTGGCCCTTTTGAAGCGTGGGGTCACCATTAGGTCCTGATGGTTTGACCTCAGAGATCTTGATTGGTAATATTTCCGAAGTCTGTGCTTCAGATATTGAGGGCCAGCATCTCTCATGGATCTGAAGGCCAGTATCAGTGCCTTGAACTCGATCCGTCTCTTGACAGGGAGCCAGTGAAGGCTTCGCAAGTGGGGAGAGATGTGGTGACGAAGAGGCACGTTTCTAATCAACCTGGCTGCAGCATTTTGTATAATCTGCAGTTTTCTCAGCAAGTAATCTGGGAGCCCCAGGTAGAGACTATTTGCGTAGTCCAATTGGGAGGTCACAAGCGCATGGACCACATTTTTCCTGCAGTTCATTGGCAGTAAGTGCAGGACTCTTCGTAAACTTTTTAATTTCCAGAAACATACGGAAGAGACTTTGCAGATTTGGGCACTACCCGATAAAGTAGAATCAAATCTAAAGCCCAGGTTCCTAGCCGAGTGCACCGGGCTAGGAGGGGGGTTAAGCTCGGCCGGCCACCAAAGTTCAGACGAGGGAGGAGATGATTGGTTAAAAAACAATACCTCTGTTTTATTAGTATTCAGCTTCATGCAATTGTTTGTCATCCACGCCAAGATTATTCGTAGACATAGTTTAAAATTCATGAAAGCTACCTCCGTGTGATCATTAAAAGAGAACACAAGCTGAGTGTCATCAGCGTACGAGACCACCTTCACTCCACACTGTTCAATCAGTGTGGCGAGAGGGGCCAGGTACACATTGAAAAGGGTAGGGCTCAACGCCGAACCCTGTGGGACCCCACAACTGATAGATCTAGAGGCCGAAATAAAAGGGCGCAGGAACACATTTTGAGACCGGCCTTCTAAGAAGGTGCGGAACCAGTTTAGAACAGTGCCCTTCACACCTAGGGACTCAAGTCTCTCTAATAAGATCTGGTGTGACAGTGTCAAAGGCTGCGGACAAGTCCAGCAGCACTAACATTGCGCTTCTGCCTTGGTCTACCGTTTCCCGTATGGTTTCTGCCACTTCCAGAAGGGCCGTCTCTGTGCTATATCCCTTCCTGAAACCCGACTGGGAGTCATGGAGAAGATGGTTAATCTCCAGGAACTCTGATAGTTGCATTTGGACTACCTTTTCCAGCACTTTGGCCGGTGCCGGGAGGAGAGAAATCGGTCTAAAGTTTTTTAGATCTAAAGGGTCTGCGTCTTCTTTCTTTAAGATAGGTTGGACATAAGCCGTTTTCCATGGCACAGGAAAAATGCCCCGGCTCAGGGAGGCATTCCATAAGGCATTTAGGACGGGATTAAGCCGTGGAGCAAGTAATTTAAAAAAATTGGCTGGACAGGGGTCGGTCGGGGCACCGGATTTGATTTTACTTAGTTCCACCAATGAGGTGGCTGTGCATAATGGCTGAAATTCCGACCAGGTGTTAGAAGGATTGGGATTGTGGGCTAGTGTAGCTAACAGTGGAGAGATCCCAGCTAAGGGGAAAGAGGAGTAGATTTTCTGAATCTTATCATAGAAGAAGCTGGATAGATCTTCACATAGGGAGGCTGAGGGGGTGATGGTACTCTTCAAGGCTAGTGGTTTCAAAAAGCCCTGAACAATCTTGAACACTTCTTTGGTAGAATTATCTGAGGTTTTAATCTGGTTGGCTACATAATCTCTGATTGTGTTACGTTTTAAAGTATGAAATTTCTTTAATGCCATTTTATATCTGCATTTAGCGTCGGAGTTATAGTTTTTCCTCCATGCACGCTCCAATTGCTTACATAAACTTTTCTCCAGCCGGAGTTCAGTAGTGAACCAGGGGGCAGAGGGATTTTTCCTGGACAATTTCATACTTTTGAGTGGAGCAACTTTGTCCAGGGCCGATGTAATCCAGTTATTGAAGAGAGAGGCATCTAAACTGGGCTCTCCCGTCAGTACTGGGACTGTATCATCTAGCACATGGTCAATGACCTCCGGTGTAACCTTCCTCCAATTTCTTCTTGTTTCGGGTGTGGAGCTAACCTGCTTGTTATTAGAAGGAATAGTCCAATAAAAAGGAACTAAAAAATGGTCAGACCAGGTCAATGGGAGAGGAGTGTCTACTCTTAGGAAGGGATATTGGTAAAAATAAGGTCCAACATGTGGCCAGCCACGTGTGTAGGGGCAGAAACTTTTTGAGTCAAATTCAACCCTTTGAGGGTATGTAATAATTGAGCGGCTAGTGGGCATATGTCATTGTCCATATGGACATTGAAATCTCCGAGGATGGTGCAATTTGCATATTTTAGAGAGAGATCAGCAATAGTATTATATAGTTCAGACCACTGAGCAATCGGTGAGTCTGGAGGTCTATAAACCAGCAATCCAGCGAATGGAAAAGTGGGGGAGATATTAACGCAAAACGATAGTGCCTCAATCATCCCAGTATTCTCTATTTTCTTCACCATAATCTCCCAGTCCCTTCTATGGATCACCGCGAGTCCGCCTCCTCGCCTATTGCCAGGCCGATTGGCTACTGTAATCCTGTAGCCATCTGGGACCGCAAAAGATAGATCAGGATAAGAATAATCCCTTAGCCAGGTTTCAGTTAAAAACATAATATCCCAAGAGCGGGACTCTAAATGGAGCCAAATATCATCAGCATGCTTAGGGAGGGATCTACAATTGACTAGACAAGCCCTAATTTCTGGTCTGGTTGTAAAAGTAGAAGTGCAGGCCGTCTGTACGGATACATGTGGAGCCAAGGTATTGTTTTCTTTCCCATACATCCAACTATCCAATGAATAGGAGCATGTATTACAGCATCCATCCTGAATGTCCCACCCATCTTCCACTTGACCCATGTTTAGACAGGTGGGCATGATACACTCCGTGGAGGCGAACTTTAGTAGTTGTTCCCTAGTCAAAATACGGCGTGCTGAGTCTCCACGGGCAGCGTGGCTTGCGCTGGCCGCGGTCCGGTCGCGGGCGGGCGCAGACGGGCTTGACTTAGGCGCGCCCGCTGCGCGCGTCCGCTGCGCGGCCGCTTCAGCATGGTTCCTTTATCCCCACCCCCCGGAAGTAAGAACCTAGGGGGAGGAGCCACGTCCCTCCGCAACGAACGGCACAGCAGCCGCGGCGGACCGGGGACAGGTAGGAATAACAGAGCGCAGATGCGGGCGAGTCTAAGAACACATCAAAACACTGTAAAATCAAAGTTTTCTTTAAAAGGTTTTAAAAACGATCTTTCACCCGTTTAAGACACAGCATGAGTTGCCAGCTAGCACGCGCAGCCGCTTCAGCAGGGCTCCTTTATCCCCACCCCCCGGAAGTAAGAACCTAGGGGGAGGAGCCACGTCCCTCCGCAACGAACGGCACAGCAGCCGCGGCGGACCGGGGACAGGTAGGAATAACAGAGCGCAGATGCGGGCGAGTCTAAGAACACATCAAAACACTGTAAAATCAAAGTTTTCTTTAAAAGGTTTTAAAAACGATCTTTCACCCGTTTAAGACACAGCATGAGTTGCCAGCTAGCACGCGAGTGTTACATGGTAGGGTACGTGTTATTTAGACTGTATGTTATGTATGCACTACTTTGTCCATGCCTTCTCGCCCCCTTCTCCCCCGACCGCACTCCCGTTGTCCGTGCTTCCCCCCCCTCCCATTGTCTGTGATGCAATGCAATAGGTCTCGCGTAAATGTGTGTCCTATTGCATTGCAAATGCTTGTTTTTGGTCTGCATTTGGCATCAGCCGCATCAGTCGTCACTGTGATCACAGTGCTGCCTGTCCTCGGCTTTGGAGTGTTCTTCACATCACTATGCCCTCAATATCGGTCCGCCCTTGATGCCGGTCAGCCCCGGCCACATTTGTTCTCACCATGGATCTGACTTCGCTGTCCGTCCACCCCTCGGTCAACACAGAGGTTGAACGACTATCTGTCGCAGTTTTCTTCAGTACAATACATTTTACATTACTCTGAATTCATGTGGGAAAATGTTATTCCATCTTGCTAGGTGGGCTGAATAAATTTAGCTGGTTTTTGCTGGACTACTATTTCAGGTTTTAGGTTTCATCATTAAACTCAATAATTCTCGTTTTGGGTTAGAGAGAGACAGTTCCTCCATTTAATACTTTTAAGCCTGTTACGTTTAAGAATCAAGTAAATACAATGATAGGTTATTTTTACGGAATTTGTAAAGTGCAGACCGTCACACCTAATTAGGGTATCCTGGCGCTCAAGCCTTCATAACACAAACAGAAGCATGCACCTTAAAAACAGAAGAAAAATGCAGATAGTACCACTACCCTACATTGTGTTGGAAGCCTTGTCTACTCTCTTCCATCAATTTTGTGTTCATTAGCCTCATACTGTGTTTAAATGTTTTTGAAAAAAAACTCCTCCTGTGATTCTTTTTCATTTACGTGTGACATGTCCTTCTGTTATGTCTCAGGCAAGCATTGGGTCTTGCCATGTTGGCCTTCCGACTAAAATGGTAATGATTGATACAATATATGGAAAAACAGGCAAATTTAGGTTATCCATGGAAAAAGACAAGCTGGTAAAGGAATTGACTTATGGCAGAAGGTGTGGCTGTTGTGCGAGGCAACACAATAAGCATGATGTGGTGGAGGTGTACAAAAAGTGTGCCGCAAAATAACAGTAGTGTGAGTGGTGGTGTGAGAATGGAGGTGTGGGTGTTTATGTAGTTACATAGCAGTAGATGGCTTAAGGATTTTGTGGGTGATGTGATGGAGAAGAAGGAGTGGCAAGACAGGCAAACTGAATGATGCGGAAATGGATGGACAGCAAAAATGAGAAACTGGTTAGCTAGTGGTATTCTCTAAATCCTACAAAAATATATTGGGAAATCTTGCAAACTAGGCAGATAGAGGTTCACTGTACCACAATAGTTGGGTGTTTAGTAGCATTAATTAAAGAATCCCAGAAGTATTCAGAGTATTTTTGGAATTGCTTAATTGTTCATTTAGCTAAAGAATCTATAATTATCTGCCTCCGAGTCCTACTTTTTTCAGTGCCTTTCGCACATTTTTTATGTTGTCTTGTATACACCAGCATGAGCTCAAACGACAAACTGGTTTTAAATGTAGAAAATGTATTCAATTTCATATAATTTAACAAAGATTTTGCAGGTACTGGTGCATTAAAAATATGTACAGTTTAAGGAAAGGCCAAGTCATGTTTCTAATACAACTTAATTTCAAGGACTAATAAGGTAATTGCAAATGCTCGACCTGGGGGAGTTGCCAAGTTAGTTGTGGTCAGACAACGTCCAATACAAAGCATTCATTCTCTGTGGCGTTACCATTTGCATTGCAGACCATCAGGACAAGCATACATAAATGTAACTGAAACGTATTCATGTGATAAACATTTTGCTTGCACCATGGAATCCAAGGCTATTCAGAAGGCATGAGAACTGGGTAGTCAGTAGGATGGAGGTTCTGTGAGTATGTTTACCAGTGTAACAGTTCATGTCCTGAATCATTGAGCGTCGTGATTGGAGAGGTTTGTAGTTGTCTGACGGAAAGAGTTTGGCATTTATCTTTGGTAGCTTTGTCATGGAAATTTTAAAATTGTGGGGAATCTATTACCCACAAGAGACATAGAAACTATATTTTATATATTCTATTGTGGTGGAATCAAACCTGTTGACACACTGCCAAACATGGCAACTGGTAAGAAGGTGGTATTCAAGTAGTTAAAACATATTCAAGGCACCAGGTCAATGAGACAAACTTTTTGTGTGTCACACATAGTGTTCATTTTCACGTGGTGACAGTTGCTGGACAAGTAGGAGGTTGAGACGTGGAACGTGGGAGTGAGATTGGAGATGGAGTTGATGTTGTCTGTATAAGAGATGGGTGATGAAATTTTATTGGAAGATGCCTAGATCTTCATAGACAAGAGTGTGCACAATGAGAAAGATAGAGGTCAGGGGTTTGCTCCTAGTGCACTTCTCCAGAGGTGCCTGAGGGCTATGGAAAGGAACCGGGAAATATTTGTAAATTGTCCCTGAAGCGTTAGTGTACAGCATTTTCATGAACAGAAGAGAAGCGTTTATGAGAAGATGAACAACAGCATTGAACTCTGGTGATGAGAGGTGGCCAACTTGTTACTAATAACCGTGATCATTCGGGAAGATGGAAAGCTAGCCATGTTGTAGGCATAGTGTACTACAACAAAAACCAGTGCTGAGTTTCTAAAATACCCCTCCCCCATCCTCACTGGGTTGTGCGAATATATAGTGCGAGAGAACAATAACCCTTCCCATATAAGGGAAACATGTTGGTGAGTGAACTTGCAGATTTTCTTAGAATACGTCTACTTAGGACTCGCCTTCATTGAACCACAGCGGCTGGAATGTCTGCCCGCCTTCTCTTGGGAAACACAAACAGTAATCAGTGCCTCGGTCATATAATATGTAACATCCTTCTATACTTACCAAAAAAATCACTAGGTCACAATTGGAAAAGTATTACTATCTGCTAAATGTGATGTTTGCAACAGTTATAACTTGTATTTGTACCAAAAAAGCAGCAATCAAGGTTATAGGAGTAATAACACGCTACTACTTAGCAGTAATAGGGTCAACCAAATTTTTCCCTGAATCTCTTAGAATGTGTGACACAATATGTGGTCAAAATATCTTGCCGAAGACATTTTGTGATCATAACATAAACCACCAAAATATCATCAAACTAAGTGTAGATTTATTATTATTATTGTAATTTTATTTATATAGCGCTTACCACCCCTGACGAGGCATTGAAGCATTTTTCGGTGAGTAGCACGCTACTCCGAAACCCAAAAAGTATTAGTAGTGGATTAGTATAGGGAAATATAAGTTGTTAATTATAGCGGTGGACATGTGAGTCTGTTTGATTGGATAGAAAAATGGAGCAATAAGAGGAAGGAAGAGTCTAAAAGGTGTTATTTGGGAGGTATAGTAGTAAGAGTAGGTTTGGGATCAGTCAAAGGAAGGAAGAGTCTAGAAAGGGATTAGGGTGATTATAGTAAAATGAGGTTTGGGATGAGTCAAAGGGGAATACACGAGGGAAGAGTCTATGAAGTGTTATTTAGGAGATCGAAGTAGCAAAATGAGTTTTGGGGTGAGCCAAGGAGAGATAGTTTAGGGAAGAGTCTAGAATGAGTTATTTGGGAGATCATAGTAGTAGAATGAGGTTTGGGATGAGTCAGAGAGTGGAGGTAGAGGATATATTGAGAGAGGTATAGGGTGAGACACAGAGTAGTGCACTGGAGAGAGTCGAATGTTTTTTTCCCCCCTGTAGTAGGGGTAAAGTAATACATATATTCTACATAGAAAGGGTATACATGATTATGGAAAATAATATATTGAGATATAACGTATTGTATAAAGTCCCATATGTCCATGTGTGGATAGATCATTAGAACCTCAGACTTTCAAGTGTTGCTGTATGTGAAGATAATTTATCTGTCCATTTTTCTAAAAAAATATTTTTTTAGGTTTCTTTTTTCCTCAATATTTTAATAGTGAAGCACTTATAGATGCAATTGTTATGATCATATTTACATGTTGTGTTAGAAAAAATAAAATAAACCAGCGACCCATAAGCATCCAATCAAAATAGCTTATATGAAAACTATGCAGTGGCCTATATACATGTTTAGCAAAATAACATATATAGTTAACCATAAGTAATATATACATTTGTTAATCAGACCTAAAGAATACCTATATATTTTTAAACCATAGGTATTATATATATTTGTTCAAAGAAGTGCACATATCTAAATACATATAATCAAATTTTAAATCTTTGCATATGCTGTACACTTGTGTTTGACTATGGTGGTCATGGAAGAAAAAGCCAACTCTTGAGTAGTCTTCTGAAGTTAAGATAGTTATCATTGGATCTTATCTTTGGGGGTAATGAGTTCCATAGTTTAGCTGCTTGAACAGAGAAAGATGTACCACCCATGTTTTTTTATCTTGTATGCTGGGGTTTTGAGGCAGGTGCCAATCTGGAGTGGATGTTTCTTTGTTGTATGTATTTTGTGATTTTATTCTTGATAAGAAGTGGTCCTGTTCCATGCATTGCCTTGTGGGTGATACAAAGCAGCTTGAAGGTGGATCATCTGGCAACCGGTTGCCAATGTAGGGCCCTCAAGTCAGGGGAGATGTGGGCTTGTGGCTTTCCATTTAGGAGTAGTTTTGCAGAAGAGTTCTGAATTTGTTGCAGTCTTTTCATGGTTGAAAAAGCTTACCCATTGTAGGGGTCATTGGCATAATCAAGTTAAAAACAGTACAAGAGAGATAGTACCCTGGACCTTGTGTGGAAATTCTTCAGGGAGGAAGATGCATTGCAGAGTTTTCATAGCAATGAAGCTTAATCTTGCTCATTTGTCTACATGGACATTCATTGGTAACTTAGAGTCCATGGTAATTCCAAGGTTTTTTACTTCTTTAGATATTTTAGGAGGTGGTCCCAGATCATCAAGCCAGGCACAGAGTGGGTCATAATTTTTCCAGTTACCACATGTGACTATTTCAGTTTTGGAAGCGTTCAGTTTGAGATGGCTCTATTTCATCCACTGATCAATGGCACTGAGGCAACTGAAGATTTTTGAGTTTCCGATGTCTTTGGGGCTTTCCAGTTTAAGACGTATTTGTGTGTCATCTGCATAATTATAGCACGTAAGCTGAAATTCTTTGATCATTGCCGGTAATGACTTCATGTAGATGTTGAAAAGCATGGGTGAGATGATAGAGCCTTCATGGACCCCTGCTTCTGTGAAGTACGGTTTGGATGAGAAAGGTTGAGCATAGATGGCATTTTTTTCTATGTTAAAGGCAGGATGTGATCTAGTCGAGAGCTGTTCCCTCTATGCCGGCTTCGTAGATTCTTAGGCTTAGAGTGTCATGGTCAACTGTGTCGTAGGCAGGTGAGAGGTCCAAGAGAAGTAGTACCATGACCCCGTTCTGGTCTACTGTGTTTTTAAGGTCATCCCAGATGGCAATGAGGGCAGATTCTGTGCTTCTTCCTGGACGGATTCCTGTTTGGAAGTCGGAAACTATGGAGTTATTGTTAATGAATGGTGACATGCTGCTCTGTCAGTTTGCCCAGGAAAGGTCCGTTTGTAATCGGTCTGTAGTTGTTTGGGTCATGTCGGTCCAGGATTGTTTTCTTTAATAATGGGCATATGTATGTCATTATTAAGTCTTTTGGAAAGATTCCTGTAGATAAATAATTATTCTTTTTACTGGTGTGGCACCAGAGGTAGTTAAAAGAATGTTCGTGAAGATTTGTGGAGGAGAGTAGTCAGAAGGGTAGCCAGCTGGCCTGCTTGCTTTGACAAGATCCATAAATTCACTTTGTGATAGTTGGTTGAAGGAATGCAGAGGGTGGGTTAGCCTACCCTTGGAGGGGATTGTTTAAAATGGGTTGGTGATTGACGATTTTCCTTAGTTTTAAATAGGAGTTCAACATGGCTGCTTTGGTTGTGTAAGGATCTGCCGATTGTCAGTAAATTCTTGAATAATGGGATGAGTTCATTCTGAGCATTTAGGTTTACCACATTCTGTGAGACTTTTATAAAATTCTTTATTTGCACATTTAGCATTTTGAATTCTGTCTGAACAGTACCTTTTTTTAGCTTTTTTGATTGTTTACTTGTATATTCTGTTAAGTTTGTGTAGGTGAAGTTTGTCTTGATTACAATTTGTTTTGAGCTATGTGTGCTGCAGCCTTGCAATTTGTTGTTTTAGCTTTTTTAGTTCTGCATTCCTACAAGGTGCTTGTTTTCTTTTGTCCTGTTTTGTTGTTCTTAGTTGTATTGGGTTATCAAAAGCTTCCTGGAGACCCTCATCAAGGTTTTGAATGGAATTTGTGTCTAGATCTGTGTTGGGTGTTCATTGTATTTTTAAGTACTCAAATTTGAGTTTGTTCCACTGTGATAGGTGGATGCATGTAAGGTGGCATTAGGTGTGCTGATTTGTGGTGTCTTGTGTTGAAAAGCTCCCAGATGGTGGTCTGACCATTAGGGGTGGGCGGAACTCACTGAGTTTTACTCAGCGGAATTCCGCGGAGTTACATAAAAACTCTGCGAGATTCCACGAAGTTCCGCCCATCCCTACTTTAAATACTAAACCATGTCCAGCTTTAGTCAGCAGTGAGGTGTGTAAATCCCCGGCTTCCAAACCCGGTGAGGGATATTGTGCATCCGCTCAAGAGGAATGTTAGCGGCACGCCCCGGAGCACACAGAGCACTTTAAGCCCTACCGATGCCTAGGTGCCACCTCGCCTCAGCCAGTGCCGTTATCAGAATGGTTTGGAGCTCATCGAGAGTGTGGGCTGCCTTCAGCAGAAGGCAGGCTGTAAACTGATTTTAAGGACTGCTTGCATCTACAAAGTTAGAGCTGGGGAAGGTTTATCGTATGCCGCACCAGAGAATGATCGTTTAGGGATCTCGAAAATATAGGGTCTGATAAGGTGCAGGGGAAAGATGGCTGCAACCAGCTGGGATCTGGCTTAAGAAGACATCTCTCCAGAGTTTCCCAATAACACTGTATCTGGCTGTCAATGGAACTGCTACTGTAAGTAGGGCAGGAGGCACACATGTTGTACATATACTCACCTTGATGCCAAGGATGGACTGCTTCGCGTACCTCTCACTCGCCAATTCTCCCTTGTTCAGAGAGATTTCACATATATTGCCACCTGACAGCGCTCGCCATTGTACCTAAAATGTAAATGTATTTTACATTAATGGTTTGGGCAGGTGCTATAAGTTTACGGGAGTGGCAGCTAGTGATTGTTTGGACAGATTGTACTGCTTCGGATCATCATTAAGTTCTTTTACCTGAGGCAATCAAAATTTGCTACCATCCTTGCAGCCATAGGTTCGCAAATACCTCTGAAATTCTGCTACAGTGAGTACTCGAAAAAAAGATACTAATCCTTTTCACGTGGAACAATGCTTGGTTAAAAAAAAAGTATTTGCATATGCCCTCTGCACCAATGCTACTAAACTTCGATTCCTTTCATTTATAAACGTGATATATTAGACATTGTGCAAGAGATGCGAGCTGATTGGACATCACTAGCCTCCACCCTCAAAACATTTGCTAAATAACAAAGCACCCTCGCCGAGCAATATGGAATAACAAAGAATCGACAACAAACCCGGTGACCAAACCCTTAAATAAAAATAACAACTGACCCAAGCTTAGGTTATATCAACAAGTCCTCTCCCTGTACGGAATAGCACAATCGCCTCCCACTGGAATAAACTAAGCAGTTTAGATGGTTTGAACACTAGAGCCCAGTTCTAATCTTCTACCTCAGTGCAATGACAATTTCCCCAAATTCACAACTACCAAGCACTTCCAGGTTTATGCTGACTGTGCAACCAGTATCCCTTCTGCTTTACTGATCCACTCAACTGTGTCCCTCGCAGTCCCCCAGTGTCCCGGGCACCCTGCAATACACCTGGTAAGGCACACCCGGAGCCGCTCCTGGTGAATCAGGCCTCTGAAAGCATCCAGCACTCACGCAGAGCTCACCATGTCTGCCGGCACCAACGCGCACTTGTGAAACAGGACTTGATGACATTCAGAGGGGACTACTAGAGTTGTAAATTCATTGACACCGAAGAAAAAGAAGGACTATCGGGAGACCAATACAGTGACGATGGACACTAGATGAATTTCCAAAACAGAAAAAGGATTGTCGGAAGGCTAAGTAACAAGCCAATAACAACATATAGGTTGTTTTAGGGTGAATAGGTGCAACTGAGTCTGACGAAGAACTATAGAGGACACCTTGTCAATAACAAGGAAGAAACACTATTTTAGGATAAGAGAGGCTATTTTATAGGGGTGGTTGCCAGTGAATTCCGCGCACAGAGTTTTTGCTGAACTCTGCGCTCCACTTGGCAAAACTCCGCTGGCAGAGCAAGGTTTACTGCCCACCCCTACTGACCATGTGACTGGAGTAATCCTTTGAATGTTAACTAGATCTGGATTTGCAAAAACAACATCTAGGATGTGTCCAGCGATGTGTGTGCAGTTGTGGACGATCTGATGTAGGTTCAGTGTGTCTAGACCATTGATGATAGTTTTTGGATGGGGCATATTGGGTTTGTCAAACCATATTTTTAGGTCACCAAGAATGCATAGGTTGGAGTGTAGTGTCATAAGGTTTGAAACTGTGTCTAGAAATGTGCCTGGGAATATTGCTAGGTGGTGGTCTGTAAAGAAGAAGGAAGTCAGAGGTGGAAGTTGGTGTAGGGTTGCATCTGGTAATGAGGGCTTCCCAACCTTGTATGGAAATGTCATCAGCTTTGGTGAGATTTATTGTTTCCTTGACTATAACAGCTAGTCCACATTCTGTTTAGCCTATGCAATTTTGTGTGACAGTTTAATAGCCTGGAGGAACGGCTTAATGCAACACTGGAGCCATGTCATCTCCCAAACATTATTAAGTTATGAACAGTAAGTCAGGTTGTGTGTTAGTGAGTAGGTCGCAGATGTGGTGTTTGGTTTTAGAGAGTGATTGAGCATTAGATCTTCCTTGACAATATTTTGGGGTCAATATTATTTTCAGTGTATCATCCGGACAATGTTTCATCTGCACTATTGTGGTAGAACATTATCCCAAATTATTCCCTTCTTGGTCACCTTTATAGGCTATGACAATGATGTTGAACATAGGTTCTGGACTTTTGCATTCATATTGATTTTCAGTATAAATGCTGACTGAATCATTTAATTAATGTTCAACATATGTAATTTTATCTCATGAACATTTCCTGAAAATGTATCATAGACCTGGGACTCCTGGGTCTGTATTTTGGAGAGTCCATGGCTACAAGCAGTAATATCGCTCAATCATACAGTACCGTGAGTCAGAGACCCTCTCCACACCCCTGTTGAAATTGTAGACAGAGCACTGGGGATTATCATTCTGGCTTGAAAGAGAGGCGTGGTTGTTAAAAACTATAGTTGACCCTCACACACCTAGCCGACTTTAATACAACACGTGAGGCAGAAAATCCTTCAGCGCCTATGGTCATAATTTTGTAACTCATTTCTGTTGCCCTGTTTTAACAATTGAAGACATAACCTACTACTTACCTCACCCTAAGAAAATCTAGTTTTCTAATTTGATGTCCTGTTTGATATGCTTGGGTACTTATGTAGGTTCAGGAGTAGCATAAATCTACAAGGAATTTATATCAAAATTAAATTGAACTGAGGCCAATGTATGCACTTCTGCTATACGGTCATCTCTTTATTTGAAAATGCACTTGAAGTGTTTTGAATGCTAAGATCTGCTTTAGGGAGTGAAACCTCAGGACCCAGTTGACGTAAAAGTGCTCAGCAGAGCCTGAAAGAGAAGCCCCCAGTCCGAAGACATTGCGAGTGCTTGGGGTGTAATAGTGCCTCATCTTCTGGGGTGATCGGTGGGGGCTGTTCCTCCGCTGTAACCTTAAGGTTCTCAGTTTCACACAAAGTGCACAACAACCTCTTCTCCTGGCACTGGCCATGGCACTATGTCTCCTAGGGAATTATCTATAACACAGTGAGGACGTACGTCTCCCTTTCATGTAGTCAGACCAAGCCAGACTGCGTGATGCGGCTGCTCTGACCCTGGGACTTACGACAGGTCCCACTTACTATGCTTTTATAGCAAATGTAAAATGTATAGGCAAGTAAAATAGGTACGATGGACGAGCTTCTTCTGCAGAGATCTGAGTCTAACCTACAGGCTACAGGTTCAAATCCTACTACCTGGAGTCACCTCTTGTGTCAGCAGACTATGTATCTTTTAGCCTTCCCGCATTCTATGAAGTCACTGTGAATTATGTATCCTTTGCTTGATGCCTCAAAGATGTCCCACATTCTCAGTTACTTGAATACCTTCATCCTCACCATTAGCTACAAAATGTGTACCTGACATTGGCTGGTTAATATGTCTTAATGTCCTGCTATATCCTGCAGGGAACATTATCCTGATATGTCTTGGCTTACGAATGAGGCTCATTCCCTTGTTGCACGTATGCCAAAACAAAACCCAACTTGGAGTCACTAACCCCGCGAGAAATCATCTGGTTGAGAATGGTGTACAAGGAGGAACAACGACAGTCCCACCGTAATGGTTGGAGAGAACCGTGAAACGACATTGACGGTGGGTCATTTGAGGTTTAACAAAAGAGTGCCCAAATCTAGGAGGAACTCCGAGAAATCACAGGAGAAGTAGCTTGATAGGTGAATGCGACTGCTGCAAAGTTTTTTTGTTCACTTTGCAGATTTGTCTCACAGAAATGGGCAAATGAAGGTTGGGTGGTCTGAGGCCATAATGATGAGCATCAGTGCCCGTGGGCTATTATGTACAGGGCAGCAAAGCTTCACGGTCATTGAAGCAAACAACCTGTAAAAGTTGTGACTGCTATGGCAGCAGTCTGGGGCAAGTGCACCGAGCCGTGCATGCACAATCACACTGCACCATGCATTTTGGTACAATGCAATATAGCCTGCCTGCACCCATCAGGATCATGACATTGATTAAAGCTAAAAAGGGCAAACTGTAAAATGGCAGAGTTGAAAGTTTGCTTTGCCCGCGCTAGAGCCAGCATAACATTTCTTATTGTGTTTCGGTTACGAACAAGTAAGAAATGCGTATTTGAACGGTTCGAAAATTATTATGGTTTCAGTTCTGCAAGATGGATAAAATAATTCGGGTGGAGTTGGCCACTAATATTTTTAAGCAGCATTCCAGTTAGTGATGGGCTCTATAATCTGGTAGTTGTTCAATGCGACATGAAGGAAACACAGAAAATGCCGAGCGATCAGGTAGGTACTGATGTAAAAAGAGAAGAATTGCATTACAATTAAAAAACAAACAGTTAATATTGTTCTTTGAAGATATAGAACATAGATAACAGGTAACTGTGAATTATGGTCCAGTAATGCCAAAGAGGAGTCGCCGCACGTCAGGAGGTTTTCAGACTGGCTGCTCAGCATCTACTTTCTTTTATCTGCCTCCCTGGTAGCCTCTAAAGGGACTTGTAACTAGCAATCGCATCATAATACCTTGATTAACCAATGAGCTTGTGAGATGATGAATGTGTGAGTGACTGCACGCTCCACTAAGGTGACTGTGCCGTACTATTTGGGTTATGGTATGGCTCTGTCACCCGTGATAGTATGTACCCTTTCAGGTTTTGCTTCTACAAATCATTATAATTTCACTTTTTCAAGTGATTCGATTGAACAACAACTCCCAGAATGCATTATGAATGAAATTCCATTGTGTTCCTGGAGGCATGGAGTCATCTGGCAACCTTGTGAGCTGTAATGAAAACCTGCTTTCACTGAAGCAAGGGAAGGACCACAGATCCCAGCATCCTTGGTGGTGCCTGGAGGCTAGAGCATCTTGTGGTTGGGTGGCTGTTGTGCCCTCCTTTCTCGTTCTTTCGTCGCCATTTCTCTGGCGTCGTCTTCAGACTCTAGAACAGTCAAGTGTGTAATGCAGGCCTTACAAATCACTTCATAAAAATGACAACTCGGCAAGTCATTCTAGGGGAAGGTTTTCGGTATCCCTCACTCTGGCGCGAGCATCCTTGCAGCTCTCGGACCCAAGGGCAGCGCTGGGAGGCAGTTGCTAAGAAGATTCTTGTTGCTATGGAGACTTTTTTCAGCCATCCGATTGGCCGAGCCCCGGCAACGTGTCCTCACGCTGTTTCCTCTCTATCTCCCCCCACCTGAGCTGCATTTTCGGCTGAAATTTCTTACTGCTTCGACGCACTTTCTAGGAAAACGGTGCAAGAGGCCTCCTATAGCATCACTGGATCTTCCATAGACCCACGTGCAGAACTGGAACCCTAGCCCCAATGCCACTGTAGTACTGGATGCCCCACAGAGTGAAGCCTGCACAGTACAGCACTCCTCTTGCTGTTGTAGTACTGATTCTCTCCGAGCACAGAATCCTTTCGCTACAGGAGCACCTTACACTATAGAACCCCATGCTATCACAGTACAGAGACCCCAACAGCAACCACAGCTATTCCAGTACTGCAACTCCCAGCATACCAGCACCCTCTGCTATTGCAGTACTGGATTTACACATAGCAGAGCACCCCGTGCTGTTAGAGCACTGGAACCCCACGCAATATTGTGGATCCCCCCCCTTTCCATTACTACAATGGCAAGGAGTGCTGTAATGTAACACCCACGCCGCACAGCACTCCCTGACTTTGTAGTACTGGAACTCCACACATTAGAGCACAGTGCCCTCTGCTATGCTGTACTGGAACTCCACACAGTACTGCTCCCCTTTCTTTTGGAGTATTGGAACCCAAACAGTACATCTGCGTGAACCCCATTGCAGCGCCCCGACTATTGCCTTAATGGAACCACCATATGTTGTTACAGCAACACTGCTATCGCCCCCCCTGCAACCCACCCATACGTCGCATAGCACCCTCTCTGTTATAGTAACAGCACATCCGCTCGCTATGGCAGTACTGAAAGCCCACACCACCCCCTTCTGTTATAGTACTGGACAAACCCACAGAGTAGACTATCCCTCCTGTTGGAGAATGTAGGCCATCACACGACACAGCACCTTTGCTCTCGTAGTACTGAGATTCACTTCTTAAATTTGAGAGGGGGTGCACCAGCACATAATTCACATAACAAAGAAAAGTGACTGTATTAAAAAACTAATGGAGTGGGTAATGAGAGGAGAGGTGTAAAACAGGGCACACACTGTGTATGTAAAACTGCCCTCACACACAGCAAGCTGTGTCATGCTTCATCATAGGGCCTGCTAGCACACCTCCGCGCTAGCCAACGCTGGAGGTGGAGCAATAGGGAGGGGGAAGACAAACAACATAAAAGAAATGAAGAAATGGTGTGGGATCAAAAAAGTGAAAAAATAGTGGCAGAATGAATTGATAAAACTGGTAACAGTGTGTCCCTGCTATACCTTTAATAATGGGTACACTGTCCAGGTGCAAGAGGTGGTCCTATCCAGACCCGTGGATGGTGGTAATGGCTACTCTTTATCAGAGCCCTACCCCTCCACTCTGCTGAAATGTCGACATGTTTCAGCCGGCACCTTGACGAACGTGTGACTACAGGGAGCTATTCGCACCCCTCCGCCAGTTCAAGTTTGACTTATTAGTAAACTCGGTTCCTCATGGAGAGCAAAGGGCTCTACCATACTCTATTCCAGAGTTTGCACTGAACGTGGTGCCTTTTTTCCTCACCCCTGGATCCTAAGGAGGTAGGGACAGCAGTCTTTTTTGGGATTGATCAGGTGAAAGTCCTGAAGAAAGCCGGGGTATTAGCACGTGCCGGCTGAAACATGTCGACATTTCAGCAGAGTGGAGGGGTAGGGCTCTGATAACGAGTAGCCATTACCACCATCCACGGGTCTGGATAGGACCACCTCTTGCACCTGGACAGTGTACCCATTATTAAAGGTATAGCAGGGACACACTGTTACCAGTTTTATCAATTCATTCTGCCACTATTTTTTCACTTTTTGATCCCACATCATTTCTTCATTTCTTTTATGTTGTTTGTCTTCCCCCTCCCTATTGCTCCACCTCCAGCGTTGGCTAGCGCGGAGGTGTGCTAGCAGGCCCTATGATGAAGCATGACTCAGCTTGCTGTGTGTGAGGGCAATTTTACATACACAGCGTGTGCCCTGTTTTACACCTCTCCTCTCATTACCCACTCCATTAGTTTTTTAATACAGTCCCTTTTCTTTGTTGTGTGAATTAATGCTCTGTAGGAGGGCGATTTGGGACTTCTTCCTCTTACCTCTTTTCCTGTGGTTTTGTGCACCAGCACATCTCAGCTTGGCATCAGTACTTTTAATATTTAAATTTTATATTCCCGTTTCATTTACTGCACATTGCCCCCCGACTTTGTAATACTGGAACTCCATACATTACAGCACAGTGCCCCCTGTTGCTGCAGTACTGAACTCCACACAGTACACCACCATCGTCTATTAAAGCACTGGAATCCTCCCACAGCACAGAAGCTTGGCCAGTGCAGCTGAGGAAGACCGCCATAGTACAGTACCTCCCGCTAACGCATTACTGGAAGCCATTACAGCACAGTACCCACTGCTGTTGCAGTATTGGAACCCCCGCACAGCATAGCACCTCAGGCTGTTGCACTACTGGACCTCACACAGTTCAGCACCCCATGCTGATGCAGTACTGGAAACTCACGCAGCACAGCATCCTGTACGCCACACATTTCAGAGCCCCAGCGATTGCAGTACTGGAATACCCATATAGCGTGGCACTCCTGTTATTGCAGTACTGGAGCACCCACAACCACACACCACGGCACCTCCTGGTATTGTAGTATCGACACCGCCTATCAGTATAGCCACTACTGCAGTACTGGAGCCCGTACACAGTGCACAGCCCTTCTGTTGCTGTACGAGTGACCCCAATAAAGTACAGCATCCTTCTCGTTTTAGAATGGTGACCTCTCACAATACAAGACCTCTGCTATCATTGTGCTAAAATTCCTTTACAGTGCAGTACCCCCTTGCTATCGCAGTACCTGTAGCCGGCACAGTACCGCCCCCAGATGGTGAATACAAACAGTAGAGCCCCGTGGCACAGCACCCCATGCTAGTGCAGTACTGAAAGCGCCACAGATTACAGCCCTCTACTGTTACATCACCAGGACCCCACACAGTGCAGAACTCCTGAAATTGTAGTCATGGACCCCACATCGCACAGCAGCTTTGCTATTGCAGTAGTTAGTACCCCATTACTGTGACCCCTGAGGTTGCAGCACTTGGACTACCCCACCCACACAAAACTCTCTATTATAGTACTGGAAAATCTACAGAATACAGTACTCTCTGCTATTGCAGTACTGGAACCGCACACAGTACAAGAACCCATACTATTGTAGTACTGGAACCCCACAAAATGCATCACTCTGTGTTCTTAGAGTACCCGCTCACCACACATTACAGCACCCCAGCTGTTGCAGTACTGAACTCTACACAGCACTGCTGATATGCTATTGTATGTAGTATCAATATCTTATTACAGTGGTATGCCCCCTTACTGGAAGCTCTAAAAAGTGAAGCACCCCCTGTTACTGCAGCAGTGGAATCCAGACACAGTACAGCACCCTCTGCTATTTCAGTACTGGATCCCGACAAGTCTATCACCCCATCCTATTGTTGTACGAGAACACCCATGAAGTACAGCAGCCGCTAATATTTCACTACTGGCACTCACTCCCTGTACTACACCCTCTGGTACTGCAACACCCGCACCCCACACCGTTTCTGTACTAAAACCCAGCACAGCACCTCTGAAACAGGTGTACTGGAACTACCGCACAATGTCTACTATTGCAGTACTGGAAACCTTGCACAGTGCCACACAACACTTCTAAAATTCCAGTATATAGACCTGCACGTAGCAAAGTACCTGCGGTATTCCAGTACTGAAACCCGCATATAGCAGAGAACCTGGTCTATTATGTTTTTAAAACCACTTAAGAGCACAGCAGCTCTACTGTTCTAGCACTGGAACCTCCACACAGCACGTCTTCTCTGTTATTCCAGTACTGATACCACACACAGCTCAATCTTGATCTGCACCCCTCCTGATAATCCAGTCAGGACCTCTGCTGTTGTGGTACTGACAGGACAACATCTTTGCTAGTCCAGTACTGGACCTACACACAGTGCAGCAACTCTTCTTTTGTGGCACTAGAACAGCCATTTCAGTACTGGAGCCCGGACACAGCTCCTTGCTGTCGTTTGGCACTCCTGCGTCTCCATTACTGGGACCCACACACAGTTCTGCCAGTGCACCTGCAGCATCCTCTGTTACCCCAGTACTGAAACCTCACACAGCACACCACCACTTCTTTTCCACTTGAACATTCCAGTACTGGGACCTAAACACAGGTCATTGCTGGCCTGCAGAGCCTATGCTACTCCAGTTAGGGGACCTACATACAGTGCTGCCAGTGCACATCCAGGCCTGCGGCATCCTCTGCGATTCCAGTACTGAAACCCCCACAGCACTAACCCTGCTCCTCTTCTATGCCAGACCCACCCACAGCTCTAACAATGTTTCTCAACTTTGATCACAAGCACCCAGCTATTCTAGTTCAGTTGCATCATTCTCTAGATTACACAGTCGACTTGTAACACTCCACTGGCCAAAAGAGAGAAAGGGCTCTTACTGACTACTCCTATTAATCCTCGAGAGAGAAGCCTCTTACCGGCCATACAATCATACATCACTCAGAGATGTTTTAATCAACTTCCCAGCAGACATATCATTCTATTTCCTAACATAATACATCAGCTCTCCTGCTTCTCACTCTCACTAACGTCCTATCCTGGCCCCGCTGACATTACAAGTGAAATGTAACGGCTCTAGTCATTCCTCTGGCTTCGATGACTAACAGCACACTGGTCTTGACTTGCTGACTAATATTCCTTACCTGAAGTAGGTGGCAGCCTCTTAAGCACCAGGAGTATGCTAGAGAATTCTTCTAAATGTTCTTACCATCCACATGCTGTGAGCTATGATGAACGTACAAATATGACTTGACAACAGCACATGGTACTGAGTCATTGCATGACCAATACATACAGATGTAGGCATTCTTACCATACATATGCAGTGAGCTGTGGTGAAAAAGCTGCCATGGCTGATGGTACAAAAGCCATTGCACAAACAGTATATAGCCATGCATGAGTATTCTGACCATCCGCACACAGTCAGCAGTGGTAAACGTATAAGAGGTTTGTGTTCATGACAGATGGTTTGGGGCAAATACTTATATAGGACATAATGGTGAATATGAACTGTACGCAAGCAAAAAGAGCCTGTCCGTCACTCATGGACTTGCCTTCCACTTTTAGTTGGAAAACAACATGTTTTCTTTAAATAACACTGACTCTCGAGTCACGGGCGGCTACCTTAGGTGAATACACAAGGGAGAAGCCTTGGAGTAAGTGTGACTACAGGCGTCCCTTTCCTCCCGCAGAACTCATAATGCCGGATTTAGGCATCTTACATATCATCAAGCCATATCACCAAATCGGTGCTGTATGTATGTTTACTTTTCTTGGCATGCAGGCATTTTGCAGCTAGTTTTTTACAGGACTGGTATCAGGGAGAAGATATCCTTGGTTCTGATGAAAAGCCTTGGGGTAGGGCTTGAAACATATAGACCGTCAGGAACATTATTCCATTGAGTTTCCATTTCTTCCCCCATTCCAGTCTTTACATCTTTATTCATTGAGTATACATCAATAAGTGCTCCCACGTAACTCGTAGGTCGCAGCACGCCCCGTTCTGCAGCAGAATGGGAAGGAACCAATGATGAAGCATGCCACCAAGGGGAAACCCTGGTGGGTATGGGTTATTTAATGAAAACATGCTGTTTTCCAGCTAAAAGTGGAAGGCAAGTCCATGAGTGACGGACGGGCTCTTTTTGTTTGTTGACATTATGTGATAGGAGGACGAGTCCCTCTGTGTTTCTCCTCTTCCTCCTCCTTTGTTTTGATATATGAATAAGAACTGTAACCATCCCCATGTTCTCAGCTCTTTTCAACGTGCAAAGATGACAGGTCCCATGTTCTTGATGGTATACCACTAGCTGTGTATTACTATATGCATGCGTTTTAACCACCAGCAAGCAGACCGCTCTATTGAATGAGCAAGCAGACACTCCCACCTAATGCAATTAGAGCCAATGCACTACCAGCTTCTTCCCATGGGTAAGGGTCCTAACGATCAGCATGATGTTAGCTCTATTAATCGGTCATGGAGAACACTGCCATGTCCCAACTGTAATAGAGCCCACGCATGTACAGTATGCTGTCAGTCAGTACACAGCTGTGTGTAAGGGTTCTTATCATTTCCATCCAAGTGATTTATTGTGAAGGACACTGCCATGTTTAGGTCTGGCTTGATAGTGCAGCTGTCTGCAGGAACTGTTGTGACCAATTCTTTAACTTATACATGAAGTGGACTTGGGTTCCCCCCCCAGAGGAGTATTACCCACTCACTTCATGATTTTTGCTCTTTTGTGTATCATCCCAGTTCCTATGGAGTGCTTGTATTGCAATGAATAGGGAACTAATTGCATCTTCATACATCATTTTATTTAGCTTACAGATGCATACAGAAGAGAATCTGTTTCTTGTTTTAGTTGTGACTCAAAATGCAAGCCATACCTATTGCCTTCGCCAATGCTTGTTTATAGTGTTTTAGCCATTGCACCAACAACATATACGCAAGTGTAAGCATTCTAACCAGGAGCATGCTATCAGAACATTGCAATAATGAACGCTCGTGGCAACAAAACATGAACAGTATATAACCATTGGTAAAGGTGCTTACTGTGCCAAAGTAGTCCGCTACGGTGAAGAGCCTAGGGGGGCACCGCCATGACAGATGGTAGCCCCCACATGCGTTTTTATAGCGATATACGAATGTTCTGAACATCCCTGCTGTGGACCACACACAAGCATGACAGCCATGGCACATGCTATTTGAGCTAATACACAAGGAGCAAAAAAGATGCACAAGTCTTCCTATCAAGGACATACGGGCTCATGCTGTTTGAGGCTATGCACAAGCAAAATGTATCAGTGTGTTTACGTGTTCTGCTCACACCCTTGCATGTAGCCAGTGCTTAAACAGGTCGTCACCCTTTACTAGTGTGATTGCCCCACCCACCTACTTTCGGTAATGGTGACTGTGCAAAAGGACCTATCAACTCCCTTCACACAACCACCTCACGCTGGCAGGGAGACCAGCTGAAAACCACTGCACAGAGTGTATTTCCAGCTCGTCTTTCAAGGCTTTGAACACTGAACAGTCATGTCTATTAAGGCATCGGCACCAGCCTCAGTAAGCTTTTTTTTCTTTTTTTTTTTGGGTAGGAGTGGGCAAATATGCCCCTTAATTTTTTTTTATTATTATTATTTTTTTGTTGGGAGTTCTGGTATTATAAAAGCCAACACACAAAAAATATCCATAGCTGTCCTATCTGTAACACTGCAGTACAGCAGTGGGCTCTGGTGAACGGCCTCAGCACTCTGCTCTCGGCTTCCCGCCTTTCTTTCACCTCGACGTGGGAAACCAGGCCGCAGGCGGCCTCTTTCTCACGTGACGTCAGGTCGAGTTCTTCCCAGAGAGCTCGCCTCGACGTGACTCCCTTTTACCTCTCTGCAAATAGTATGGAAAGTTACAACCCTCACTGCCACCATTACTCATGGAGACGGAAAGCGTGGAGGGCAGGGGAGTGCCTGCGATCTGTAAACAAGTTCCAAAATGGAGCTGGGTCAAAAACGGAGACCAACGTGCCCCTCACGCCCCTCGGCAGTCACTCAGTACTGCATTTAACCGGAGAATCAAAGCTGGAAACCTATTTTTTTGTTCAGATAGAAAGAGCATTTTATTTTAACTTCAAGGTGTGAAAGCTCATAATAATGTCACGATGTAAAGTCTGTGACACTTTTAAATACGACCTTGTCGACCAGAGATAGAATTTACTCAAAGATGTTCAGCAATCACCCACGTGTTTTGATCTGATTCCATTGGCGTTTGGAGAAAAATGAAACAAAAGCAGTGGTTGTCCTGAAACAAACTCAAATATAGGGTTTTAGGTGGCGCGGGTCCTGCCAGTAATTAAAAACTAACTTTGAAAAGGGGCCTCATCAGGCGGCAACCCAAGCTTGGCCCGAGGGCATCGGAGCACATTGCAAGACATCCAGATTTTTATTTATTTATTGCGATTTTATATAGCGCGAACATTACCCGAAGGTGTCAGAGCGCTTTACAAAAGAACCAGTTGCGTTACATAAGGATTTAGGATTACATGAGTTACATAAGAGATACAAACAGAAAATAAATTGCAAATGTACAAGTTGTAAAGTCACACAAGGAAGAGATACGAGCAGAAAAAATTGCAAATGTACAAGTTGTAAAGTCACTCAAGGAAGAGATACAAACGGATAAACTCTAAAAATCACATAGGAATGGTAGTAAGTACAAAGGTCTACTACATATACTAGTGGTTAGAGTTATATATATATACAAATAGTAAATTTACTCAGGATTACATTTTACCAGCGATTAGGCTTGGACAAGTATATATTACATATTTACAGAGTGAACGGAGAAATAAAACATCAAAAGGGGTAGAGAGCGGTAGGGGGGGAGAAGAGTCGGAGGCTGAGATTGGTGAGAGGAGAGAGGGGGACCTGAGGGGGAGAAAGAGATAAGGCAGTCCAGCAAATTCAGTCCAGATATTGCACGTTCTTGAGTAGAGGCTTTTATTCAAACCTGGGCCCCCTGTTCCCTGCAGCTCTAGCCTCAAGGGCACATCTCCATCTTTATGTTACTGGTAGAAACACTGATCGATTCCTCAACAATGACTGCAAAAACCCTTAAGGTTAGGGTGACCAGATCGTGTGACCCAAAAACCGGTACATTTCGCAAGAATAGAGGAAGGACTACAATTTTACATCAACAAAGTGGCAAAGAATGACAGCGCTCATCAACTTAGAAACACAGAAAATAAATACAATTTAATTTTTAAAACCAGCATCATACCTCCTAATTAAATTCCTCACTCATAACAGCTGCTAACTAGCCCTGCTTTGGAACACCTAAAAGAGTGCCTCTCATTGTTTTCAGTTTACCCTCTCCAAAAACCTGGACATTAGCCAAATGTACCGAAATCTGCCGGGACAACTGTTGAAAACCCGGGACTGTCTGGTCACCCTAATTAATGTATTCCATGCTGCCATCCATGTTTCATTTCACATGTTTCACTTCAGCTTGCATTTCCTAAGGGCATTTGCCTCTGCTGGGAGTATGTAGCTGACCTCCTCCTGTGCTGCCTGACTCAAAAAGATAAATTACTTTAGTTTTTTCACTTATCAGAGGCGATGAGCACGTTACAGTTCTGTTTTGTAGGATGAGCTGACACTTGTCCCGAAAACCGGGACATTTATTTAAAATTAAGTAAAGTGTCGGGACACCGGGACAGTCGTCTAAAAACCGGGACTGTCCGAGGCAATCCGGGATGTCTGGTCACCCTACCCAGACTACATGCACATGCAATCCATACGGCAGAGCACACAGACCAATAGTCACATGTATGCTGGTGGTAATTGCAGAAAAGTGTGAGATGTACATCTGGAGGGTTTCAGGAAGTTTTAGAGAGGGAGACTGCAGAAGAAAGTGTTTTGAAGGGGAGAACAAAGGTGTCTGAGCCACTGCAAAGGCCACTTCCTCTTCCACAGACTTTAGTAATTTTTAATTCAGTCTCTTATTTTTCAATTTGAAAAATATTCAGTTTTATTTGTTCATAACATTGTTCTTACTCGTTTTTTTGATTCATCTAACAAACACTAGCAAAGCCAATAGGTCTGTTTTTTAGGTATAAGTATTTGTTGTTGTGTGACGTGTTTAGATGCAATAACAGAAAACTAACCAGCACTCAAATACTGGTCAGGTGTCATGCTGTGTGAAGTGCAGGATTTTAGTTTGTATGTTTTAAGACACATCCTTAATTATATAGACCATGCCTCTTGGATAGGACCCCTAGATATGCTTATTTGACCATGCTCCCCCCAACCCCACCTTTTTCATATAACTTATAGCAATGCTCAAAGATATGATTTTTTTAATTGGAGAAATAACTACAATGTTGAGCAACAGAGAAGATACATTACACATGATCATCAAAGCACAGTCATGGGAGCCATTTTCATAATATTTCAAAGCAAGAAAACATACTTTTTCTTACAGTCTGTTCCCAAGGAAAATATCTCACATTAATTAGCGATAGCTGTTTATGATCTTATAATATGTATGTTTGAAGTTTAAATTCTTTTGAAGAAGCTTTGAATTTATAGAGGATTTTTAACGAGTAACTGTGTGCCCAATAACGCCATGAAGGAACAATGGTGTAATGGCATTAAAAACCCACAATGGCTTTGTTGGGCATAATACACTTTAACTGTTATATATTTTTTACATGACATGTTTGTTTGTTTTTCCACTCAGCACGAAAACAATGTTTTTTAAAAAAAATTACACGGGAAAGCGTTTATTGAAGGCAGTAATCTGAACTACATGGTTTGCCTGAAAAAGACCAAACGTTTGTCTTTCAGAAGATGGGGTTTAACTGAAGAAGCGTTTGCAAAAAGCACATTTTGATGGTAGAAATGAGAGGCGTTTGTATCACAAGGTTCATCTAACAGCGGTCCTACTTGCAGTTACAAAACTTTTTTTTCTAAACTTTCATGAAGAGAATACTGAGTAAACAAATGCCAATGATAAAACACTGAGAATGGTTGGTGCATTATTTAAATCTATTCTCTTACTTGGAATTTGTAAAAAAAATACCCAGGACAGAGGTGATTGGAGAGTCCTGGTTGATGGCCTATACCTCTGGAGGGGTGGTAGGAATAAGTAAGTCAGTAAGTAAGATATATGATTAAATAAAATCCACAATTTAGTGGAATGAAGTAATTTATGAGAATTATGGAAATAAAGCACAAGTTACTAACTTGTGTAACGATATATCTGTAAGAGACAGTAGTTAGTGACAGATTCCTTACCTTAGAATATCCCCAGGCGTCAGGCTGGATCCGGAAAAGTTTTTTGCGTAGCAGTACCCTTGCGCGTCGGTAGGCGGCGTCGTGCGGCTCCGCGTCCGTCGTCGGCGTCGTGATCGCCGGGATGACGTCGCGGGCAGTACTTAGGCGCCGCCCCTGCGCGCTGACGTCAGTTCTGTACACGACTTTCCGCGCCAGGAACGCAGAGCCATGCAAGAAGCTGACATAGGTGTCTGAAAAATACTAGGGCCCTGAAAGGGATGTCCTTAACCCTAGAAATCAGTTCGCAGAACGGGGAGGATGGGTGGGGCGGTAAGGAATCTGTCACTAACTACTGTCTCTTACAGATATATCGTTACACAAGTTAGTAACTTGTGCATCTGAAAGAGACACGTTAGTGACAGATTCCTTACCTTAGAATAGATACCCCAGCAATACCAACCCCGGTGGTGGGTCTGCGAACAAAGATCAGACAAGGAAGTCCTGGAGGACAGAACGGCCAAAGAAGCCGTCCCTCCGGACCTGACTGTCAAGGCAGTAATGCTTTGTAAACGTGTGCAGCGAGGCCCACGTAGCTGCCTGACAAATAACCGGCAGCGGAACACCGCGGCCCAAGGCCGTGGTAGCAGCCGTTGCCCTGGTGGAATGGGCACGCAGCCCAACAGGAGGCTCCTTCTTAGCCAAAGAATAGCAGGTCTTGATGCACAAGGTAACCCAGCGGGAGATGGTTCTTTTGTGCACCGCCCGACCTTTTTTGGCGCCCACGTAGCCAACAAAGAGCTGGTCATCCACCCGGAAGTGTTTTGTGCAGTCGATATAGAAGGAGAGCGCACGTTTTGGGTCCAGACGGTGGAGCCTCTCTTCCTCTCTGGAAGGATGCGGAGGCGGAAAGAAGGTGGGCAAAGTGATGGTCTGCCCAATGTGGAAAGCAGTAACCACCTTTGGCAAGAAGGACGGACGCGTCCGAAGAACAACCTTGTCTGGATGAACAGACAGAAAGGGAGGTTTGCAAGATAGAGCCTGGAGCTCACTCACCCGCCGAGCGGAGGTGATGGCCACCAGAAAGGCTGTCTTCAGAGTCAGAAGACGAAGAGGACAGTTATGTAGAGAGCTCAAAGGGAGCGCACATTAAAAAGGTAAGAACCAAGTTCAAGTCCCACTGAGGCATCACAAACGGAACAGGAGGGAAGAGGTGTGTAATGCCTTTTAAGAACCTGTTAACAACAGGGGACTTGAAAAGGAGGGCTGATCAGGGAGCCTGAGGAAGGCCGAGATAGCACAAAGATAACCCTTGATGGTACCCAGGGCAGAACCCTGTTGGGCCAGAGAGAGAGGAACAGAAGGACCTCAGAAAGAGGGGCAGAAAGGGGATTCACAGCCTTTGCTGTGCACCATGCCACAAATTTGTTCCACCTGCAGGCGTATACCACCTTAGTGGAGGGACGCCTGGCTGCCAGAATCACATCACAAACTTCGGGAGGCAAGTCGAAAGGAATCAACTGCCGCCGCTCAATCTCCACGCAAGCAGGTGTAGACTGGACAGGTTCGGGTGGAGGACCGTCCCTGCTGCTGCGACAGAAGATCCTCCCGAAGAGGCAGACGGATCGGGGGATCTACGCTCATATTGAGTAGCTCGGGATACCAAACACTTCGAGCCCAGTCCGGAGCCACAAGAATGACTTGGGCCCGGTCGTGCCGAATCTTCTTCAACACTCTGGGTAGAAGTGGTATAGGCGGAAAGGCGTACAACAGACCGCAACTCCACTGCGTGACGAAAGCGTCGCCGAGCGAGTGCCGCCTTGGAAATTCCAACGCGCAGAACTGATGACATTGCGCGTTCTCTTCGGTGGCGAATAGATCTAACCAAGGCTCTCCCCACTGTAGAAAGAGTCCTTGCGCCACTTCCGAGTGAAGACGCCATTCGTGATCCATCATGCACCTGCGGCTGAGTTCGTCCGCCCTGGCGTTCAGGGAACCTGCCAGGTGTTGAACCATCAGGAACATGCCCTGATGTTCCAGCCATGTCCAGAGGCGCAGAGCCTCCTGACAAAGGGTCCACGACCCCACCCCGCCTTGTTTGTTGCAGTACCACATGGCGGTGGTGTTGTCTGTGAACACCTGCACTACCTTCCCTTTGACAGAGGGAAGGAATGCCTTGAGTGCAAGTCGGATCGCCCGGAGCTCCAGAAGGTTGATATGGAGCCGGGACTCCGCCGGAGACCAGAGGCCTCTGATCTCCGCCTCTCCCATGTGACCGCCCCATCCCAGAAGGGACGCGTCCGTCACAACTGTGTGCTCTGGCTGGGGAAGGGAGAGGGATCTGCCCATGACCCATTGCCGGTTCGAGAGCCACCACTGCAACTGTTTTGCAGTCCCCTCCGAGATCTGGACGTGATCGGACAGGTTGCCCTGGTGCTGCGCCCACTGGAACTTCAGGTCCCACTGCAGAGCCCGCATATGCCATCTGGCATGATTGACCAGCAGGATGCAGGAGGCCATGAGGCCCAGCAGCCTCAGGGTCATCCGTACCGAAACCCAGGATAAAGGCTGAAAGATCGGAATTATAGCCTGAATATCCCGGACTCGCCGTTCGGGAGGATAGGCCCGAAACTGCGTCGTGTCCAGAACTGCTCCGATGAAAAGGAGCTGTGGAGAAGGAATCAGATGTGACTTCGGCACATTAATGGAGAACCCCAGCGAGTGCAGGAGTTCGGCCGTAGTCTGGAGGTGGGAGACGACTGCCTGGGACGAGCCCGCCTTCAGCAGCCAGTCGTCGAGGTAGGGGAAGACTGAAACCCCTGCCCGGCGCAGATGAGCTGCGACCACCGCCAACACTTTCGTGAACACCCGAGGGGCACTGGTAAGGCCAAAGGGGAGCACGGTGAACTGAAAATGCTCGGGGCCTACCGTGAACCGAAGGTAACGCCGGTGGGCCGGCAGGACGGGGATGTGAAAATATGCGTCCTGCAAGTCCAACGCTACCAACCAGTCTCCAGGGTCGAGGGCAGTCAAGACCTGAGCTAGGGTGAGCATCTTGAACTTCTCCTTCCGGAGGAAGCGATTGACGTTCCGGAGGTCCAAGATAGGACGCATGTCCTCCTTGTCCTTTTGGGCACCAGAAAGTAGTGGGAGTAGCAACCACGCCCTACTTCTGGGGTCGGAACACGCTCGATGGCCCTCTTGGTCAAGAGGGCCGTGACTTCCTTCTGTAGAAGAACCAAGTGATCCCCTGACATGCGGTGGAATTGAGGTGGCATGGCTGGGGGGTGGTCTCGAAGGGGAGGGAGTAGCCCCTTCGGACAATGTCCAAGACCCACCTGTCCGAGGTGATGGTACGCCAGTGGGGAAGGTGATGGCGGACCCTGCCCTCTACTGGCGTGCTGTGCACCTGAAAGGAGGGACTAGGAGGGCTTGGAGGCCGCGGACGGGTTGGAGGTGGTGGCCTGACCCGCACGCTGGTTGCCCGATCCGCCACGGCGGAATCCACGGCCTCGGCCACGCGAAGACGCCTGCTGCGCGGGCCGGTGGCTGGGCTGCTGACGTAAAGGGGCGCCCCTACCGTGGCCACGATAGGGGCGAAAAGCAGAAGTCAGCGGAGGGCGTGTAGCAGAAAGGCCCAGGGACTTGGCAGTAGCCCGTGAGTCCTTAAAGCGCTCCAACGCATTGTCTGCTTTGGACCCAAAAGACCGACTCCATCAAAGGGCATGTCCATGAGAGTATTCTGGACATCCCCTGAAAAACCAGTGGTTCTCAGCCAGGCGTGGCGTCTGAGCGCCACCGTCGTTGCAATAGACCTGCCCAGCGAGTCGGCGGTGTCAAGGCCACAACGTATTGTGTATTTAGCCGCATCCCTTCCTTCCGCAATGGCGCGGAAAGCAGTGTCTGGACCTCCTCAGGACACTGGGGCAAAACATCCGCCACCGAATCCCACAGGGAGTGGGTATATCGGCCCAAAAGACAAGCGGTGTTAACGGACCGCAAGCCAGCACTGGAGGAAGAAAAACCCTTCTTCCCAAATTGATCCAGGCGTTTGGATTCCCTATCCGGAGGAGCGGTAGGGAAGGCGGTTTGGGAAGCGGAGGCTTGGACAACCAAGCTCTCAGGAGTGGGGTGAACAGAGAGAAACAGGGGGTCGCCCGGAGCTGGGCGATGGCGTCGTGACACGTTCCTATCCACAGGAGCCCCTGTGTTGGGCTTGGACCAGGCGCCCAAAAGAACGTCAGTGAGGGCGTCGTTAAACGGCAGCACAGTCTCCGCAGAGGAGGCCGCCGGCTGAAGCACCTCTGTCAAGATGTTATGCTTGACCGTCAAAGTAGGGAGTTGGAGATGTAAGGCCCCAGCCGCCCCTACGCAACACCGTAGCAAAATTGGCTCCCTCCTCCGTAGCCATGGGAGGAGACAGCATGCCAGTGTCAGGGGAAGTATCCAGACCACTGGCCTCCCCTAGACCCTCTGTCCAGTCCTCATCATACTGACACTGCCGTGCCAGAGGGTCATCAGACCCCTCCCAGTCCTCCTGGTCCTCCTCCGGTTCAAAATAAGGAGGAGGAGGGACATTTGGGACCCAAGGCCCCATCGGCGCCGGAACCGGCGTCGAGCGACGTCGTTCCGGGTCCATGTCCGGAGCCGGAAGGAACTGGGGGACGACGCCGCCCGGAGCCCAGGGCGGCGTCGAGAACGGCACCGGAGACATCGGCGCCGGCGGAGGTGTCGTTAGGTCGACCGGCGTCGATGGGGGTTGTGGAGCCGGGATCGAGGCCGGGGCCGAAGCCGGAGCCGGGATCGAGGCTGGAGGCACGGGCGATGCCGGGGCCGGAGCCGTCGGCGATGCCGGAGCAACCCCATCCGGGCCGCGGGGCCCGAAGGCGCACCGGAGGGGCCTGGAGGCCCGAAGAGGCGGGCCATGGCCGACAGGAATTCCTGCACTTTGGCCGGATCCGCCCCGAACCCGGGAAGGGCGGGTATGGCGGGGGCGACTCCACAGGCATGTCCGGGGCCGCGGGGGCGGGACGGTGCCGGGAGGGGCCTCAGCCGAGTCGCGAGACCGGCGAGGCGAAGTCCTAGAGCGATGATGCTTTTGGACTTTTTGTGTTTCGACTTACCGGACGAAGAAGTCTTCGACGCCGACGACCGGTGTGGACTCCGCGATCGACCCCTGGACCTCTCACGCGACCGGGGCTTCCGCGGAGCCGAATGCCGGGCCTCCAGGAGCTTTCGAGACCGCTCTTGCAAAGCTTTCGGGTTGAGGGCCTGGCAGTCGGTACAAGACTCCGTGTCGTGGCCTCGGCCGAGGCAGAAGAGACACTCCCAATGCGGGTCGGTGACGGACATCATCCGAGCACAGGCGCCGCAACGTTTGAAACCGGGCATCCCTACGACACCTTGAGAGAGAAAAACAGTAAAAAAATTTCGCCAAAAAGTATGGTCAAAAAATGACCAGGGCACTGCTCTTCCCGGATCTGCGCTTGCTGGCGCGGAAAAAGAAGAACTGACGTCAGCGCGCAGGGGCGGCGCCTAAGTACTGCCCGCGACGTCATCCCGGCGATCACGACGCCGACGACTGACGCGGAGCCGCACGACGCCGCCTACCGACGCGCAAGGGTACTGCTACGCAAAAAACTTTCCGGATCCAGCCTGACGCCTGGGGATATTCTAAGGTAAGGAATCTGTCACTAACGTGTCTCTTTCAGATATCACATGCATGACCACATCAGAGTGAAATATGGATTTTTATTCCTCTACTTGTGTGCAATTAAAGTTGCCAAGCATGTTATTATTTTTTATCACAATCCTAACAGATCAACCTGGTGCCCTGTAGCTTCCTGTTTTAGGTTCCATCCTCCAGCCTTGGCTTTGGTCCAGGCATCGGTAGAGACAATGCCAATAAGTGGTCAAAAACGCAGGCTCTTGATCAATTGCCAGAGCGGCCGTAGGGGTTTGCTGTGGAGTCAGCACTCTTCACACGTACACAGTTTTCATTGTAGTGACGCTGAAAGGGACTGGGCAGAAGCCTTCCTGACAGCAGAGCACGCTCGTCCTTGCCATGTGCCGGCACTCACATGCTCGACCCACTTGAGGGAAATGTAGGATCCGGGAGCAACATCAGTTGACCGAAATTTAGAGGTGGGCGATTCAACAAATTAACAGAAAGAGTCGAGCCAGAGCCAAGCCAAGTGTCTCGCATGGCTCTAAAAACCTGTGCACGAGCCGAGTCCTCAAAATATTTGGCATGTAAATCATGCAACAAACATAAAAATACAATAGTCTCAAGAAAATTAAAAAAGTGTATTTATTTAACACGTGGAAGCGATTCACCTTAGAATATCCGATTATATTGCATCATTGATTAGCATTTATTAAAAATGAGAGTTTTAAACATGAATTTAAAAACATTTCTGCCCCCATGCCCCCTGATGACAATGCTGATGGTGAAGTAAGAGGCAAGTCCGTTATAATGTGCACCCCATATGTGGCCTATATTCTTATTATACATGGAAAAACATTATAGTTTATTAAATCAAACACAAAGGAGGTTTTTGTACCGCACACATCCTGAACTCATGTATTTAAAGGTGTTTGAGTATGTGATTATCAAGGAAAAGGGGACTTAGTGAAATAAAGTACTTGCCTCTGATCGTATAATTTGGTCAAGGAGGGAAGCCGGGATTGATCCTAGGTTTTCTAGTTTCACTAGATGCGTATCTCTTTCTCATATAAAAAAAAGATTTTTTTCTTTAACTCTTGGTTTATGATGATAGAGCATGGGTGGACTTTTTTGGTGTTGCAGTTTTCCATTGTGCAAATTTGGTGCAAGTACATACTAGCTACACATTTGCTTTGGTACAGGGAGAATAAATGATTTGCCCAGATTCAAACCTGGTTCTTTGTTTTCAGATGCTGGCAGCTCTAGCCGCTGGGCCACAGATCCTCCCGTGAAAATTTGGCTCGTTTAAGGCTCGAGATTCCAAGAGAACTTCGAGCTGAGCCAGGTACCTGGTTCTATCTTTCAGTGGCTCACCCAAATTATGCCCATCAAAATTACCCTTCTTATTGTGGGTCACTGAGTGCTTGCATCTGCTGAAGATGCAGAGTTGTTAAGGACAGAAAGAAATTCAGACCTGGGTGAGATGGCACCGTGCACTCAAATTGGAAGACTAGAAATGATTGTGTGTCAGAATATAGAGGACATATATAATACTGTAGCCAAAATATCTACTATCAAAACACCTTTAAGATCAGTATAGACAGTTAAGTCTAGATTTATTATTAACTCCACATCTTCATACCTTGCAGATTAATATTGTGTTTGGGAAGTATAGTAGATTTATACTTACCTATATTTACTTACCTCGATGATACTATGGCAGTCGATATTTTTGTTACAATACTTTTGTAGCCAGTATTCTTTACACAATATTCTGATTCTACACCCTTGGCAAAAGCAAAAAGAACAGATGATGGATGGAATGCTGAACATTGCAAACATTCACCCCCAGTAAAGAAATCTGGGTTTAATCCATCGTTTGTTTGCCCACCACGCCACCCCAGTTTGAAGCCAGCATATGCAAATCAATCTTGACCCTGCTCCTCATGGGAACAGTCCAGACCAAACTGCCAAGCCAGGTCCTCCCCGGACCAGAAACAAGCATCCTGGGGCGGGTTTTGGGGGTGAATGTTTGACAATGTTCAGCATCCTGTCTATCATCTTTTTGTGCTTCACTACACCCTTGGCAGCCATGAGCCCCTTGGAGCAAAGAAAAAATGTGTCCCATAAAAAGTCTTTTTTTTTTTTTTTTTTAAATTGTAATTTTTTAACTTTTTAACATTTAAAGTCATTTTTTAATTTAACATGCCTTAACATATTAAAATATTTTTATATAAATAAACAGAATTGTAAATTAATTAAATATGACTTATTGTCAAGGGAAGTCATGGGGCTCTTGTAAGTATTTGCAAAAGAAATGATATAGTTTGGATAAGAGATGGATTATGGTATGTGTTGAGTTAGAGTTTGTAGTTAGGGTTTGGATAAGCGACGGAGTAGGCTATGGGTATTGTTAAATTCTTGGGTAAGAGTCAAGTAAAGGGCCAGGATTCGCTTAAGGTATGGATTAATTCAAGGGTGGGGTTTTAGTGAGGTTTAGAGTTACATTTAGTAATGACAATAGTTGGAGACCGAGAAAGGGTTGGGACAGAGGGCTGGGGTTGAAGTTGGGAATTAGGGTTAGGATACGGATTAATGGATAGGGAAAGAGGTGGAAGTAGCTGTTAGAGATTCGGCTAAGGGCTACATTTTGTTGAAAGGGCCTAAGGTATAAGGTGGTCATTTTATTTTTTTTGGTCACAACTATTTTTTGTACTTCACAAATTAATACGTTATCCACAATCCTTCTGTGGCAGCTTTTTTACCACTACTTTATTTTTAATTAAATTTGTTCTCCAAAATATTTTTTTACAAGCTATCCAGAGAATACTTTTTGGGGGAAAACTACCAGTTACACTGGATTCCATTAATTTATCATATAACAATTATCTTAGTGCTAATCACTTGACTTAGTCCACACACACTAACCCCAGCAATGTTGCTGAGGGTGGGAACCAGAGGCACGGGGCCAAAGGGCGAGCCAGCCTCCACTATCTCATGAATACACAAAAGTGGGCTGCCCCTTGAATCAAGTCCTATGTTTATCTACAGAGTTCTATAGAGATGCACTACCAGTGGGGGCATCTCATAAAAAGTTACGGACTGGCCTCACACACCGCCCGGTGTCCTGCTTCATCATCGGCTGACCTCGCCCTCTAAAAACTTGGTTTGATAGAGGGCGGGCATACACCTGGAGACAGGGATGCACTTCTAAATCTAAGTGATGGCCGTGGGGGAGTGATAAGTGATTTAAAAACCATTACATTAGTCCATGTGCTATGCTTTATTCAAATGGTAAATGTATGGTGGTTAAAAACTAAGTGAACGGTGGTATGGGATATTATTCTCCCTTCACCGTATGAAATGCGGTCGACATGTTTCTGCTGGGGTGTCCCCGAAGGGTACGTAGCATTCTTCAGGACCTAAAAAAGGAGGGGGAAAAAAGGGGGGGTTATATACCCTATGTGTTCACTTCCTTTTAACTAGTGAAAAATGGAAGGAAAATCCTGACGCAAGATCAGGGGAGGGGTTAAAAAACACTATGTAGGTGGATACTTCCCTCTTGGTATAGTACCACTGAGAGTAACTCTGTAGAGAAAGGAAAAACAAAAACAAAACATACAAACCAAACCGTGTGAGTATGTAAACAAATAGTTTATAAACATCATCCATCCCGCGTCATACCTATAGCGCGCGTGGTGGTGTGAAGTGGTCTTTATGAGACACGTGGCAGGTGCAACGTGTACTCACACCGTTAAAAAGTGGTTGCAAACCAACTCTTACCCTGTATTTCTACCCTAAACGCTCCATGGGAGGGCTGAGGTGGAAGGACCTACTTAGACTTTCTGTAGGGAAAAAACACATAGAACCACTACTGGTAGTTAAGGGTTAGTCACCAGTATTCAGAAAGAACCAGGACCAAGGTTCCTAGTTAAAGCAAACATAACAAGGTGAAATCCAGAACTAATGGACCACCTATTCATTCAAGTTCACACCAGCATTCCTTCAGGCATACTCTTACTGTCTAGTTTCAGTGCTTCCAGCCGTTCTTCCCGGAGGAGTCCTCTCTGTCTCCCCGCTGATGGTAAATGGTGAGATTCAGAGGGTTTTTATACTAAAGAGCTGTGACTAATTAGTGAGCTAATCAGTGTTAATTGGGCCCGTTAAGTGAGATTCCTGTGTCCCTCTACGGGACTGCCTGACCGCCTGGTGGGAGGCGTAACTGTAAATCGCCCCACCCGATTGGTCAAAACATGCCTTCAACACTACCAAGGCCATTAAGATAGTAAACAATGGGCTTGTGAGGTTTGTTTCCTGTGTCCCTCTTGCGTGAGCCTGACTGCCTGGTTGAGGGTGTGTATTCAATGAAGGTTTCGTTCGGCATTGGTCAAAACATGCCTCCAACACTATCAAGGCCATTTTAGATAGTTAAAAATGGGCTTGTGAGGTTTGTTTCCTGTGTCCCTCTTGCGTGAGCCTGACCGCCTGGTAGAGGGTGTGTATTCAAAAAAGGTTACGTTCAGCATTGGTCAAACGGCGCCGATACCGATGTTATGGTCCTTCCCCTTCCTGCAGGAAAACAAATGCAGTTACGAGGTCATTAGCTCCCATGTTTGTGAGGACGCCCATGTTCATTACCGGGTCTGATCAGTCTCCCGGTATTTGAGCATGCGCTGAAGTAGTGGGAAACCCGCTACCGCGCATGCGCCTAGGTGTATTCCGTGAGACGCTTGCCCTGCTATGGCTCCTATGCTTGCGCACTGATAACTACCAGCGTGAATTACAGCAGGGGCCGCTCGAGATCCCCGTAAAGTGAGGGGATACCCCAAGAGTTCTAAACACTGTGAGAAAAATAAAGCAACATTACTCTGTTCATAATGGGATTACGGGCCAATGGTACCTCACTTGTTATATGTGTGAAGTACACACTAATGATAGTCAGTGGTGGTAATTGCTACAGCTGGTATCTATGTTTGATAACATGGGTTTACCCAAACCAATGTGTTCCCCATGCCAGCTTGATCTGTTTGAATTTGCGAGCATAACAATGGGCCCACTCTTAGTGAACTACTTAAAATAAAGTAGAGGGGTAGCAGTAGAGAATAGTCCCTACTCTATTAGGCCAGCTTTCTTGGAGTTGGTTGTTGACTAAAGAAGGTGTGCATGGTCAATTCTATACATTTTCTATTTCACAAGTTGCAGCCATGGTATCTCATCATTTAAGCCTTTATCATCGCTGCGAAGCCTGTATACCCAGCGCTGTTCTCGGATATGGAGTTGTCTAGAGATATCAGTCTTTTGTTTATTCATAACCTCAAGCACCACCCATCTGAGGTCCGGGTCGTTGTGGCCTTTCTCCGTGAAATGTTTCGTCAGTTTGGTGTTGGTCTTCCTGCACCTAATCGTACTCCGGTGTTCGCTGATCCGCGTCTTCACCTTCCTGGTGGTCATCCCGACATACTTCAGGTTACATGGACAGGATAGGAGGTACACCACACCTTCTGTATTGCAGTTGCTGAAATGTTTTAGCTTCCAGGGTCTCTCTGTACCTATGTCGACTTCTTTTGTTGTGGTGGTCAGCCGGCAGCACCCACAGTTGCCGCATGGGTAGTGGCCTGTTGGTCTCGGTTGGCTCCACAGAGTCATCTGATTCTCAATTTGATCATTGGGAGTTTTGGAGTGTACCAAGGTGTCCCTCAAGTTCCTACTCCGTTTGTATGCGAATAGAGGGGGTTCCCACTTCTTGTTCCCGCTGTTTAAGATGGCCCATTTTTTCTTTATAATATTCTGGATTCTGTTCGACACGGGCGTGTATGTTGTAACGCAGACTAGGCGGTCTTTTTTTTCTTTATGTGTTGTCTCCAAAAGGGCATCCCGGTTATTATTCCTCGCCCTTTTCCTTGCCCGTTTAACCATCTTCTTGGGGTAATGTCTCTCCAGGAGTTTTGTCTCTAGTTGTTCTGCCTGTATCTGGAATTTATCTATCTCAGAACAGTTCCTTCGAATCCTCAGGAATTGGCCTACAGGAAGGTTCTCACGGAGGGCCCTCGGGTGGTAGCTGTCATACATTAATAAACTGTTCTTGTCTGTTGGTTTAGTGTGGACTTTTGTGGATATTCCTTCTGATGTTAAGGTTATATCCAGATCCAAGAAAACAGCCTGATTTTTGTCGATGGTATGTGTGAACCTGAGGTGGGGGTCAATGCCGTTGACCCACTCCACGAAGCGTGTTGCCTCATCCTTGGTACCTCGCCAGATGACAAAAATGTCATCTATGTACCGTTTCCATGTCTTCATTCGAGGTGTGAAGGGGTTCGAGGGGTTAAAGATGTGGTCCTCCTCAAAGCGGTGTACGTACAGACACGCCATGCTCGGCGCGAAGGTGCTGCCCATGGATGTGCCACCCACTTGATGGTACAGGGTGTCCTCAAACTCGAAGAAATTCTCCGTAAGTGCTAGTTCCGCACACTCCATGATGAAATGCGTGGGTGTCACATATGTCCAATCCTGGTCCAGTAGAATCTGTTCCACCACCTCCAGAGTACGCCTCTGGGGGATGCTCGTATAGAGCGCTTCAATGTCCATGATTATGAACATGTCTTCGCTTGCATCTATGTCCAGGTCTCGAAGATGGCAAAGTACATCTTTGGTGTCTCTAAGGTAAGATCGAGATTTCTGTACAATCGGCTTCAAGAACCAGTCGCAGAACTGGGAAAGTGGTTCTAGAGCTGACCCAATACCCGACACTATCGGTCTGCCCGGTGGGGGTGTTTTGTTTTTGTGAATTTTAGGAAGGGTATAGAACCTAGGAGTCCCTGGTTCCAAATTCACTAAAAACTCAGCCTCATGCTTGGTAATCCAGTCCTGGGTTTCTACTTCGTTGACCATGTTCTTGATGCTGGTCATGATGCGGGGTGTTGGATCTTCCTGGTGTACCTCATAGCTCGAGGTGTCGGATAGCAGGCGGAAGCATTCCTCTTTGTACATAGTATAGTCCATCAGGACTATGGCACCCCCTTATCTGCCGGTTTGATGATTATGTCATGGTTGTTCTTCAATTGCTCCAGAGCCGTTCTCTCTCCTTTGGTCATATTCTGGAATCCCCTCATATTGTTGAAGTCGATTCTTTCCACTTCTGTGAGGACCGCTTGTTCAAATGCCAGGACATTGCAGGATATGTTCTGGTTCGGGGAGAGAAAGTGGACTTCTTCCGTAGTCCAGTGCTGGTCCGGTCACTGTCCAGTGTTTCGTTTTCGCCAAAATAATCTTTCAGCTTGATCTTTCTGAAGAACTGAGCTAATTCAGTGTTGAGGAAGAAAGGGTCGTTATTTGGGGTGGGGACAAGACCCAAGCCTTTCGCTAGAACCGCTTCTTCTTCTATGCTGAGGCTATGCGTACTCAGGTTTACAACATTGCTTATTCCCTGGTCGTTGTTATTGTTGAGCCTCTGCCCCTGCTCTGTGTCACTGCGCCGCTGGTTGACGCTTCGTCTTCCCATTGGATCCTCGTTGTCCTCCTCGGTTTCTGTCTGCCTCTTCCTCTGCCTCGGAATAAAAAAGGCTGCTGTCCTTGGTGGGGCCCGAACCCTGGGGGGTAAAATTGCTGTGGCCAGAAGAATTGCTGCATCGGTGGCGCAAACATTGGTAAGTTAGGGTTCCGGTATCTCCGTGTCTGCTGCCCTCCTGTGCTCTCATCGCTGCTGCTGTCGCTTCTCTCTTCCCCTGAGCTGTAAGTCCAGTTTTGAGGTGTAGGTCTGAAGCGTGGCTGACATCTAGGTGCAGGTGTTTGTTGGGGTTTGTCATAGTATTCGTCCGTTGTGTAGGGGTACACCATCTCCCGCTTGAACTTCTGGACATCCTTCTGTAGTTTGGTTATTTTAGATTGGGTAAGATATTCCCTGTATGCTGACTGGTCACTGTTTATCTCTTCAAGCTTTTTTTTGAAGACGGTAATGTGAACTGATGTTTTCAAATTACTCTCACTCTGCTGTATCTCAACTAGCAGAGCATCTGCTAGTTGTCTGGCTGTGCTGATGATCAACACCAGCCAGTCCTTGGTGCATTTCCATGCTATGCTCGACCAATTAATCCTAAATTCCTTGTTATTTAGGAACAGCCGGGGTTCATTTGTGACCACGAGTCCCCGTGGTGCCGTGTTCTTTCTCAAATATTCCGTCATAAATGCTCCATGTAGAGCCGTGCGGATTTGTTCTTTCTTCTTTGCTGATAAAGCCTCCAATTCATCTGAGTTCTTGATAGTTTGTGAGACTACCGCCTCCGCCAGATTGATGGGGTCCTCAGTATGTCTCCATATGTGCTTTCATCGAAAGCCAGTTCAGTCTCCATGGTCGAAATATCAGGGTGATTAGACCGGGTGAGATGTTGTCTTAGCCCACCTGTTTTTTAGCGTAATTTGCGAGGGTCGGTAAAGGCTTAACCTGACCCTCTGGTCCTTTGTGACCACGTGTAGAGCCCCAGTATGTTCCCACAGCTCGAAAGCTGCACAACAGACCACACACACTAACCCCAGCAATGTTGCTGAGGGTGGGAACCAGAGGCACGGGGCCAAAGGGCGAGCCAGCCTCCACTATCTCATGAATACACAAAAGTGGGCTGCCCCTTGAATCAATTCCTATGTTTATCTACAGAGTTCTATAGAGATGCACTACCAGTGGGGGCATCTCATAAAAGTTACGGACTGGCCTCACACACCTCCCGGTGTCATGCTTCATCATCGGCTGTCCTCGCCCTCTAAAAACTTGGTTTGATAGAGGGCGGGCATACACCTGGAGACAGGGATGCACTTCTAAATCTAAGTGATGGCCGTGGGGGAGTGATAAGTGATTTAAAAACCATTACATTAGTCCATGTGCTATGCTTTATTCAAATGGTAAATGTATGGTGGTTAAAAACTAAGTGAACGGTGGTATGGGATATTATTCTCCCTTCACCGTATGAAATGCGGTCGACATGTTTCTGCTGGGGTGTCCCCGAAGGGTACGTAGCATTCTTCAGGACCTAAAAAAGGGGGAGGGGGAAAGGGGGGTTATATACCCTATGTGTTCACTTCCTTTTAACTAGTGAAAAATGGAAGGAAAATCCTGTCGCTAGATCAGGGAGGGGTTAAAAAAACACTATGTAGGTGGATACTTCCCTCTTGGTATAGTACCACTGAGAGTAACTCTGTAGAGAAAGGAAAAACAAAAACAAAACATACAAACCAAACCGTGTGAGTATGTAAACAAATAGTTTATAAACATCATCCATCCCGCGTCATACCTATAGCGTGCGTGGTGGTGTGAAGTGGTCTTTATGAGACACGTGGCAGGACTGAAGAATGCTATGTACCCTTCGGGGACACCCCAGCAGAAACATGTCGACCGCATTTCATACGGTGAAGGGAGAATAATATCCCATACCACCGTTCACTTAGTTTTTAACCACCATACATTTACTCCCCCACGGCCATCACTTAGATTTAGAAGTGCATCCCTGTCTCCAGGTGTATGCCCGCCCTCTATCAAACCAAGTTTTTAGAGGGCGAGAACAGCCGATGATGAAGCATGACACCGGGCGGTGTGTGAGGCCAGTCGTAACTTTTTATGAGATGCCCCCACTGGTAGTGCATCTCTATAGAACTCTGTAGATAAACATAGGAATTGATTCAAGGGGCAGCCCACTTTTGTGTATTCAATCACTTGACTTACCCTCAAAGTTGAGGCACAGATGTAGGGCCTGCCCTCACTCCTTTCGGGTTTAGGGGCAGAAAAGCAGCAGGTGGCACAAAGTTGGGCCCTTGATTCTCTGCCTGATCTGAATCCTTTGCCTGCCACCCGCCTGCCACTCACTCCAAGGCCCCGGTTGACGAGTCAAATGGTACTCCACCGGTATGACCCTCGGGTACCACTCATGCTTCCCCGCCACCTGGACTTCTACCAGAACCTTAATGTTTCCACCCTTATGGTGTGATAGCAATGGTTTCATGGGCCCCAAAGCATGCAAGGAAAATGAGACACTTGCTGAAGGCACTACTAGGGTTCATTGGATCCCTCACACTTCTTTGGGCCTCAGTGTCACTGCACCTGCTGCACTAATGACTGATGACAGCCGTGCTCCTGACCCTTTTTCTTATCCAGTTCTGTCTCATTGATTCGCCATTTTTGCTGAAAAATCCACAAAATATCTAAAGAAAATAAATGGAGAAACTTTCGAGTATATTGAGGCTTTCAATGATTCCCATATGCCTCGTTCCATTTCTTCATTTTCCAGATGTACTCCTGTTAATGGCTTTTTTTTCGGCGATGGGTAACTTTTGACAAGAATGCCACTGTAGGTGAAGTGGGTCACGGCCAGCCAGTTCTTTCACCTCCTGTGAGTTTTTAACCTGCCCTCATCACCACATTCAGCTACCATACTGCCTAGGAGCAGGCTGTGGGAGCTGGAGGCTTGAGACGAGACAGGACATTTACTATGAAGCATGGGCAAAATTAGGGCTGTACTAAGATTTTTTTCACCAGCCAAATTTCTGATTTTCACCCTTGTCAAAGGTTGCAACGTTTCCCTGGTTGTGCTTGCTTGTGCAATTTTTTTGTCTCCTTTTTGATATATACGGTCTGTAGTAGCAGCAAAAAGGGTATGTCATGGGTCCTAGTGCAAGGAAGGAAATGCAAGCTGAAGTAAAACATGGATTGTAAACAAAAATTGAATCACTGACACGGAATACATTAAGGGTTTTTTACAGTCGTTGTTGAGAATGACCTCCGTGTTTTTCCAGTAACATTAAGGACATGAATATAACCCCATAGGGATCTGTTTCAAAGTCAGATTCTAAATACTGCTGGGCCAGGACCCGGCGCACTTAAAGGCACGCCCCTCTGTGACTTTACCCAGCTTTGCTGTACAGAAAGGCAAATGTTTGCAAGCTTACTTTTGCCTCACTGCCAAGCTTCCCAAGTCCATGCATGATGTGCTGCTCCAGTGCATGCTTTTTTCCTTTTAATTATGTGACTTATTGTCCTGTTTTATAATGAAATATAGAAAAGTACAAGTCCCAGAATTCAAAGAAAAACCTGGACTGGAGCAGCACATCACACATGGACCTGGGAAACTTTTCAAGGCTTTTTTGTATATTTTTTTATCCACAAGTGAGAAAGATTTGCTACTTTGCGTCCTTCACAAAGTTGCAAAGGTTTCCAAAGAACTGCACAAAGAGGGTGCAACTTTGCAAATCCCAGGTAACATGCCATCTCTCTCTTGCAGCGCACTGTTTCCATCAATGCTCTAAAATCACGCTACAACAGCCCAATGAACTGCGGAATGAATTCAAAGGTTAGATGTGGCGTGTTGGCTAGAGCTGCTGAAGTTAAAACATGGGGAACCAGGTTTGAATCTCGTCTTCTCCTCGACACCTTGTGGTTCTGGGAAAATTATTATTCTGCCTATGCCTAAAAAGGAGTACAAGATTCATTTTTGTCCACTCACTCACCCATCCATCCATTCGTTGCTTCCACACTGAACTCAGCTATTGTCATCGGAGGCACGTGTGTCTCATCAGCCCTCTAGACTGATCCTTGCATTGGTCGGAAAGCACCTCAGTGAGATTTCAGTTCATTTTGTGGCTATATTTACCTGCTCTTGGTTTTATACAGATTGTGATCTTGTACCTTTATTGTGGTAAGGCTTTTTTAGGTCTGTAGATTTTTCCTGATTTCCTACTTCCACACTCAGCAAACATTCCTGATTTAAGTCCAGCTATGGAACGTTTTCTGCCCATTGGAAGGTCATTTTCACTTTAATTAGAGCCAGCAAGGGAGAAAATGTTGCATCCTGTTTCCCTGCCAGTTTACCCTTTGCTCAGCTTTTATCTCCTCAGTGACACATGTGTGCAACATTGTTGCCTACTTTTTCCCTTCAAGTTTACCTTTGTACATATTTTCTATGCACGGTGGCAAATGTTTGCAGAATGTTTCTCTTCAAGCTTACCTATGATGACATAAAATTACGAAGAAATCGCAGTTTTTCACACAAATGTCCCAACTTTGTGACGTTTTCCATAAGAATTCATGAAGGTTGCAAGTCCAACAAAAATAAGTGGGAGGACTAATTAGTATAATCAATGTGCCTTGGTGTCACATGACGTCACAGGAAGTGATGTCCCCACCCTGGGAAATCCTTCTTTTAAAGGGAATTTGCTAAGTTTTTCTTGCGTTGGCCAACTCCTTTGACAGTTACCCATGTTTTATCAAGACAAAGCCTTGAGTCGCATTGGTAACGCTCAACAGTTTGAGAAGGTGCAACAACAAGTTTGGGAGTGATTGGCCAACGTCCATTCAAAATGTTTATGAAGAGGTTGGCAGGTATTTGCCGGACTTGAGGGTAATTACTTAGGGGGTGTCTGGGCTGCTCCGGATAACACTGCCCCCATATGGCTCCAACTGCATAAGTAAAACCCTTTAACACCTAAAAATGCAAGAATATGCACAAGCCTAGCAATTTCAAAATGGCATGAATCTTTTTGCGTCTTTTCTTTTACAAGTAAAGGGCCGTTTTCACCTTGATATCATCACTGCATTGACTTTAATCTTCAGCCATGTGCTTGGTTTGCTCAACTGACCTCAAAAGCAAGGCCACTCGGTCAGTTTTACCTAATTGTGGAGCTCAGACTTTGCAGCTGTGTAAGTTTGTAAACTTGCCATTCAACACGTGACCTAGTGATAGGCATCATAATAAGCAGAGTTATTGTTGGAAAGCGTGTGTCTGAAAGACTGAGGGAGTGATAGTCCATTTGAGAAACAGGAGATGTGAAAAAGAAATAGACGATGCATGAAAGAGAGAAGGCAAAGTCGGAGGGAGGTTATGGCCTCAGAGTCAGGAGGGTGTATGAGAAGGTGAGAAGGATATATGAGGGATAGTTTGATTTAAGAGATTGTGGGGTGTGTGAGACGGGGGAAGATTTAGTGAGAGGCAGGTGGGAGAAAGAGAGCGAGAGAGAGAAAATCAGAGATGTGGAAAATTAATTTTAAGAATGTTTTGAGTAAGGTCTGAAGGTGACGACAGTGAGGAAGAAAGTGAGGCAATTGAATGCAGTAAAGTGGAGAAAGGAAGATCGTGAGTGTCAGAAAATGGAGAAAGATGGGGGGAGAAAAATAATAAATGGAAGGGTCAGCGGAGAATATGCGAGATAGAGAAAGGGGATGAGGTGGTTGAGAAAGGTGAGAGTGTGGTGAGGCAGTGTAAGGAGAAGGGTGAATCGGTGCTGTGAAGAGGAGGTGTGGGGAAAAGAGCGCATAATGAGTGAGAAAGAAGGGAGTGGAAGAACATTTTTTGGGCGAAGGGGGTAATGGGCAGGTGCCTAGAGGTCCTCCTTCAGGGGATATCCTATTATCAATGCAAATAGCAAGTGTAGCACCCTTACTAGAGGTAACGGTACCTTCTTGAAGCATGACAAAAATCCTTGCCCTAGAAGCTGAAGAGGATGATAGCAGTGAGAAGTAGGTGTATGTAAGAGAAGATATGTTTGAGATAAAGAGGAGGGTGAAAAAGAATAAGAAAGTAGGTGTAAAAGAGTATGGTGAAATTGTGCAAGATGAGAGAGGGGGTGCATTAAAGAACATTGTGTGGAGAGGATGGTAAAAGAAGAGGGTGAAAATATAAATGTAGGGGAAAGAATAATAATAGAAGAATGACTGCGATGATAGAAATAAAGAAACGAGACAAGAAGGAGATAATGGAGAAAGGATAAGGGGAGTGAGAGATAGAGACATAGATGTTGTCCTCACATGGTACTGTGAGGCACTGATCCCTCCATCTAGCCCTGTTTTTCTGTACAGGTAAGGCAAAGACTCCATTCTGTCAAAGTTCATCGCAAAATGTGCATTTGTGTGCATATCTATAACAAGAATAGTTGGGTACTCCGTACTATTGACCGATGGAGTCACCATATATTTGGGCTGATGTACCCAGGCCAATCTGACTGTGAAATGTGGTACTGGCATTCCAAATGAGTGGCGTACTTTAGTCAAAGTCTTTTCTAACCTCCAAAAAGAACTGCTACACCTGTAGTCAAATATCCACTGCCTTGACCTGCATCCCAGAGGTGCTGTGAACTCCACCAGTCTATATGATAAAGTTGGGGTTGCCACTGGGCCTGATGTGCTGCTAAGCTGAAGAAAATGTTAGAACTCAGGGTGGGAGGCCAAGAGCTGCCAAGTGCAGTACCCAGCAAAAGGATGAATATGGATAAAAAAAGGACATAAGGGAGAGGCATTTGGAATGAGCAGGTGGGTTAGGGAGAGGAAAAGAAGAAAAGTAAGGAATTGTGAAAAAGAAAGAAAGTGCAAGATGGAAGAAATAAAGGGCGAAAGGAAAAAGAAGGGTGAAAGGAAGGTATAGTGGAGAAAGGAAAGAAGGAAGGGTGGAAGAAAGGTATGGTAGAGAGGGGAATAAGGAAGGCTGGAATGAAGGCATGGTGGAGAGAGTAAGAAGGAAGGGTGGGGGAAATGGATGGAGGAGAGAGGAAAGCAGGAAGGGTGTAAGGAATGGATGGTGGAGAAAGGAAAGCAGGAAGGGTGTAAGGAGTGGACTTTGGAGAGAGGAAAGAAGGGAGGGTGGAAGGAAGATATGGTGGAAAGAGGAAATAAGGAAAGGTGGGAGGAAGCAGGGCATGGTGGAAAGAGGAAATTGACAAGGAAAGAAAGATAGTGAAAGGAAGGGAGGTGTGGAGAGGAAAAAGAAAGAGAGAAAACAAGGTAGGGTTGAGAGAGGAAAGAAGGAACGATGGAACGAAGAAGGGTGGAATCAAGGGAGGGTGAAACACACCAGAAGAAAGTGGCCGCAGCACTCACACATTCACTCACTCATCTACACACACATGCTCACCTCAGTAGTCTAATCACCTGTTTCATACATCTATATGTAACCTTCACGACGCACATGCCTGAGCTGGACATTGTCTGTGATCAGTGGACGCTTGCACTGCTCCTGCTGTGCGAGATCTCTTCTGCCCTGAAGTGATCCATGCACTGTAGATCCCTTCTGTGAAAGAGAAAATGTATTTTGCAGCTTCCTCCAGTACCTTTTCGGTGAGGAAGGGAAAGTTTGTACACCTACTGCCCTATTTGTTGCTGTTCGGAAAGTGAAGGAAGCTTGCACTGCCAAGTTACATATGCTCGAGAGGGAGATAAACCTGCACTACTTCACTGTGCCCTCTCCAAGAGGGAGGGAATCTTGTTCCGTTTTACCGAAAAACATTGACTTAAAACTTCTGATTGTCTCCTCTCTTTTTTTTTTTTTGAATGATCCTCTCCTTACCTTCCATCCTCTTCATGCCTCCTCTGTCTGATTGCAGTCTATTCTAAACCCTGTGCATGTTTGCCTTAATCTATATTTTTGCATTTCTCCAAATTTCCCAAACCTCATCTCAAAGGTCACAACCTGTCCCTCTTTGAAAGCCATACACAGCAACCTAGCAATAGAACACCTGATCTCTTATAGCTCATCCACTAGTCCCACCTACCATCCACATGAACTCACATACCCCCGCTAATGATCACACCTAGCTCCTACTAACTTTATCCACCACACGGACACCAGAATAGATGCTAGGAGCGGTATCCGTGAGAGCACAAGAGTAATCCCAGTAACCAACAATAACCACAGATTTAACCACTGACCTTGGGCATGGGCGTAGGAAGTGTGGGGGACGCGGGGGATACATCCCCCCCAGATTTTGGAGTGGGGGGGACACGGGGGACAAGGGTGGGGGGCACGAGGGGACAAAATAATTTCCCCTCTCCCTTCTGTTATTCGCAGGGCCATTAGCGCGCGAAAGCACGACCTAATGGCCCTGCACTTGACCTGCCTGGAGTCAAAGAGGCCACCCGCCCTCTACCTTTTGTTATGCTGCATTAAGCCTCTGCGTTCTGGGAAGGGCAGAGAGGGAGAAAAAACCCTGTCTCTTTTCCTTCATGCCCAGAGAAGGCAAGGACAGTGTCCACTTCTCCTGATCTGCCTCGGGCAGCTGCCCTCTTCCCCTCTCTCTCTTTATTCCTCCATCTCTTTCTGTCTCTGTCTCGCTCCTCCTTACGTGCTGATTTCAAGAGACAGCTCTTACGAACTCTCTTGCCTCTCCTTTTCTTTATTTGTTCCCCTGTGAAATGGATCCAAAAAAGGCGGAACACTTTGGCTGGAAATGTCCTCATTTTCTGACCGTTTTCTATTCCAAAGAAAAACCTTGGGACGGAGAGAAAAAATAATTAAATACCTAAATAAAGCAATACAGAGTGGTCAGCAGACAGGCCAGATTGTTATTTACACCCACACACATTAGCGCCACTTTACAGAGTTTGCCAGTGAAAGCGCTACTTTCTTTTTATCTTCTTTCATTGAACAACATAGTTTTCCCAGGGTGGGGAAGTGCACCATTCCTAAAGGGACTGCAATACCTGGTTGATGGGTGGAGTGGAAATGTTTAATATGATAGTTTTCAACTGTTTTAATTATTTTAGCTTATAAAATGTGTACTGCGGCTCTGTGTTCGGGGATGTGGTCTTTTTAAACCAAACTGCTTACATTTTGAAAGGATATAAGCAATGGACATTGAAACGGGTGCCTTCCTGGTCGTGAAGTCATGTCCTGAACTTTTCAGGCAAAATCACTTACTGATTTCTGAATAATGAGTTTAAAACCGTTAAGGTAACCATGTTGTTCCTGATTACATTTCACATGCTTTGCTTATTCTTCCATTCCCTATGAGTGTTTGCTTTTTCCAGGGTGTTATTCATTTTTTTCAGGCAGCATTTTACTGTTGTCTAGTGCATAATTTGAATTTAGTCGCAGAACAATTGAGTTGTAGCTGAAGGCAGTGCGAGTTTCTCTCAGTGGGGCAGTATGGTGTTCAGTGTGGGAGAGGATGTGGCACTCTGGCCAAAGCTGCTGAATTTGGAACTGGAGAACCATGTTCATCCTTCATGACCAGTCCACCAGACCACACTCCTGACAGAGCTCATTCCGATGCTACACCTTAGAAGGCCCGATAGACCTTAGAAGCCCTGGTGTCTTAGTACCCGCAGGTGGACCCTAACAGTGGCAAGTGTGAGTTAACCTTGAAGGCCTGTCCACCACAATCCATACTGCAGGTCACCTCCAGTCTTGCGAGCAGGCATACGAAGAAGCACACCCTAGATCGACAGTGACTCTGTCACTGAGGTCACAAGACCCTTGAGGCCAGTACACCTCACCCATTGGTACCTCCATTGGCCTTTTTCAGCAGTAGTAGTGCAACTTACCAGGGGTTGGCAATGTAGGATTTGCATGCACACCAAACTTAGGGGTGATTATAATGGCGGTGGGACCGCCACGTCACCCCGTCAGTGGTGGTCCCACCGCCATCGGTGACTGCATCACCGCCCGCCATATTACAATGGTGGGTGGTTCCCTGGTGGTCGGAAAACCAATCGCCACGCACCTGACTGGCTCCTTGAGCCCGCCAGTGTGGTGGAGGGGCTCGTAATTCCTACAATCCTGGTGGTGCCTACCAGGCACCGCAGTAGGGATTACGATGTCCCTTACCCGCCAGCCTATACATGGCGGTTCACCCACCATGGAAAAGCTGACGGAAAGGGACATTGGGGGCCCATAGCAGGCCCCTTTCCCCCTTTCCCCCAGCCCCCAGACATGGGACCTGGGGGACATCTATGATGCCCCCCTACATATCACTGCACCATGTGGCAGGCACCGCAATGTGCCTGCCACGTAGTGCAGTGATATATGTAACATGTCCCTTTTTTACATTGCGGCGGATGATGTAGCCAGCAGCACCTGCTGCAATGTAAAAGATAGGCACTGCGAACGCCGCAGTGGCGGTCGCATTGTAATGCCTATCGTGGGGCCGCCGTCTTGAAGGCCAGCGGTCCCATTCTCTGATTCGATGGCGGACGGACTGAAGTTCGCCTGCCATCGTAATCAGCCCATAAGTTTTCAAACTTCATGGTCTCTGCTTCATGCACAAACACTTTTAACATGTGCAGCCTGCTTTCGGGCCACTGGAGTTATGCAGCAATGGAGGCCAAAATTATGTCCCAGTGTTGACTAAATTATGGAACAATAAAAAAGCTGCAGAGTAATGCGGTACATTTTATGATTCTTTATTATCTTGACATATTTATACATACTAACAGCCTCTGCAAAGCTTTTGCCTCAATAGTACCTGTGTAACATACAAATGCAGCAGTGGGAAAGGTGACCAGTCAACCTTTGCAAAGGGCCCTACACTTCACAGCAACATAAGTCACATTTCTTTTAGTAATTTTTGATCCGTTTGAGCTACAAAATTGTTTTGGGTGAAATCGTTTGATTATGCAGCAGATGATGTATTATGTGGCAAATATGATACAGCCATAGTTAAGTGGAAAACATTTTTCCACTTTACTTAATTTTGCCCCAACATTGTAGTTGATCAATTTGTAAGTTCCCCAAACCCAAAAGTCGAGTTTGGGCACAATTTGCATTTTTAAAAACAGTCCTACAACACAGGGCTACTTTTAAACTGACCTCAGGCTTCAGCAGTGCACACATGCAAGCGCAGAAAGGGCTGCTGGCCTCTAAACTGCCATGCCCTATGATATTCTAGGGACTTAACGGTAGTTCTAATCCCCCTGCCCTATTATGTACTAGGGCCTTATAGGAGAGGTCATGCCAATCATAGGGGTACCCTAACCCATAGTGCACCCTAGTGTATGTAGGGGTTTTCACAGTATCTTTAAGTGTCTCTTTCAGAATAGCACTGGTCCTGGGCCTGTTTAGGCAGAGGCCAGGGTCAGTCTGAGTCAGGTACCACCAGTACCAGTCAGCAAAAAGTTGGGGAGTGCCCAGGGCACAGGATGGCTTTGCAACACTAGAGAAGCACAAACTCAGAACACCATGGTTGGGGGTTCTCTTTAATAATCAGAATTGATTTCTATCCTAATGGACCCATTTTCCAACATTAGGATAAGGAAAGACTGGGGAAAAATCATAACGTTCTAATCTATACCTTGAAGTTTTCATGCAGCTCTTTGATGACGGTTAATAGCTCACTGTTCAATTTTAGGATTTTAACTTATAAACTGCAAATACCAAAAGAATCTCTCAGACAAAAGCAGTAACTCACTGACCTATTTACATGATATGCATTTTATGATCTGCGTGGTACACGTTCTTTGCAGCAGGCATATTACCCCACTGTGGCTACCTTACCATGAGTAAAAACTTCCACTAGACAAAACTCCGATCTCTCTCAATAAAGAACATTAATCACCAAAGTTATCTTCACATTTTTATTGTTGCCTGAAAATTGCTGGAGACCAGGAATGCAGCAGCAGGTACTTTTCAAACCATAATGCACTTGCAAACACGACGCCCCCACCCTAAGTCAGCGACCTCTGTTTGCTTGGTGCATGAAGATGCAAGATTCATATACATGTTTTTTAACATTTGGTCTGATTACTATATGGATGTAAATAACAATAAAGCATACATGCAAACTGTGACTACATGCCTGCTTTTCTCAATATTTCACTTCGAAAGTATGTGATTGTATTTGTTTAACGGGCGGTGATTTGCATAGGGTCACTGGAAAGTCCACAAGGTTGTCCCTGTCCCCCCCAGAATTTTAGTGTCTCCTACGCCCCTGACCTTGGGTTCCGGAGCAGCGGGCTGCACAGCGTAAAACGTTTCTATGCCTAGTTAAGGGTAGTAATCGCTATAGAAATACAATTACAATACAGTATGCTTTTGCTTCTCAGTGTGTGCCTGTTTTGTGAGGGAGAGAAGCTTGCACCACTGATGCTTAAATTGTACTTTTTCTGTGAATTAGATAATCCTGTACTCTTGCTATGTTGCTCCTGTTCTGTCTGTGATGGAACCTTGTGCTACTACTCTTGCTGCCGACACCCCGCTGCGTACCGTTGTTTGGGTTAAAGAAGCTTGCACTGCTGCATGCCATGCAGTTTCTATATTGTGTGTTAATGAAGCTTAATATAAACCTTTCCTTTACATGATTGGCATTTTGAATGCTTGTTTTAATGCATGACGCAAAGACTGAACACTCACAAAATGTGAACAAAGCTTCCTTTTGGCTTTGCATTTCATACAAGCAGAAACCAGAGATGTTTTAAGGCATGGGCAAAGTGGTCTCTGGCCCAGGGGCCCCAGTCTTTCAGGGGGCCCCCAAATAGTTACACCTCTGTTATCCACACAGTCCTCCCCTGGTGACCTTGAATTATTCTTAAACATAGATTGTTTTGAATACCCTTTTACTTTAATTAATTTTTAATACGGGTGATGTGTGGAAGTCTATTACAGACATTTTGCAGAGAAATGTTTTGTTTTTCAACAAATATCAAAAGGAGAGAGAGGAATGGGATAGACTAGTTCACTTCCCCAGGGAATTATAATAATAATCAATAGGAGCTAACTATATGAATAAGAAACCTCTTATAATGTATGTCAAAAAAACCAATTCTGTTTTATATGAAGGCCCTCACCCACCAACCTAGATGGTGGCATGCTTCATCATCGGGCCCCACCCGATGGTACCGAATGTGCCTCGGGTGTGCTACAACGTCTGCTTACAGCGGAGCGGATTGTGTAAAGTGAGTGTGCAGTGATGGCTGTGGTGAATATGAAAATAAAAAACTGTCCAATGAGTCCCAGGGTCCGCAGGGGAGTTTTATTCATGGGCTCATGGCAGTGTTTAAAAACAAGGCTACGGATGTTAACTGGGGGTAATTATCGCCCCTACATCCAGTGAGGTCAACTAGTTTCAGCCAGGCCTTATGGTAAAACTGGCTTTCATCAGGACCGGTATGTGTGTGGTGAGTTAAAGGGGAGTCTATAAAGTGTACAGGCTCCTATGTGTCGCACACGCTAAGGTGCGAGAAATGTAAGAGGATGGTTTCCTCTATGGTCGTGCCTATAAAGTAAGGACGAACAAACATTAAAAAGAACATAGAAAACAGACAAACATGAAAAGTAAGAGGTATGGTAAGACACCGTAAAGATCACAGTGACTTGATATCGTAGTGCCTTAAATCGAAGTAATGCGATCTGTGTCGGCATGTGAAACTCAGTTGTCGTAGATGTAATTATGCGTTACCGTGCTAGTCAATATCAATAAACAGTGACATTTGATACATGCGAGCACCACAGCCATCACTGCACACTCACTTTACACAATCCGCTCCGCTGTAAGCAGACGTTGTAGCACACCCGAGGCACATTCGATACCATCGGGTGGGGCCCGATGATGAAGCATGCCACCAACTAGGTTGGTGGGTGAGGGCCTTCATATAAAACAGAATTGTTTGTTTTTCAACACCATGAAACATCCATAAAGAAAGTTCCTTTTAGATCAACACAGGACCTCACATTTGAGAAAAGGACAGTGGGTTGCAGAGATAATTTTCAAAAATATTAGTGAGCTGCTGCTCTATTACGATATTAAAAGCACACATCACTATCCCTGAATATTAATGGAAACACATTTAGAATGTGGACCAGTGTGTCTGTGTAGTGTCAGCGACCTGGCCAAAGAGGGCATTAAAAGGCACAAATTGGATCATAAATTAAAAGCTGTTCCGCACAGAAGCCCCAAAATACATATGGCCCAGGGCCCCCAAAATCCTTAAGATGTCCCTCGCAGAAACAGCTTTCAAAATGGAACTGAGCATTTTGTAAAATGTTTTGCTAAGGGGCTGCATACCATTGGCGACACCTTCAACCAGATCTGACTTTTTAGCCGGCATCACTCTACACAGCAACATTTTGACACCATGGTGGAAGCTTTAAAATCCCAAATCCGATCCCCAGAATGCAACAGGCTGGTGTGTGAAGAGTCAAGAGAAGCTGCCTTGGAGCCACTTGGCCGCAGTATGGAAAGTAAAACAAAATGGAATTGGTAAAAGTGTGCCTTTTTTCACGCCCTTCTACTTTAATTTATACATTTTAAGACGGCAAAAACTTTTTTTTTTTACATTTTGCTATGAAATGTGAAAGTAGTTATGATAACAGCACTAAGTGACTGCCCCACCTGTACCCATTTCGCGGCCTAAAAGACCAATCTGCCCCTGTCCTAGGAAGACTCAAATGGTTTTAAAAAGCGTGAATGTTTATCAGGAAAAGGCGAACAGGACTGATGTGGCTTTTGAAATGTAGATGCATGCATCTCACTGCTAATGAGTGCACATTAACAGTTTGCTCAGGAAGCCCTATTTTCCCAGGCTATGTGAGCCTGTAGGGATTTGGGCAGTGGATATAGCACCACCTGCAAACCCAAACCCTCTTGTGATAGGTTCTCTTTCTATGCGCCAAGACAGTTGCGCTCCTCTTCGTAATTATTGGTCCAGATTCCACGTTTTTTTCGGCAAAGGCTTGGTGGTTGTTCCCTTGTTCGTAAGGCGGCCCTAGGTTGGAATAAATTGCCCTGGGCTCTTCTCAGTATTTCAGACTCCCGCACTTTTAAAAAAAAGTTGAAAACCTTCCTGTTTTAAGCTCTGATTCATGATCCGCTCAGGTTTCCGCGCCGGGACACTCTTTGGAGTAGCCGAGCGCGTTACAAATGCATATAACATAACATAGGCTATGTATGTGGTAGAAACATCTAATTGGATCAGTAAATTTGTTTTTTACATAATTAAATCAAACGTGGTTTACACAATGTAAATCCATTAGGCATGTTGTACAGTTTGAGGCAATTGGATACAGGTTATTTGCCCAGAATTACACGAGGCAGAACCTTCCCCCACCCCAATCAGACCAGCCTGGGCCAGAACTGGGCGACGATTTTGGGGTGGTATCTACCGTTCTATTAAGGGATTTCTCCGATTTTTCACACCCTGCAGATGGTGTTTTTTTAAATTATTTTTCTGGGAGGTTTAAAGGAGGCCCGAGTTGTAGTGTAGGTGTTAAGGTCATCCTGATGCACATTCGAGCGCTTTGTGACTCCGTCAGGATTATGAACCGCTATACAGATGATACAATCAATGCTCTATGAACTGCGGGACCACGATCACCACTTTATATTCCCAGCTTTTCTCGCGTAGTGTGATCCTCGGAAAATCGCTAAATTCCCACGTACTTCCGTTACCTTCGCTAGTAAAAATTATGAGCGCCTGTGATGGAATCTACTACCAAAAGATTAGCGTTTAACCGCTTTACTGCACATAGATTTAGGCGGGGCAGAGCAATTTAAGTGTAAAAGAATGCACCGAAGAGCTTTAGAGGCGGTGGGAAGTGAGAACTGAAACTTAAGAGGGAGAGAAGCAGAAGAAAGTGGGGGAGGGGCTGGCGAAGAGGTGGGAACGGCTGGAAACAGGAGGGCGTGAGAAAGGCATCTAGGCTTTACCCACACTGCCGTGACGGCGTCCAGGCTTTTCCCTCACCACACCAATAGAATCCGGACTCATTCCACTGCACTCCCATTGCATCTGAACTTTTCCCACACAACACCAGCAGCATAGGGAATTTCCCCAAACTGCACTGACAGTATCCGGATTTTACCTACTCCACACCTGTAGAATCATTTCTTTCCCCCACTCCACACCTGTAGAATCTTTTCTTTTCCCCACTCCACAGCAATAGGTCCCCGTTCCACACCTGTAGAATCTTTTCTGTTCACACTCTAATCCAATAGCACGCGGGATTTCCCCATCCCCATGCTACAGTGATAGCACCCGGTCTGAGCCTGCGCGCGCAGAGCTGAGCCCCCTCCCCTCCATCACCCTTCTTTCTTGGGTGCCTGTAGACGGTTCATTGACTTTACGCTGGATCATGGGTGGGAGCGTCGCTACGAGGAAGCCCGGGCCGTTCACCATGCCTGAAATTCAATACCTGCGCTCCATCTGCTGGGGGTACATTAAGGTGAGTCAGCAAGGGGGACGCTCACGTGTACACGGGGCAAGATCACACTGTGCATCAGGGGCTGCTGATCCAGGGCATCGGGGGGCCGCCAAAAGATTAGCTCAGAAGTGTGTGAGTGTGATGTGAGCTGCAGGAACTATGTGTGAGACAGAAGAGCATCAAGGTAGGGGGGGACAAGGATAAGAGACAGAGTGGTAGAGAGATCCGAGGGCAGTAAAAGAAGTAAATAAAATGCATTGATATTAAATTTCACAAAGGTGCTATAGTGATAGCGGTCTTTGGCTCCCCTATAGTTCAGGTCACCTAGAACAACACAAAGTGCTGCAGTATGTTGTTGTGGTAACACCACGCCCTATAAATACTGATGCAGTAGGTGCATTACTCAGAGGTCCGCATCTTAAAATGAAGGATAACAATGTAGTGTTTTCCATGTGCAAATTCACCCAAGACCCTACCCAGTTCTATCTGGTGAAAAACGTGTGCAAAACCCCTGCCTGGTGCAGTAATTCCCACTGATCTTGGAATCCCCATGGAACACAAACCCGTCCACACCTCGCTTGGGATTCTGCAGCTCTTTGAAGGAGGGACTAAGTTTTCAATGTGAGGTTGAAGTTACTTGGGTCTAGGCTACCGCAGTTAGCCTGAAAGTCTTGCACTGCTTATGTTAAGGTACAACGCGACAATGCTGTTTGAAAACTTGAACCATCCTGATTGACATTGGATCCTGAGGTGTTTGGAATTTTCCAAAGTCTCCACAAACCCCTGTTTGTGCACAGGTCAGAATTCTGAGATGGGGGCTATTGACCGCACCTGTTAATTACTAAGTGCGTTATAAATCTGACTCGTCATTAAATACTGGCAGGTCACAGCTGATGGAATTTAGCAGGGGAAAAGTGTACGGTATTTACTGTACCATCCAGATTCTGGTGCATTAAGCATCAAAATAGGCATGTTATTCCACAAAAAACTCATAATAGGTGTGTGGTGGTGGGGGGGGGGGGTACTGAGAATTATTGATGATCCTGACACCCTCCCTCAAAAACAGTAATAAATATCATATTATGGTCTGCCCATCTGTGTGTGTGGTAAATCCCATGGCATGTTTTTCACTGGCATTTGTTTTAAGAAAAGCTGTTTAATTGAAAAAAAAACGATTCAAGGAGTTACATATGTGCAGTAAAGTCAAATCACCTTAAAGAGGCCTCCTGACTATTAGGAGAGTGGTTTCTCAGTGTAAAGTAAAAGTTACATGCACTCTGTGAGGCAGTAAACAGTGTTTTTTTTCATGTCAAGTTTCCTATCCTTTGATAATATGCTCATACGAATGAGAGCTATATTTATAAAAATGTAACACAGCTCAGCAAGGCACCATGCTGCGCTGCACTGCGTTACAGGGAAAGGACAGGGATGTGCTGTATTTAACACAATATAGTGCAATTCCACCTTTCCCCAGTGCTGGCACACAATGTGCTGCCGAGAGCCAACGTAGGCACTCTTGCACCATGGTGCAAGGGTGCCCAGTGCTTAATTTGTAAACCAGTAAGTGCCGGGGCTCTCGTCGGGAGGACACTGCAGCTTGCACCACACATTGCCCCTGCCAGCTGGCAATGACAGTACAAACACAGCTGCTAACCATCACACACAGCTGTTGTTATGTTAATACTTTGCCAGACAGCGCCACCATGTGGCAGACTGCCATAAACCCTGGTGCTGGCCATTAGGTGCCGGTGCTGAGCACCGGAAACCACCGGCTCAAATTAAGCACTGAGGGTGCCTGCATTGTAAGCAGGACTGTTTTTGTGCAGGAAGGCTGTCTATGTGTGCTACAGAATGCAGCACACATAGAAAAAGCAAAAAAATGAGGAGAAATAAATATATGTCTCCTTTGTTATGCCTCCCATGGGAAGACGTAGCATTTTGGCTTAATCCCGGGTCTACCAGTAATGGTAAATCTGGGAATGTGTGAAACTCCATGGGTTTTGGGGGGGAACACCCAGGCACTACCCATGGAACACCTCCCTGGGGCAGAGTAATGTAACGCAGCGATTTGCGCTGCGTTGCATTACTCTGAATTTATCCAGCCACTCCGGGCCACGCACTGGGGCCTTGCCTGGCTTGATAAATCACATCTTAGGGGTTGTGTCGCTTTTACATGGTGCAAAATTGAAGCAACTCCTTGATGAATATGGCCCTGAATGTTTATTGGTAGAGTTGTTCGAAATACCGTTTAATTGAGCAACATTTATTTGCACTTCTATGGCATAAGCATGTCTATTACCTGTTTTGGGTGCTTTTATTTCACAAAACAGAGGTAACATAAAAATCCATATTTCACAGTGAACTGTAAAATATTGAAAATATTTCAATGTTATTTGTGAAATATGGATTTTAACATACTGAATGCGCCAAAACCACTCTGCGTAGCATTATCATTTTCAGCGCTATTAGGATTATGTGGAATGGAAGACCACATTTTGTGGAAAAGTTATCTCAGTTATGCGGCAAACAGCATAAATAATGCATCACTATTTGTGGCTGTATTATTCTAGCTCTCTGAAGATTTTTGTGAAATATGCAAATTATGTGGTGAATTCTGTAAATACATAATCATGCAGTAAATACTGAAGACAGACAATTGCATAAATACACTGACTCTCACCATTATCCATTAAAACTTTGTTCAAGAAAAGAAAACCTAAATATTTTAATTCCAATAAGTGCCAGTTGTTACTTGCACTTTTTGTCGTGCTAACTACCCAAAATAGTGATGTAATAGAAAAAAATACATAACGGGTAACATGTATTATAGTCTTATGGTGCAATCTCAGGTTTCTGGTATCTTTGACAAACTGCTAAGTGTTAGGGCTTCGAGTCTATGATGTCACCACAACCCCTCAATGGTAATATTGGACCACATTAGAAGGTTACGCATTGTGTCCTCTCTCGCCCCATCTCTCTGTCTTTTTCTTTCTTTCACTCTCTTACAGGCTCTCTGTCTCTCTCTTAATAAGTTTGGCGCTGTTCGATAAATCTGCACAAAACTTTCACTCTCTATGCCCCCAAAAACATTTCATTTGATTTGGGTTCCCCATGACAGGTTTTATGCACATCCAGTAAGGGGTTGTGGGGAGAGTGCAAAAATGGGAAGCCAAAAAAGTGACGTTTTCCCATTTTAACTCCCAATGGAATCTTTACACTATAGAGAAAAACTGTGAATGGGGCTCCACCAAGCTTGGCTTAAAAGTTGGCTTTTACTCAAAAAAGTGCCTTTGTTTGACTTAGTGTAAATCCATTTAGTAGTTTTCAAGAAATTGACATTTAAAAACGTTTTGGGATGGGCTTGAAAGCATTAGAAAGTTTGAGATATCTAGAAATTAAGTCCCTGGATGGTCTGCGAAGCTGGATTTGCAGACCATCTGCGGACTGCCCCCCCCCAAAAAAATCACTAACTAATCCTATTGGACGAGATACCTTTTTCTCCCGTCGTCCATTTTGGGTACGTGGATCAGAAGTGGGGCCCTCAGACTTGAAGCTCTCTGATTGACTGTCCAAGACTTGGAGATAAAAGGTTGCGGTCATAATGAAAAGACTTGTGGACTTGGTCCTCAAGTCCTGAACAAAAATAAAAGGAGCCATAATGGGGGAGGGAAGCATTCACAGAGCCCCCGCTAATGAGGGGTGGACACAAAGGGAACCCTCACCCTTATGTCAAAAGAAAGATAATTATAATGTATTGCGGGGTTCGCAGATTGGAGACAGGATTAATGGACCTCAGCATTTATCGAAGGTCTGTGTGCCAGGGGGAGATATAAATGAGATCAGGAGCCGCTGTGAGTGCAGAGAATCACTTTTATTAGGAAGTATCCTGGTACGGGCAAAGGCAGCAAACAGAAGTAGCGACCCCAGCTGCAATCCCCCAATAACTGCCCACTCTGGCAAGTGCCATTTTCGCGCCAGGCATTCCAGAACCCGTCCACACCATCGGATTCTGGAATGCTCAAGAGACCAGAGTGCGTGCCGGACTCCATCGGCAACTGGACCTGGACTGTACCCTGCTGTTTGGCCTCTACCTGAAGCCCTCTGAGTCACTAAGTGCCTCTCTTGAGGTCTATGAGGGCTTTAGAAGTGTACTCCTGTGGTGGATTGGGACTGAAAGGACTAAAGTCAAAAAGTTAAGTCTTTGACCAGGATGAACCTTGTTGGTGTACCCGATCCATGCTCGATTGCGGTCAGCGTCAAACTCCGCATAGGTCCCAGGCTACCACGACCATTGATTGCCATTGGCACTTTGTGCTTCTTGGTGCTATTCCTACTTGACATTTAAAAAAATCATATCTCAGGTAGGGGTGGGTATAACTTGTGTAATTCTATGTAGCATAATCACACGGAATTATCCAAAAATTCCATGAGATTATGCAGAGTCACGCAAGAAGAGTAATACTGCACTTAGCGCTATTTTCTTAGTGCAAAAAGGCCCCCTCGCTTCCAAAATGGGTCATTTTGCACTAAGAAATAGTGCTGAATGGAAAAAAACATGAATAGCTAGCGCGAGCAGCCACTCACGCTCACTAAATGTGCACTTTTGGTTGGATTTTCTCCCAGCATTTTGTGCTAGTTTCTTAGCGCAAAATGCACCCTCGCATCCAAAATGATTGTGAGGATGCATTTTGCCCTAAGAAAATAGCGGTAAATGCAACTGGAGATAAACAGCCGCTCAAGCAGCCACTCACACTAGTTAAATGTGCTCTTGGTGTAAGATTTCTTTTCTTCAGATTACTCTTAATTATGTGAGTAGGCGTAATTGCATCTTTATCTGTATAATTCTACATCAAAGAGTAACACGGAATTACTGAAATAACTCTGATTACTCAAGATTATTTGAAATTCTGCCCAGGCTTATCTCTCACTCCCCTTATTGGATTTTTGCTATTTTTGTTTCATTTTGTTTATTACATTTTACTCTATTTTTCTAATTTGGTTTGGGATTGTTATTGTTTTGCATTTAGACTTTATTACTGTTTTAGTGCTGCCTAAATACTTTACACATTGCCCTAAGTTAAGCCTGTCTGCTCTGTGCCATAGCTACCTGGGGGTTGAGCTCAGGTTAATTTAGTGACTTTGAGAGTTCACTGTGACATGGGTTGTAATTATTCCATGAGGTGGGTAGTCATACACCCCAGTAATAATTTAATTTCCTACATTGACCTTATAGTTAGGTGTTCAAATGAGAAAAGAATTGACATATAAAAAACAATAAAACACTGAAATTCACCAGTGTTTGTTTAGTGTACTAAATATAACTTCTGCCCTCATCATGCAGGTTTATGATCTCACATATTACATCACTCGTGACATGTTACATGATCTCTCACCTGATATCATTTCGGAATTCAATGATAAAATCAAGTATTGTTACAGCATCCTATAGTGTTTGTGAAACTGAACTAATTTGTTACTCTACACTGGTGCCCAATTTTCGATCACCTATTGAGTGCTAATGGGCATAACCTTTTACCACATGCTGGAGACACAGCGTATTTGGCAAGTCACTCACACCTGAGTGGATGTTACCCTCTTTTTAATGGTATTCGCCCACCTAACAAACAAAATGCCTACAAAGATTTTCATGAGGTCACCCTCTTTTTTAACCATGAACACCCTCCAAAGGAATTTGTTCTCTATTCACCTTAATGGAATCACCATCCTAAACACTTCACATGACCTCCACTTTTAAGTCAACAGGTTGACAGGTATGCATTTGCCACAGACAAGACACCTTCTGTCAAGCCTTTTGGATGAGCCTCCATAGGTTACTAAAATACACGGCAGACATTCCTGAGATGAGCAGAATGGCATACAACTTAGAGCTATGCTTACAACCCAAGTATGAGTTATAGGACCTCTAAGGGGACTACTCGTACACTCTACATTATTCAACAATCTGCACTGCATCAGAATCTTCAGCGAAGTTCTGGAAATAAACATCCACACCTTCTAAACATTCTTATTACATAGAATTGGCCTATAGCACTGTGTTACAATTATTTTACACAGGCATGTGCCCTTACATCTAATAGGGGATAATCTATTGTCAAAAAAGCTATGGCACTTTTCATAGATTTTTTGTAATAGGCTTTGGCTTTATGCCACAACCCACTTCAAAACATGCCTCTGTAACCCACACTGGATGTGCTCGGCCTTTACCTTGTTTAGGATGGATTACTATTTACTGGTTTGTAAACGGTGCACCATATAGCTTTCAACATGCACATCCACACTTGCATCCAGAGCTTACACTATTTGCATTCTATGTTTCTACACACATACATACAGTAACCCTGTGCTTTATATGATTATAGGCCACTTACTAAGAACTTTCTTTTTTAAAATGGTGTAAGAGTTTATAAAGTATGGGAATAGCAGTTTCACAGATGATCCTATCAGTAATGTCATCAATTATGTCATGTGAGATGCCATCAGTGATGTCATGAATGATGTAATTTAAAATGTCATGTTTGATGTAATATGTGAGGTCATGAGCACTAAATGACGGGGTGCAAGTTGTAGTTATTTCACTAAACTATAACTGGTGAATTTCAGCGTTTTTTTTTTTTAACATTAGTTCTTATTTCATTTCAACACCTAACTACAGCGTCACTTTAACCTTTGTTTTTTTTTAAACACACAACCCCCTCCTAACCCCCCCCTCCCCACCGGATCTTATTTGCAGCATCAGGCATTGACCTAGAGGGAGAAATACAGGGAAAGGAGGGTAAGAAAGATAGGAAAACTGTGACAAGTGAAGAATGCAAATAAAGAACCTGCAACAGTGGTTCGTTTGATTTTCTGACTGGTGAATCTCGACTCATTCGCTCTCTGGCACCGATTACGAGAATCCGCTTTGGATCTCTGAGGTATCGGCCATCATGCTGTACCTACATGGGGGTTTAACCATTGGCTCTGCTCCTACATTGGCTGTAACTTCATTCCTTCTCAGAGGAGGACTTACTATTTGTATAAGGTCCCCTCCCTCACAAACCAAAGGGCCATTTACCCGTGGACACATTTACTGTTGGGACAGAGTGCCTAATATGAGGCTGCCGCACACCTAATCCAGGCTGTTTTTTCTTAGTCCTGGTGAAGACCCTGGGTGATGTTTGGTATGAACACACAACTTTAACGGATAGAAACGTCAACGATACCTATAGGTGTTCCGTACCCTTGTCTTGCATACTTCACATCCAAGCAATGAGGATATATGCTTGAACATGTATATGTTTCCAATGGCCACCCTACTGAGTCATTTGTGTACTTTATGTTAAAATGTGTAATGTCCTGCGTATTTAATGTTTTTCAATTTTGATACACCTTGTTAATTTTGTCTATTTGTTTGTTACTGTATATGTTACATGACAGTCCTGTGTGTTGTCTTGATATGTCATAATCTGCACCGTTCCACGATATATGATTGATAATATACTGTGTTGAATTTCAATTGTTTTTTATGTCAGCTTGTGTTTTTTACTTATTAACCTGATGTGCGGTACCATTCAATGGGCAACTCCTAGTCTATCAGGAGATAAAGAGGTTTAAAAGAAATATTGCACTTCCCTACAGAACTAATTGTTGCGGCATACCACTGCAAAAGTGAGATACAGAGACGGGAAGTTTAGGATGGTGGAACTAAAACTAGTCAGTGTTGTATTCCACACCCCCAGCACCTGACTTTGTTGCCCCATGGCTTTAAAAAAATGTATTAATCACTGGCAGCATATAGCATTGCAAAGGCAGATCTGAAAATATCCTGGATTTTTGCAAGTGCAAGGCGTGTTACACCCCTCCCCCTACTCCACCTACACCACAGGAACTAAATCTACTGAACTACCTGAGCCTCAGTTACACACATTATGGGGAGACAGAAGACTAGAGCCTCACATTCCTATGTGTGCTTTGACTGTGATCTGAAACTTTAAAACAGTGGTAACTTTAAAGACAGAAGCCTGAGCAAAGTGTCCTTTTGAGGGGATTGTAAGTCGCTTCATGCTGCCAGAGAATGACTCAAAACGCTAAAAACCAACCGACTAGATTTACACTGTTTTGTGTTTCATCCTCAGAGGATAATTAGAGATTATATTTGGATCATATCTCAACCACCTTAACGGTGTGTCTTTTCGGGCTTTCTCTATTATGCTTTGATTTAATATAGCCTTATAGCCTATTGCTCATAGCTATATCCAATGCTAAAAGCAGTCTGCCCTAATTATGTGTCCGATCCACAGGCAAGCCTGAGGCAGAGGAGCTATAAGGCTATTAAAACATCCCACCCACTGATCACAGAATTTTGTAAATTAAATAGAGAGAAGCAAAAAGACAAGCATTGGAATCCTGGAGCAAAAGGTCATAGTGGCATTTTTGGTCCTCTGCCACTCTATTATATTCAGTGGAGTTCCCAACATTTTGAAGTTCAAATACTGGTTGCTGAGTTTCATTGATAAGAAGGCTGAGGTCATGACCGTAGCTCTACAGGCGTGTTCCTCTCCCTAGAAACAACCTCTGTTTGGACCGTTATGAGTATTAATTGAATACTTAGAAGCTAGGGGCATCTCAGATAAAGTTGAAGAAACATATCCAGGGTACCAGATAGTGAGGAGAAATACGATACCAATCATAGATAATAGCCAATGCTCCCCAACTGCCCCAGGATCCAAGGAAAAGGCCCAACACCACTGATGAAAGCATTAGGATTTTTATTTCTGCGTTTCTTGATATAGCCTTAGGCAAACCAACATGCGTCGAGCCAGTGCACTGCAAATACCAATGAAGGAAAATAGTGGAAATCCACTGTGCAAAAAGGTAAGACTACAAATGATGAAATGATGCAAAATATGACATAAATTGGCAGCGAGAAAATAAAGAAGAACAAAGAGGCGAACAATGACATTTAAAAGAATAAAAACAAAAAAGCTATGTTACATGCGTCGTTAGCAAAAATCAAATTTGTTTTGAACATACAAATAGAGGTAATGCAATGGACAATACTGATAACTTAACCGTGAAAAGCAAAAAAGGAGAAATAACATGGTTGTATGTCAGAATATCATATAACGCAATAACATCTGAAATAAATGTTGCATCCTAAATAGCATTTACAAAAATATTGTCCAATTGCATTTAGATTTTGTATTATTATCTCCAGTGATGCGTTATTTTTGTAAACGATATTTAGGACATGCCATTTATATTAGACAATTTTCTGACAATATTCTGGTACCACACCCATAGCATTAGGAATGGAGTACATTTATTGTGGATTGGCAAAGCCAGTTTGAGGTTAACCTACTTCAGATTGTTCATGGGGTTGGGAGGCTATGACTGTGGAGGGAGTAATGGGGTGAGAATTAGCTATAGGACAAATGCAGGCTCATGTCCACGGCCTGACAAGCCTTTTTACAGGCCAAGTCTAGGTGAGGAAATATCATCAGCTCAACAAAGAAGGTGCTGTTCCTATAGATAGAGAGAACTAGGTTGTGGACAAGACTCAGAAGGCAATCCTCAGGACTATATCTTGTTGCCCTCACACACCCCTAGGGATGTCATGCTTCATCATCGGGTGGGTGCTCCTCGTTGGGCCGGCGCTACAATGCCCTACGGGTCCGCGCTCTTTTGCTGTTGCTGTTACTGCCGTCTGATGAAAGATGTGGGTATGAGGTGGGTGGCAGTGATTGTGAAGAAGCTGAATAAAAACCGTCTAGGGGACATCAAATCATTCTTTAATGTAAAGATTCTCCTGGCAGAGGTAAACGTCTAAATGGTTAAGGCTACTTTAGGGGGATAATGTACCTGAGTAGCTCAATATGTGTGGGTGAGGTATAATTGGTTTACCATGCTTGGCGTCATAGTGGTCTAAAAAATGATCCGTGGCACTTCTTCAGGACCAAAATGGGAAGGAAAATGAGTCTACCTTCACCTATATTGTGTGAAAAGAGGGCACCCTCTAAAAGGGAGTTACCTACTTTTTCAGATTTAAAATGATTGTCGAACCGGGCAGATCAATCAAGTTATGCCCCATGGGTCAGGACCGAGGTTAGCGCACAGCTGCTAGGTGGCTTGCACGCGAAGAGTGCGGAAGACCTACCCGCCTCTGCTCACCCAGGCCCCACCCTTTGGACACCATCATGCCTCTATCTTTCATCAGACCGCAGCAGCAACAAAAGATCTTCACCAAAATGACCCTTCGGCAGACTCGTAGGGCATTGCAGGGCCGGCCTGATGAGGAGCACCCGCTCGATGATGAAGCATGACATCCCTAGGGGTGTGTGAGGGCAACAAGAAATAGTCCTGAGGATTGCCTTCTGAGTCCTGTTCATAACCTAGTTCTCTCGATCTATAGGACCAGTACTTTCTTTGTTGAACTGATCAAGAGTTTCGGAGCACGGGTACTGGACCTTTATCTGCTCCTAGTCCTCCCTTTTTCCTTTTGTTTCACAGGGAAATATCATCGCCAAACAGATTAAAAAATATATATATATGCACAACCAGCTCCACAGCACAAGGTGTTTGTAAAAATGCAGCTATGGCCCCTTTTCCAGTGAGACATGTACCATCTGCTTTTCCTGGAAGGTAAGAAATGAGTGTTAGGTACCACTGTGCACCTGGGAGCCCGGTAACACCTGCAAACGCGCAACCCTTGATGTTTCTTATATCTGTGACAGGAACACCAGGGGACCTTAATGAATCGCTCGCTTTTTTGCAGGATACAAGTTTCAGGGAGTTCAGGAGCTCTTCTATAGAGCCATAACATGTTTTCATGTTCTTCTTTTTCTTAGTTTTCTCGTTACGGCTGGGTTTGACCACTTTGGATTGCCTTGGTCAATCTAAGAGTCGAAACCAGAACTCAAAGTAGATGTCACAGTGGTGGCCATTGTGACATTAAGAGAGCCCAGTCGGTACTGTGACCTAACAGCGTGCACAGTGACTTCACATCAGCACAAATTGACATCACAGCACCCCATGAAGTGCTGATATAACTAGCCCTAGTGGGTCTTTCAGTAGACCATTTCATCTATGACAGTGGCGGGTAGGCAATTTTCATTAAGTGGTAGTAAGGGAATGTTTTGCTACTTGTTAGCATCAACAAAATGCTTTAGGTTGAAGCTCTGTCCCTCCTTGCCTTGCTTGTGTGTTGCAAATGGTTGACAACATTTTGTGTAGGATCAATATCTGTACTATACATAAGACAGAGGGTGCAGACAATTGTACATGCCTACAACTCACGCCCTCGCCATGTGCTGCTAGTTTCCCCACATATTACATCAGTAATTACATCTTCTATGGCATCATTCATAATATAACTGCAATATTTCCACTAAAATTAGTGATGAGAAAACTGTGCATGGCGAGGGTGCAAGTTATAGTTACCTTAGAGCACAAGTTATTGTGTCTTGAGATAAGTATAACTATAACTGTTGAATTTCTATGGTTTTGTGCGTGTAAAATCTGAACCTAACTATATCATCCCTGTAACCTTTGGTTTTTTACTGGATTTCTAAGCTTTTTTTTACATGCTATTTGCTAACTATAACATCCATGTAACTTTTGTTTTTTTCAGTTGGAAATGTATATATACATATATTTATGTAAATATATATATATATATTGTCCTTTTTAATGTATTGGTGACAGTAGGTCTTCAGCTAGGTAATAGCTTAAAAGGCCAAAGGCACACTCCTGCCACTTGTGAGGTGCCAGAGGAAAGAAGCCATCAGACCAGTTACAAGACGCGTGCTTGTGCTGTGATATCACTGCTCGTCTGTGTTAAACTATTACACAAGTACTGACTCAATTTCCTTATTAAAGGTATATTCTGACATCAGAAAATGCCTGCAATAAGAAAATAAAGAATGTGAATTTCTATACTTTTTAGTGTCTTCCACTTTTTATAAAACCATATTACACATTATAATAAAAGTGCAATCCATACTTGAGTTATGGACATGCAATAAAGAGACACTGAGAATCGGGTTCTAGACTCTGGGGAAAATGAATAAACGACACTGGAACAATAATTATACAAGTACTGGAACAGGGAATACACATCACTGCTTTAGTCACTACCATACACTGGGACAGGAAGTACGGTGGCACGGTAAAGATTGGGGCAGGAAGTACACTGACACTGTAAAAATGAACAGTAAGAGCCTGATTAAGAGTCTGGCGATCTGAGAACTGCCAGACACGTGGGGGCACGGCAGTGGCGGTCCAGCCACTGCTGCACCGGAGGTTCGACCGCCCTATTTCAACTTTGGCGCTCGCACCGTCATTGCACTGCTGCAACCCCCGGGGAATTGCATTGCCTGGTGGACCCGTGGCGGTTGGGGGCTCAGAATATGCTGGCGGTGCCGCTGTGGCACCGCCATGCATATTACGAGTTTCAGGACAGCCAGCGGTGTCATGGAGGTTCTTCCTCCATGGAACTGCTGGCGGTCATGAAACAAAGTGGGCTCTACAGGGCCCCCTCGTGCCCCATGTATGGGGGTGCATGAAGGGGGCACATGTTGTGCCCCCCTGTTTGCATGCACCATCAATTCCAGCACGGCATGGACTTCACAGTCCATGCAGTGCTGGAACGCGCTGTGGAGGTCCACGTATGCCTTAGAGAGGCACCGCCGCAGGACCGCCTGCCAGACCAAGAAAAACTCGTAATCTGGCAGGCAGGCTGCAGCCCTGTTTGGCGGTCCTGGTGCGGGTCGGTGGCGTGGCTGCCCACTCCAGGACTGCTAAACTCGTAACCGGAGCTATAAAGAAATGCCCACCTGTATAGGTAGTATGGTAAGTAACACTGTCACAAGGGATACATGAACACAGGAATAGAGAAACTACCAACGCAGATAAAAGACAATACCTTCTCATGGTCAGAGAATACATGACACTGAAACAGGTAAAATTCTGACTCTGGGGCAGAGAGACATAACCACAGACACTACAGCAGAGCCGCCCACGCCGAGACAGGCCTATACTGACTCTCCCATGGGATACACCAACACTGGACAATGAATGCACAGATTCTTGGGCTGTCAATGCATCAACCCTGGAACAGAGAGTCGCAGACATGGGCACACACACATACACTAGGACCGGGAGCCGCATACAGGGACAGATAATGCTACATCGCTGGGAGCCGGAGGGATTGTGCCAACACAGGGACTATAAAACCCTGGTACAGGGGCGACACAGAGGCTAGGACAGGCTGAATGTAATATATGGACAGTGCCAAACCCTGGGACAGCGAGATCCCTCGAAGAAAACTAGACATGATTACTAGGACAGGGCGAAACTGATAGGTTAATAGCCACAGACACACTTACTTGCACGCTAGTGTAGTGAACACCGACCGTGTCAGGGAGGCTGGAACATTGGGGCATGGAGACACTGACAGGTGTCCTGAAGAGGTGGGAGACGGGCTCAAATGTTGGGACAGGGCGACACTGACACACCCAAAGGACAGAGGGGCACTGGCTGGGACAGAATGCCATATTCACTAGGAAGGGGCAACCCTTACATGTGCATTGGGACAGGCAGACACAGACTCACCTTCAGTAACCGAGAGAAGTGAAAAACTCGGAGGATAGAACGCCACTCATTAGGACATAACATAATGTGTATTTGTAAAGCGCATGTTCATCCCGAAGGGTATCTTGGTGCTGAATAACAGATGTTTATTGTTACCCTACTCAGTGGTATTCATTTTATCGACCTCAGAAGGATGAAATGCTGAGTGGACCTGCTGGGATTTGAACCTGTGACCATGAGGTCAAACACAGGTCCCTACAGTGGACGCATTAGTCCACTAAGCCACCAGACCCGGCATCAACCAGGAGCCATTTTCACTGGGACAGGGAGATCCTCTGGATGCATTGGGAGAGAGAGACAGGGAGACAAGCGCTCAAAGGACAGGCAGAGATTGACCTGGACAGGGGGACCGGGAGACCCTGGTAGGTGGACTGAGGCAGAGAGACACTGACTCGTATGTTGAAAGAGACTGCCACTAACTTAATAACTGAAGCACAAAACCTGCGTATCACAGTAGCTCCTGTTCGGAGAAGGGTGGAAAGACCCAGCCCAATTCATGGAGCTCCCCATTAGGTCAACTCACCACGAATAGAGAAGAGCTTGCACAGTGAAAGGCAAAAAAGTGCTAGAAGCCGCAGAAATGGCTACACAGCGCTATACAAAGTGCATAATAATACAGAAGTATTTCAACACGACTGTAACCACCATCTTCATTCACCACCACCTTCAAGCGCCATCTTCTCATTCATTCCACGTAACTTCCTCATCTTGAAATATTTAGGACCTGTCAACTTCTAAAGAAAATGGAACTGTGTGCGAGTGGGGCAGGGTCTTGAAAGGGAGGCTTAACGTGAGCACAGGGCTGAGGCACTTCTAGCCACCCCGAACCCCGCTGCCAATAAAACAAGCATTGGTAATGCATCAGTTTCACCTATGTAATTAATAAAGAGCTGTTTTCATCAATTATCGTCAGAGAGAAGGAAAGAGCTTCCTGACAGATAACACGGGAGTGGAGAGCTGGGGATCCCGGTTCAAGTCACGGTGGCGCCGTGCAACATCCTGTGATTCTATGCAAATCACTTAATCTCTCCGGGTGATAAATTGTTATTATAAATATGCTGCAAGAGTAAAAGGCAAAACTTTATGGAAATATAGTTCCACCAAGGCGGATGTTAACAGTATTTCGAAGCCCGTCCAGCCGCCCGTGCCTGCTGCTGTCACACGGACCTCCTGTCCCAGAACTCCGAGCGGCCGGTTGCCGCGAGCGTCATTCAACGTGCCCGGAGGCACCAATAAATTGACCCGCGGGCTCCCGCAGCGCGCGGGCGTGCCCGGGCCAAGGGCGGGCCAGTCTGCGCCTGTCCGCGTCAGGACGAGTCTGGTCTGGGCCCCCTCTCTTGGTTGCCATCTGGGCCCTTGCCATATCACTTGTCGATGCTCTACTATACACTGGACTAATATCATCCATTAGGGCGGAACGTTACAAGCCGACCTGCGTAGGCTCCCAGTATTAACTGTAAGTTCTACCCATCGATTCATGTTTTGGCTGTCCTAGTGTTCTATTCCTTCCTGTAATTGTTGTTCAATTTTATACTGGGTCATTTTAGGCCTTAGCCAGACAAAGGACAGCTATTGAGTGCCCAACCTTCCGGGACGCCTGTGCACTGGGCTATCCAACTTAATAGAAATGGGGAAGCACACGACAACAGCCACCTGCCATGCACCACCACTGCCTATTCCCCCTTCTATACCTCAAACTTCTATAGACAGAATGCTTCAAAGGGCTATAGGAGTGGTGGCCACAGAGATTGAGCTTACAGAACGCAGACTGTCACTCACACCGGACCTCCGTCCAGTTACCCAAGCTACGCTCTCCCCTATGTCTCATAGTGACCTCGATCAAACCCCTGACATATCCACTAAGAACCACTCATTAGTTGGAGAAACCGGAACAATAGCCAAAGTTGTAACTAGGAGGAGGGGTGTTACTAGAGGTATAGACAAGCCCGGTAACAGTAAGCAGCCCGTAAGGTCTACTAAAGTCGGGACCAAGCGGAAGAAGATGAACGATGGATCAACTGAGCTATCAGTTATTGTCTCCGAACAGGCTGATTCCGAGGGGCAGTCTAACCAAACAGAAACAACGGCAGCACCATTACCGACATGGGCGGCTCCCATGATGGAAATTTTCCAGGGTCACATAAGAGCCATTGTTAGAGAAGAACTTGCTCATGTTCATGCTCGTCTGGACAAACTATCTAAATTATGTTCCTGTACTGTTGGGAATCCACCGCCACCTCTCCTATCGGGTGGAGAGAGTCGACCAGGGACTGAGGGCCTCACCTATTTGAGAACTGAACATTTGGTTGATAGATCCAGTGCAACAAGTGGGCCTACATCTACTAACCCGGCAATGGTTGGCGTCCGTAGAGCGACTGACTTAAACCCGGGCGCCAAGCCACCAAAACCCTTGGTCCCTATAAAAAGCAGAGCTGAAATAGCTGGGCCCATCAATCTGAACAGGGTGGGGGTGGGTCTACCTTTAATTAACCTCCCTCCAGCATCAATCCCATTTGTAACCGTCCTTTTAGGCGTCCCTGGCATAAAAGATGGGCAAAAGGAAACACAATACGAGTTAAAAAATAAATGTCTGCATTGGCTAGTTAGACACTGTTGTTTTGATTATGCCAATGCTAACAATATTCTTATGACACGCAGGGTAGCTTGGTTGGGTAATAGACCCAAGGATGCTGCTGGGGATTGTGTCATAATTAATTTCAGGGACACACGTATTGTACAAAATCTTTTATATCAGAGCCAATTTCCATCTACTGTAGGCACTGCCATCAGACTCTTCCCCTCACCCATTTTCATACGCCAAGCAAATCCCCATGACACAAGGGCTAATTGTAGAGCTGGTTATAATGATTGGCAACAGAATTCAATATCGATGAGGCAGGGTGTTGTATATACAAGACCACATACCTTCAATCTGCCCCTGGTAAACAGATTTGGGGCTCTTGAAGAAGTAGATTGACTTACGGGGGAGCGCGATTCTAAGTTGAATGGTATGTGCGAACACCCATGTGATAGGGACCTTAAACGCAAAAGCAGGGCATGTAGTCCCATAGCCACCGTACCATTCCTAAACCCTGAAACTGGCCACAGTGGCTCTGATGTTTGCACCAAACTGCCTGCAGTCCTTCCTCCGTCAACCCCTATTCTTTACTCGGACTTATGCCCTACCTCTCTCTCATATACTTATGTTGGCAATAGTCATTCTGACCCCTTAGATCCAACAGGTAATCCAGCTAGGGTGGTTAAAATAAAGGACCCTAAAAGTTGCTCCAGGATTTTGTCTGTTCCAGCCAATTCTAGTGCCTTAAATCATATCAAGATCTTGTCCTGGAACTTGGCTGGCCTTAAGAGTAAATTAGATTGCCCCGATTGGGGGGAGCTTGTGGATTCCTGTGACATTTGCATGTTCCAGGAAACCTGGGCAACTGAGGAATTAACTTGTTTGGGTTTTACCTCTTTTTTTGTACCTGCTGTATCTAAAGGTCGGGGTAGACCGTCAGGAGGACTTAGTACGTGGGTTGGCTGTCATCTAGGGTGTACAATCACCCCGGTGTCGTACAACTCCCCGGACATCCTGTGCTTATTATTGTCCTTCTCGCCAGAGTTTAATATAGCTATAATTAACATCTACTCAAGGCCGGTAAAGACAGGCCAAGAATCAGCAACCATAGACCAATTAGATGGCTTGTTATCTGGCTGCGTGAATAACGCGCTAGTGGTTCTGGGGGGCGATCTGAATTGCCAATTTGAACCCGTGACAGAACTAATAGATTCCCCTGACACAGAGGAGGATGAGCTATGGGCCATCCCTGACACTAATATCCCTCCGATCAGAGCATGGACATCCCTGGCTCTCCAAATAAAAGCACTCACCCTGAAGCATTCCTTGCGAACCTGTAATGGTCGCTTCAGCTCGGACTCTTCAGGGAGTTTTACATATAATAGAGTTGGGCATCCCTCCATCTTAGATTACCTCCTTGTCGAAACCAGGCTGTGGGGGCTGGTTAAGGACTTCATCATTAAGCCTCGCTTTGACAGCGCCACCATAACGCTTTACTATTAGAACTTGCTGTCCCAATGCCAGGAGCTCAACTAGTGCAGGAATCTCCCAGCGACCACCCCCCAATTTTAACTAATGATAGGCGAAAAGTCAGGTGGGAGTGGCTGGAAAAAACGCCTAATAAGTTGGCTCGCCTATTTGAAGCAGTCATACCTAATCTTGAGGCCATGTCTGAGTTCGTAAAAAATGGAAGCAACATACTAAACCCCATAGAAGTTGCAAAGGTCAATGATTCTTCCACTTGCAAGTTAGGGGAGGTATTTTGGCCATTATGTACAAGGGGACGTGGAAAGAAGCACTCAACTGACCTGGTTTAATGATCATTGTCGGCTGGCCAAAAAGGCGTTGTTGGAGGCCATTAGATCCAAATGTACGGCCAGGGTAAAGAATGCAAGGTCATTTTATAAATCCACCATTGCGACTGCAAAAAAGGACTGGGAAGCGGACAAATGGGTCAGTTTGAAAAAGGCCCTGGAGGCCAAGGACATGAAGAAATTCTGGTCCATTATTTCCACTGGTAGCAGCTCAGGAAAAGTGGCCATTGAGCCTAACATCGACGCTAGTTGCTGGGAAGAGCATTTCCTGGCCCTTTATGCTCCACGCGTCACGGGGGCTAATAGTTTGTCTTTAGAAAATATGTCACCTTTTACTGCAGATACACCCATCTCAGAGATCACCCTGAGCGAAGTCATAACAGCCGTAAAAAGGATAGTGCCCGGGAAGGCTGCTGGCCTGGACAAGATCCCAGGGGACCTTTACCGGGCTGAACCCAAGATCTGGTGCCCCTATCTGTGGGTGGTCTTTAACGCCATCCTTCAGGGAATGGTCCTACCTGCAACGTGGCTTGGAGCGGAAATCCTCCCTATATATAAAAAGGGGTCACCCACAATACCATCCAACTACAGACCTATGAGTCTGATTGATGTTTCTCAAAAGGTATTTGCTAGGATTATTTTAGACCGGCTGCAAGCCTGGCTGGAGGAGCATAACATCATGACCCCATTGCAGGCCGGGTTTAGAGCAAAGACCTCCACAATAGACCAGGATTTCAGGCTACAACTTCTTTATTGGAAAGCTGGGCACCTTGAAAGATGTAGCCTGTACCTGGTCTTTGTGGACCTTAAGAGTGCTTTTGACCTGGTGCCCAGAGATGCATTGTGGGGGGTACTGAGTGAACTAGGGTTACCGCAATACCTCTTAGACATATTGAAAAGACTCCATACTGGTAATTTTGCCCAAATTCGTTTCGGGAAAAAAGGGGAACTGTCTCAGCCTATTCCTATTGAAAGAGGGGTAAGACAGGGATGTGTGCGCTTGCTCCCACCCTGTTTTGTATTTACATCAATGGTCTGGTAGGTTCCTTCTGTAAACTCAAGGACATTGATGCACCCAAATTAGCGCATAAACAGATACCAGCCTTGATGTTTGCTGATGATACCCTACTCCTATCTAAATCTCCCATGGGAATCCAGAGAATCTTGGATGGGTTTTGTGAGTTCTGCAGGACTAGGGGATTGGAAATCAACCTTGATAAAACAAAATTTATGGTCTTTAACCCCAAAAAATCTACCCGTCCCGGCCCATGTATGAATGGAATTGCTCTTGAGAGGGTAACCACGTTTGACTATTTGGGAGTTACACTAAATGAAAACATGGCTTGGGGAACCCAAATAGTTGTCAAATCTCAAATTGTCGCAGTCCACTGGTGGCTTGGCTAAGTTTTATAGGAAGTCGTCTCACAAGCCATTAAGTCCTGCTGTGGAGATTTATAAAACTCAGCTAAGGAGTGCAGCCCTATATGGGGCGGAATTATGGGGGCATCTTCACCCTAGCTTGATCACCAAAACAGAGAATAACTTCATAAGGCAGTTGATTAACCTGCCTGTGAGCACCCCCTTGGTTCCACTTCGTATGGATCTCGGTGTGAGACCAATCGCAGAGGAATCAGGATGCAGACCTTTACTATACTGGCGCCGCCTCTGGGTGACTCCGGAATTGGTTTTAGATCTGAGCTCCTAGAAGTCCTTAGGTGTCCCGACATAGGCAAGATGCCATGGTTCTCTTATATTAAAGAAAGCTTCCGCTCCCTGGATAGATTTGAGCTGTGGGAAAATCCGGAAATAGCTTGTGTGAGAACTCCGCGTAAATCAATTATCACCAGCTACAGGGAAGGCAAACTGCATAAACTTAAATCAGATTCCTCCATTGGTTCTCTCACTTCAAAATTTGTGGATGTAAAGGATATGTATAAGATCGAGCCATGCCTTGATGAAATTCGCCCGGCATTAGCCAGGAAACTGTATATGCAGTTTCGGCATGGCTGCCTTCCCTTGAGATCACATACTAACAAATGGTCCTGTGGGTCCACTTTGGAGTGTCCTGCCTGTGGTGAGGCTGAGGAGTCAGAATTACACGTATTTTTCTTCTGCAAGGTTTACCATATAATTAGGCATAGAGGGCTGATCCAGCTTTGCAGAAACCTCGGCACAACACATTGTAGAGAAGCTTTTAGGCTCCTAAAATATAGCACTGACCTGCACATAACTTATGCTGTATCTCGTTTTTTAAATTCCATGTGGTGGGCCAGGATGAACTATCTTAAAGCGTAATCATGGCTTAAGTCACTTGATTATATTTTATGTCTTTTAGCCCTAATTGCATTTTAACCACTGGTGGTTTTTATTCTTTTTTTAAAACTTTTAATCAGCTTAACAATGTTTGTATTATTTGTGGTCATTCTTTTATGGTGCAATTACACCGAAATAAAGATTTAATAAATAACATGAAATGTATTTCGGCTGCGGGAAACTGATAAGAGAAGCAGATGAGGAACAAACATTGGTAAATGCAGTAAAATATGCTACAGCCAATAGAAATGGAGGAAATGTAAGGGGCAGGCCCAGGAACCATTGAGAAGCCAGGAAAGAGCTTAGGTGGGAAGTAAGTCCCTTTTAAGTTTATATTAAAAACAATAGATTTCTCAAGCACAGCGCAAGCGCTGTGCAGGCGAAACCTACAAATATCTTCTGAGCCTGCAGCTGATGTCTTGAGGAAGTTTGACACCCTCTGGTTGCTTTCCTGATGTACACACATTTATAGTCAGGGACCCTGGAAATACGCAGTGCAGCAGCATGTTCCGCGTAGTTATGGATTTGAAGCATTTGCCACATAATAAATCATCTGCTACATAATTTGTAGATTTTACCCCCAAAAAATTGTTTCCAGCTCAAACTGATCACAAGTTGCTAATAATGCGGTGACACGTGGAAGGCCCTCAGTGGAAGGCCCTTTACAAAAGCTTGCTGGGCCGTGTTCAATTGCCTGTTGCTGTATGTGAGCATTTAACTGTTGCTAATGAGGGGGGCCTTTGCCCAGACAGTGTTACCATTTAAAAAAAAAGCCAAATAACATAGTAACAATGTTACAAAAGCACAACTTGCCTTTTCACCACCTTTCCATCGAGCTCACCCGAACTTCTCCCCATAAAACTGATCTCTGTCCCATCAAACAAAAATCACACAGAGCAGCACCTGTTCCAAAGTTCTGGGGCTATTCACGAACGATGTGCGCTCTACGTGGCTAAGTTGTAGACTCGGGAACCGAGAGACATGGCTTCTTCCTTCTTCTGTTGATTATCTTCTGTGGCTCGAGGCATGTCCCCGCCCCTCCCAGGACCTTAGCTTCAATGTCTGCCCAACAATGGGGGTTGCTCTAAGAGTGTGGTTTGCAGAGACCACAAGTTATACATCTTACTATGCCAGTACATGTTGCAAGTCCTCTGTCACTTCGCTAGCCTGCATGCTCTCAATTCTGCTGTCCTTTTTTCATTTCTAGTGTCTAGTGCTTTAACGGAATCTGAAGATGCCATTTAGTTACTTCTACCCTGCTCTGTTTACTCCCACTCCATCTCGCCCTGTACCCCGACACTGCACCCATCCCCCCTCTCTTAAAACCACTCCATCTGTGGTAGTCTTCCCCCCCCCCACCCCCCTGTTCCACGCCACGGAGTTGTAACCTCTGCTTAAAATAGTACATAGTTCCTGTACCCAGGGTCATATGCATCTTGCTGAGGGCTGAGGCCAAGCGAGTGGGATGGGAAGGGAAGTGGTGGGACTCTTCACCAGATTTGGACAACTGTGAATATAACGCCAGATTGCATTGTTGCTCTGTTGGAGATTAGTTTAAAAAGTTCCTCCCTTTATATTCATCTCAACAAAATTACACAGGTCATCTCAGCAACATATTTTGTTGCTTGCTTATCTTTTCCTTGGAGTGGTTTTAAACTTGTCCCCTTCTTTATCGCCATTTCCATCAGTCCAAATCTGTACCAAAGGGTTGTCCAGTGCAGGTCAATGCCAGATTTTCAGGATAAACGCTTATTATTCAAATAGTTCAATTTAGATTCTTTGTATGTACATTTATTTTATTTAACTAACCAGAAAACCCGGCATGGATCGGGCCTTCCTGGCTCTAGGCTGCATCTCCAAGGAAGCAGGAGACTAAGTGGAAACCCCTGGCACAAATCAGAGCAGCAAGGCGTATCTGCGATGTTGCAATGCCATTTAATTGTTTCTTTTCATACTTTCCATGAGTGGTCCATGAGTAGGCCAGCTTCTGTGAGTTGTGTTAAGCGTGTAGCTCCTGAGCCCTACAGAAGTAGCACCACAGTGTGAGGCTGAGCAGATGTGCTTTGTGTGACTGCTTGTTGTGTGTATCTATTTTGGATTAGTTATGTTGGAAGATCCAGCATGGACTAGACAAGATCTACCTCACGTCCAACTCAGCAAATACTTACAGTATCTGATCTCACATTTAATAACAATAGCCCTCTACCATTGGAGCACCCAGAAAACAACAAAAGAGCGGTCTTTTTCTAATGCAGCTTCTAGTTGACAAATAAAGAATAGCCTTCCACCACTTGGCCACCGATGTAATAACATCGAACAAAGCTGTTGCTAGTTGGGACCTTGTTTACTATCACCGGAGTGGTGCTCCGCTACTGAACTACACAAGAAACAGTCTTCTCCTATGTGATCTACTATTTATTGAGTCTAGAGCAGTTTACCACAGTTTCATTAACAAGAAACAATCTTCACTGCGTGAACAACTAGTTATTAAGACTAAAACAACATTCCACAATGTGGACTACTCGTTGTTAACAGTAGAGCAGTTCTCCACTCTGTGAACTAGTGCATTAACCAGAAACATTCTCCCATAGTGTGAACTAATATTCCTTTAACAGGTCTTCTACCATGTGAACTACTAGTTATTAATTAAAACAATCTTCTGTGATGTGTACAACTACTTCTTAATGCCAGAGCAGCCTTCCACTGTGTACACTACTATTTAACCAACTAGAAGGCCGTCCACTATGTGAATTCTTAATTGTTTACAATAAACAGTCTTCCACATTAGAATCTTCTACGTATTAACACTAGAACACTTTTTTCCGATATGAACTACTAATTTACAATAGCCTCCACATTATGAACTATTTATTAATGCTAAAACAGCTTTCCAGTGTTTCAACTATTTATTAACAATACAGCAGCCTTCCACTGTGTGAACTACAGTGTATCAACACCAGAGCAAATTTCCATGAGGTGAACTATTGTGTATTAACTCTAAACAGTCTTGTAATACACAAACTACAACTTATTAACACTAGAAACAGCCTCTCTATGCAGACGGTTTATTAACAGTCTTCCACTCTGTGAACTGTTATTTATTAACAAAACCACATTCTTCCGTTAAGCAGTTAACAGTGGAATAATCTTTTTTCTATGTGTACTGTTTAGTATGCAAGAACATCTGTCCCTTATGACATGTAATTTCATAGAAATAAACAGTATTCCACTATATATAAATACGCTTTATTAACAGTATAACAGACCCCACTATGTAAGGTACTATTTATAAACACTAGAACAGCTTTTCAGTAGGTATACTACTACTTTAACAATCTCCCACTATTTCACCCCCTCTTGTTTCATAACAAAACACTCTAAATAAATTCTTATTTCATAACACTTGCCTCCTTTTGTACCTACAAAAGCGTCGTCTTAAAGTGGTCTACATGTGTGAAGTTTTTAGTTCTGGCAAAGAGACAGTTTTAGCAGTTGCCAACATTCATACAAATATATATATATATATATATATATATATATATATCATCCATTGGTCTGTTCAAGAGTAATTCACAACTTGTTTCCACCAACCACAGAATGAGGAAATAGATCACTCCATTTCAGTCATTGGTTTCTTTTACTATGAATGATAGCATCTTGCACGTGCACATCTTCCTAAAGAATAGGTCACTTATGTGTCAGAGGTAGTCTTTCCAATCTCGTCTCTTATTACATGCTTTTTGGGGGGGGGGTTGGTTCAAATTTTACTTATTTGTCTGGAAACATATTTAGACATGGTGTTTTACTTATTTGTTTTCGACTTAAAATACCTATTTTACAAGTCTGCAAGAAGAAGTAAAAACTGTCGGGCTTGCCTATGCCAGACCTGTTGCTGCTGCCAATTCCTGTTAACTGCCTTGTTTACCAGAGACATTTTAAGGCATGGGCAAAGTGAGCTTTGACCCAGGGCTCCAGCCTTTCAGGGGGGGCCCTGATAGAGCCAGCTCTGTACTGCAGAGAGTCTTGACCTGATGACCTTGAATAATTCTATAACAGATTGTTCTAAATACTGTTTTCCTTTAATTTATTTTTAATGTGGGTGTTGTGTGAGAGTCTATCACAAACATTTTGCAGAGAAATGTTGTGTTTATGTTTAATGCATCATCCATAAAAACATTTCTTTTAGATCAAAAGAGGACTTCACATATGAGAAATAGGAGGGTGTCAGTGAGATTATTCGCAGCAAGTTTACATGTCACAATCCCTGAATATTAGTGGAAACACATTTAAAATGTGGATGAGTGTGCCTGTGCACTGTCAGTGACCTGGCCAAAGAGTGCATGAAAGAGCTGAAATTAGATCATAAATTCAAAGCTATTCCGAGCAGGGGCATCCAAAACCCTTATAATGTCCCTGTTGCTTATGTCTCATTGAGAAGTACCAGTAAGCACCAAAGTCGAAGAATAATTCTTAGAGAGTTTGGGCAAGCATCACTGCTCCTTTTTAGGTCGAGCCTCGAGTAGCGCGCAAGCGCTGCTAGGCGAAGACTTTAAGTAAGGGGGTTTCAGAAGCAATCCAAACGCTCGTGCGTCGTAGCTGGCCTTTTTGGGATGGTTACGCGCTACGCAGACATGTGTTTCCCATTATCGTGCCCAGACGCGTGCGCGATAATTGGAAACACATGCCGGCAAAAGGCCATGACGCACGAGCGTCTGGTCAGCTGAGCAGGCTGCCGCGCTCGCTCGCCCCCGCTCGCTCGCCCCCGCTCCTCCGTTTCGATTCCGTGCTTTTCAATGAGCCCTGGCGTTGTTGTTGACGCCATGTTGTTTTTGGTGTAGGGAAATCCTGTCAGTTGGTTGCTGCCGGCGCGTGCCTTCAAAGCCTCGGACTTTCCTAGCGCAGCAGTGGCATTCTCCGGACGTGTTCTGGAATCTTATCTTGGTGCTGACAAACATTCTGCTTACACCTAAGCTGCGGATGCAGCCTTCGCCGGTTTCTTTCATTTCTCACTGCTTTTCAATGTGCACATCAGCCAATAATGGGAGACAGTAAATACATATGCGTGAGATATACCTACTGTGATGACGATCTAATCTGCTGTCGGCCAAACTGATGGGCGCCTTTTCTAAGTGAGCCCGCGAGATTGCCACCTGCGTGGTGGATATGGAAGCAGCAGCATAGCACATATGGCCGTGTGCATGGTACTGAGCCTTTCAATAAAGCAGTTTCCGCTCTCACCACTGAGAGGCGCAGTTCTGAAGGTTGATAGAGAGCGCAAACCGATTGGCCAAGAGTAACAGAGTCGCTTGAAATATTATTGATGTCACTAGATGAACTAATTAGTGTTTTTGGAAAAATAGTAATTTTGATTGGGCAACAGATATAATCGCCATGGAATAAAGAAAGCATGCAAGCCTACACAACGCCTGTCTGGAGGAAACGTGCTGCACATCGGCAGACATGGCATTTTCATGGTTTGCTTTTCTGAAATGTGTAAACTTGCTCTTCTATTCTAAATCAATGCACAAGTAATTAGTGAGAGTCAGGGTGTTGTTTCATTGTTGTTAAACATTTGATTTTTTGTTGATTTATGTATTCCTCTGAGTTGCGTGGTAGTGACTGCACGTTTACATTTAGCGAAAAGTGGCATCCTTTATTTGTCTTTAAAGGTTTATTTGCCAACCTTAGTAGTTTATCGAAAGTCCCTCACAGGTTTTATTGTTCAATAGCATTATGGTACTTGACATTTTAAAAGATACAACGTGGAAGCTTCCTTTGCTTGAACACCAAACATAATATTGTTCTCACTAAGCTTATTAAGGGCTCAATTAAATCTATGTTCCAATACAATTTAAGATGTAATTCTTTTAAGGCGGCTGTATTTAAAACCATTAAGTCAGGTGGTAGAGTGAATGCAATATGTTGTTTTTCATACTGAGACGGCAGTTTTCCAGACACACAGTTTTCTACCGAAGTTGATTTCCGATGTTCATGCTGAGTAAGCAGTTGATCTTCTTGGTTCGTTTTCCAAGCTGTCGTCTTTGGTTTTAGTCAGGGCTTTAAGTGGGATGAAAAAACTGGAGGGTCTCTCAAAGGGGCGTGGCCAATGTAATTAAGGGCGTGGCTTAAAAACACTTAAGCTAAAAAATCTGTGCTTAGCATAGTGTGCCACCCGACTTTTATTTTGCTGTTTCTTTCATTGCATCTAGATATATAATACAACAAGTAACATCATACCTACAACAAGTCAGGACTACTGGCTTTGTCAATGGTTGTTAGTTGCATAAGATAAATAAGCAGCAACTATGGCTTGTATATAATATTGAAAAAGCTTCCACTTAAAGCCCTGGTGACACCACGACAATGTTGCTGCTCCTCAGTTTCAAAAAGAGAAGGGAAATCCAGAGAGAAAATGACTCTCTTTAAAGGATTTCCCTTCCCCTATAACGCTCACCTGGCATGACGTCATGCCGTAACTTCTCCACTAGTGAGAAGTGAGCAGTGTGAGCACGCGCACATGGATGTGCCCCTTGTCACTGCAGTCCGGGTAAACACGGACCGCCTGTGTCAGGCAACACAACAGAGTCCGATAGAGACACGTTTCGAGGCCTCCTTTAAAAAACTGCCGGTGCTCAGACCCGGTGAGACCCGGCCCACTTAAAGCCCTGGTTTTAGTCTTTGCATCCCTTATGTTGAAAATTGCTTTGCAATTATGTGGATAGACTTTGCACTTAGCCTTGGTTCTGCTCCAAAACTATGGACTGGAATGGGCTTCTTTTTAGATTCATTGTAAAAACACACAATTGCCATCACATACATCCACTCCACAACACATAAGTAAAAAACATTTACATTACAACGCCAACAGCTCTAACTCTAAAAAATGCGAGACCTATTGCATTGCAAATGCTTGTTTTTACCATAGCAGATGAAGATTAACAAAGTGCAGCAAAAATGCCAGGTTTGGGTACGTGAGGTATGCGGGGTCTTGTGCCCCCCCACCACCTGACTGGGCATCTACTTTCTCCATCTTTCCTTGTGTTCTCGCGAGAATGTGGTAAGCTTTGAAACATGGTGGGGTCCATGATATGATAGTGATGTGTCCAGGGCAGATGGGTTTGATGAGATATGTCCCGTAGGTGTCCATTATGGACCTGTGCCAGCTGGGCATTGCCATCGTGATCCCCTCCCAATGGCCTGGCACTCACCTTTGTTTTCTTGATTCCTCTCCTCCGCAGTTCAAGAGAATGCTGAACCGTGAACTAACTCACCTCTCGGAAATGAGCCGCTCTGGGAACCAGGTCTCTGAATATATTTCCAACACGTTTTTAGGTGAGTGTACGTAAACACAGGGCGCATTCCAGAGGATCAATCTCCTCTCTCTTGGTTACATGTATATGTCATGTTACATGCTTTTTTAAATAATGCAGTGTTTGTCAATTCCTTGGTCTCTTGGCGCTTTGCGTTCTTGTGGATGGACTGATATCTGTGGTAGTGGATTTACCCCACGAAGGCTGCCCATGGGAGGGGTGACTGTCAGTTTTCCCCTGGTCTGAGTTAGTGGTGGTGATGTGGTTAGTAGAGTGAGGTTTTCACTACGCAGGGTGTTTCACTGAATAAGGCGGATATTGCGTCCTTCTATCCTCCCACTTGATGAAATATACTCACACTTGGCGAAAATAATTGACTGATACCAGCCTCCGGATGAATGGATAGTGTTGCAAGCCATGGCGTAGTTAGAAGAAAGTGTATGGCAGCCATTTCAAGTGTCGATGGGCAGCTGGTGGAAGGAAGGGTAATGAAAAAATTGGGATATGTGCATATTCCCAAAGATAATGTGGATGGAAGGACATATAGATGTATAGATAGATAGACATCAGAGAGACAGCCAGACATGTAGGCTGAATGGCAGACTATTAGAATGACAGATGTGTGGATATGTGCATAGAAGAAAGATGGACAGATACCCATGTAGGCAGAGGGACAGACCTGCAGACACATGGAAGTGTAGGTAGCAGTGATAGATAGACAGACAGACACATACTCAGATTGCTAGACGTGTGGATAGGTAGACAAAGCTATGCAGATAGATATGTGGAGGGACAGGCAGAGAGTTGGCTAGGCATGTAAAGGGAAAGATTCAAGGACAGACGGATCTGTAAACAGATAGAGACAGATGGATTGAAGGACAAGCAGATGAACAGACAAGCCGACGGATATGTAGTTAGGTGAAAAGATGGAGGGATGGATAGACACATATATAGGTAAAGAGACAGATGTGTAGGTAGATAATGAAATAGAAATGGTTTCAACGAAAGAGCGGTAAATGCACATTCCTACCGTTCTTGTGTTCCGGCATACAGGCGCAAGAGACAGAAGTGGGTGACCACCTCGCACCATGTCAGAATCAACATTGTTTCCAGTCTAATGCTAATAATTGGTGTCAGGGATGGTAGTCAAATGAGGTGTATGGATTCACAGCAAAACTACTATACCCAGAAGGAACGAAGTGGTCACACAAATGCCTAAGACTGGAACCATTGTCCTTGATGGCGTGGAGTGACGCCGTCGCTTGACACAGAACCTTGCTCGCGGATTGTGGTCACACTGCAGAGAAACATGAACCTGTTCTGGTCGTAAATGAATTTCAGGACCGTATTTTGATTTTGAATTGCTTTAGGGCAGTTTGTACCCATAGGTTGCGGGACCTGCCCCTTACCAGCCTAACAAGTAAGTCACGAGAATCACAGATAGGTCAGTGCCTTGAGAGGCCTACCGGGTTGGAGAAGAGCCAGTTACAGGACAGGCACACACACATGTGTGACTCTGGGCACTACGTTATGCTTGTACATCAGGACTTCCACTGTAAAGAACATATCAATTGAAAAGTTGTTAACATGAAGGCAATGTACACTAAACACATAAACTGTCAGTAGAAGCCTGGCGGTATTAAGAACCCCAGGATTTGGTAGATCATGTGACATCACAACAGTGCTTGCTGACATCACATTAGCACATTACGACAGTACCAAAGGTCTATGGATGATGGCATACTGGGGATCGCTGACATCACAACAGGTTTCATTACCATCACATGCGCACTTGGTACCATCAAAATAGACTTTAATGGCCTCACACAAAAGGGATAGCTTACACCGTCATGGGGCTTGCTGGTATTTTAGAACATTGGAACTTGGAGCACTCCGACAGAGGAGTGCACCGGGCTTCTCATGGCTGGTAGAAGCCCGCAGAGCAACATACCAATGATGTTTTTGTTCACAGCTGCTGCTGTGAACAAAGGCCTCTCGGAGCCCGAGGGGATTTAAACCCCCTCGGGCTCCGAGAGGCCTTTGTTTTAAGTAATTAGAACATTCTGCCTTATAGGGGCGGAATGTTCTTATAGCCTTGGAGCCCTCTTAGTGGGCTTTACCGGCCATAAAAGGCCCGCTCCCTTGTTAAAGGCCCTCGCCTTAACGCTGGAGCGGGCCTTTAATGGCCGGTAAAGCCTGCTAGGTCGGGCTCTAAGGCTATATTAGAACATCGGAATGTGGAGCACTCCATTGAATACAATGGAGTGCTCCGAGCTTCTACGGGCCGGTAAAAGCCCGCAAAGCAACATTCCAATGTTGTTTTACAAAGGCCTCTCGGAGCCCGAGGGTATTTAAACCCCCTCGAACTCCGAGAGGCCTTTGTTTTATTTGTTAGAACATTCTGCCCTCTAGTGGCAGAATGTTCTAATAGCCTTATAGCCCTTCGTAGCTGGGCTATACCGGCTATTAAAGTCCCACTCCCTTGTTAACGCCTTCGCTGCGGCAGGAATTCCAGCCAGGTGCTGGACATTCCAATCGCGGGCGTGGTCGTGACGAGCTCAGCTCGTCATGCGCACAGCCCGCCCGCGCAGCATGACGAGCTGAGCTCGTCATGAGCAGGGAAGGGGTTAAAGGCACTCGCCTTCGGCTCGGACCTTTAACGCTGGAGCGGGCCTTTACCCGCTACGGCGGGCTATAAGGCTATAATAGAAGGGCTGTGTTACATCAAACGTCACAATAGGGCATCTCAGTATCACAGTAAGGATGGTTGTCTGGCAGTATGGCTCTGATGTCACAGTAGGCTTGATGGCATCATCTTAGGCCCCCATTATATCCCACTAGAATCTAATGACGTCACAGTAGGACTTGGTAGCATCTCAGTAGGGCTTGGTCTCTCTCACTAGGGCTAGATGAAAGCACAGAAGGACTCAGTGGCATCAATGTAGGGGCCGGGGACAGCGCGCGCTTTGGGGGTCACCTGAATCACACGCCTCTCTCTTGGACAGAAATCCTGCTAATGTTCTCTTTTTGAGCGTGTGTGGATTCTTCACCAACAGCCACCAAACAAACACCCTGGAATCGTGAAAAGCAAATCATGTGGATCTTAGACCTGTTCAGAGAACAAAGAAAAGACCAGAATGTTCCGAACTTGGCAGCGCAAGGCGAATATGTGACTGAGCAGAGGACGTGCGCCTCCAACGCACGATCGCTTCCTGAGGGGGACACCGGAGTCCTGGGCCCGGGGAAACAGCAGCCGCCCGCAGGTACCCCGCGATCCCTGGTGACGTCAGCAGAAAGAGAAGCATGGGCCAAAAAACGGCAGCAGTCCAGAGAGGGAGGGACAGCTCAGTCACCCTGGCTTGCTTTCTCAGGCATCCCGATCTGCTCTCACAAGCAACCGAGCCCTCCCTTTTAGGAACCATACCCATGGCAACTGCAATTATGCGGCAGGTTTGGACCAAATTACGCTGGAGGTTTGACCTTATTGCGCAGCAAGAAAAGGCAAATTATGCTGTAAAATTCGGAACATGTTGTCATAGCTTTACTTAATTTTTTTGGTGTTATTTTTACTCATGTTAGTACTGCATGGGCAAAAGTTTCATCCCATTAGTACCAGTTTAACACCGAAACCCATCAATACGTAACTAAAATGTGACCAGTCAACCTTTGCGAAAGTTCTTCACCTGCGCAGCAATACGAGCTGCCCCTTTATTGGTATCTTTTGATGTATTTAGCCTAGAAACATGTTTTTAGGGTACAATCTGCAAAGTATGCAGCAAATGGTGGATTCTGTGGTAACTGGGCCAAATCCATAATTAACGCCGCAGCATGGCATAATTCCGGGGGCCCTGCCAATGGGCTCTTATTGAGCTCTCAGGCCTGTTCAGTCAGTCTCAGCTGTGCTCTCAGTCTTTAAGGCCTGGTCTCTTCGAGCGCTTGGATCTACAGTCTCAAGCACTCTGATCCACTCACTGAAGCCTACTCTTCTAAACACCCTGGCATGCCATGCTCTCTAAAGCACCCAGGCCTGCCCTTCCAAACATCATTGTCTTCAAAGCACTGTAGCCTTCTCCTTGTATTGTCAAATATTCCCTCTCAGAAACCAGTATTTACTCTCTCAAGAGCTCAGACTTGTTCTGTCGAGCGCTCCCGCCTGCTCTCGCAAGCATTTGGGTGTGTTTTTTAAGCACCATTGCCCAGGCTTTGTCAGGTTCAGTGTGAAGCTTGCAGGCCTGCTCTGTCAAACACCCAGGTCTGCTCCCTCAGGCACTAAGTTCTGCTTTCTCAAGCGCTCACAAGCACACAGCCCCCCTTTCAAGCACTCCGATCTGTTCTCCCAGGCACTCACGCTCGCTCCCTCAGTCATTCCCTTTTAACCACCAGCCACTGCCTTCTCATTCAGCACTCACGCCTGTTCTCTCAGGTCTTCAGGTGTGCGTTTAAGCTCGCGGGCCAGAGCTTCCATGCACCCAGGTCCATTGTCTCAATCACTCAAGTATGTTCTCTCAAGTACTTAGGCCCGCTCACAGTCCTTTGTCAAGTGCTCAGACCAGCTCACGCAAGCTTCCCAGTCGTATATTTTGGAAGCACTCTCGCCTTTTCCTTGTATAATCAAGTGTTCCCTATTAGAGACCCAAATCTGATCTCTCAAGCTCGCGGATCAGTCCTCTCAAGCACTGAGTCCTGTCCTCTCAAGCACTGAAATCTGTTCTCTACAGCACTGAAGACTGCTCTTTCAAGAATTGGGTCTGTTCCCTGAAGCTCATACGTCTGCTTTCTGAAGCTCTCAGATAATTTCTTTCGAGCTCTCACGCCTGCTCTCTTAAACCCTAATCCCTGCTCTTTGACACACTCAGACCTGCTCTCTCGAGCCCTCACTCCGGCTCGCTGAAACATTAGGGTCTTCCTTTTCAGCACCACTGCCTTTGCACTGAGTGCCCAGGGTTATTCTCTCATGTGCACAGACGCACTCTGAAGCTTGCAGGCCTGCTCTCTCAAGCACCCGGGCACGTTCTTTCAAACTATCAGGTCAGCTCTCTCAAGCACTCAGACCTGCTGTTCCAAGCACGTGGATCTGCTCTCAAAAACTCAGATCAGCCCTTCTGAACACTAATATCTGCTCTCTCAAGCACTCAAGCCTGCTCTCTTAAGCCCTCCGGCGTGCTCTCTCAAGCACTCAGATGTGTTTTGTTCTCTCAGACACTCAGATAAGCTAGCAAACGCTCAGACTTTCTCTCAAGTCTGAGGCCTCCCCTCGAAATGACTAACCTGCTTTCTCAGCACTCAGTTATAATATACACTGTCAACCCAGAATCTCACACCTCGGTTGCAGGGATTACTAAAACAAGGGAAATATTTTCTGTACTTGACCGCCATCTAGTGGAGTTTGCAGTTTCATGCATCATTTCTTTTCATTTGCTTTCTGGTATGGAATCTTCCATTCCCATCGACGTTTGTGTTTTAACAAACTATTGTATTGCATTGTAGCATTTATTTAGTTCTCACTACCCCTACGTGGGGCACTAAATCGCTTGTCTATATGGGTAGCATGCTACACTGTGTGTGGTTGGAAGGGTGTTGTCTTTGTTTTTATCCTATGTGAAAACTGTTTTCATGTCGTGCCTGAGGGCCACGCAGGTGGTCTTTACTGTGTACGGAGCTCAGCGCTTAGCAGTGTGATGGATGAAAAAGTGTACGAGAGGCGCACATTTATGGTTTCCAGTAAGCTGGCACCTTTGATCAGCTCTGTGGTAGGCCTGGGCGGATTTCACGGAGTTCTACTCCGTGGAACTCTGCCGCGCTCCGCGGAGTTCTGCAAATAGTGGAGTCTGTTAAGTCATGCCGCTCGCAATGATTTTTAGCACCAGGAGTTTGTCCCACGCTGTAAAATCAGTGCGAGCGACACTGCACATCGCTCCAGAGGGCGCTGCTGCTTTCTGCCGCTCGAGTAGATATTCTACTGTAGCAGCAGCTTCCTCAATGTGAGAGGCAGATTTCTCAACGCAAGCAGTCGCGACCTGCTACGACCACCCTCATTGGGAAATCTCGCCGGGTGGAGGTCTAGAGCATGATTTTTTCTCACAAGCGCTCGCCAGCTTGCGTTGGCGAGCTGCTGGAGAGAAAAAACTCCCCTTTACGTCACTTTGTAGAGTTTTGCGGAACTCATCGCAGAGTAGGCAAAACTCTGTGAACTCCGCTGGCGGAGTGGAATTATTTGCCCACCCCTACTCTGTGGGTCTCTTTATCATATTTCTTTAGATCACAGTCTAGGATGCTGAGATTTTTGTTTGTTTAAGATCCCAGGCAGGGATAGGTTGAAGGAGACATTGGATGGTGGGAAGATTTGGTGGGATGGACTTTATTAAATTATCCCTTATTTGATTGTCATTGTGGGAAAAGCAAAGGAGTGCTCCTAATATGCGATTATTTGGAACCTGCAGTGGTGGGCTAAATTAAAGTCATCCCGTGGCTATCAGTGTGTGGCAGCTCTCTTTATTTATTCCCTGCCTGTTCAGGTGATTTTAGGCTGTTTATTGCTGTGGACTGGTACAGTACTGGTTGATAGATATAACCTTTATTGACTCTTTTATGTGAGTGCAACAGGGCCAAGCAGCATAAGGCAGTTGTTATGCAGCCTGTTTGAACTACAACCTGCCGCACGATTGCTGAATGTTATGATATTGGTATTACGGGCCAGAATTGTTATATATGAATTTACATTAGTATATAATACCCAGGTTAGACACAGGTCAGCCCTTGATTACTCACCTAGACATAGAAAGTTGTGTGATTGTCTGTGTGCTGAGAGTGATTATTGTTCTGCGCCCTATCTCAGGGTTATGGGACGGTGTAGTTATCTTAGCCATGTTTTTATGACTCTTCTGAACACTAAGTGCTTTTGTATGCTTGAAATCTAGGGTGATTGTGAGTTCCAACGTTCGGAGGCTTGTACTGAGAAAGCGGTGCCTCCTATGGATTTCTTGTAGCAAGGCAGTAAGACAGTCTTTGGTGCAAGGCTGGAGCGCAGTGCCCCGTTTTGTTTGCAGCTCTTGAATTTTATTTGCATGTATAGTGGTCCTTTTCCATAAGAGGCGCAGTGGACAATGAGTACAAAGTGCCTTGAACAACTCTCGTCTACCTACAGGAAGCCAGTGGAGTGCTAGCAGGCGGTGTGTTGTGTGTTCTCTGGGTTGGATGTTTTTGGCAGCAAAACAATACAGCACATGGTTCTTGCAAAACAATGTGATAAATTAATTGTTTAATTTGGCAGAAATTTAGATTCTTTAACCCAAGCACCAGGACCTTGTCTCTCAGTTAAGAACTCATCTTCTTAGACCTCTCCGGGACCAGCCCTGCCTCTTCTGCCATTTCAAATCCGGTATTAATAATCCGCCATGTTTAGCCTCAATAAAGACTCATTTACTCCACAGAGGAATCCAAGTGGGCAACTTTCTTCATATTCATTTTGCATTTTCAGACATGGCACGGTTCCTCAACCTAGGTGGCTAAAGACACACGAGGACAGCTTGCCTTTTGCTCATATTTTGAGATGAGTGAAACCTGACCAAGGCATTCAAAAATGTGAACTTCGTTGGAGCCTCAACAAAACAAGAACTTCCTATTGATCTAGCTGTGGAATAGAAGAGTAGGGATCAGAAAAGTTGTGAACTTTTTCCACATAATTTCTTCAAAGAAGTTTCCTTCAAAGCTTCAAAACTTCATAAAAGTTTAAATCGCAAGAAAAAACCTCTAAAAGTATGTAATCCAACTAAAATCTCAGTAAAACCTCATTTCTAATTGAGGGATTCATTAGTAAAAATAGTTCTTACAAGAAAATGTAAGCACAAGCAAAGGTTTGCAGATTATAGTAAATGCCAATACCATGGCTAAGAGGAAAGTTTTTAAACTTTGCATAACGTTGCAGGCAAAAATAACATTTCACCAACCTATAACCAGAACTTAGTTTTGTACTTTTTCCATGTTGATATATGAGAACTTTATACAATATAAAATATGTTAAAAAATACATTTACTTTTCATCAACTTAAGAGCCACAGAAAATTTGCCCACTAACTTATGGGAAAATAAAGTCTGATCCAGAAATGCTAAATGCATCAAAGTCTACATATTCACATGTTGTAAAGTCTGAACTTAAAATAGCCTAAGAAAATACAAACCTGATACCAAACGAGCTGAGATTCAAACACAATTGCGAACTCACTTGACTAAATGAATCCAAACAGACAGTACAAAGCATTCCGTTATCTAGTTTTGTTGTTTAGTACATTGAGATACGTGAACTTAGATAAAAAAAAATACTTAAGAAGGAATATAATATATACAGAATTGGAAACTAGTTTGGGTCAGCGATGAAATTCGACTACTGTATAGTTTCAAATTTTTCTTTTTTTTCAAAAATGTGACCTACAGCACGCTGCTGAAAACTAGTCACTTAGATGAGTGACAAATAAAATGCACATAAAAGACGTCTATGACCCAAAAACACAAAACCTACCTTTTTTAACCCATCAGCCGAGTTCACAATTTGTTAATCCAGTTTCTTGATTGCAGGACCATTGAAATTCATATTTTTGAACCACAAGAAAGGCAACGCAGTTGACTAGTAGAAACTGACATGAGAATAAAAACTTTGGCTCTTGGATCAGTTTTTAAAGTCAGATACCTGAGTTTACAAATTACTTTAAACTTCAGAAAGCACCACAGTACTCAGTAAAAGTCCATATTCGTTCTAAAGATTATAGATCAAAGATTCGAAGTTCCATTGCAGTTTTCAATCTTATTGAAGACATAGAGGTTCTCTGATCATCCGTGTATTCAGTTTGATACAACCAGTCTTGAGTATATACAACAGCCGACACGTGTTTCGTCACAAGGTGATTTTTTCAAGGCTGTAAAATCATACGAACACGCTGGATCTTTGACCCTTTGTGATTTGGTACCTCTGGTAGTAGGGTGTCATACACCGCTTTAGCACCAACCTCAAATATCTATTGAGTGCTATTGTTATACAAGATGCCTTCTTAGTAAACAGGTAGTCAGGTAGCCAGTCACGTAGATTATATGATGTAGATTTATTGAAGATAATATCTCTTAGTTACAGGTTAAGTATAAATAGCCCCACCAGGATCAGCATCCTTGCTGCTCAGCCCACTCTCTACAATTAGCATTCATGCCAAGCGGGCACTCCTCAATATTCCAATAAATCACACTCGCACTGGCTGAGCAGCAGGGAACTGGGACCTATGGAGAGGATGCATAGCAACAGCCACAGGTTACAACAGTTATATTATACTGTACCCACATTATTATCTAATTTTTAGACGTGCGATTATAAACACACTACTGCCAATCTGAAATTTGTTTTACAATTTACTTGCCCAGTTCCTTGCTCAACCACAAAGTTGGATCTTTGATGCTCATTGACGTGTTTCAACCACAGCTGCCAGCTTCAATATATTGGTATTTTATTGTTGCTTCATTTGTTTCTGTTAATTTTTCTTATTGCCCTTCTTCTTCCCAAATCAGACAAACAGAACGATGTGGAGATCCCCTCGCCTACCCAGAAGGAACGAGAGAGCAAGAAGAAAAAACAGCAGATGCAACAACAGCAACAACAACAGCAACCTATGGGCCAGATAAGCGGGGTCAAGAAACTAATGCACAGCTCAAGCCTGACCAACTGCAGCATCCCCAGGTTTGGAGTCAAGACAGACCAGGAGGAGGCTCTGGGAAAGGTATGGTATTTGTCATCACACTGCGAATCTCGGTAGATCACCAACATGATCACAACTCACAGGAACCTCTTCCGATCAGCCCGCCACACCTGCCAGGTCTATTTCAGATAAATTTGCTCTCTCTGTGAATAATTCGGCAAGGTGATGTTAACTGCATTGCTGTCTCATTCATGCTTCCACATTTGACTGGATTTGACTAGTGCTGTCATCAAAATTGAACTTGTAAACTATTTGCCCACTAACTTTGGGAAAATAAAGTCTGATCCAGAAATGCTAAATGCATCAAAGTCTACATATTCACATGTTGTAAAGTCTGAACTTAAAATAGCCTAAGAAAATACAAACCTGATACCAAACGAGCTGAGATTCAAACACAATTGCGAACTCACTTGACTAAATGAATCCAAACAGACAGTACAAAGCATTCCGTTATCTAGTTTTGTTGTTTAGTACATTGAGATACGTGAACTTAGATAAAAAAATACTTAAGAAGGAATATAATATATACAGAATTGGAAACTAGTTTGGGTCAGCGATGAAATTCGACTACTGTATAGTTTCAAATGTTTCTTTTTTCAAAAATGTGACCTACAGCACGCTGCTGAAAACTAGGCACTTAGATGAGTGACCAATAAAATGCACATAAAGGAAGTCTATGACCCCAAAACACAAAACCTTTATAGTATCCAAAATCCACGTTCCATTTCCTAACTTTAGATTGACTTATTGATATGTCTTTCAAGGTTTCAGGTTTTGCCGTACTGCTTTTTAAAATTAGTTCATAAATCACTAGCTTCAGCTCAAAAACGTTCAAAATCACACTCAAAGCGTGTTAGAAGAAAAGAAGTGAGTAGCAATGTGTCAGCTCCAAGTTCATTCCTACAACACCTTTTAAAAATTAGATACCTATGTAACTTGTTGTCAGTCTTTCAAAACGGAGGCTGCAGTTCTCATCTTTTGCCACACTCTGTCCTCACCAAGTGCATGCGCCATCTTAACGCCATTAAAGTGAAGTGTTCGCCAGAGGCTATTAGCAATGTGTGCTGTTTAACAGAGTAATTGTCAATAGTTACCAATAGTGGCAACGCAGTGGGTACTAAGGTGACAAAAGACCGAAATGCTATTGAGTAGATCGGATTGGATCCTCGTTTCGCCATCTCCCATTTTCCCAGCTCCCCTCAGGAAGCCCTCTTTTCCTACCAGTTCTCCGCTGAGCTGTACCCCCAAAGGCAGGGATCACAACCTTTGCTAGAACTCTCGAGCCTCACAATTACAGCGAGTTCACAACCATGCGCACTTTAACAGTATATAGATTGAGAGAGCATCAGAGATTTTTTATGATTTGGGAAGCAGAGTTACTGTTTTAACAGAAGTTTGCTAATTGTTGGGTGTATATTTCCATAAAAGTCAATTTGGCCATCACAATTTGTCAGGAGTGAGGCCATCTTATACTTTTTAGAATTCACAAAGGTAAGTTACTACTAGTATTTTACTACTAGTAATTTTACTAGTAGTAACTTTACTACTAGTATCTTTTAGTATGAACTTTATTAGTAGTAAAGTTACTGGAAGTAACTTACCGTACCTTACTAAAAAGTAGTAAAGTTACACTTAAGTCCAAGTTTACTACTTTTTGGTATTCACAAAGGTAAGTTACCACTAGCAACTTTACTACTAGTAACTTTACTAGTATTAAAGTTACTAGTCGTATCTTACTTTTGTGAATACACAAAAAGTAATAAACATAGACTTAAGTCTCAGTTTGCCTTTGTGAATCGGGCCCCGAGCATCCAAAAGTTGACGTCAGAGTCTTTGCTATGCAGACCTCAAACTGTAGAACTTACTTCCCTTCCATCCCTGAACCATTCCAGGCAGGCCGCCCTTTTAAGAAATGCTTAGAACCATGGGTCTTCCATAAATATAGCATGTGGCATCGCGTTTGGTTGGTGTTATGTCACAATATTAAGTCTTACATGTCACCCTACCAAAATTTTGTACCCCAAAAAATCGATTACCAAAATATCTGTGAAGGTAAAACTATTTAGGGAAGTATAGATGATTTGTAACTCCACGTCCATCTGCCTTGCCCTTGTATATGTTTATGAACATTTCTCCATTGTACGTGGATGTGAAGTTATGACTAGCGAATCTGTACTTATGAATGCATACTTATCTTGCCAATATTGTGGGAGCCGATATTCTGGATAAGATATAATTGCAGGATGATATTTTGTCACCAGATATTGTGACATTGTCTCTACGCTCCAGAATAAAAGACTCTGACAAAATGAGCAAAACCCTCAAGATTTGGGGAGCTCTCTGGAAATTAAGAAGGTGCTCAGGGTTCTCATCTGGGATGGAGAAATGTGAGTGCAGTACTTTGCTCAGGCAGCTACGTCATGAAATACAACTATTCTAGACTGCATGAATCTCATTCAGAGCAGCCCCCTGTCTTCCCCTACGACCTCGTCATCAGTGTTTGTTATTAGTGGAAGGGCAGCTGACAATCAGTAATGCAACAGCACCCCTAGTGTTCATTTGAAAGAAGCGAAAGCATTTATAATTTCCTCTTTTATCGATTTAATCTCATGTTTGAGGTCAGCAGACCACCATGCCTGTGATATGTTTTTAATAAAGCATTTTTGTTAATGCAGCCTGTTTCCTTAAAGGAAAACAGGATACGTTTGGAAAAAAAAGGGAAACCTTGATGTTTCATTTTTTAAGAGTAGGCAGTGGGTTGTGGGACCACTGCCTGCTGTTAAAAATATTTTAATTTACAGTCTCAAAGGGAAGGGGTCCCTTAGGGACCCTTACCCTTTGCAGATGGGTTACCATCAGTTTTAAACTGAAGATAAATTATTACTGTTTTGCAATTGGAATTTGGTCGCACAACAGTAATGCATACCATACCAATTTGGTATTTGGAAGGGACACCCTAAACACGCCCCTTCTAAATTCCAAATCGTAAACTGAATCGCATTTTGCACCTTTTGAAAAACCATTTTTTCAGCCGCACGTGACCCAAATCAGTGAATCGGGTAGTTTGCGACCGGAAAAATGCTTTGTACATGTGGCCCTAAGGGTCAAAGTGCAAAAATAGCGGACCTCATTGAACCCAACAAGTAAATAGAAAATTGGATACTTATTTGCAGCAACATATGGATCAATTAGTATCCCCGCCTACTCCAACAGGATTAAAGCTTTAATGAATAAACAAATCCAAATAACAGAGAAATACAGAGAGCCAACACCCGGTGGCACACATTGCAGCGGTTGAATCAGACTGGCTAAATTACTTCTTCAGGAGCCCTTCTTACACATGTAAAGGTTCATGCCCAGTTTCCTGTGAGTTTATTGGATTGCCCTGATCTGTGTTTAGTTGGGACTTTTAGTTCAACACTCATAATTGGAATTGCAAAACTGCAAGTCCCAGAAAGAAAAGTGCTTTTGGCTACATTGCTACATGACATATATACGCTGGCAATCTCCCAGTCTATTTTGACCAGTCCATTTCTGTTTCCGAAACTTTCATATTTTTTGGCAAAGCAAATATTTTTGATACATGTATTCAGTGTCTCCTCTAATGTATCTCTGTTGACCACTCTTTTACAGGAACTCGACAATTTGAACAAGTGGGGCCTTAACATATTCCGGGTGGCTGAATATACGAATAACCGGCCGCTGAGCTGCATCATGTACAGCATTTTCCAGGTACAGACGTTTGTTGTGATACAGATGTTCCTGAGTGCTGTGCTTCACGATAAAGACACACAATTGATGGACGGAATGCAGAACAAATCAAAACATTCACCCCCAGTCAAGAGATCTGGGATAAATCCATCATTCTTTTGCTCACCATGCCACCCCAGTTTAGACCTGGCCATATGCAAATCAGTCTTGATCCTGTGCCTCATGGGAACAGTCCAGCCCGAACTGCTAAGCCAGGTCCTCCCTGGACCGGAAACAAGCATCCTAGGACCGGTTTCGGGGTTTCACCCCTCTTCAGCCAGGATAGCTTGAATCCAGTGGCACAGTGAGCCCGGGACCCACATCTGGGCATACCCGGCGCACTTAGGGTGAGGAAGCAAAAGACACACAATTGATGGACGGAATGCAGAACAAATCAAAACATTCACCCCCAGTCAAGAGATCTGGGATAAATCCATCATTCTTTTGCTCACCATGCCACCCCAGTTTAGACCTGGCCATATGCAAATCAGTCTTGATCCTGTGCCTCATGGGAACAGTCCAGCCCGAACTGCTAAGCCAGGTCCTCCCTGGACCGGAAACAAGCATCCTAGGACCGGTTTCGGGGTTTCACCCCTCTTCAGCCAGGATAGCTTGAATCCAGTGGCACAGTGAGCCCGGGACCCACGTCTGGGCATACCCGGCGCACTTAGGGCGAGGAAGCAAAAGACACACAATTGATGGACGGAATGCAGAACAAATCAAAACATTCACCCCCAGTCAAGAGATCTGGGATAAATCCATCATTCTTTGTGCTTCACGATAGGCAAAATGGCTACAAATGGAACCCCAAGATCTTCCAAGAATTGGCAAAGCCAATAAGTTTCGCCTTTGGGAACGATTGGCTTTGCCAATGGTTTTTAGCGAGGCCGTACAGAATCCCGAAGCCGTGCAGCATCGTTAAAAAGTAAACAAAAAGTCAGTGCTATGACATGTCCGGGCGCCTCATTTACAGGCACATGCAACACGCATTCGCAAGCCTACAAAACAACATGAATGCTTTTTTTTCTTTTTATTTCCTAATAAGAGTTAGATCAGTAAATAAAAAATGTGGTGTGAGGCACAGGTGGGGGGAAGCAACACGGGACGTGGGTGTGGAAGGGAATCAATACGTGGGGGGGTAGAAGCAACACAGATGGTGGGAAGGGTGGAAGCAACACATAATTGTAATTGTAAAACATTTGTAAAGCGCATGGTTACCAAAGGCATCCCAGCGCTAGAGGCCGAAGTTCATAAACTGCATAACAGTTTATGGAAACAGGAAGGTTTTTATATGTTTCCGGAAGACCAGATGGTTAGTTTCACACCGAATGGCAAGAGGGAGGGAGTTCCATAGCCTTGCAGCATTATATGAAACAAAGGCGACCCCCTGTACGTGCTTTCCTGATTCTAGGTACAGCTGCCAACTGTTTATTGCATGATCGCAAGGTTCTCTCAGGATGGTAAGAGGAAATGAGGGAGCGTGTGATAGGTGGGCCAAAACCTAACAGTACCTTGTGTGAAATGCAGAGAGCCTTGAACTGCACTCTCTGCTGAATGGGCAGCCAGTGAAGGGCGGCCAGGGCAGCCCCTGCTGACTGTCGGCTGGAAATATTCAAAAGTTGTCGTGCCGCACAGTTCTGTACAATTTGCAGTTTCTTAACCGTGGAGCAAGGTGCTCCTAAGTATAGGGCATTGGCGTAGTCGAGCCTAGAAACAATAAGGGACTGGACCACCACTTTCCTTGCAGAGAAAGGGAGGAGAGGAATGATTTTCCGTGTCATCCTCATCAGCCCAAAGCAGCTACCAGCAACCTTCCTTGCTCCCCAAAATCAAGGTTACGATCTAACCAAACCCCCAAACTCTTGATATAATCTTTGGGGGATGGCCGAAGCAACTCGGCCAAGATGATATTATATTGGGTACAGAAGGTTTACCCAGAAACATCAGCTCCGTTTTAGATCCGTTCAACTTCAAGAATGAGCCCTCTATCCATGCTGAGACCTCTCGAAGACACATGGCCCACTCCGGGGCAGTGTTGTTGAGCTGATTAAAAGAGACAATCAGCTGCGTATCGTCGGCATATGTGATGATTTGGATGCCGAAAGGCTCCACAACACCTGCCAGGGAGCTCATGTACACATTAAAAAGCGTGGGGGACAGGGAGGATCCCTGAGGAACCCCACATCGGAGTGGTAGAGGGTCAGAGATGCAGTCTTCATGGAACACTTGAAATGGCCGGTCGTCCAGAAAGGAGTGGATCCATTTAAGGGCCAGATCAGTCACTCCTACATCTTTAAGCCTCTGGATGAGCAGCTGATGATTGACTGTGTCGAAGGCTGCGCTCAGATCTAAAAGCACAATGGCAGCGCAGCCCCCATTGTCTAGGATTTTCCTAGTTGCCTCAACCACAGCTAAAAGGGCGGTTTCTGTGCCCTGTTGGGGTCTGAATCCAGATTGAGATGGGTGAAGACAGTTATTGCTTTCCAAAAACGCAGACAGAGCACTATTCACGTGTTTTTCAGCAATTTTGCTGATCCCTGGCAATAGTGAAATGGGACGATAGTTCCCTAACATCTCAGGGTCCAGGTTCGGTTTTTTCAGCAAAGCTTTAACCATTGCTTGCTTCCAAGGGGAGGGACTATGCCTGTCCGGAATGTAGCATTAATCATATCTAGGATAACAGTAGACACTGTATCAAAAATTCGATTTAAAATGAGGGGGGAACTGTATCCCTGGGGAACCTGACTTCAACTGGCCAAGGATACATTGCAGGGCGGATTGATCCAGGAGAGGAATTTCAGCTAAAATACGATTATCAATGCCTCCTTTGTTGTTGATTAGGGGGACATTGATTAAAGCTGTGGTCTGGTGAAAAGAGGTATAAATATCTTGGATTTTACTGAAGAAAAAAGTAGCTAATTGGTTGCAACGAGATGACATATCATCGCAAGGAATAGGTAGGGGAGGGGGTTTAATAAGAGATTTACTATGCGAAATATTTCGCTAGAAGAATTGGCGGCTGAAAGTATTTGGTTTTCGTAGTAAAGGGACTGTGCACACTTAATTTCTTCCTTATACCTTTTAATATCCTCCCTATAAATCATTTTATTAGTAATGGAGTAATCTTTTCTCCATTTTCTTTCGGACCGTTTACAAGCCTGCTTAAGTGTACGCAGTTTGGGGGTATACCAAGCTGTTCTATTTACATTTACATAGGGCATAGGAAGCATTACAGAGGGCAGGGGTAGGCAACACAGATGAGAGAGGAATGTTGAAATGTTGGGTGGAAGCATACGGGTAAAAAATAAATGTGGTGGGAGACGAACGTGAGGGGTGAGCACAACACAGAGGGGGTATGAGAAAAGCACACAGATAAAAGAAAACAGTAAGGAACGCCGCAGAGGGGAGGTAGAGAAGCAGACAAGGGAGAAAGTTGGAAAACACACACTTTTGTGGAGTGCTTAACAAAAGAAAAAAGAAGTGCTTCAAAAATGAGCAGTGGAATCACACAAGTAATGCATCCATGTCCTAGGAGAGGAACAAACACTAAAAGAGGAACTAAAGCCCTCACAAACAGACAATTAAAAGGCAAGCAAATGAGAGTAAGAATAAGGTCAACCCATGGTAAGCAATGGATGAGTTCTAAGCCCAATGTAAGCTGACAATACGTCTTTTCGCCAACTGACAGCTTGCGCAGTCTGGTAGGCAAGACCTAAAAATTATTGTGGGTAATCAAGTCATGACAATCAGTCACACCTTGGAAAGTTGAGAATGAGAGGGGCCTTGCTTTGGACTGGGAGGCTGGACCCCACATTGTTTAGAGTGCAAATTCCCTTTTAAGCAGAGAAATGCAAATTAATGTGAAAAGATGGCTATTACTTGGTCATTGAATTGTGACTCTACCCTATGTAAATGGACAGTTGCAAGGAAAAGGGCACTAAAAACGGCAGATTTGTAAAGGCTTTCAGTGAATGGTGAGGGTTTTGATTCAGAATACTTCTTAAATCCCATATACCCCATGAGTCGTGGCCATATTAGAGTCAAACAGAATGTCATTTAATGAAGATAGCCTTTTAGGCATTGGGTTAATAAACACAGGTTCATGAGTGTACTTTGGCATGAAGTGGGAGGACCTCTTGCATTAGAGCCTATATTGTGCCTGACGATTAAATAAAACCCTCTTACAGGGTCACCCAGTTTCCAGTCTTGGGTGTGACTTTTACAAACCATTGAAATGTAATACTTGTAGTCCTAGAAGTTCAATACAGAAACTACAGTACAACATTCAGATCTAATTTTTGGGTGAATTGAATATCCGGCTTGGAAACAAGGTTGTCCAGGTGACATGGAGCCACAGGGTTGACCCATCAGTAATGCCCCTGTTGTATGAAATGCATGTGTGTTGGATGGACATGACCAATGACGGCATTGCTGGTCAAATCTCCCTAAAGAGTTCAACTTCTGTGAAAGCCATCTTAAGGTCAGGCAGACCAGTCCGGATTTATCTGTGGTGAACGGGAGGAGGGCACTAGCTTAGCGGTAAAGGTCAGGCAGGTAACTTATTTATCATTGTTCACACTGAACCCTTCTCACAATTTCTGCATTTCCTAGCTCACGCCATTTACGTGATAGAGGTTCACTTTTAAAATGGTTAACAAGCTACTAACGTATCTCACTGACTGAATGAGGCTACTGCAGAAATGTAATAACAATAGCAATAATTATAAAAATCATAATGATAATAATGTAAATGATAATATCAATAATAATTATTAGTAAAGCTGTTGGTATTATTCTTATTAGTAGATATTAGGAATTAGTATTACTAATACTCATTGCTATGGTCTTTATTGTTATTATTTTATGACCATGTTATGCCTATGGGTATTATTAATATTTTTATAAGTAGATCCAAGGATCACAGGTTTGAATTCTGGTAGTTCTGACTTAGCTTTTCATCCTTTCATGGTCAATAAAAAGCGCGTTCCAGAGAGTTTGATTATAGTAGCACTTGTTATGTTGCTATATAAAATTCTGTGAAGTTACCATGACTATGTTGGCAATTGATGTACAAAAAACAAGTGAAAAGACAGATTAACACAATACTGAGGTCCCGTCTATACACATTATCTTCTACCAGTGATAAACGTTCAGAAGGTGGAACTGGGGATGAGTCGGTGAGTAGGTACAAACTTCGCACTCAAAATCAGCCCGGGTGCTGGGGAGCGTAATGCATGTGAGGAATTTCTGAGACACTAATGTTTCTGATCTTTCTTCTCTAGGAACGAGATCTATTGAAAACCTTCAAGATCCCTGTGGACAGTTTGATCACGTACATCATGACGCTAGAGGACCACTACCATGCTGATGTCGCCTACCATAACAGCCTGCACGCGGCCGACGTCACACAGTCGACGCATGCGCTGTTGTCCACGCCAGCGTTAGACGTAAGTGGCATATCCCTGTCAGAAATCAGATCTCCAAAGATGTATATGGTTCATGATCCTGCACTCTTAGCTCTGGGAGTCTATGGCAATTGTCTTGTGAAAAATAACTCAAAAGTATTCGTGCAACTTCTGCGTATTCATGTAGTAGCAGCTTATTTAGACTTTTTTGGCACAGGCTTTATCCGAACAGTTTATATTTTCTGCCAGCGAAGTCTCTGAAGCCGTCTATATAGCTGATTCAAACATTGAAGGTCCCCCCTCCAACTGGACAGTCAAGATTCCAAAACCAAGAGGAGGCATCTGTGTGTTCACTGCAAATACCCCATTGTTGAAGGCTTCAGGTGATTGGCCGGCGTGTCAATGCAAAGCTTTTGAAGTATTCTGCGTCTAACATGGTGGATTTTGTGGCTTAAATGCAGCACAGCTGCCAAGAATTCATGGCATGGTAGGCAGCATTTGGGTATTGCTCTCAAGTAGGAACCCAGCACTCCATATAGGAATGCACCTACTGACTCCCTTGTGGCATATAATAGAGATTCATGGCCTGTTAGGGACGTAGCGGATGAGGAAAGGGTGATGCGCCACAGCGAGGGTATAGGTATCTGGCTCAGAAACTTGCTGCTGGAGTCTCTTTTCTTTGGGTCCATCCTCACTAACTCAAGCTTTTGAAAACGCGCTAGTGTAGCAATATGAAAGGCCCTGCTGGTGGCAGACTGGTACAGTGGCTATTGAGAACTCTTAAACCATCTTTTCTGATATTTCTAAGCAGGGAAGCTCGCTTAGTATCTCACCCACCCACTAACTCCAGAGAAAGGCTGGAATCTTTTTTTGTTGTGAATAAGGCTCTTTCCCTTTTGTGCGTCTGACCGGCATATGGCAGAGAATATCTAGTTTTACTTGTATAGGCTCTCCAAAAATGAGAGTTCAGGGCTCACTTGTCTTTTGGGAATTTTAGGATGTGAGCCCTTGGCATGTCACATACATGGATTATTTTATGGAGACCTCCGGAGTGGTAGTCAATAAATACTACAAGACATCTTTTAAAGAACTGTGCAATATGACATCAGCTGAAGAATACTGAAAGTATTATGTTGGATGCCTGCTTGCTCTAGACAAGGGCTAATGACAGGATATTTAGATAGATGAGATAGTTCTGAAGTCTGGTATATGAATTATGTGACAATTTTTGCTGTGACGTTTTGCTGTAAAACTATTTATGTATATGTATATTTTTTTAATGTCCTGCGTGTATGTTATATTGTTTGTTTAAAAAGCATAACTTTAAAGATTAAAACTTACAGCATGATTCGATGGATGAAAATCCTTTTCTCAGTCTGAGCGACAAGAACTTGCTCTAGATTTCTGGGGTTACTCGGGTTCTGCTGAGGTTCAGAGGGGATTTGGCCAGGTCCACTGGGGTGGATAGGGCGGAGTCAAGACTGATGTGCAGATGATCGGCCACAGCCTTTTGGCATAGGTGAGCTACACAGCAAAAGATTTTGACCAATCTTTAACAGTGGCTCGGATTGGCTCAGACATTTTAATGTAAGCGGCACGGGGAAGCCGCACCTGGAAGATGTAGCCACCGCTGGCCTAACTAGTCTGCGGGAGTTGCTTTGTTTTTATTCAGGGAAGCACTGGCTTTGCAGCTCGAATTGGACTGTCCTCTCTGGGGCATAGCCAAGCCTGGTTTGCATATGGTTTCTTCCTGTATTTTAATTACACAGATGACATACACAATTATGGAATTGAATGCACTCGGGGTGATTGGTAGTGGTTCAGGTTGATTCAAGCATTCCACCCGTCACTAACCTCCTGGTATCAAGCACATGCCTTGCTCCGTAGGCTTAGATGGTGCGGAGTACATGAGAGGTTGGTGCAAGCAGTATAAAAAGAAAGGTGTTCGGAGATTTTTGCAGCTTTGATTACTGTTTATTCAGAGAGTTCATTATATAAGGGAAATCCCACACTTGTAAGGAAAGTACCAAACCGAGGTTTTAAAGCTAGAATGCAGGTTTATCAAGAGGTCATGGGTGAAAAAAACAAGACATTTGTAAAAACAAAAAAGACTACTTTAAACAACAGTTGTAAAATAAAGAAGACTTAAAATCTAATTTTACAATTTGGATCCTTTATTTTTCGTTGTGTTATTTTTTTTAAAATAATATCAAAAACGGTCTGTATCTGGAGTACTTGTTGAGTGACAGACAGGCTATCTGTTGGTCTCAGGAGGTAAGCCCTGGAGGAAGAAGCAATAAACCGAAGAAGAGAGAGGGCTTAGTGTGCCAAGATGAGCACGCTTTAGAACACAGAGGCAAGAGAGGAGACTACAAGAGGAAAAGTTAAAGCTCTTGTTATCAGACCCTGGCATGTCCGTGTAGTTCCAGGCAGCAGGATGCCATGGCAGCCATATTGGAGTGGTTCATGTCACCCTGTTCTAATAACACAGTGAAATCTACAGCTAGGGTTTTTTAAAAAGGGAAGGAGATAGGGTGGCTAGGGAGGGTTTCTGTCCCATTTTTTTTTTTAAATATAATATTGACATGTAAACCCCGCATTAATGTGCTTAAAACAGCATTTAAGAACAGAAAATCTTATTTAAAATAAAATAGCTATACAACACAATAAATCCCTATACATAAAGTTATTTTAAACTTGATATTTCTATTTCAAGATTTTAAGAAAACGGTTCTTCACTTTTACCTTAAATAGAAACGTTAGTATGGCAGCGCTTACCCTTCTATAGATCAAAGTGAGTGATCAAATTGACCATTGATAATTTCATATGCATTTCTAAGTGACATATTTAGACACATGTAGAAGGATGCAAAGAACAACAATAAACATATAAAATCCCGGCAAAACCTAATAAGGCCTCTATGTAATGTGAATTTGTAGAGCTCTGCTTGTCACATGTGAGGGTGTGCAGGCGCTGACTAGGCAAGGCTGGGCCTGAGTACAGGCAGTCTCGATGTTCCCAAAAGAAGACTAACTGAATAGCCAGATCTTCAGCTTCTTGCGAAATTCAAGAAGTGAGGAGGAGGCCCTGATGTGCTGGAGGACGTTGTTCCAGGATTTGGCAGCTTGGTAGGCGAATGATCGACCGGAGAGGAAAGAAGCTAATTATTTGAGTGCTGGTCCTTGTATTTCCGCTGTGCGCAGTCTTGCAATGAGTGTTTTATAGTTGTTGGAGCTAAATTTGATTCTCTGGGTCAGTGCTTTTTTCTCACTCTTTTTCACTTGATGGTGATAGTATCTAAGTGCAATGTTGTGGGTGTTTCTTGCAGTGATTCCTCGGGTGGTTCTCCATTTCATTTCGAGTTGTTTGCAAACTCTCTTGGATTCCCTGAGGTCAGCATTGTACCAGCTAGCTTGTGTGTTGGATCGTTTAGGTTTGGCGTTTTCCAGGGGCACCAGGTTATTGGCGCAGGTGGTGATCCAGTTGTTGAAGTTGTTTGTGTCATTGATGAGGTCATAAGTGATGGTCTGGGTAGTTTAGTTGAAGGGTGTTGAGCCATTCCATTTCTGTAACTTTCTTCCAGATGCGACTTGTAGTATTGCTAGACTCCATAGGGGTGGTCGGTAGCACCGTTGGGTATAAGTGGGCGATGGAGTGGTCTGTCCATGTGAGTGGAGTGATGTGGCTGACTTTAACCTTGTTGCTGGAAGAGAAGATGGTGTTCAGCGATGTGGGTAGGGCCTTTTATGAGCTGGGTGTGGCCGATGTTCTGTAGACTTTCGAGAAGGTCCGTGGAGTTGGAGTCTATGGGTTCGTCGAGATGAAAGCCAGGATCGCCTAGGATTATGAAGTATGCGGTTCCCATGGCGAGGGGTGCCGAAGTGGGTGCGCGGACCAGTAGGCGAGGGTGATTTTGAAGCTTTACCGTCTGAATCTTGAAGTGCGTTACATAAAAGTGGCTTCTGGGTCACTGTAAGAGGTACACTTGATAGTGTCTCTGTGGATGATGGAGAGTCCACCTTCTGGTTTAACGGTTCAGTCGTGGTGCCGAATTTTGTACCCAATAGGGATTACTGTGGCAATGTCTGGTGCCAATGTGGGGTTGAGCCAGGTTTCGGTGAGGAAGAGGAAGAGGAGGTCCCAAATCTTGGTGGAGTGCCTGCTGAGTGAGCGTGCATTGAGGAGCATGCATGCAAGTGAGTATTGTTGTGCAGGGTGTGTGTGTGGTGCTGTGTGAGTGTGGGTCTTGAGTTCTGGCTTGGTGATAGGTGCGGTGTGTCTGTGGTGGGAGCGGGTGAGTGGAGGCAGGTGAAGTGGCAATGTGAGCAGGCAAAGGAGACCACCATGGGCTGAGGTGCAGTTCCGCAGTAGCGTTCATGGCGGCATCCAGCGTTGAGCAGGTGTAGCTCCAGTAGGCATTTGGCCCAAAGTTCCTGTCACAGTGTCCAAACAGGCTTGCTTTTGGCATGCCATTAGTACACCGGCAATGCACCCGCTGCGCTGCGGCTGCCAATAAGTAGGGCCAAAGAGAGTGGGAGGAGCGCGAGTGTGGTGGATGGGCTCAGCAAGAGCGGGAAAGTCCCTCAGGGAGCGCCAAGATGGGAAAACGTGATTGGCGGAGCAAGTCAAGGGGCAAAAACTGACAGAAGAAACCAAGATGCAAAACGGAGCAATAAAGGGAGCAAAAGATGCAAAAGGGGGCAGTTAAAAGGAACAGAGGATGCAAAAGGATCAGTTAAACAGAGGCAGGGGCAGATAGAACAGAAACACAAAGAAAGAAAGAGCAGTTACCGAGTCAGGGGGGCAGAGCCAGCATCTAACAGGAATAACAGCAGGAGAAAGACACCAACACAAGTTAGAAGGGCATGATCAGGGTCTCACTGAAGCAGAAGAGCGATGTCTGGGAACCTACTCTATAGAAATCCAAAGCATGCTATAACAATGTGACGCAATGTAGGTTAGCTTTGTTATCTTAGGTTGTTGTTGGGAACATCAAGGGAAAAAGCCAAAGGGTTTTTAACCAGGCCATGTGGCGAACACAAGTAAACAGCTAAGACATTCATACACCATGTAGCAGTGCATTAGCCCCACAACCCAGCGTAGCTACGTATGGGGAAAATCTTCAAGGATTTGTTAACTGCCAACAGGCGTTCCCCAAAAATTTCCTTTGTTAGGAACCAGTGCCAGTCTTGGGTGCCAGGTGAGATGGAGTTTAGTCAGCACTGATGGCTGTGGTCTGGTAGACAAACGTGATGCAAATTACTAGGAGCACAACAATAAGAGAAAAAGAGTGCAGTGGAGCTAAAGTAACAGGAGCTTGGCATACAGGTATCCAACTGAACTGGACCTCTAAAGTGGAGCTGAAGAGTACAACAGTGAATCAGTCCTTGCTATGAAAAGCACATCATCCCTTGTGGAGTTCATCCTTACAGACCTTTGAGGTCCTCCTCACTAATTCCAATATAACCAACTGATGGAGAGAACCATCACACGCCACATTAAACCTCGTTTCTCTCAGGATGAGGGTCAAGCCCTTCTGATGTACCAGTAGCGTGCAAGGCAGAGCATCAAATGCATCCATAAGATGGTCACATTAAAGATTTATCATCAGGCTGAGGCTGCCAAAAAGCTGCCCCCCCCCCCATTGCACATCCCCCATTCACCACAGTGCGGTACTACTGCCAGCATGCGTCGCACCAGCAGGAAAGAAAGCACAAGTTGTAGGGGTCCGAGCCGATAGGCCCGGAGAACGAATCCCCGGATCCTCAGGCATATATGAATTAACTTCCTCCGAACCTATGGTTGGATACCCAACGGACAGGTAGGACCCACCGTTTCCCTAAAGCTGAGGTAAGGGCCGTGGTGGTTAATAAACCCAACCTAGGGAAGGGAAAAGCAAATGCAGCATCTGCACTGAGAACCAGTACTATTACAGCACCGAGATGTTAGGACGCAAGAGACTGCAGAAACCTGCTGACTCAGAAACAGAGCCTTGTCGGCATGGCAAAGGAGCTCCATAAAATAGGAAAACTGATAAAAGGATGGAAAAGTCATAAAAGGGCTATGTAAACCTCTCCAGATAATTGCCAGCAAATCAATTGAGTAGGCCTGAGCCCAACCGCATGCTTCTTTTGAGCACCCTCCTGGTAAGCCTGGGCTGTTACCCTTTCACTTGTAACACTTGCCACCCCATGTGTCTGCTTTCAAGCTGGTACATGGTGGCATAAAAGAAATTGATTATCTGTAGTACTGATCTGTTTGACAATAAAAAACAAACCTAGCTGGATCACAAACTTTTGAAACGTAAAGCAGCTGGCCATGCTAAACATCGAATCCATTTGTATTTTGAAAATATTATTGATCAAAGCATAAGGATTTCATTTAGAGTCACAAGGTATGTTAAATACTGCATTCTTTATCAAGTAGAGATATACTAGAGGCAAACCTGCTGGCTACAACATCAAACCTAACATTAGAGTCACTTTATTCAGGATTTGTGCTTGCTGTTTTTGGCATAGGCAGAGCTGAACAGATCTGGTGGTTAAGACCTCACAGAATACATGACAGCAGAGTGGCACACATGCTGTTATGCATGTATTCAAAGCCTTCTTAGAATATTACGGCTGGATTAGGTAACTTGTAAAAATGCTGCTGAGCAGATGAAAACTTGTGAAAATCTAACCCAACTCTAGATAAGTTTGACAATGGCCGCTGTAATCACCAGGAGAGTGTTTCAGCATCAATACTGAGCCCTGGGGGTATGAATCCCAGCATTCTGAGTTGCTGAGGGCCCACAACATCAGCACAGGGTTCTGTTTGAGTTGGTAAGAATCCCTGCAAACTCCAAGGATTTTAAGTTAGGTTGTTAAGGGCTCGCAGACACCCCTTGCAGTTCTGTTTGTGTTGTAAAGAACCATTGGTGAAAGCATGGTAATCTTGTTAAGTAGGCAAATTCTCCTGGGAATCTCTATGGAATTTCAATGTGGCTGTTAAGAATCAATGACATTGTCACTGAGTAGCAAAGGAGACGCATCCCATTTCATCGAGTAGAGAAGAGCACACGGTGATGTTGTATATGGCCTCTACAGGAAGCCTTTGTCATGAAAACCCGGATTGCGATTCGGTTATTTACTGCTGTGACGTTGTAACAGGTGTTAACCAAAGTAGTTACCCACTGTTGTGGTGTCACCCGGAGAGGCTCTCAATCACCATTTGTCTGCTGCCGTCAAAGACCCAAGCAGGGTGGCAGAATGGTGGTTGGCTGTCTCACCTGGCTTCTCCCACATCTCCCAGGTCTCGACACACCCGATGGAGGCGGGAGAACACGGGCAGCACTGTGGCTGCGCCATCCGCCTTCTTCCTTGTCAGTGTGAGTCTCTACAGACCCATGCTGAGAGATCAATTCAAGCCGCACTGACAGCTGTCAGCTCGATGCCAGCTCTCCACTCTTACTGTTGGAGTGGGGAGCGCAGCTTTGGACTAGGAGGGTGTGGGATTACGCAAAGGTCGATGGCGATGGGTGGAAGGAGCCAGGTTATTTTTTTCGGTTTGGGCGGAGGTATGGTTTTTTCAGAGGGTGTGGTGGTGGCTGGCAGGTTGCCGGGAATGTTATTGGTCCAGTTTGTTTTGGTGGGGTGTGGAGGGATAAGCAAAGGGTGGTGGAAATGGGTGTCTGAAAACCAGGCTTTGCTCTCTGTGTCTATTTGATGCCACTCAGAATCCTTTGATGAAAAGCATCTATCAATTACCCATTTATAATTCTATATATTATGATTTTTTTCAGTAGTGAACATTGTTCAGGAATCTAATACAATTCTTAGCCCGACACATGACAAATGTCATATGACAACAGACATTGCCTCTAACATAAGAATTTGAGCAAGTCAATGCAAATATACATATTAAATATTGACCAGCCGTTTTGTGAAGGAGCGAATAGTAATCGTTAATAATGTTTGTTTCTAAATAAATAAGATTTGGGAAATATAGGGTCTGGAATCATAGGATCAGGAAGTCACTTGTAGGCATGGCTGTTTTATCTGAACCTAACAAGTACCTGCATGTCCGACACATATTGTTCAGGTTGGAAGCTCAGTGTAAACAAGAGTGATATTTAGGGTGTCTCTCCAGTTAGTGGAGGGCTTTCTGGTGGGTGATGACTCTTTAATAACTCTGAGACACACACATCATATACATTCACTGTTAATGCCCAGCTTGAAATTGCGATATCAAAAGAGTGAAGATGGGGAATTCAAAAAAGATTAGAGCCTTTAGAGATCAATAGATTGTGCCACGCTGCTAACATAGATAAAACTTGAATCCCTAACACAGCAAAATTACTACTACATTTTCATTTACTCTTCTAAATGTATGCCTCCCTCCAACCACTTGCTAACCCTGTTTTCTCGTGGTCGCAGCTCGTCCTTCTACCTCCTAGGTTCTGGAAAGAAATGCAATGCATGTATGTGTTTAAAGCCTGCTTAGAATATTAGAATATTAGGTGCTTCTGCAACTGATCCTTTACAATCCATCTGTAATCTCTCATTATCTTCAGGCATGGTACATTCAGAGTGGAAAGGTCCCTTGCTGATAAAGCCTACAGCCGACCCCTCTAATCTCAGTAACTTTCGACCAGTATTACTTTTACCATGCCCAGTAAAGATCCTAGATAAACATGTCAATACACTCTTATCAGCCTATCTGGAGCCTAACCACTTGCTTGACCCAGCCCAATCAGGGTTTTTCCCTTCACATGGTACCGAATCTGACCTTCTTTCTGTTCTGGACATTCTTCGAATGGCGGTCGATATGGGCCACTGAGTCCCTAGTGGTATTTGATCTTTCAGCCGCCTTTGATATGGTCACTCATAAAATGTTGATTTCCAGAATACCAGAAATCAGCATTAGGGCTCTGCTTGTTGCTGGTATTTCTGCTTTCTTGCGAAAAGATATCTAGCTGTACATCTCCCACCCCGATTTCACTCAGATTTTAGAACTATTGGTTAAGAGCTACTGCAGGGCTTTTCCCTGAACCCCACCTTATTTAATGTCTATCTTAGCCCGCTTGTCCATCTGATTCGGAATCATGGAGTAAACTATGCTGATGACACTCAGCTCCTCATATCTGTTGAACAATTTTCTCCAGGTTCTCTCGAGGCCTTCCGCATTTGTATGCATCATATCACTGTTTTGCTTGCCCAGAATTCAATGAAGATAAAACAGAGATTGTTTGCTGCTCCATAGGTAATACCCCCCCCGTATCCACTGCCTGCTGATTTCTGGTCTCTGCCAGGTGAGGCTATTCCTATAGCTTCCTTGTCTGTGAGATATCTGGAGTTTAATTTCAGTGAGGATCTCTCCCTAACCAGCCTGGTTACCAAATTTTCTTCCATTTGTTTTTTCTTGTTGAAGAATTTATGGAAAATTCTCCCATTTCTTCCTGTTAACATGAAACCACTGGTGGTCCAGCCAGGCTGTGTTATGGGAACTTTTTGTTTTTGTGTTCCCCTGACTGTCTGCTCAGGCGCATGTATTGGATGCAGAGTCCGCAGCTAGACTAGCATTGGCTGTTCCCCACCATTCTTCTGCCTCAAAAGCCTTGGACAAACTACACTGGCTTCCTGTGCCTAAAAAGATCATCTTTAAATCCTTTAGCATTGTGCATAAGCCAGTTCACTAGGCTGGCCCCCTTTATCTTTAAAATAAATTCTTTCACTAATACCCTAAACACTTGGTGTGTTCCTCTGATGCCAACTTGCTCATTCTTCCTAAGGTTAATCAAATTTGTTCTGGGGGAAGATCTTTTTCGGTGAAAGCTTGCAGTCTCTGGATTAATCTTTCCCTCTCTGTCCGCACCTTGGAGGAACTTCTTGCATTTATGAAATCCTTACAGACTTGGCTTTATACTCTCTAATCTGCTGTTTAGGAGGTTTAGTGCAATATATAGCTGTTGTAAGCACAGGGCACCTTTCTAGGTTTCAGTTGCACTCTAGAAATGCATAAATAAATAAACAAACCACAGCATACATGTCCCTTTGAGTCTACCCCAAATTCCTGTGAAGCTCCAGCATTTCTTTGTATCTGTTAGTAAGAGTTCAGGGTGAAGTGCCTAGTATAGATTCTTCATGAAACTTTGCTTAGCACCATCAAGCCTGTATGATTTCAGATCACATGCATGGGAGAGAGCTTATTGCCAAAGTATGGGGCTTCAAGGAGACAAGATTTTGTTGTTTGTTCTTCTGTATTTTTTGGCATTTTGAGAGGTTTTTGTGGCAGGCGATGATTAACTATGAAGTATAACGTTTTTGTATTTGATTTGTACATTTTTAACCTCCAAGTGAAGTTATTGATGGTGATGACTATAGGAAACACAGCTGTGGTCCAGAAGGATGCAGGCGAAAGCTCACTCACTGTTTTGTTATCTTTCTTTCAGGCGGTGTTCACAGACTTGGAGATTCTAGCTGCGTTATTTGCAGCCTCCATCCATGATGTGGATCACCCCGGGGTGTCAAACCAGTTTCTCATCAATACGAGTAAGTGAAGCTCGTCGCCCACAGAAAATACTAGATCCTGGCACATATGACTAAGCATAGGGCCGCACAGATCACATTGGTGTTGAGAATGATTCTCCTTGCTCTCTAAAGTTTTCCTATGCATTGTGTAAACAAGCAATACGTTTTCCACATCAGCAAACTGTTTTAGGAGTGCTGTGTTTTAAGTGGGATACATTAACACGCATTCTCAAGGCTGCTATATTTTTAATGGGACAGGATCAGCACTTTTGAGCTGGGCTACTGTCCTTCTAGTGGTATAGGTGCTTTCATTTCTCTGTTGGGCAACTACATTATTGTCAGGATAATACAAGCTGTTGTCAGGAAGACAAGTATCCATTTCATTACACAATACCACCGGTTTCTCTTGGCGTCAATGGTCTACAGATATAGTTCAAAATGGACACGTTCCATCAGTACTGCTATACCTACAATGGGACAGTACTGAGCTTTAGAAAGAGCTAGTGCAACAGGATATCTGCACCTATCTTCTTTCATTTGAAGTGTAGCTTAGAGTGTGTTAAGGATTGTCTAGAGTTATTCTACATCATTCTGGATCTTACTCAGAGAAAGTCAGCATTAACAATGCTGGTATGTGAACACGCTTGACAAATACCTCTTACCACAACACATGTCCAAATAGCAATCCAGAATACAAGCTGAGGTTGAGGAGTGTTATGTGCTTGTCTGTATGGCATTTTTAAGGGTAGTATTTGAATTATCAGTTTGTCCACTGACTGAGGGATAGTTCGAGGTGTAACTGGGTGACTAGTGACAACATTTGTGACTGCAATCATTTCATTTAAGTGGAGAAGCTTATGGGATGTACAATGAGGCGCAAGGCAAACAAACATGTCATCTGTGTGCAAGCCTAGTTTGTATATACCACAGGGTAGACGTGGAATCCAACGTGCCAGGTAAATGTGGCCATTGTGGCCCACAAAATATAGGATTGATGGATTCGCATTTTTCTTTGCTTTTTGCACCAAAGTAGCGTGTCTTTGAAAGTCCAGACCCTATCTCTGTTGCATGGTTCAAGGCTTGCTGGTGGAAAGGAGGGTAACGCAGCTGATAAAGAAGAGACAATATTCTTCCATTCCATTTCTTATAGAATGTGAGGAAGGCTAAGACTTCGCAGTTTTTCATACAGCTCTTAACCCTAAAGCGGTCTTGTGGCCACATTTATGTTACCTGATAAAGTGACTTTTATACATAGTTGTGGTTCAGTGAATACAAAATCAAAAAAGCCTTGAAGTGTACAATGCACATCATAACTCACAGCCCCATGATGTTTTAGTCTTTGTAGGCAACCTTTTTTTAAATCATTTTATTCTCTAAGAGGTGTGCTGAGCATGGTAGAGGTCTGAGATATGGTGTGCATTGTGCAATGCACACTATAACTGGCACATTTCGAAGTTTTTTCAGTTTTGTATCGCTAAACTAACTTATGGGTAGGCCCTAAACAGCCCATAGGGTAGGTTGCAGTGTATTTAAAAAGTTTGACATGCACTATTAAGTTTTACATGTCTTGGTAGTGGAAAAACTCCTAAATTTGTGTTTTTTTTACTGTAAGGCCATCTGTCCCATACAATAAAATTGGGTTGCCTTTTTACATTTAATAAGTGCTAACCTTTGATAGGGAACAGGTAATCAGTTCTCGTTTGGTGTCTACGAAATTGTCATTAAAATCCTCTTTAATGCTAAAGTCAGATTTTAAGTTACAATTTTGAAAATGCCACTATTAGAAAGTTAATGAAGCGATACGTGTTGGTTGAGATGCACTCGTGATTAATCCAGTATGACCATAACAAATTTGAAAAATTAGATACGAACTTAATAATCTTAGTGTGCACTTGGTGAGGGGGTTCCACCTCAACCCCTTACATGTAAATCTCTGATAACTAGAACCGCTGGTCTAGACACCATGTGCACTACTGTGTCCCCCTACGGGGTTCCTGATCAAGTGTGACTTGCTTAGACATGGATAACAATAGTATCAAACAACTTAAAGTGAACAGCCAAATTTTGTTTCCAAAACACAATGTTAATCTGGAATGAACATAAAGTCCGTTAAAAGAAGACAACGCAGTGATTGGTAAGTCGTCCAATTGAAAGATGCTTCTTTAATTTGCAAGAAGAGTGATGAATCATTTCAATCCCAATGCATTTCGGGCCTCTACCAGGCTCTTCATCAGGGATATCTATAAGCAAAAATACATCATATGTACCATCAATGTATTTGAAACCATACATGTTTTAACAATGCCTGTGTGAACAGATCTGTAAAAACAGTTATAACCTCATAACAAGAGAGCCATAATTTGATTGGAGGCAAATTAGAATGTGAACCATGCGCTGACGATCAAATAAGTGAGAAAGCTAAGAAAATTAGAATAAGAATGAAACTAATACCTTCTCAAACTCCTGCTCACATCTACAAAACGCAAACCTATATCACCAACAGAAACGTGAACTACTCAGTTGATTAGAGTGTGCGATAAAGAACCACAGCCGCTTCTAGTCATGCACTAAATTACACGTGATCAACTTGTGTATACTGGTGTTCTCATGGTGAATGGGAGTTAATGTTAAGTGAAAGCATGCTGAATTTAAAATGTCAAAATCCTGACCTTGCTGTAATTATGGAACAACGGAGCTGATAAACAAAACGCCGTGATCCGCAAATGACCGGATTCCTTGACGATCGTAAAGCAAAAAGAAAAGTGATATGTAAACCGGTCTGCAAAAGTAATAAAAACACGCTCTCAAACTGTTATAACAGGAAATTCTCACCGTGTACTGACCTAGTCATTGCCAACGCATGAAGCTTGTGCAAACGTGTCTCGTGCAGGTACCGTGGTGACCCAAACCCGGAACCGCCATTGAATGAAAACTACGTGAGTTGCCATAATTAACCTGCGTGCCCCGACGTAATTAGGTGAAAGAGGCGTAAGGAAAAAGTTGTTGCATTAATGCTGTTATGTATTTCGATTGAACTTTGTACATTTTTTTCAAATCATGTAATAAGAGATATTACATTTGATTGATAGAAATATGATGTATTTTTGCTTATAGATACCCCTGATGAAGGGCCTGGTAGAGGCCCGAAATGAATTGGGATTGAAATGATTCATCACTCTTCTCCAAATTAAAGAAGCATCTTTTAATTGGACGACTTACCAATCACTGCATTGTCTTCTTTACATCATATTAATGGACTTTATGTTCATTCCAGATTAACATTATGTGTTTTGGAAACAAAATTTGCCTGTTCACTTTAAGTTAATTGTTTTATACTATTATTATCAAGGTCTAAGTAAGTCACACTTGATCAGGAAGCCCGGAGGGGGACACATTAGTGCACATGGTGTCTAGACCAGCGGTTCTGGTTATCAGAAACTAATAGAAAGTTGGCATTTTCCTGCCTTATTCGGTGCCTACAGCCTGTTCCTGGGTCACATGATATGGTGTAGTTGGCAGCTGGACTGTGTTTATTCTTCCCAGACAGCCACACAATAGAGGGAGTAGGTGTGCCTGGATGGGCTACTAACTGGCAGGATGGGGAGCAGAGCTGAGCTCAGCCCCACTTGCAACTTAATAGGCTGTCCCCTGCCTTCACATAAAGGATTTGTCACCACTGCACTATTCATGCAGCCAGTGTGGAACCAGGGCTGGGGAGGCATGAAACTTCAAGAACTTCAAAGGGAATTCTCTAGACAATTCTACCTTAAAAAAGATATTGGGTATAAAAATAAGATCGTCCGACCCACTCATCAGTACACTCCTGGACCTGTGGATACTAAAGAAGAAGGACTGCTGTGCTATTTTGCTAGAAGAAGGACTGCCACTCTGCTGCCCTGTTACTCTGCTGTCCTGCTGCCTGTTTTGCTGAGAAGACTTGAACTGCACCCTTAATCCCAGCCTGGAGTGACTTCAAGGGTCAGCTGACTGACCTCCTGTTCTGAGCTACAGGGACATAACAAGCTCCAGAGGACTCCATGCAACTGCCCAGGCAGCCTGTTGCACTGGACCTGCCTGGGCCTGCCTGAGCCATGCTGACTTCCATTGGAGTGAGTTCCTGATCCCCAAGTGGTGCTTCCCCAAGTCATGGGCCCATGGCTGGCATCAGAGAGAGCTCCTACTGGCCTAGCACAAAGCCCTTGCCACATGGCTGGCAGCTGTACCGGAACCGACACCGAGGGACACAAAGCCCTGCAAAGCGTCGCTGCACAGCTCATCAGAACCGATGGAGAGCTACGCAAAGCACCGCAAAGCCTCACAGCTCCACTGCCACGGATGCCTGGCGATGCGAAGCCTCGCAAAGCAACAGCGCACAGACTGCACACCAAGGACATAAGGTACAAACCTCAGTGGACTGTCCTATGCCCAGCCTGCGCTCCATCGTGGTCGGCCTCAACTTGTGACTTTGTCACAGTCCAACGTGACCAGATGTCCTCATTTGGCTCTTTGCGCCTTTTGGTGCTATTTTTACCTAACTCTTAAAAATTGCATATCTCCAGTTCTACTGATTAGATTTTTATCATTTTGGTCTCAAATAATTTATAAAATTTAACTCTATTCTGTAAACTGGTTCGGGATTTTTCTTGTGTTGTGTTTTCACTTTATTACTGTTTGAAGTGCTGCATAGACACTTTAACACACAGCCTCTAAGTTAAGCCTGATTGCTTTTGTGCCAAGCTACCAGAGGAATGAGCACAGGTTAAATTGGGGTTTGCTTGTGATTCACTCTGACAAGAAATGTGGTTGCTGCTTGAGTAGGGTTTTGCCCCACTCAATCAGTAACCCAATTTCCTCCACAATCTTTCAAAGCTTCTACCACATTATGTGCAGATTCTTCACACAGGGCTAAAGTTATCATCAAATTAACACTTGTAAGGGCCCCTTTTTTTAAATTCCCCCCTTTGATGGACCTGCACAAGTGGGATACTAAATGACTGCCAAATTTTATGCATATTCACCTAGCAGTGCAAAAGTTATAAACAAATCCACAAATAGCTTTTCAACTGACAAGATATGCAAAAGCCCACCCGGCAAATTTTTTAAATGGTTATATTTTAAAAACTATTGAATAGATTTATACCAAACCACAAAAAGCACACTTTCTGAGTAAAGTTCTTCTGTCATGTCAAGTTTGGTGTAAAATCTGTTGAGCAGTTTAGTGCTGTAGTTATGAGCAAAGATTTGTCTGAAGGTGGTAAAGATTAAACTACCTGCAGCCTTCATACTGTAGTGAAAACTTTACAGATAACCCATCTTTTGAAGCAAAACAAGCACATGTACATAGCTTAATACCTGGTGCACACAGTCTTCTATGTTACATATAAATTGTCATGATGAGACAATTCTGTATAATAACTCAAGGCTACTTACAATACTTAGTATGTAGAATCTTTGCCCTGTTGCAAACCTACTTTACATCGCCTAAAGACTTGTGTGGAACATGCTGAACACAAGTTTTCAACTGTCGCCTGCACACAGGGTTACTCTTTAATGCAAACATTTCTAATGTGTTCAATACCTGTACACAGCTGCAGTGTATTAGGAGCATATGTGGTTTGTAAACACTCTGACCCATTAGCTGGACATAGGCTGTACAAAATTAGTTAAAGAAGTACTATGGTAGTTATGCGCCACTACGTAAACTTTAGATCAAACTAACATACTCTTTGGATAATGTCATCAGAGATGTAATCAGGTATGTCATTTGAGATGTCATGAGTGATGTCGTAAATGATGTCATAGAACATGTCATAGGTGATGTAATATGTGAGGTCATAATAAGTACATGGTGGGGCCACAGGTTATAGTTAGCTCTGCTAACTATATATAACTGGTGAATTTCTGTGTTCTTTAGTTCAAAACGTTTATGTTGTCACTGGCATTCATCTAACTATAACATTACTTCAACCTTCGGTTTTTTCAGTGAATACATATCTAAATGTATATGTACACATACATATAGGTACACATACATATGGGTAGGGGTTAAATGGCTTGATTGTCAGTTGCCCCTGTAACCACCTGACTGGTGAATGTCAGAATGCCGTAGTTTGAAATGTTGTCTGACATATTTTGTCTTAAATATTTTTAACAAACATATCGCCCCATTTTGTCTACATTTTCAAATATTAAATTCGGTGAGGCAATAAGTTGGTTAACAATATTCAGGACACAATATTTATGGTAGCTGATGTTCTGATTGAAGTTTTCTGGTGCCGATCCACTACAACACATAACAGGGTATTGTGAATCCGCCTTGCAGCACCTGGGTTTACAGTTTCAGTTGTCTGCCTTGAGGCTTCCATCCAACAAACCTACCCAAGCTTCCCACAGAGCTGAGACATGCAATCCTTTGAGCTTCCACTTACACACTGATACCTTCAACAGGACAGTCTCATCAACAGGGGCGGTTCGTGATAATAAGCGGAGGGCCTCGCCCATCCAATTTTGTAAAGCCATATTACCATCCATATTTGTTTAATGAAACAGTGCCTTTGCGTGCCTAATGTGAGGCTCACTGACATAGATGTTGTCAAGTCAGGCAGAGAGCCAAGCAGTTTTCCTAAAGCCCATGCCCGAGTGCACATGTGCCAGTTATTGTGACTTGTAAGCAAGCTGTGTGGGCTGACATGGTGCCAGCCCTGGCTTCCGGTACTCGCAGGTCCTCACGGACCATCCACTGGTGACACTAAGCAGCGTCAGATTTTGAAGCAGCCCCGTGCACGTAGTGTCAGCCCTGTAGTTCCGGGGCTGCTCGTCCATTATTGCTAAAGCTGCCTCCACATCACCCTTTCCTAAGCCGTCACAGGATGGGGTGTGGTCAGCAAGCATAGTTGACACCACCCAACCCTGTGAGGAGTTGGGACAGGGAGGGGTTACAGGAGGCTGCCTTTGCAATAGTGCATGCTAGTCTGTGAGTGACTTGACATCACAGAGTCATGACTCTGTGACGTCAGGTCACGTGCTGTAAACAGATACACTGAGCATGCTTCCGCCATGCCTCGTGTATCTGTTTGGAACATTTCAGGTGAAGCGTGGTTTTGACTCTTGAACTGGACTAGTGTGCAGTACCTCCGTCTGGCTGCGCCACCGACTGCTGCCGGGACTGAAGTGCCCAAGACTGCACAGTACTGGACTGAGGACAAGACTTCCTTGCCTCATCCTCGCCCAGGTAAGTGTATTTTATAATATTTCAAAACAGACATTGAAACAGGTCCCTCTCGTGCCCTATCCTATACTCATGTCCTTAACCTTATAGTTTTAAACATTCAATGTTCAGAAATCGTGCACCTTTTTTTTTGCCAGTAAAGACTTCACTGGCAACAACACTGCACAAGTTTAGAACAAATAATGCTAAAAACGTTAAAGATAATCTTAAGCATTTTAGTTCCCTTCATTTATATTTACAGCGTTTACCTAATCTTGCATTCCCTTATATTTAAAAGATCGTGTGCTTCTGGTTTTTTTGTGTTGGATATTACTCTCGTATAATGCATACTTTTAGTGAACATAGAGTGAACATTACAGGTGTGACTAAGAGACTAAAGACCAGTACTCCTCCCACAGGCCTCAGTACTATTTAATTCACTGTCTCAAAATTTCAGACTTTTCAATAACAATTATTTTCAACAAAATCATTATTGTTACTAATTTAGTCAACAGCTAACATCCACGGACAAAGCCAAAAGTTGTGGATGGTTTTATGTGTGTGTCAGGTGTTGTGTTATATATCTTGATGCAATAGCAGAAAGTGCAGCGAGAAAGCAACTATGCACACTATGGGAATCTTTGGTTTTCATGTTTAAGCCGCAACCCTTTTGAGCACCCACCCCCCATTTTTTCATGCGACCTAAAGCCCTGTCTGCACATATTAATTAGTGTATTTTCTTCCAAAGTCAATTCCATATACAGTGCAAGATACTGGGCAAGTACACACTTTAAAGATCCTGATGTTGTCACACTGTACAATCTACACACTATAGTAGCTGTTGAACATATTTAATGTAATAAGATATGGGGCAGTATTCAATGTGGGGAGAGGATGTGGCCTAATGGCTAGAGTGGGCGACCTCGAAGCTGGGGAACCGGGTTCGAGTCTCGGCAGGGACGCTCAACATCCTGTGATTCTGGGAAAATCACTTAATCTCCCCATGCCTACCCAAAAACAAAAAATGAATGTGTCCTGTAATGCAACCGGTGCTCATGTAAAGCGCTCTGATACCTTTGAGTCGAGTTTGCGCTATATAAAACTCCCCCCCCCCCCCCCCAAAAAATATATATATTCCAAGACTACACGTCCACAATTGCTTTAAAAACCACCTTGCTTTGTCACTAAGGGGCTCATTACGATGTCGGTGGGTCCGACACCGACAGCTCATCGGTGTCGGACCCACCGACATCTGCAGCTGCGGTCTGCCCGCTGCATTACGATGCGGCGGGCGGAGAGACCGTCAGCGGTGCTTCGGATGGGCTCAAGGAACCAGTCGGTGCATCGGAGGGTCAGTAATCCCTACAAGAAGGGCGGTGTCTGCTCAGGCACCGCCGTAGGGATTACAGTGTCCCTTTCTGCCTGCCTGCCCCTAGCAGGGCCCCCTTCTCCCCTGGCCCTCCCCATGGGGTCTGGGGGGCACCTCTGGTGCCCCCCAACTATCCCTGCGCCATGTTTCAGGCACAGCATGGTGCCTGCTACATGGTGCAGGGATGTTTTTAAAGTGATCATTTTATTTTGGGGCGTGTGCTGCAGCCTGCAGCACACACCGCAATAGAAAATTTACACATTGCGACCGCCATGACGGCGGTCGCATTGTATTCAGGGCAGCGGGACCGCCGACTTCTAGTCGGGCGGTCCTGCAGTCCTGCTTCTTCTATGGTGCCGGTCGGACGAGAGTCCGACCGGCATCGTAATCAGGCCCTAAATTCTTTATTAAAAATTGCTATAAAATGCACTATTTGGTGGTACTCTTTTTTCAAACTTTTCTCAGGGGGAGACCCCTCAAACCCCCTGTTGTCATTTGGGCTTTGCTCGCTTGCCACTTTAAGTTCATCCACAACTTTTACACCACACCATTTTCAAATGTTACCAGCCACCACTCATGGTCAAGTTCGTAACTCGCCAGCAAATGTGTCTGTTTCTTCGCCCTCAGTCTGTCTCTTGTGTCTCCTAGATTCGGAGCTGGCCCTGATGTACAATGACGAGTCTGTGCTGGAGAATCACCACCTTGCCGTAGGCTTTAAGCTGCTTCAAGAAGAGAACTGTGACATTTTTGTGAACCTCACCAAACGCCAGCGGCAAACCATGAGGAAAATGGTCATTGATATGGTAAACTTCAGGGTTTATTTTTGGTTTTAAGTGATCAGAATCTTTCTGTTGCATTAAGTTTAAAGCTGATCCAAACTCCCTAAGTAGATCTGTATCCTAAGGGCTATGTTTAACACAGACATATCTTTAAAACCTCAATTTAATGCTGCCACCAAACCGGTCCATGCCCTGCCAAGCAGTTCTGTAACCTAACGGCCATGTGTAACATAGATATATATTTAAAACTTCAAGCGAATGATGTCCCCAAAACAGGTCCATACCACACCAAGAATGTCTGTAACCTAAGAGATAGATTTAACGTAGACATACTTTTGCGTTCACAAGTGAATGTTTTCACCAAAACAGGTATATAAACTGTAAAGCATAAAGTAGGTCTGTAACATAAGCGTTCCAAGCCGAACTTGGAGTCGGCAAAACTCTGCGAACTCCGCCGGTGGAGCGGAATTATTTACCCATCCCTACTTCGAAGTCAATCTGCTGATATGTCAAGTTAAGTGACATCTTCATAGCACTTTGCCTATTACATATGGCTCTTCATCACACAGTCTCAGGCTGCATCAAGGTTACATCTTCAGGCTGACTTACTCAAGAAAAGCCCCCTTGATATTATAGGCCACATTTCACTACATTCCGTCTTGAAAATAGCAATCCTTCACTATTAGATTAATTCATTCTGGGTTTCGGGGGTTGGACCCTCCTAACATTGCATCTTTGCCTGAAAACCAACTTCACCAAATTCCGCAGAGGAGCGTAAACTCGTCTCTTCTGGCAAGTGCCTGTGCATGACCTTCCTACCCCCAAACCTGGTTCCATTAACAAAGTTCAGTATTCATTTTTCCCTCCCCTCCACAGGTAATACACATTGACACGGCCATGAGGCTGCATAAAAAGCTGTACAAAAGAAGTTAGTTTTTTTGTGGTTACAATGAATTTTCTTTAAAAAAATAAACAAATAGATAAAGGATACTGGTGTACATCTACAAAACTATAACTTTATGCCGTAAACACAAAAACTGTACATAATCCTAATAAAAAAGGGGTTGTTGGATAAAAGCCCAGAAAACATTTTTTCATATTATTTTTGTTCTCAGAAAGAAATATTTTCTGGCAAAAATCTGCAAGACGTCAAATGTAGATGTATTATCTTAGCAAGTTATTTTGCTGAAAAACACAAGTTATTTTCCAATTATATTTTTTTCTGGAAGTATTTGCTAGAAAAATAGATAAACTGAAAAATGTGGTTAATTTCTCAAAAGTTATAACTGAAAGAAATAGTACGTTATAACTTCATAACATTGCACACAGATCGATTTTCAAGGAGCAGAATTATAAACAATTTCATGTAGGTGTGGATGTCGGTTGGTGGCTAAAATAGAGCCACCCATTGTGAGCTTCAAGGTTGAGATGTGTAACCTCCTGGAGGAGCAAGATTTGTGAGTTTGATTGGTGGGCTGTGTAGGCTGGTCACCAGTGGCCGAAGTGTGGTCTGCAGACCCCCAATTTGGCCCTCTTCCTGGAAAATGAGCTTGGTGTTTCCCCACCCTCTGAGTTACTGATACCGTGGGCGCGAGTAACTTCGTGAGTGGGTAAAATATGGCCCATTATGATGTGGACATTAAGAAGCCGCTAAAGAATTTGTAATTACTGAGGGATCGGTTTTTCTAGGACCAGTTCACCCAGCCATTCTTCATGATTTCACAGACTTTCACACAGATATTTTAACTGTTTTCAGCAGCTGCAGTCTAGTTGTGAAAATAAAGTTAACTTAGAACTCCAAAGGCGCTGGTAACTTCTGTTACCAGCCCCACCAGAATTAAGAGGCCACTCTTAATGAATACCTAACACTCTATTTCTTTGCTTGTGCTACTCAGGTACTTGCTACGGACATGTCCAAGCACATGAGCTTGCTGGCAGACCTAAAGACCATGGTGGAGACGAAGAAGGTGACCAGCTCTGGTGTGTTACTGCTGGACAACTACACAGACAGGATACAGGTGGGTGGCAACTGGTTCCCCATTTCCAAGCATATAACTATAGTAAGTGGCCAGAGCCATGCCCGACACTTCTACAATGAAAGTTCACAGAGGGATTTAAACATTTTCAGAGGAGCAGAGCTTATCTGTTGCGTCATAATCATCCCTTTTTGTGCTCATGGTCATTATCCAGGATGCTAACTAAGCTGCGACGTAGCAGGCATTTTGCCCCTTCAAATGACTTTGTTTACAGTGGTCACAGGATATCATTTTCATCACATGAGCCCGTATCTCTCTTGGGTCGAGTCTATAAAGTATGGCACTAGTTGCTTACCTGTGCCTTCAGGGTTGGGCTCTATCACTCCGGGGTAGATTCCATACTGTATGTTACATCTGAGATTTATTGCGGAAGTACAGACCTGACATTTCCCCAGAAACAAGCTGGCATCTGAGCACCACCCACCCAAACACCATATTAGGTGAGAACCAAACACTCCACTCAGTGTGTTTTAAGACCGGTACAAGAACGAGGTCTGTTCTAAGAAAAGTCACAAACTGCAAAAATAGTTTTCTAATACGACTGACTGTAAGCACTTCAGGCCATGGACTATAATTATCCTTCACCTATTGTCCCTGACTATTTTCTCTGCCCTCCAGAATGGGACCTCAAGCCTTGGCAAACTGTCTAGCCACTAGCTACCTTCAACTCTCCTAATCCTATCTCACTCATTCTATAAGGATGTGCAACTCTCGTACGAAGAGACCGGCCACTGCCACTACGTCTGAATACTTAAAGCATTCTAAACTCTTGCTATTTAGGCTTTGATATTGTCAATCCTTGCAGGTCCAACTCATGTCCCTAACCAGTCTCTAAAGTGGACACTTGAAAGTATTGTAAAGTCTCTCATTAAAAATCAGCAGCGGGCCATGCAGGTAAGAGCAGTGGGCGGTTGGGGGGGGGGGGGGGATTTCGACTGACAACGACGAGGTAAAATGAATTATTTATTTAATTTTCCCTCGTGGCCATCTCTCGAATCCCCCCCAACCCGGCCCCACCGCTCTTACCTGCACGGCCCGCTCCTGTTAAAAAAATATATGTGCCGTGCATCGGGGATACTTAAGTGAGATCATCCCAGTGGATTGAAGTCCTCTCTTACCTTCCTCCCACATGCATTCACACTGCTCAGCTGTCAACGTCGGCCCCTACCCAAATAATTTAATATCCCTGTTCCCTCAATGAGACTCCACCATAGCATCTTAACCTTTTAAATTAGCTCAGGAAATTCTGCAGTACCTCCTGGATTTAAGCTTTCAGTCCCTCTGGGTGGATGCCGCATGTTATGTGCTCAGGTTTGATCAGCCTCCCACTGCCATTCTCTCCTCCAAACCCACTGCGATGCCACAAGCCACATTTATTGAAACATTGTTGATGAATCATGGGCTCCTGGTGGTGTAAAAGCGCCTATCTAAAAGGAACTCATTGGTCACACCTTGGTAGACTCAACATAATACTCCTTGGTGGTATAACAGTGTCCGGTTAGTTGCACATCTGTTGGTCCTAGGAAGGCTTCATTTAAGACTCCTTAACAGTGTTGAATAGTTTGTTCATCAATTTCTCCTGGATAGATTCCGTTTAATTCTCTTGATGCACATCCAAAATAAAGCAAGTACCGGCATGTGTCGGTGCGTGTATTCTCACACTTTTCTGCAACACCCAAGCGAGTGCACAGGTACACTCAAATGTGCTGTGTTGTCGCTATGCAGTCAAACCTCATACACCACAATCAGCATATCTGATACATGTGAATCCATAGACTACACCCTTTCAATCTAGCACTGTGAAGGGCGCCCAGAAACCCAAAGAAAATTAGAGTGTTTCACACCCTCACTAGGGTTATAAAGCTCTCTATAAACACTGCAATTGCACCAGCTAGAATAACACTTTAGGCCTCGCCAGGGGTCTGAAACCGCTATATAAATATCCATAACATGACAATCATTTGCTATTACTGAGTAGCTTAGCAAGGATGCATGCTTGGTATGTCAGAGATTGCTTAGCAATCTGAGACATGTTCTAAAAATTACCCTACCCTTGGGTTTTTAAGCAGAATGTTCAAGGAATCTTCATGTATCATATTAAATGCTCCACACACATGCCAGGTTGTGAGGTTTAAATACCTCACCTTTTCACATGCTTGTTGGAAACACTCAAACAAGGCTCCCGATGAGAATACAGTCTCTGTACAGTACACAATCCTAACTGCTGGTTCTGGCTCTTCTTCTGCAGGTTCTCCGGAACATGGTGCACTGTGCTGATCTCAGCAATCCAACAAAGCCCCTGGAGCTATACCGGCAGTGGACGGATCGCATCATGGACGAGTTCTTCCACCAGGGGGACAAGGAGCGGGAGCGGGGGATGGAGATCAGTCCCATGTGCGACAAGCACACCGCCTCCGTGGAGAAGTCGCAGGTCACTATTTTTATATTTCTCAATTGTATTAGCATGTTTGTGGAATAGGTGATGCAAAGCTGCTACCCATCCATCTGTCATGGTTTCCTCACGCTGGCTCTAATGCACTAAGATTCCTGCAAAGGAAATCCCAAATTGCATCAAATAACTATTTTCAGTTTTCGATTTCTTAAAAGGAGTCCATTAAAATGGGTTCAGTAGAAGTGGGTGCTATTTGCACACAGACTGCTACCGAATGCAGTCGTATTTTGTGAACTGACCTATGCATTAATAGGTTGGTTCACAAAATACTGATTCAAAGTGGGTTGCAATTCAACCTACCTTATTAATTTGTAAGAAGTAGATTGCAAATTGAGACCCTCTACGATTGGGTTAGGGTCACAGGCATTGTGGCCTGCTGGGGTAAGCAGATCACTATGTGTGTGATTGCTGTATTTAAAGAAGCCATCTAATTTTTTTGTTTTTGTTTAAATGCAGCCCATTTTCCTAATAAGAAAATAGGGTGCATTTACAAAGTGAATTAACTATTTTTTTAAAAACATTTTTGCAAATGGGTACCACCAATATTGATTTTGTTGGTAATACATTAATGTTTTGCAACCGGATTTCAGTTGCGAAACATTAATACGTAAGCTAAAAAACTGGTATTTGGAAGGGATACCCTTTATACGCCCCTTCCAAATACCGATTCTGTATTTATTCTAAAACCCAAATTGTGATTCAGTAATTTGTTACCAAATCGCAATTTGGGGTTTGTACATTTTAAAAAGCTTTAGTGGCCTCAAAAGCTAAAATGTTACCTTTGTGGCCATAACATCGATTAAATGCCATTTATCACCATTGTACTCTTGCTCCACTTATGGTGGGAGATACATAAAGCTGGGAACCACAGACTGTACTTTGAGAAACAAAATAGAAGCAAATAGTATAATAACTTTAGGTTATTTGTCAACCAGAAAACGCACCTTCTCCTTGAAAACAAAACCTAAAACCTGCCGCTTGGGAGCTTCAGGCCCTCCTCCCTTTTCCTCAAGTCAGTAAAAGAAGCATTTAACTGTACTAGGCTGGAGCTCAGAGTTAGATCTAAGTCAAGAGATTGGATCTGCTTATAGTTCATTAAAGCCTTTGATGAAGTGCAACACACAATGCACTAAAAAGTCAATAATTTGGATGGGAGCTATGTTATAGAGCTCGGCGAGGAAATGAATACTGCAGCAGAAGGTTTGATAGTGTCCATTCACTGGTGCCACAATGATCAGGCCTTTGTCCAGCACTCTTGAACACACTGGCAAAGTAGGTGGGCGAGGTACAGTAAGCTGATTTAAAGCTCATATGGTGACCTGTCATACGCTTGCCCATCTTGAGGGGATACTTTGCTAAGAACTAAAGGATTAGTTGGAGAGATGATCACTTGGTCCAAAGTGACCAGGTAAAAAACAAAGATTTTGGCCAGAGAAATCCTGACTCTGCATGAAGTAGTGATGATCAAAAATCATCAGGGCCTATCTTGGTGCTTTCCTGTCTGACAGCTGCTGAGTGGGCAAACCATGAGAGTTGCTTTGGGGAGAGCATGTGGGATGACTGCAACCAGCAGAGAAAGAATTCTTGTGAGGTGCCTGTACACTTCACCGACAAGGAAGCATGTGGATTTTTGTTCACAATTCATGTTGTCAAAGCTCTGGAAGGACTAAAACACTACAGTGAATAGAGTCAGGCAAGCAAATTAGGGCATTGGTTAAACAATCAATCAATCAATCAATCAGGGATTTGTGAAGCGCGCTACTCACCCGTGAGGGTCTCTGGGGAGAGGGGGTTTGATGTCGTGCAGCTCCGAATCAGTCAAAAAGCCAGGTTTTGAGGCTCTTCCTGAAGATGTGCAGAGTGGGGGAACGTCTGATGTTGAGCGGGAGCTCGTTTCAGGTCTTCGCCACAATATAGGAGTAGGCTCTTCTGCCCGCTCTGGCTCTGCGGATGCGCGGGGTTTAAGCGAGGTCGGCGGAGCAGAGGTTTATCTTGGGTATGTGGAAGGAGACTCTTTCGTTGAGGTATTGGGGTCCGGTGTTGTGGAGGGATTCGTAGGCGTGAGTGAGTAGCTTGAAGGTTACTCTCTTCTCGACAGGGAGCCAGTGGAGGTCTTGTAGGTGCTGGGTGATGTGTTCATGTTGTGGGATGCCGAGGACGAGTCTGGCAGAGGTGTTTTGGATGGTCTGGAGTTTTCGGAACAGGGATTTGTTGATTACGGCGTTGAGGGCGTTTCCGTAGTCCAGTCTGCTTGTTATGAGTGGTGGGTGACGGTCTTTCTGGAATCAGGGGGGATCCACTTGAAGGTCTTGCGAAGGATGCGGAGGGTGTTGAAGCACGTGGAGGAGATTGCGTTGATCTGTCGGGTCATGGTGAGGGAGAAGTCGAGTATGATGCCGAGGTTCCGGGCGTGGTCCGTGGGAGTTGCCGAGGGCAGTGGGCCACCAGGTGTTGTCCCATGCTGAGGAGGTGGGTCCAAGGACAAGGACTTCTGTCTTCTCCGAGTTGAGCTTCAGGCAGCTGCTGCTCATCCAGGATGCAATGTCTTTCATTCCTTCCTGGAAGCTGAGTCTGGTGGCGTTGGGTTGCTTTGTGAGGGAGAGGATGAGCTGGGTATCGTCGGCGTAGGATACAATGCTGAGTCCATGCTGTCTGAGGATGGCGGCGAGGGGGGCCATGTAGATGTTGAAGAGCGTGGGGCTGAGTGATGATCGTTGGGGTACTCCGCAGTTGACCTCTGTGGGTTCGGAGATGAAATACAGGAGTCTGATTTTTTGGGTTCGGCTGGTGAGGAAGGAGCGGTTCCCTGTATGCCGGCATTGTGGAGTCTGGCGGTGAGGGTGCGGTGGGAGACGGTATTGAAGGCTGCAGAGTGGTCTAGTAAGATGAGGGCCACCTGGTCGAGGAGAGTGCGGATGTCGTCTGTGGCAGCGAGGAGTGCGGTTTCAGTGCTGTGGTTTCTGCAGAATCCAGATTGGGAAGAGTCGAGGATGGAGTTGGCTTCGATGAAGTTCAAAGTTTAAAAGACTGGTATTGCAAGAAGCACTGAATGAGTCCAAAAATGTAAATACAAAGGAGAAAGAGCGATCGGGAGCTACAATGTCTAGCTAACTGGCTGCACTTATAACTCACTGACTACCCCAGAAAAGGTACCAGAAGCCTGTGATTTTTTAAAGAGTGACTACTAGAACTGGGAGTAAGCAAAGTTGCAAACATTTTGCTTCGCAAATTTTGAGAATGTTTTTCCAAACTCCACAGGCTTCATGAACTTCAGCCTAGGTTTTGGAAATACGGTGTGAGAAAACATCCCACAAGAATCACTTATAGCGGCAGAATGTTTCTCACAAAGAGGTTTTTGGATGAACAATTCTTCATCCAAAATACCTTTTTTTGAAACGCTGAGATTCTAAACTTGTCAAAACTTTGCCAGCTACATTATTATTTCACAGGCACAAAAACATAGAAGTTCAACAGTTATAGTTACCTGACCTAACTATAACTTACGCCCCCACAATGCAATGTGTATGACCTCACATATTACATCACTCATAACATGGTCAGTAAAATCTCTGATGACATCTCAAATGGCATCACTGATAACATCATCCACAGGACCACTCACACTCCCACTTGCACCCCCTTACAACCTCTCATTCACCCACTCACACACCCACACAACCACTCACATACCCATTGACAGACGCATACATCTACTTACACACCCACTCACACACACAGCCACAACCACTAACTCACCCATGCGGCTACTCGCACAACCACTCAGACAGCCACACACTCATCCATACAGCTACTCACACACCCACTTATTCACCCATACAGCCACTCACACACCCAGACATCCTCTCAACACAGCCACTCATGAGTAACATTTATTTTGGTTAAAAACCATTTAAAGTACACAAAAAATTCACACATCATACTTTGTTCACTTGAAACAACAGATTATGTACAGTATTTACATTAAAACGATCATTGGTTGTAGTGCTATACTTGATTCTTAAAAATCAGATATTATAATATTAATTTCAGCATTACAGTTTCAAGCCCATTTTACCACGTGCAAATCCTACTGCTAATAAGTACTTACACAGGCTAAAAATTATGTATTGCGTTGTATCACATTTCATTATTCTTAGGGCTTCTTCATACTCCCTTAACGCCAACCTTTTACATAATGGCAGATCCATTTCTTCCTCATCTTATCATCTGCAGTGCAAAAAAACAAAATATGTGCAATGTCTTCAGTTTAACCTAAAGCACATAAAGTACAGGTTGCTTCATCTTGCGATTTCCATTTCATAGTATAGGCCTTGACTTGAAGAGCGAGTTTCATAACGAAATTTCATATACAAAATTCTTGTCTTGTGAGGTTGGGTGGTGTCAAGAAACTCTTCAATGCATAGTATAGGTTTAACAATTAGAAATTGCGTTGTCAGCCTACCTAGGTTAGGATTACTTTGGAGAGCATTCAGGACATACTCCCAGTATTTTTGTTTTAAGTGCTTCTTTGAGCTTTGCACCAGTGATTGTGACTCTGTCCAATAGTAAGAAAGGCCAAGCTCGTTGAGCCATTTCTGGACATGTCGGAGCCAGGGGAAAGCTAAGGACCTTTCAAGTTCCAGTATTTCCTTAATGCCCTCTCTTTAGTCCGCGAGCTCAAAAGTCATCCATAATCTGATCCAGTAAAGTATTGGGCGCAGATTTGCAATGTGCTCTATCTGTTTAATGTTTAAATCATGGAACATAGGGACAAGGGGTGTCTCTACTGGTATACCTAGTATCCCTCTCATGAATTTATTCTTGGCGAATACAAGTTGTATGACATTACCAATACCTCACAGCTCAGACAAGTATAAGGCAGCCATCTGCGCTTTATGGTTATAGATCTCTAGGGCCGGTGTAATCATTTTAGTCGTGGACGCATTACATTTACTTAAAACAGCCCTGGACCCTTGAGTGAGGACCATTCTAGAGTGGTTTATTTGCAGGTTCCATGACAACCTCGAATCAAGCATTATGCCTAGGTAAGCAAAAGTTGATACTTGCTCTAGGTTTTGTTGCCGACCTTGATAGTCCTCCTGAAGTTCTTATGAGATTTTAATGGTCATGTATTTAGTTTTCCATATATTTATTTCTAAACCCTTTTTGTTGCAATATAGATTTAAATCATCCAATAGATTTTGGAGACCCTTCGGCGTCTGTGAGATCAAGATAATATCCTCTGCCAATAATAACACGGAATAGGGGTTCCGCAAAGTTTTGGGGAGTCATGCTCAGCTTTAAGATCATCAACCATGTCATTAATATAGAGTGAGATCAGGTTGGGTGCAAGCACACATCCCTTCCTCACTCCTCTATTAATGGGGATCGGAACTGTGAGTTTGCCATTTATACCTCAACGGACTCTCGCGTAATTGCATTGATGTAACCTAACTATCTGACTCAAAGTGTGTTCAGGCATACATTAGTTCTTTAACAAAGCCCACAAGGGGTCCTCTGGGTACGAGATCAAATGCTAAAATACATTATAAAGTGCAAAGAATCTTGGGTAGAGAAGTTATCACAAGAGCAGGGGCCCAAGTCTTTCACCTTGCACCACCCCTGAGGTTCTGCCAATACAAGATGTAACAGGTTAAATCTGCATCTTGTTAAGAGGAAGCGGTGATAGGGCTTTATTTCATTTAGATAAGGTTCTATCACTGATGCTGTTTTCAATAATATATAGGCTCGTACCATTGGTTTCAAGATCTCTCTAGCCTCTCTCTCTGCTTGCATCACACACACAAAATGTTTTTTAACCCACAACAGGTCCTCTCTCACCAGCTTGTTGGGGGAATCAAATAAGGCGGGCTGCCCTAATTTCACTGTTAAGCTCTTGATGTAACCTAGCCAGGGAATGCTACTTGCTTTATCTAGGGATAAGCAATCCCGAGCAATTTTACGGTTCAGCTCCAATTCTGGGTTGGTCTAAATCCTGATCCGCCGCAAAAGTGGAGCCATACCAATCAAATCTGATACAAAACCTGCACCGAGTTCCTGATGAATAGTATAAGAGAGCGGTTGATTGCGGAACCGAAAGCAGATTTCTAAAAAACTTATTCTCCACTATTTGGAGTTCTTCAGCCTCCTTGTATCCTCAAATATCAGACCCATAATTAGCGATAGAGGTACACTTGGCTCTGTATATATTTAGCATAGCTTGAATAGGTTTGGCCCCATGCCTACGTGCAAAATCAAGGACCGCTACTGTCGCTCTCGCCATGGCATTTCTTTGTGCTTTTTTTTGCGGTGCCCATGTGCCCCTTTCGTCAAACAGTACACCTATGTCATTTAGTCATTTGTTTAATCTATTCAGCACCTGTCTGGCATAGATTTTCTGCAATACATCTATTAGACTAATGGGCCTATAATTCCCCGGTTCTTGCTTACTCCCTTTGTTATGAATGGGGACTATTTTGGTCCCCTTCCATGTGGCGGGGATTGGTACTTCTGAAGCTATCGCATTAGTGACCAAGTTGACAAAGGGGACCCACACCTCTTTGTCATGTTTGAACAAGTTCCCTGGTAATTTATATAAGCCGGGGGCTGTTCCCAGCTTAACAGTGTCAGTCACCTGTGGAGTTTCTTCCAGACTGAAATAAGCTGTGTATCCCCTAGTGTTCTCAAGGGATTGTGATTCACAAGTAAAAAACTTAGGGTCTGAGTAGAGGTTAGGAAAGTGTTCAATCCAGGTAGCGGAGTCCAAATAATGCTATGTGGAAGCAACTTTATCCTTGTTTCCATGAGCCATTATTCTCCCAAATTTTATCGTATATTTGCACCCTGCCACTTTGAGAAGATCACTCCAGTTAATCTCCTCCCATCTCCTTTTGGCACTAGCTAGTGTCATTTTATAGTTATCCCTGTCTGCCCTTACTAACTGTGCACTCCCATACTTTCGATTCTCTATTAATAATTTGTTTGCTTGCTTCCAATCCAGAGTATACCAGGGTTTACTATTGGTTTCACTTTTTGCCTTGTGTGTTGGTTTCTCATTGGTGACTTTAGTTAAAAAGGGCCTTAAAGTCATCACCACTGATTGATGCATGGGCATTATTGAGGTTCTAGATGGCACTTGTTTTGCTTATGGGCCTACTACCTCAAAAAAAGCTTCATAAATACTAGTCATGCTCTCTAAATTATGTATAATACAAGGTCATTTAACTGACCTGCGGTTGTTTCCAATCGTTGGCTGGATTGATAAGGAATTTCTATTAGATAATTGTGCTTTAAAGAAGCACCCTGCCATTTCTAGGCATAGAGGGTAGTGGTCGCTATCTTATCTAGCATCTATTTTAAAGTCAGAGATCCTGTGCCAGTTTTTTGTACTGTGCATAATATAAGCTATCCTTGATTGGGCTCTGCCTCTTTTGAATGTGTATAAGGGAATATCATCGTCCTTGTTGGGGTTAACCCTGTCATTGCATGCCCTTAAGTCATGCTCTAATGTAAACTGCAGTAATTGCATCCCTGCTATAGTGCATGGTACCGATGGACCTGCATCCAAATGGGGAATGCCCCTGGCCATATCCTCCTCCTCTTTTATTGTTTCAAGGCCGCTTATAAGCTCATATGAGGTTAAAATCGCCTCCTACAATTACTGTGTCATTTGTTGTTGCACATTCAAGGGCACTATTTAGCATATCTATGACCAGGGATTCAAGATTGCTTCTATTCAGTCTATTACATACATTAAACAAGTGGAATCTATATTATGGATACTGATTTCCGCCGTTAGAGTAATTTTTACCCAGAGAACCAACCCCCCCTGAGGGTCTTCCACTCGGGGCGCGGTTGCTTTTATATGGTAAGGTTTATATCCCAGTTTATGCAGTGGATCTACCAGCCATGTCTCTTGGAAGAGGCAGAGATGAAATTGCTTAATGTAATTATGCCAATCTGGATCCAAGAGCTTGTATTTTAAACTTTCCACGAGACCAAGGCTATGGTCTCTAGGTCCATTGCTCTGAAAACATTAAGTTGTCCTCATCGCCTCATTTCAGTATCAGGGGTAACAATCGGTTCTTCACTTTCTTTATCGCATATTATCTGTTCCACTACTTCTTCAGGGGTCGAGGCTTGTCTTCCCTTGTGATTCTCTCCCTGATTTTGCAGTGGTTCTATATTGGGATTTAGTTGGCTTATTTTACTTTGTCAATCAACCTCTTCAAGATCTGACATGTTTTGGTTCTGCAGTAGCTTGGTGGCCAAGGGACAGTTACTTCCTATTCAATTGGTTTGGTCATAGGATGGTCTATGCAATTCAAACCGCATTGTCTGCTAAGCAGGATAGCGTCTTAGCTGCCATTTTCTTCTTGCAATCACTCTGCCTTTGTTATATCTGTGAATGTTGGAGTCCCCTACAAGTTGGCAGCCACTTACTCACTCATACAACCACTCACACAACCACTTACATACCCATTCACACATCCATACAACCACTCACACATCCATGCACTCACCCATACAGCCACTCACACAGACACTCACTCTTCTATACAGCCACTCGCACACCAACTCACTTAACCAATCAGCCAATCACTCACCCATACAGCCACTTACACACCCATCATTCACTCATACAGCCACTCACACAGCCAACAAGCTACTCACACACCCACTTATATACTGCCAAGGCCACTCACACACCCATACAGCCATTCAGACACCCAATTGCACATGGATACACACAAACAGCAACTCAAATAATACATGTTAGAAGTAGTATCACTCATTAGCAGTACACAAAGTTTACTAATTTAACTTTTGTAGTAGCTTAGTATAAATGTTTAACACTCATAAACATTTAGAAAACCCTCACAATCACTCCATGATGTCAACAGTGATGTAATCAGTGATGTCACTTAACATTTCATGAGTGATGCAGTATGGGAGGTCATAAGCAGTGCATTGCGGGGGTGTAGGTTATAGTTAGCTCAGGTAACTATATGCTAAATTTCTATGGTTTTGTGTGTGTGTGAAATCTGAGCCTAACTATAACGTCCCTGTAACCTTTGTTTTTTTCCGTGAATTTCTACATTTTTTAATGTTATTTCCTAACTATAACGTCCCTATAAGCTTTGTTTTTTTGTGAATTTCAAAGGTTTTTTAAACTTATTTTCTAACTGTAACCTGTAACCTTTGAGAGTGGGTGTGAGTGGCTGTATAGGTCAGTGAGTGGGTGTATGAGTGACTGTATGGGTCGGTGAGTGTGTGAGTAGCTGTAAGGATCTTTGGGTGGGTGTGTGAGTGACTGTATGGATCTGTAAGTGGGTGTGTGCATGGCTGTGTAGGTGTGTGAGTTTCTGTGTGGCTCTGTGAGTGGGTCTGTTAGTGCCTGCATAGCTCTGTGAGTGGATGTGTGAGTTCCTAAGTGGTCCTGTAAGTGGGTGTGTATGTGGATGCATGGGTCTGTGAGTAGATGTGTGAGTACCTGCCTGGGTATATATGAGTGTCTCTATAAGTGCTTGCATAGGTCTGTGAGTTGGTGTGTGAGTGACTTTGTGGGTCTGTGAGTGGATGTCTGAGTGGCTGTGTGGGTCTGTGAGTGGCTGTGTGACTGCATGTATGGGACTCTAAGTGGATGTGAAAGTGCCAGCTTAGAACTTTGAGTGGGTCTGTGAGTGTCTGTGCAGGTCAGTGAGTAGGTGTGAGTGTGCCTCTCTGGGTCTACAAGTGGATGTGTAAGTAGATGCATGGGTCTGTGATTGGGTGTGTGAGTATCTGCATAGGTCTGTGAGTGGGTCTGTGAGCACCTGTGTGGGTATGTCTGTCAGTGCCTCCATAGATTTCTGAGTGGGTGTGCGAGCACCTGCGTGGCTCTGTCAGTGGGTCTGTGAGTGCCTGTGTGGTTCAGTCAGTGGGTATGAGAGTGCATGTGTGGATCTGTGAGTGCGTGTGTGAGTGGTGTGTGGGTCTGTAAGTGGGTGTGTGAGTGCCATTGTGGCTGTCTGAGTGTCTCCGAGTGCCTGTATGGGTCTGTAAATGGGTGTGTGAGTACCTGCATGGGTCTGTGAGTCGGTGTGTCAATGCCTGCGTATGTCTGTGAGTGGGTGTGTGTGCCTATGTGGGTCTGTGAGTGCCCGAGTGGATGTGTGAGATCCTCTCTGGGTCTGTGAGCAGGTGTGTGAGGGCCCTGTTGAGACTGCAAGTGGCTGTGTGTGTCTGTGTGGGTATGTGAGTGGGTCTGTGAGTTCCTGAGTGGGTATGTCACTGGGTATTTCAATGCCTGAGTGGGTCTGTGAGTGTGTGAATGGGTGTCTGATTGTGTGGGTCTGTGAGTGGATTTGTGAGTGCCTGAGTGGGTGTGTGTGTTTATGTTGGTCTGTGTGGGGGTGTGTGGGTCTGAATGGATGTGTGAGCTCCTGTGTGGGTCTGTGAATGGGTGTATTAGTGTCTGTGTGGGTCTGTGAGTGGGTGTGTGGGTCTGTGAATGGGTGTGTGAGCTCCTGTGTGTATCTACTATTGAGTGTGTGAGTGTCTATATGGGTCTTTGAGTTGGTCCTTCAGTGGGTCTGTGAGTGGGTGTGTGGGTGTGTGAGGGCCTGTGTGGGTCTGTGAATGAATGTGTGAATGCCTGCGTAGGTCTGTGAGTGGGTGCATGACTGCCTGTGTGTTTCTGTTAATGAGTGTGAGAGCACCTGTGTGCATGTCTGAGTGGGTCAGAAAGTGTTTTCTTTATTTTGCAAAGTGCTTCAAGATTTGCGGATCCATTGTGGATTTACACGGGGGACTGCACTGAGCCTCGTGGGGTATCCACGGATTCCGAAGTGGGAAAAAAATGATAAAACTCAATTTCGTACCCAACATAGGTCTCTCTCGCACTCCTCTAACACAGCCATGGGGTCAGGGTACCTCCCCCTGACCCCTTTAATCATTTTCCAGGAATATTTTAAGTCCCTGGGACCGTTCCGGATACTTAAAATGGCGGCCGCAATCTCCCAGTCAGGTTGTGGTCAGCCAATCATGGCATTGCTGGTGGCCCGTGACTTCGCGGATCCACCACTGGGGATCCGCGGAGGATCCGTGTCCTTAGATATGCAATTTTGGTTTTCCTTTAATAACTCTGCAACTACTGAACAGATTTACACCAAATCACAAAAAGGGCTCATTCTGGACCAAGAGCTACCAAATTTGGTGTAATTCCATCCAGTAATTTGGGCTGTAGTTATGTTCAAAATCCCTATTAGAAATTGCATGGGAAACAAGGGCATAGCGAAGCCGCCTTCTCTGCCAGCTTAAGCGGGGGTGCCTGGGACAAATTAAATTGTTTTACGACCCTTATTAACCTTTATCTCTGGCTTGCAGTTCATTGTAAGGCAGAAGGAAAGACCTATACATTACAGTGGTACAACTGTGGGATTGGTAAGGGGTGGAAGAGTTCTAAAAAGCTTAAAATTGTGACAGAATGGAAGAGAAATGTTAGGAATATAACTTAAAAATAAGTTAGAGGCAAATACAATTTGGAATATAACAGAAAAATAAGTTAAAGGCAAATACAATGAAATAGGTTGAAGGAAGGAACGAAAAATGCAAATGAGAACAGAACAAAGAAAAGTTAAAAGGAATTAGGATGGAACATAAGAAAAATGGAAAGAAGGAGAGAAAGGGAAAAAGAATGGACGAGGAAAGAAGAGAATGAAACTTGGAAAAAGAGGTGGGGGAAGAAACAAAGAAATAAAAAAAGAGACACAAGAAAGAAAGTAAAGCTGAAAATAATATAAAATATTAGAAAGAAGAAATGAGAGACAGACGGGTGAAGATCAGTGGGAGGAAAGAAAATAAAGGTTTAGCAAATGGAAGAAATTCAAGAAGAAAGAGGGATGAGAGAAGAAACAAGGGAAGTACAGGAGATGATAAAACAAGAAGGGAGGATGGGAGTAAGGAAGGGAAAGATGGAAAGCAGGAAGAAACATTAAACATGAATATAAAAAAGGACATAGAGCTCAAAAGACACCTGAAAGAGGAATGGGCAAAACAAAAGAAAAATGGAAAAACGTAATGAGAGGAGAATGAAAAGGGAGAAAATAAATAAATTTAAAGTTGGAGAAAAAGATGGAGAGAAAAAGGAAAGAATAAATCAAAGAAAGAAAGAAAGAAGTCAATGCTGGTAAATGTGGAGAATTTGGCCACATTCCTTTCAAATCATGCTGTAAAATGCATCATTCAGAAGTTTTTTCGTCTGGGCAACAATGCCCACTATCTCCTTAATAGAAAGGGTCGGGATCGCGCACTTTGCTCGGACATTTCGTTCCATGTGGCTCAAAGTAGGGGGTATTTTATTTTTCTGGCTACTCCCTTGATGGGAAACGCCCTTTTTTTACCCCCTCTTTTCCTCCGCCCTTCTTGACGGATCACTCAGAATCTTTTCATGTAGAACTAGACATACTGTGCCGCTTTTTGGGGAAAAATTCATGAAAATTCGTCAAACTGATCCAAAGTTATAAGCAAGACAGAAAATGCTTTCCCTATGGAAACTAGGTCCTAACTATAACTACCTACTGGCGACCACCAGTAGGTACTATATACGTACTAGGTATATATAGGTCACCAATAGGTATAGTTAGGACCTAGTTTCCATAGAAAAAGCATTTTTAGTTTTGCTAATAACTTTAGCGCTGTTTGACAAACCTTCACAACATTTTTAAAATGTGTTTGCAACGCAATTCTGCTGCAGTCTGGAAAGTTTTGGAGCGATTTGTCAAGCTTGGGCTGAGAAAAAGGGGGTCCCAAAATGCATTTTTCCCATGCAAATTCCCATAAGGATTTTAGACATGACTACAGCCCGAACCGCTGAACAGAGTTACACCAAATTTGGCAGAAAGCTAGATCTTGATCCAGAAAAAGTGCTTTTAGTAATTTGGTGTAAATCTTTACAGTAGTTTTTAAGTTATTAAAGAAATAATATTTATGTATATCTAGAGATGCGGATCCACTGCCGTGGATCCGCGCGCCAGTAGCAATGCCATGATTGGCTGGCCGTAACTTGATAGAAAAGTTGCGCCCACCATTTTGTGCATCAGAACACAGCTCGCAGGAGGGAAGTAAAGTGGAAATACGATATAAGGGGTCAGGCTAGAAGTATCCTGACTCGATGGGACTGATGGAGGGGTCTGTGAGGGACCTCTCCTGGGCAAGAAATTGTCCAAAAAAATTTGGGGGCGAGTGTGGATCTGCGGCTCCACCACGGCGCTCAGTGCAGCCCACAGTGTGAATCTGTGGCAGATCTGCAGATCCTGATCCCAATTTTTTTAAAAATACACCCACTCACACACATACTCGTACACCCACACTACCACTCACACATCCATACAGCGATTTACACACCCACTCATAGAACCAGAACACCACCCATACAGCCACTCACATACCCACTCAGAGACCCAGAGAACCACTCACACACCCACAAAGGCACTAACACACCAACTCACATGCCCACGTGCACACCCATGCACTTAATGAAAAAAACCACTCACACACCTGTACAGCTGCTCACACACCCACTCAGAGACCCAGAAAACCACTCACAGACCCACACAGCCAGTCACACATGCACTCACACAACCACTCGCACACCCACTTACACACCCACTCAAACACCCACTCAAGGACCCAGAAAACCACTCACTTACCCATACAGCCACTCACACACCCATACAGCCACTCACATACCCACTCAGAGACCCAGGAAACCACACACACACACACACAGAGGCAGTCACACACCCATGTTCACACCCATACAGCCACTCACACACCCACTCAGACAGCCACTCACAAACCCAAACAGCCACTCACACATGCTCTGACACACCCACCACACACTCATACACCCACTTGCATACCCACGCAACCACTCACACACTCATTCAGCCAGGTTACAAGGATGTTATAGTTAGTAAATAGCATTAAAAAGCCGTAGAAATTCACTGAAAAAAACAAAGGTTACAGGAACGTTGTAGTTAGGAAATAGCATTAAAAAACATAGAAATTCACAAAAAAAACAAAGGTTACAGGGAGTTAGGAAATAGAATTTTTAAAAATCTTAGAAATTCACCAAAACACCAAAGGTTACAGGGACGTTATATTTAGGTTCAGATTTCACCCACACAAAATAATGGAAATTCAGCAGTTCTAGTTATCTAAAGTAACTATAACTCATGGCCTAAGGTGTCTATAACTCACGCACTCGCCATGCACCACTAATTACCCCACATATTACCTCACTCATGACATCATTGATAATATCACTACAACATTTGCAGTGCGAGTTATAGTTACCTTAGGGCAAGAGTTATAGTTACTTGAGATAACTATGACTGATGAATTTCTATGGTTTTGTGTGTAAAATCTGAACCAAATTATAACGTCCCTGTTACCTCTGTTTTTTTTAGTGAATTTCTAAGGTTTTTTAAATTCTATTTACTAACTATAACGTCCCTGTAACCTTATTTTTTTCCATTAAATATATATATAAATATATATATATATATCACACAAACATATACTTACCTTCTTACCTTAACTAGACTTCCATGCATGGTAAAGGTATGCATGGTAAAATAACTTAAAATGCATGACTGGTAAATGCATGCGTGGTAAAAGCTTTGTGGTAAAGGCACTGCGTGGTTAACCCTACTTTGTAAAGGATGTTTCCCTGTTGAATGTTTTGAATATCTGCCCACGAGAAGTGGTGGTGAAACCATTAACAAATACATTTAAAAAGGCCTAAAAGGATGGTAACTGGTCATTTTTTCTTCTCCTTTCCAGGTGGGATTTATTGATTACATTGTCCATCCTCTGTGGGAGACCTGGGCGGACTTGGTTCACCCTGATGCACAAGACATTCTGGACACCTTGGAAGATAACCGGGATTGGTACCAGAGCATGATCCCGCAAAGCCCATCACCACCGCCGGATGACCCTGACAAGGATGAGGAAGCTTGCATAGAGAAGTTTCAGTTCGAACTGACTCTTGAGGAAGAGGGCGAGGAGTCAGACCAGTCTGATAAGGACCAGCACAGCCCTGGTGAGGACAGCAGCTTCCACACGGCGGAGGACAGGCGCCTGTGCACGCAAGAGTGCTCCGACGAGGACGATGTGGAATCAGGGCCTATCTTAACAAAAGACGATGCGCACAGTGGACCGGATCACGTTGCCTCCTATGACTCTTTAATGGGGGAGTCTTGAACCACTTCTGTAAGGACCCACAAAAAACAACAAAATATAAATGTACTTTTCATTTCTCCCTCGTTTTTTTTAAAATATATATTTTTTAAAAAAAAAGTGAACCTAACACAAATCTGTAGATCCAGGCCTGCTTGGAGCATAGGAAGCCTTCGCCATACAAATATGTTTCAGCTCTGGAACTTGTTTCTTCTTTTCTTTCAACGGATGCAACAAGAAAAACTAAAAGTCTTTGGAATATTTTTTATCTTTTTTTCCCACCAGATTTTTTTTGTTTTACGTTTTAAATGTGCGGCGATGAAAAGCCATTTTCAAAAAAGGAAAAAGAAGAAAACTAATGGTTCTCCAAAGGAATGGGAAATTTAAAACAAAGCAGGTAGATGGGGTGGGAGTGTTGGGTGGGGGAGATATAAAGTAGTAAGTATTATTTTATTATATATATATTTTTATTTTTCAGTGAAGAATGTTTTAAATGCATTTTTGGCAAGAGGGAGATGATTTTCCATTTGCCATTGCACTATGTGCTCATCTGGCTTTACCGCCAGCATGGTAATGGAGAAAGAAACACAGAATAAACGAACAAATGAAATGTTGAGTGCAAAGAACCCTGAAACAAGAAGAGTGGCATGCCTTCTGTCATCTGCCAGCGCTAATTTTTGCACCAAGCTATGGCACCGGTAGTAGCGAGACAAGAAATGTTCAGGGTTTTCCTTTTTTTATGTTATATATATTTTTCGATGGGGGTATTTTATATATATTTTTTAGATGTTAATTTATTGTTTTTTTGGGCTCCACTTGAGAGCCGCATTCATGCCATATTCTTGGAAAATGGAGAAAATTTGCCAGCGGGGGCAGGGTTGGAAAGGATTTCACCTTTCAAAGAAAAGACAGAAACACTAGGAGATTGACAGCCTGTCTTCCTCTGTTTGTTTGTTTTCTTTTGCACAAAATGGCAATACACGCGGAACAATTGTGGAACGCGTATTAAGATAAAGGCTAGTCGCTGGTTTCGGACACGCACTTGCCAGGACAGTGGTGGGGCATCAAGATGCTGAATCATGTTTCCCCCAACTGTTAAGCAGTTTTTCAGATTTTTTATTATTTGTTGTTGCTTACAATTCCATGTTTATATGCAAGGGATATAGCTGTCAGCTAGTCCCAGGACAATGCACCTCCATCTGAGTTGGGATAAAAAACAGAGATCCTGTCCAACAAATATTGATATTTTCTTGCCACTTGATAATTCATGTTTGATGGGTAACTCATTCTTCCCCATCTCGAACCCTGGTGGCAGCATACCCGCTTAGTTTATTCCTGCCCCCGGATAATGGATCTAGGCAGATCAGACCCCTCTGTGTGTCCCCTGTGTATGGCTAAAAATACATCCAGCAAACGTCTCACGTTTGAAACATGCATGACCAGTTCTACATGTCTGTTTCTTGGTTGATGACAACCTGATATATCTGCAACACAGTTAAGTGCACTCGTCTGTAGAGAGAAATACTTCATTTTGTTTTTCTTTGTAGCCTGTGCACTCTAGACTATAGCCATTTTCGAGGAGTATGAGGGCCAGGAGGAGGGGGTTAGTAATGTTCATAGGCCGAAAGATATTCCAAGCATGTCTTAGTTCTCAAGAATAAGAGATGGGATTCTGAGGTCTCCTATATTTTAATGCTCAGAGAATTTGCAGAGTTTCTGTTAGATATGTGTGAGGGAGATAGGATATTCGTGTTGACTAGATTTGCGTGCCCATTCAGCCCAGGAACAAAGTCTAAGCTTCAGGTGTGCCTCTTCTCACATGATACTCGAGTCACCAGTGAGAACTGACACCCTCTGCAGTATGCACTGCAGTATGCACTGCACGTGCAACTGACAACTCCTAACTTCAGCCAAAAATATTACCACTCCTCAAACCTTCTTAGAACGTAATAAACGTCAAATGATGCAGCTTATGATTGGGGATTTATTTTTTTGTGTTATCAGACTAACAAAAATACACGTGTGGTAGTTTGCTTTATGTATGACTTTTGGCCAAAAGGACCTGTGTTGTGCCACAACACTGAGTCTACAATACAGCTTTGTTTTTTTATCGATTTTCTGAACAGCCTTGCCAATTTTCAGAGACCAACGGCCTAAACACGATCTTTTTAGAAATGCTTCCTAAATTTACTGTCATCCTGTTGGCCTTTCCCAAGGGTCAAAGTTTTGTTTCCGCAAAACAGAAAGCTCGGACATCTTAGTGGAAAGATAAATTAAACGAAATCCCTGTCCTTGATGAAACCCCATCCGTTAGAGAAATAATCCCATGTGTACCGAGGGCTAAACTTCCATCGAAAGCCTATATTCCAGCATTTGGAAGCAGGAATTCCACCCAAAAAGCCTTGGCAAATGAACATTTTATTTTTTTTCATTTCAAATATTTTATAATATCGGACCGTGTCCTTCTTTTAAGAAATGCTTATAGACATGGAATTGTGCAACTTTTCTCATTTTGCTACTTTCAATTTTTGCCTTAACAAAATTTGCCATGAAACAGGTGCGTGTGTGTGTGTGTGTGTGTGTGTGTGTGTGCGTGCACGCGTGTGTCCATGCATGTTTGTATGTCAGGGAGTATTGGAGTGCAGTGATTTTGAGGGGCATGTCTAGGAGAAGGAAGACTAGGAAAATAAAAGGAGAGTTACATGTTTGTGGTAAGCCTCTCTTTTTGTGCTGTGTGCAGCTACTTCCTAGGGTATTAGGGGCGCTAATTTAGGGCGATACAGTCATTGCACAGGATTGGGCGCTTTAATCACCCTGTCATTATTACTGCACAGGAGAGTGGTCTTGAGTTAAAGTATTTTCACTGAGGGTTCGAGAGCTTAGGATACAATTCCGCACAAAAGTCAGACATGTTAATTTTTAATAGAGGAGATTCATAATGATCTTTCTTACATACAGTGTAAATGATGCCCCTTTTGACTTCCAACCTGTCTGTGCCATTTTGCTTCACCAAGATTGAAAACGGCCTAAGGTCTCTGTTGCGGTAGCACAGGGCGCCCGTTGTCCATTGGATCTCCTTTTGGACAGATTCCAAAATAATGTATGACCCAAGTGTCTTCACATGTTTAACTGCAAACAAATTTCCATATTCATAGCAAGGCCTAAAGTGAGTACTTCATCTTCATCAACGCGCGCAAGATTTTCAGGACATTCACGGGTTATGGAGATTTGATTCATTGTATGTAAATGTATCTCCTCTTGATCTACTTAAAACCCTGCATAATCTGGCTCTCCTGGCCCAACCTTGGCCACGCGCTTTCTGACTATATGCCTCTTGATAAGGCTGCTAAAACTGGGGAAGCAAGAAGCTCAAATGTGCCTGACTGCATAAGACGTTACAAGGTTTGCAGCACTCCCAGAACAGGTTGTTAAGAAATCTAGAATGCATAGACATTTAATGCAAAAAGAGATAAAATCCAACCCGTGGTGTGCCCATAGTACCAAACCAGCTAGTCTTAACAAATAGGCTTATTGTGTTATTGGCCAGCTTGTGCACAGAACTGGTGTTTATGCTATATGCAAGTCCTTGAAAATTAGCTGAAATTAAGCTCAAAGAGAAAGGGTGATTTTTCTGGGGGTGACATACTTTGGTCAAGGGGGAAAACAGAATTATTATACATATCTCTCGGTTCCACTGTGATCACATGTTTTGTTCCACACCTTGGTTCTGTGGTATGGGCCAGTGTGTAGGTTTTCAGGGGATTATATTGTGGCCTGGAGTAAAACATGAACTTCAGAACTGTTCATTTTTTGCGGGGTGGTTTGTTGCACCTCATTCAAGTAAAGTGGGTCATCCGTGCGGTTTGCCCTCCAGATAAGTTGTGGAACACCATCTCACGTGCCTCACTGAATAGTAATGCCAGCTGTAACCGGAGGGAGGAGAGTAAGAGGTTAGCTGACAGGTTGACTACAGATATATTTGGAGCTGAGAGACAATTAAAACAAACGTGGTGGTGTTGAATAGGATTGTGCAGGTGGGGGTAGAGGCCTTTCTGTTTTTTAAAAATAGGAATGTGGAAGATTCTCCATTTATCCTGCCGTGGGAAATCCAAAATGGCCGCTGCACACACCCTGCTCATTTGAGAAAAGGCGTTGCGATAGCATGGATGGTATGCAGTCATGCCTGCATACTGTCTGCGCCCGATACACATGTAATTGATATAGTGCCTACTAAAGAAATAACTAAAACAGTAATTATATTGTTTTTGTGTGTGTGTATCCACATGCGGACAAAGGCAGACAACAAACTACACAATCACATTCATTATCTTCCACATATGTAAGGCAAGGAGGTATTATGACTGGGTAAGGGCTACCTACCTTACACATTATTAGTAAATGTCACTCCCTAGGGGCAACTTAGTCGCATAATTAAAACTGTCACTTCTCATGAGGCAGCATGGTTGCATCAAGTAAGCAGTGGCTCACAAGAGGCCTACAAAGTTAATGTAGTCACTTGCTAAGGGCAACATGCTTACATAGTTTAATAAATCACCAGGGGACAGCATTGTTAAAGTTGTAGCAGTCTCTTACTAGTGGCAGCATAGCCACATGGTTAAACCTGTTATTTGCCATGGCAGCAAAGTTAGATAGTTATCGCATTTGCTCACTACATATAACACAGGATAAAAAGGCGCTTACGAGAGACTGTATAGTTACATATTTTAAGTAATTGTTCCTTATCAAGATCCCTCCCAATTACACTGTTTAAGCAGTCACTTACTGGGAAAGCACTATGATAGCAGTTAAATAGCTACAGCACTCACTCGCTGGGACAGCATACTTTCATAGCATCAGTCACTCACTATAGGCAACATATGTACACGGATACTTTGCCACTCAATCAATCAGACCTTTGCACCAATGGGCGCACTGACAAACAAACAACCAAAGGACCAGATTTGCAAACACCAAGTCTAAATGTTGTCGGAAAAATTTAAGACTATAGATAATACAGAATCTTCATGCCGAATTTATGAGTTGGAAAACTGGTTACTCCAACAGAAACTTGGCCGATATCCCGTCTGACTTATTACTAGCGCAATAAATCCTATGGCACTTTTAATAAAGCATTATAGCCCTCTGCAGAGGACTCTACTGTTTGTTGAAGGGCCTAAACCCGAGTAACAGTTCTGAACCACAGGCAAGGGCCTATAATAAGGTAGGGGGTCTTTAACAACCGGTATTGCCAGAGGTAGAATGGCAATAAGGCTATTAGAACATTTCACCTACTGAGGGTAGAATGTTCTGAATTAAAAATGTAGAACCACAAAGGCACACGTTGAAGCAGAAGGCCTAAACAAGCCATTATTAGCCCTGAAAGACTCCACTGTCCAATGGAGTTCTCAACATTCCAATTTTCTATTAAGGTAGACAAGGTATCTGTCACATTTATGACGGAATACCTGTCCGTCAAACTCTAAATCGAAGCTATAAGTCATGATTTTGTTTGTACTCCGTGCCTGTGGTTGGTTGTTACAAATATCCTTGCAAAAGGCTCTCCCAGGTCTTTCCAGCACAAAGGCCTCACCATTAGTGACTAGGGCTAAGCTCATCTCCAACCCCCACTCTTGGGCACATTCACAGCTCATCATTTTATGTCAGTCATGCCGTGAATTTTCAAAGCTATACTTTTGAAAAGTTCTCAATGGTAAATGTTCAAGAGTAAGACAAATAGGCAAAAATTCAACTTATTTGTCTCATTCCAAGGGATCAATCAGAATTTAAAGTGGATATTCTTACATAACTGAAACACTCAAATTCAAAATGTAATTTTCCTATTCTCTGTCTTTGAAGTGCTGAGTGATTTTTATGATCAACCATCCTTCAGTGTTTCTGGGAGCGACAGTGGTGAATTACATTGCAGTAATTTTGAGGTTTGTAGAAACGATGGAAGAGAAACTAGATGAGCAAATATTTAGGGGTTATTGTAGGCTTGGTCGCCTGGTCTGGTGGGCCACCAGACCACCAAGACGTCCGAGGTAGCACTTACCCAAATCTAGAGATAGATTATGATGCGGACAGTGGTTTTTTGCCAGAAGTGTTCTGCGAAGAACACTTTTAGCATAAAAGCATGGTGTGGTGGTCGTGAAGAGGAAAAATCAGTGTCGGAAGTCCTGCCTGACATATGGCGGCCCTACCAATGCCAGAGCCAACGCGGACCAGCTCAGGCTTATTTTCTCTCAACAGAGCAGTTAGAGGGCTCTGTTGTCAGAAACGTAGCAGTTCCATCACCTCTACATGAGGCAGGGGAACTGAGACATGGGCAGACAGGGCATCAGCTGATACTTGGCAGATGCCACATCACCAGCAGCCTCTCAATAATTCACTTAGTTTGTTGCACTGATGTCTTCACACCTCCACTGCAGATTGCTCAGCATATAGATGTTCTCTAGGGCTTGAAAGGTGACCCAAGTTCTAATCCCAACTTCCCCGACAATTTTTGTGATCATAACCAATATTTATTTACAGTATCTCCATGCGCCTTAGACCCGTTAGTTGCAAAAATGTGAATCTCAGAACACCTGACAAATCTAGGGGTTTCTGCAAATATCTAGAATGTTCAGATAAGGCCTCTAACCACAAACACTATGGTGGGCATCTTTGTTTCCTCTTTTACATTTGCAGTCGAATCCACTCCACCTCAGCGAAAGTGTTACCTTCTAAATAATCACAGTAATATTTTCACCGTGAGTCTCTAGGTGTTAGCCACTTCCCAACAGTCATCTGAAGTCTTCTATAAGCACTTTCCATAGCACTTCTTTGAATAGAAATATGTTTTTCGATAATGTACGATGGTGAAGTTGGACATACTGTGCATACGAGTGCTCCCTTTTGGACATGCATGCAACAAGTACATAAGGGGTAGTCAATACCGAGGAGGTACCTGCACACAGCGCACTAACAGGCTCCTTACTTTTACTTAAAAGGCGGCCTGCCCCTGGCTTCAAGAAGTGAGTGACTGGTGGTTTGTGGCAAATGTGTTCCGTAGAATTCTACAGGCACCTCCTGGAAGCAATACGTGATGCAACCTAGCTTATTTTTATCGTTGGACATACATTTCTGTTGGTGCCGGTCAACTGGAGACAGAGCATATCTGCTTTAAAAAGGGAGCCATCATTCTGCCTCTAGAAGCTTAGCTTCTTCTTGTGACAATCTTCTGCGAGGTGATTGGAGGGGAGACATGCCAGACTTATATTTGCATAGCCCTGACACCTGATAAAATGGCTACTTGTGATTGTGAAGGCCTCTGTTGAATAGTCATGACTGGACATTCTTGCAGAACACACGCCTGACCTATCATCAACACATTTTTCATCTTGAGTGATGAAGAAAGCCCTGCCAAGTCAGTTGAACAAGCTTGTTGCTAAAAATCTCCTTGGACCCTGTTAACCAAATGAATTAACGTCATTCACCGGAAAATAGCCATGGTAGTGTCAAGGCAATTTAGCTTGAACCTCTTTTCCTGAACTTTACTGGTATGTTTTAAGCCTATCCACCGGAGGAAGAATTTTTGTTTCATATGTGCAGCTGCCTAAATCATCACGTTGTCCTATATAACCTGAATGTCTACGTTTGTGTTTGCCCTGTGTTATAGCAGTGCCCTAGCCGGAGTCTTGATGACATTTTAGGCTTGCTGCGTTGGTGTTTTTCCCCACTTGTGGGAGGTTTAGAGTGTCTAGCATTGTTACTGGGGTTGTTATGACCACATTGGGAAGAGACTATTTTTATGACTTACAACTGCTCAAGGGGCGCTAGCATGACATAGTGTGTTAGAATGTATAGCACAGTAGCCAGAGATCCAACTTGTGTGGTGCTATGTCTTCCCGTTCTGTTATGGGAGGACATCATAGCCTTCCTTTGGTTACATAGCTGAAGTTTCTTAAGGAGCAGCTGTCTTGAATGAGACTTTTGGTTGCTTTTGCATGCTTGAGAAAAATGAACAAAGAGCGGGGCTTCTTTTCCCTCTATTGTGATTCTTTTTTATTATTTTATAGGACGGTGAGTCTAGAAAGCTGATACACTCTCTCAGTATAAAGATAGAAAATGCACCAATTCATTTAATAATTTTCTATTTTGTTGCTTGGAAGTGAAAGGGTAGCTGAATACAAGAGATTGTGTCCTAAAAGGGGAGAAATACCTTGGTCAGGAGAGGAATTTAAGCAAAGAAGAGGAAGAACAAGCCAAGATACCTGACATTTAAGACGGTTTGTTACTGGATTTTACACGCTCTTATGATTGCTTCCTGGAGGTGCCTGCAACTCCTAATCTGATCTATTTTATAAAGCAAAGACTGTCTCTCTGCTAACTTGTCTACAAAAAAGACACTATCTTCTCTTCTAGGGAAGAGAGCGAGAATGAACGAGAGAGAGAAACAGAAAAAGCAAAGTGAAAAACTTTTGTTTTCTGCACACAGTTTCACCGTGAACTTAAAGGTTGTGTTTGATAAAGAAAAACAAAGACAAAAAAATACAAGCACTGTCTTGTGACTTGCCTCAAATTGAATTTTCATATAGTCATGCACCATTCGTCCATATTGTTAGTACGTACTGTTTCGTCCATTCCTCCTCACTCAGAACGTAATCTGAAAAGCAGCCCAGGCTCTATCTAAAGCCAGTGGTCATAACAAAGTTCCCAAGAGTTAGCCATCATACCCCATGCATGCTATCATTGTCCTATAGGAACCTCCACAAATCATGAAATAGCTTCCGAACCAAAGCAGTATCCCCGCTGCAAGGAACATCTTGTCCTCGTGCCTGAGGACAGGACAGATGCGAAGAAAAGTGAGCACGTAAAACATATATATATATGGAGAGGGAAAGAGAGAAAAATCATTTATCAGGGGAAGCCCATGACAAAGTCTTGTGTTGTTTTAGGCTGCTTACTACTCAATAACAACTGTTGGCCAATGAAATGAGATCTATTTCCGCTTTGAGTGTCCTGCGTATTCTCAACGCTCTGTGTATAAGAAATGATAGTGCATTTCCACATTGTGGCGTGATACAGAAACTCCTATCAGTGCATTCACCATGCCTGTTATTAACTGACTGCATCAAAGATCGTCCATCTTTGCGGGGGTGCTTACTTTTGGGGGGGGTACAGAAAGGCAGTCTGAAACTGGTCTCCTATGCATTGCTGTTTAATTAGACAGTGTTGCTGTGTACTACATTGCTAAAGGTCTTGTTTTATATTACATGTTTGGCTATTGCCCAAACCAATGGTTTCAAGCACCATTCATGGCAATGGCTCCTTACTTGTGTATTGTCAATTGCGGACATAGCGCCGTTCCTGCGAATCACAGATTTTCAGCCAATTAGAAGCCCAATGTGCTTTGCTCACTCTCATTAAAGCTGCAGGCAAAGTGTGTCCTCCCTCTAGAATGCGAAGAAAGTGCTGTCTTCTGCCTGGGTGGTGTCTGTTCTCTGCAGTTTCTGGGTGTCTTGCCACCTGGTCCATCTGGAGTCTCAGGGTCCTGTTTGGTCTGTTAGCGGGCTCTTAATGGTCTGATGGTCCTGTGTACTCTGTCAGGTTGTGTATGCTTTGTTGAGGAACTCTACCGCACCAAATGAGTTCCGAGTGTTATGCTAACACAAACCACTTCTATGTCGTAGTATAAAACCTCAGATGAAATATAGCCCTGTACCGCTCGGCTGCCCATGCACAAGTCTTTCTCTCTCTTTCTCTCTCTATTTATATATTTCAACATGCACATTTTCCAAAGATGAGTGCAATGGGGACACCGTTTCTGATCAACGTGTTTTAAGTTGGAGGTATCGCTTCACGCCTAGTAAAACCCGCCAAATGTTTTATGTACTGACCTTTAAGAAATGTCAGATTTTGTGTTGCTGATGGGGCTGAGCATGGAGGCACTGTTGTACTAAGATGGAGACTGCAAAGTGTGTGTCCTATTGAACCTGCCTCGGCCTGCCTCTTCCAGAGAGACATTTTTGTAATTTTAGGACATGGTAACCTGGAGTCAGCACGGCCTATGGCAAGGAATAGAACCCTAGAGTCAGTTTGCTGCAGTTGGTTAACAGTTAACATTATGCTGAAAGACACTCTTAGGGTGCTACAGAAGGTTTATGAAGAGTTGCCTGAATAGGTTATTGAAAAGTGGTCACTTTTTCTAGCGCCCACACCCATGACTGACAAACTTGCTGTACCTACTTTTTCTCTGTGCAGTCAAAAAGTGAGTTAGAAAAAGAATAGCATACAGGGGACATTATTGAGAATTTCTTAAAGATCCCTGTTTCTTCTTCCGTATCCCCCAAGGTTTCTATTGCGGGGCACCCCCTTCTTCAAAGCGTCAATGTGCCTAGAACCTCAAAACACCAAGCCCAACTCCCAAAGTGCACTTTATTCCACTTATAATGAGGGTGCATTCAGAGCTGTCTTTCAAATGCCAACAGCACTGAAGGAACGCTTCTAAAACAAGGATATACTGACACAAGCTTGATGGCATCACTCTGGCAAGCTATGATGTCATTACTGTGCGACTCTGATAGCTTTGTCCTTGGTTGAGGTTCTGTGACACAATTTGATTATAGCTTCAATTAAAAATCCCATGCTGTTAACGAGAGTGAGAAGGTAGACTGAATGTCTGCTGCAACGTTAGGTCCACACTGATCTCTAGTAAGAGGCTGTCTTCATTTTGTGAATCACTTTGACTGCAGAGGTATTCATTTATTTCTTTTAGTGTGGAGGAATGTTTTACGTCATCACCATCACAGAAAGCTTGGTAGGTTGGGTCAGGTGTTTATGGAGGAACAGAGACCGCTGTGAAATGTGGGTAGAATGTGGAATTGTTCATTTGATTGGTCTGTTTCCTACTGTGGGCGGAGAAGGTACATCTTCCCCAGGTTGGTGTTCAGTGTTCAATGCTTGGGTGTATTTAGGGCTTTTGGGGCACCTCAACACTGTAGAACATTTGTGGCTGTTGGCAGGTAAAGCAGTCTTCAACTGTGTACCCAGTGTCTCCTCGTGATAAAGATTTAAAAAATGAAATGTTCTTTATTTTGGTAGGCAAAGAAATCGAAAAAATAATAAAAAAAAAAAAATAAAAAAAATCCTAACAAAGAAAAAAAAACATGAAAAAATGCCATTTCTGTACACGGTACTGTAGCAATGATTTATACTTCTGCTGTCCTCTGAAAAGCCTCAATGAAACCCTTTAGATTTGCCATTGTACAGTTTTTATTTTTTTAAACTGTTCTGTTCCTGCGCGTTTGTTGGTTTGAAGAAAAAGAAAAACGAAAAAACAAGCCTTTCGGTTTCTTTTTTTTTTGTACATATTGTAATGTTTGACTGTAAAAATAAGCAAAGACAAAAAACTATTGTAAAAGAAGACTGCCACCTGGTTTGACAGGGGGCAAAACACTGACAGTGCTCCTGGCGAGACGTTGAACAGCTGCATTCTCTCTGTATATTTATATTGTGTAATATAGAAAACAAAAATGGGAAATTGTAGAATTATTGTTCTGAATGTTATTATGACTGAGATGTTGTATCGGCATTACGCTGTGCTCTGTACTTTACCAAATCATGAACCGTCGCGTCCACAGGCCCTAACAAAAGGCGATGCACTTTATCTTCTGTGGCCCAGACTGGTTATTTTCTTGTTGTGACTTTCTGGTGTTCTCTGTTTTAGTTCCAGGGGGAAAATTTGCAGGACTGTCTTCTGAACAGGAGGTATGTCTACTGAATGAACTTTCAAATGATCAAAGCTGTATAACAAATTACATGGTTTACACTGGTGGCAATGGTTACTGTTTTCACCTTAGTGTTTGTTACAATCATTCATAGACAGGCACGGTTTATTTTCTTTCTCCCTTTTCTAAAGGAATCTCTCTTCACATTACACTACCGTGAAATAGGAGTTCTTGAGCAGAGATAGGCGAAAATATGTGCGGAAAATAGAAACTGTGAAAACTGCCTCGTTTCACTCTCCCTGCGAAGTAGATTTTAAGAAAAATAAAAAAAAAATTAAAAAAATCCACTCAACAGGAGGGCTGGAGACTTAAACCACTCATGTTCGTGCTGCTTCCAAAACAGTCCAGGGGGCAGTCTGCCCAAGACTATTCCACTTGGCTGCTCTGCTGTAATTGGTTGAAGGACAGGCAATCAGAATTGCTAAAACAGCATGTTATTTCAGCAATTCAAATATGCTGCCTTTCAAGGAAATCTAACTGGTCTCTCTGTTTAGAGCATTCTCATTGGTTGCTGGAAAGTTACTTATAAAGACTCTGCCACCATTTAAACATAGTCTGTTTAAAATGGGAAGGATGAGTAAGCAATCTCAAGGTGGCCTGTAGGCCTCTGCCTCGATAGCCCACATTGCCTCCATTTTTTCTGTTCTCCAATGTGAATACCTGAAAAGGTGCATTTACCAGGTGATCTGGTTTTGCATACCACAAAGAAAAAAAAAACATTTTACACACCGCTAGTAATTGGCCATTATCAAGCTGGACACTTACGAAGGTGTGACATGAGTTGGGGGAAGCCTGTTCATTTGCCTTTCCATTGAGAACTAGTGATAAACTGAAGCCCTGAAGAAGACTGCCTATCGAGGTCTATTTGAAACATGTTATTTGCTGGTCTATGACCTTGATCTTACTTGAGAAGCTCTCATACTGGCTTACTGTTTCAGTTTTCTGTCACCGTAAATAATATCAGATATGCACATGTTCTCAGGCCCTTTTAGTATTACATGTCATCACATTTTTTTTCTACGTGTTAGCGGTTCGATTTTAAAAGGTTCTATGGGGGCCACCTTGAGGTATTTAATGCATAGACCCAGCTTACATTTGACTGGTGTATTACAGAGGCTGTCACCTGAAAGTCTAATGTCACCCATATGATTATTGTTAGAAACATTGTGCTCAGCAGATCTATGGTTGGTTTGTTGGTGTCCCGCAGGGAGGTACATGGGCTCGCCTGGCATTACTCCTTTGTGTTCTGTTAGGGGATAGGGAGAAATGCTCTCAAGCACTTCTCACCTACTGTTCAAATACAACCCAGCACACAGAATGGCCCCATCTTCTACTCTGGCGTTCAATGTCCCTTTCATAGGTGGAGGCCATTTATGGTCTTGGGCATTTCCAAAACCTTCATCTGATCTGATACAGCATGCACACATACATCGGATTAGGACTGCTTTGGGGCACGGCTCGATATATCTGAAAGAGACACGTTGTGACAGATTCCTTACCTTAGAATATCCCCAGGCGTCAGGCTGGATCCGGAAAGTTTTGCGTAGCAGTACCCTTGCGCGTCGGTAGGCGGCGTCGTGCGGCTCCGCGTCCGTCGTCGGGATTGCCGGATGACATCGCGGCCAGTACTTAGACGCCGCCCCTGCACGCTGACGTCAGTTCTGTACACGACTTAGTAAGTTGTGCATCCGGACCAAAGGATAAGAAAACACCATTTATTTTTCATGTTGCTTTAAAACGGGGGTGATTGGTGTTGTCCCAGGAGACCCAGATCCTTCTCAGCTGTTTAGGATAAACAGCAACCAAATACATATATTTGTTTCCTATAACTGAATCCCAGGTCAATGTCCTGAAAGTCCGGCATTCATCAGGAAAATGCATCCACAAGGATGATATCCAATGCGCACCGTCACCTCGAGGGATTCCACCCAATAATTGAGGCTTATGCAATAGCTGTGGGTACAAAAGTTTGGAATTACTAGTTTTAGTAATTCCAAGAATTTTAAGAAAAATCTAAGAATAATTTAATAAATTTAGTGGCCTAATAATTTGCTTCTGACAATTGATATTTTATTCTACAGCTCTTTAATATAGATCTTTGCCTGTACTCCCTCTTTAAAAGGGGCTGTCTGTTATTACCATGAGTGAGGTAAAACTGAAATGCAATAGCTTATACTTCACTGGTAGTTGTTGATCTATGTAAGAATAGTGGTGTTACTGTGCCTGCTCACTTAAAAATACTGATAACAGCCGCGTGTGGCCACTTATGCCGAACAATCTCCCAGTCATGCTGACTAAGTCACATTACTAGCAGTGTACCAGTAGCAATACCAAGAGTTGACTGAATGTGGCCTTTGGAATTCCCTATTCTGAAGAAGGGATGATCTCATTGATGGACACCATGGCGGGTCCAGGAAGGGTGCTTTGGCCCATAGGCAGGGATAATGGTTTCCTGTGCTCTCGGTTTAGGCACCTTCTTCACCAGCACTGTTCCAATCCCAGAGCGAGGAAGAAAGTAGGCGCTCAAGGCATTTTGGCATCAAGTCAACCAATCCCATCAACGGGGGACGCCCTAAGGGTCCATTGAGCCCCGGTCTCAGTTTAAATGGATGAGGGAGGCTGGCTAAAATACCTCCTCCCTCAATTTGACAAAGAGATTGGATTAATACTAGCAGCCCCGCACGGGTTCTCAATGGTGTGAGATGCCCAAGAAGATCACATGCCGTCAGTGTTATGGCGAAAGAAGGACTCTTGCATTGTAGCTGTGTTTTTGTGTAGTTTAGAGCTGGCGGCGTTGTGTGGGGTGTTGAAATGAAAGCATTTTACAGGTGCTGTGCTCTAGTTTTAACTGAGGATATAATATTCTTTTTTTTTTACAATAAGAAAGGGACACCCTTCTCTAACTGGAGACAGAAGAATGGACAGACCATTCGCAAACCACGTTCTGTAGCGACGAGGGACAAAGCGGAGGGGAAATAATTATTGAAGGAGGCAGAGAGGAAAAAAAATTTCACCAAATATTTTGTAGGGAAGAATTAAAAAATGATCTGCAAATGTTTTATTTCTTAAACATTTGTGAGTGGGGGTGCATTCCGCATTTGAAGGGTTTCTACAGGTGTTCTCTTATCCTGCGTTAGAGGGAAAGATTCAGAAATAGTTATTTGTGGTGTTTCCCTCTCCCACCTGTATATTGCTACAATATTAATGAAAAATAAAAAAACAACTACGAACAATGAGATTGTTAGTAACATGTATTAATATATATTTAAAATGGTGACCAATGAAAGGAATAATTAATATCGGATCTTAATGAGTGTACATCATATATGTAATTATGAATAATGGCATATGCCCAAAAAATAAGAATAATGAATAAATAGTAATACTATTTCACAGGGTTATTAGTGCTGGGGTCGGAGGATCAGGGTGGCTTCTACAACAGCATCACCTTGCCCTACATTTTCCTTTAAGCTGAACAGAATCTACAGGAAATACCTCTATAAGATATACATTTGAAAAAATAGCGTAGAGCAAATGAAAATATAGTAAACATTGTGAAACGTCAGCATTGTAAATTTTGAAAAATTATACCAGATTAACAAACTTTGGCATAATAGTTTATACAAAGTTCAAACTCATGTGTCAGAAATGTGAGGGGTTGGGCGTTAAAAAGAACAGAGTAATACAAATATATGACCAATGTGGGTGTTCTAAACAAGCCAAAGGTATGTCCAGTGCTTACACCGATAAATAAAAAAAAGTTCAGGCACTAATTTGTTTTAGGAGCCAACCGCTGGTACTGCTTAATGTCAGGTTTGCCGAATACCACAGCTACCAAGTCTTGATTCCACCATATGCTTTTATCTTTCACCACACCTCCATTCCAGTCTCTTTTTGCGCACTCTTGATGGTTCTTTTCCATTTTTTACTTTATGACTAGTTTCCTATCTTTCTTTTTCACCTTTATCTGCCTTTCTCTTTCTTGATGTGGGACCAAGTCTGAATGTGACACAGCAAATTACTAATTTTGTAGGGGTGGCCCAACCAACCTAATACGGCACTATCTTGCTAGATTACGACACAGTTTACTGAGACACTTCCGCTGAACACTTGGTAGATATGAAACAAGCACTAGGAGTTTTCGCCAAAAATGCCTGCTAGGTTCAAGGAATAAAAAACAACATTAAAAGTCAAGAAAATAAGATAACCCATTTCCCAAACCAATTTAGAAAAATCCTGAAAAATGTAATAGCAGAATGACACTAAAGTGTTAAAACAAGGTTAACGAAACTGGGTATGAATTTATTGAGTCAGGAAATAAATATAGGAACAACGGTGTTATAAAAGTCAGTTTTAGTCTGTGTACATTACCATACATGGCCAATAGAGGCCACTTATGCAGCAAAGGAAAAACAACTGTTCTGTCTCACAGAGGCGTGGGTGTTGGATGCAGAGTCAATTACCTTTCCATCTTATACACTGAAATTATTTCAATCTTCGTGGTACTCTTCTGTGGGACTCCAATGACAGCTTCAGGTGTGAGACAAGCATCTCTGCAGTCCCAATTTCTTGAAGGTGTTCGAAGCCTCTCCTGGTATATCCCACAGCTCACAGACTTCCAGGGAAGGCTTTTAGGAGCTAAGTTTCTCTCATTCAGGGCTCCCACAGGGTCCAGTGCATCCTACCTTCAACTGAATAGCTGGTTCTCCCCCACAAGATGGGGACCTTCTATAGCCTGTTGTGTCCCCGAGGCAATGCCAGAGGCCAGCCAACTGGCCCAAGGAGATGATTTCCAGTGCCTGGGCCTCGGTGGACAGCAGGACGCCCCTCGGGCTTCTTCACTAGCAGGCCAAGCCGGTATTCGTCCTTCTTCCGGACACCCTGTCCAGGAGTGCTCTGATGAGCTGGTGGAGTGGTGCCATTTTTATCCAGTGTGCTCTCCAGTGAACGGTGATGTTCCTCATCTGATCTCTGCAGAATTCCCACCAACAGCCATCCGACCTTTCAGGCAAAGCCTGGTTTGGTTTCCTGCAAACTATCCCAGAACCTTTTTTCCCCAAAATGACAAAAGACAGGTTCTTCTCTCAAGATCTACTGGTCCCCTCCCCTCCCAGGTCCAGCCCTATGGAAATGAGGAACCACCCCCTCTTCCTATTCTGGGAACAGGTGTCCTCCTTACGGGTGACGAATGTCTGAGAGGGCTTACTGATGAAAGGCGTGTACCAACGAAGACTTTTCTTGGAATAGCCATGATGATAGCCTGGCCATAGCCTGGGCCGTCTGTCTGGCCACTGTTCCAGTTCACTCAAAACTGGCTTATTCCCAGCTCAGTGACTAGTAATGACCCCCCCCCCCACCTCCCCAATTCCCCCTCCCCATCCTTGCTGTTTTCTGAGGCAGTTCTATTGTGGCACTGTCAGAAGAGGTCTTAGCACCTCATTAAGGCGTAATCACTGCAGAAGAAATGGATGGTGAGGCATTCAGGGGGACAAAGTATGGAGTTTAAAATGTATATTTCCAATGCAATTATCAAACTCTATCTTCACCATTGAACTAGAATTTGATAATGTTAAAGTAGAACACAATAAATCTAGTTTTCAGAATTTTCCTGGTTTAAAGTGTAAAATTGAGCTTTTATTCACAAGTAAGCCTCCCCGTGGAAACATTTCACATTACCTACACAGGTAAAACAGCATTTTGTATCTTCTCGCTTAGGGACATAATTTTCTTTAATGTCTAGCATGACCCACTTTTTTATTCATTAAGCACCCTCAGTGCCCAGTGAACTACAAGGCAAACTTTTAGGTGGCCCATCTAACATGCAAATGTATTGTTTTTTCCACACAGGAGAACACTTTCCTCTGAGGTGTTACTTCAGTGTTTCAGGCTTAAGTCAGCCAGGCCATAGTGGTGAGCATGGAGCCATAGATTTATTTCCACCCCTACTTGTGGGTGGTGTAAATGTACACTGCAACCCACATGTGACATTTAGCTTCTCTCACACTGATGCACGCCTGGGACTACTTCCTTTGACCGGTTGGATGTCAAATCACGGTATAAGGACATATCTCAGGCACTGCTATACTGCATGGCATTTTCATAGTACGGAGAGCCATAATGCCAGGTATAACCAGTCCCAGAAGTTGAAAAAACAGAGAGAGACCATGAAGAAGATGGAATTGCTACACTGATTATGAAAAAGAAGTCCTGATCCAGAGTGCCCACCGCTTGCAACCATCTGCACATATTAAATAGTAAATGGGGACTCTGTCAAACTTTGCTTTTTAATAAATACACTTTGAAAAGTCATGGGACCTGATTTACTAATTGATTTCCCAGGCCTAAGACAACTCTGAGACTTTATTCTATTGTTTTGATTGTCTTTGATATTGCATTGTTACCTACAAATGTGTCATATGCATTAGTTTTCTTTCTTTTTTAAAACTATTTTGTTGATTATGATTGTTCTTTTTTCACTTAAGTTTGATGCGTCTTTAAGCTGGGATCCTGCCATTGTTGCATATTACAAATAATACGCCTAAGAAAGATGGCCCTGATTTACAAGTATGTTATCCCTGCCCAATACAGTGCATCAATTTTCTAGACATACTTGTAATGCAATCCTGCCATCTACTGGTCTGAAGGAAGATACTAATCCAGAGGAAATATATCCCACCGAAAAATCAACTTCACAAATTGCTATTCACACCTCCTTTAAGAAAATGTAAAAAAGAAGGGAATTTAAAAAGCAAAAACCTGCACACTTTATATTATTTATATTCCTGCTTTTACTTTTTTTTTAAAGTTTAAGCTTATTAGAATATATAACAGCAGTTACATAATGATAAAAGAAACAATGATGAAATGTAATGAACAAAATAAAATGGCGATGTGAAAATACAGCAAATAATGTGAACAAGAAAACGATTTACAATTCTATTGATATGAGAAGGTAATATATCACCTGCTGTGGAACGGAACAATATGAAATACTCTTCTTTTAGTTTTAACTAGCAAACCCCCAAAAAAGCCTCCTGCCAAGCCTTCATTTGGATAATCTCGTCTGACTAAACTGTAAGAGTCTATCACCACGCACAATCAACTTAATTCTAATTGTTCATTTACTTCTATAGCCCGGACTTCACCGACGAGGCCAGGGGAATGCTTTAAAATAAGATAACAATGACAAATTAGAAATGTGACCAATGTTCTGATTTGTAACCAAGGTCATGAATTGTAGAATTCCTCACAATACAGCTCCAGGAATTGAAACATTCCCTGAGTTAAAAAAAAAAAAAACGAAACACCTACCCATTCCTGCATGTTCTATAACTATAACCATCATGACAACGACGTGCCGACTGCCTTAACCCTTTCTATGCTCATGACGAGCTCAGCTCGTCATGCTGCGCAGTGCTCGTGTGCGCATGACGAGCTGAGCTCGTCATGAACCCGCCCACTCAATGAAACGCCCCGCACAGGGCGAAAATCGGCCGCGCACACAAGGGGTTAAAGCACTTTGTTGCCGCAAACGAAAGTACTATGGAGGTACTTTGTACTAATAATTTTAATGGTCGCAAACGCTCCAATTCGGTGTTTGTAAGCGTTAAATTGCTTTTTCCTATTTACTAATACTATGCTAATCTCATTTTACGAGTCAGAATTTTTTTTTCGACTACTAAAATGACATGCCAAATGGATGCCGCATTCAGTACCTGAAAGGGGTGTGTTGTAGCCATCCCTTCAAAATACCGAATTGGTATCTTATGTATCAAATTTTTTTGCGATTAAACTCTGGTCGCAAAACATTGATATTTTACCAACACCTCAAAAGAGGTGGTAATGAATTTGCAAAAGGGAAGAAGTAACATTGGGACCCCTTCCACTTTGTGAATGTAAAAAAAAAGTTTGTTGAAGAGTAAACAGTAGTCTAGGGGACAACTGTCAACTCATAAACAAACAAAAAATAAAACTTTTCTTCTTAAACCCAGTTCTGTTTCCTTCAAGGAAAGCGAGCTGCATTTATTTTTTAAAAAAAAGTTTGTTTTATTAAAAAGTAATCACAGACATGATGGTCTGCTGACCCCAGAAGCCACCATCCCTGTGATGGCCTCCAATCGCAGTGAGTCAATCAATCAAAAATTACTTTATTTGATTAATACAAGTTAATCATAAAAGTATAGATATACATCACAGTGAGTCACAATTTGTAACCTACCTCATTAATATTCATATGGTAGGTTAAATTTTGACCTACTTCGATTCAGAATTTTAAGACCTGGCCAATTAATGCATAGGTCAGTTCTTATAATTCTTTACTTGTAGCAAAAATACTAGTCACAAATTGTGGCCAGTGAATAGTACATCTGTCCATAAATTCATTGACCAAAGCATTAATATTCTTTTTCATGTCAGTACTCTTTTGGACTGGTGCTTCAACATAGCAAGATAATCCGGCCTCCACCACTAGGTTGTGCCAAATTATAAGACAGAAAATTGTATTTTCTTTGGTATTTTCTTTATAAGTGGAGCACTCCAAAGTCTCACACTGCTCCTGCTCGATAGACAATTCCACTAAAGGAGTTTCCAAACTCGAAGATATGCTGCCAATCATCCGAAAGACATTATTCCTCATGGTCAGCCTCCTTCTGAGATATATTATACAGTCAGATACAGAAAGCCACAAAGGCAAAAGACATACACAAGGGTTCACAGTGGAGAAATATTCAAAATGCAGATTGGAGAAAAGTACTCTGTTCCTGTGGTCCAAAAGGTTGTGCTTAATTCTCAATTGCGACTGCATCTCTGGCAAGTCTGCACAAAGCCCCATCATGCTTTTGGTCTTTGCAAGGGCCTATAACCACAAAAAATAGTACATCATGTTCAGCATACACGGTGTCCAACAATCATCCTGGACTTGCTTAATTTCATTGCCACAGTTTGGTGTCTTCTCAAATTTATGCTGCCAGAGTTGTGAAAGCAGCCATTATCAATTCTTTTGATGGTCACTGTCCTAACACAACAGTCTCAGAGGAAGTTGAACAATTGATAGCAAGCAAAGTTTACAGGAGCAAGTGCTGTAGGTGTTCAACAAAGTTTAGAACTGAATGACATTTGTATGGCTCACAATTATATTTGCATGCCCTAACCAAGCAAAAGATGTTGTGCCCACCACCACCTCCACACAAAAATATGTTCCAACTTGGTAACCCTAACAAGAATGAAACCTGTTTAATTAAATCAGAAACTAAATCTAGGATGTGTTTTTCATTATTTTAATACTCTGCTGCCACACATCGTTGTCGTTCTGTATATCATTCACCACTAAGACACCATGGGGCCTATTCCCAAAAGCAGGCCTTGAAAAATCAGAAACAATGTATTAGACCAGTCGGTTTAAGGACTTCGATCCTCTATTCGACCTAACTGTAATGCTGTTGACTCATAAACTGGTCTCAAATTGTGCTATCCTAGGCAGATATTTCTTTTCATTATCACACAACAGCACTTTCAAATATGTGAGTTCAGCATGTCTGCTGTACAAAGAAACTGTAGACTAAACTTTTGCTTCATGTATAATAAGAATCTCGCCCACATATAGGGTGCACATGACTCCTGACTTGCCTCTCAGTTCACTAATAGCATTGTCATTTGTAGGGGTGGTAGGAATGTTCCTCAGTTCGTCTTTAAAACCTCTCACTTTTAATAAATATATTACTAAAGCATGATGTGGTAGTGCACTGTCATTTACAGACAGCTCATTTTCCATTGAAATGGTTGCAAACTTTCCCACTGACATGCAGTTTTACTGACAAAACTATGCAGTGTACAAACGATAATGTGTCGAAACTGGGTTTCAGCAAATATATATCATTTGCACATCACCTAGTAAAGTGTTATGATTTGTTTTGATTCTAATAAAATCTTTGTTTCCATCACACTTCAGAACTACAAAAAGTGTGCTTTTCTTAACTGCTTATATATTTTGAAATAATTGTAGTTAATTTACAAGCTACATAAAGGTTGTGTTAGAAAAAAATGACATCCTACAGCCTTTAATTTCACACTCCATATACCTCAGCACAATTGTCAAAAATCCTCTAAGTTAGAAGTCAGAAAATGAAAAGTAAACACCAATCTCCAGGATACAAGAAACAGCAATTTGTAAGAAGACACTAACTGACATTTGGGGGCATATGTACAAGGGGTTATCTTCACCAGAACGTCACTTTTTTTTTAACATTCTGGTGGCGATAACACCTTTGCCTTATTCACAAGTTGTCGTTAAGCCACTTAACTTGGCTTAACGCCGCCTAGTAAATAATACCTATTCACGCAGCAGAGTGAAAGGGGCAGGCAATGGGTGTTGCAGTGGGCGCTCCACCGCAACACCCATTGCTTTCTGACACAGCCCCCTATTAACATGCTGGCGTAAATATGGGGCAGCGCCAAAAATAAGACCGCGGAACACCTGGTCTTAAACTGCATTCTGCAGCACACATAGAAAGAGCAAATCGCCTTTAGTGATTGTTTATGTGCAGGAAGGGACCCCTTACTGCACATGAACAATCATTCCCTGCAACGCAGGCACCCTTGCACAATGGTGCAAGGGTGCCTGCGTTGGCCCTAGGCAGCTAAATTTAGCGCCAGCTCAAGGGAAAACGTAGGGATGCGCTGTATTATTGTAAATACGGCGCATCCCTGACTTTTCAGAATGTTTGAGTGCGGCGTTATCAATTGTGGGGTAACACCACACTCCGCCATTTTGTTGTGAATATGTCCCTTGGTCTCTGTGATTTAACCCACAGCAAACATGACAAGATAAAAACAAGTTTTAAAGCCGTTTTTACTATTCGCTCACTTTCTGAATCAATAGAACACTGGTTCTTCCCCAAACGGGTCAGTAGGCTCTAAAAATAGCTTTCCTCATAAAATCTGAATCATTATGGCAAGAGAATAAGTAGATTTTTCAAGGCCTGAAAAGTTATTTTGGAATACATAAAGTGGAATCTAAAACAGGAGAGGTAAGCAAATACATCTCTCTCCTGCGACAGAATCTCTGGAATGTGGTGTCAAGGGTGACCAAAGCCTAAAACAGGGTCTTGACCATTGAAGACGAAATATAGACCCTTAAAATGACAGTCTCCAGGCTGCTGATCACCATAACCACCCTTGAGACTCGGGCAGAAAACACAGAAAACAAATTGCACCGAAATAACTTGCACTTCGTGGGTTTTCCGTAAGCGATGGAGATTAAGAACCCTGAATCCTAATGGGAATCCAGTCTCTCATCCTGGATGCCCCCGTACTGCCTGTTTAATTGGTTCCCAACTGAAAGGGCACATCGTTCCGTGATACAATGTCCTCCACTGACCCCCCCCTTCCACCCTAGAGACCCCTGATCTCCAGAATATTGAACTACAGAGACAGAGGCATGATTCTCCGAGCAGTGAGGGTGACAGGAAAGCTCCGCTACAGGTCATCCCAAATTATGATCTTCCCGGACTATACCAAGGCGGTCCAGCGGCAGCGCAAATCCTTTGAGGAATTCAAGCAAATACGTTGCACCAGAATGCTCCGCTATATGCTGATATTCCCAGGACGCCTCAAAGTCCTCTTCCATTATTGGTCCTATTTCGTTGACACCCCAGGAACCGCATAGGAGTGGGTGGCGGAGATGCCTGACTTTCAGAATCCACAGACACATCGAGATCGTTCCCCGAGCCGCCCCTTTTGTGCGCTTCCGGCTGCCCCACAATGATCCTCCAGGTGCCAGGCTGGAACCTATAGGGGCGTGGGTGCCATACACCCTCTTGCGGACCCCACACTGCACGACACCGAAATAGAGAGACCAACTGGTGCGGATAACCTTTGCCAGTGGGAGTCCCATGTAATGAGGTGAAACCAGATTCAGACCACCTGGGCAGGGCCCTATTGACTACTATGGTTTTAACCTGGAACTACATGGTGTGGCTGGAAGAATGACTGCACGATCCTGTGTTGGAGGGGGTTTAACTCTAAAGCCTGTTAGCTTTTGTCTGATCCTATTTATGAGTTCTGTTGAAGGGGACGTTTGTGGCGACAGATGCTTCTAGGGAGGAAGTGTGGGGAGGGGGGATATTGTAAGGGGGTCCTTATACTGATTTGCTGTTGGGTTCTTTTAGCCAAGCCTTTTTTTCCCTAGGCCTTGATACTCAGAGCGAACCCCTCATAAACACACCTTAAGTACTTTCTATCACAAATTACAGACCAGGGTGGATACCCCTCACACGAGGGCTCTAGCCCATACATGACCCCAGCCCAACAAAATATAATTCTCTCTAATATCCTGGAATGTGAACGGTCTCCTTGACCGCATAAAGTGATCTGCAATGCTGAAGCATCCCAAAAGTTTCCACCATTCAATCCTAATGTTACAAGAGACCCACCTAATTGGCTCTGCTTGTCCTTTCCTCTGTAGATTTGGTTATGACAGAATCTACCACACTGGTTTTGTGGTGGGCTCCCGGGGAGTGGTGCTATTTCTCCACAAATCCCTTCGCATGACAGCAACCAACTGTATTAATGATGCCTGGGCCACTTTGTGGGAATAGAAGGTGCACTAGAAGGGAAACGTTATAACCTCCTCAGTGTGTATGTGCCGCCCCACCTGACCTCAGCTGCCCTCCATGACCTGGAAACAGTTCGCCTCTTCCCTTCCCTATGGGTAGGACCATCATTGGAAGAGACTTTAATGCCTCCCTAGACTGTGATAAAGATGCGTCAGAAGCCCCAAGCGATCCCGTCAACACCAAGCAGAGTAACTTAAGACTTGGATGGACTCACTAAGGTTCTATGATATTTGGAGGATTAGGCATCCTGAAGAGGCAGGTTATACCCATACATCGGCAGTCCATAAAACCCACTCCCGCATTGACTTACTCTTACTCCTTCTATTGGACTCCCTACAGGTTGTAGCCGCTGACAGCCTCCCCTGTGGCATTTCCGACCACTCCCGACTCGTTCTCCGATAAGGCCTACCATGCTCGGGCCCCCAACCTGTATGGTATCTGAACGCACTGCACCTCACAGATTCTCAATGCGCACACTTCCTGACTGCAGAGATTACCGCTTACTTAGACATTAACCAGGGCTTTGTGGACTCTCCGGCTATACTCTGGAAACTGGGTAAGGCCACCATGCAAGGATTGGCAAAATCCTATGTCCGAGGGTGTGAAAATGCCAAACATATGGGCAATTACAGAGCTGGAGGGCGAAATCCTCCAGATGGAGAGACAGGCCTCATCTGAGGAATCAAAAAACTCTTGTCGCAGAGTAGCACATGCTAGAGCTTCCCTACGACAACTGACCCTAAAGGAGGCCCACCAATGCTGGAGGGTAACAACACATAAAGTATATGAATCTGGCTACAAGAAAGGGAAACTACTCTACTGGCTGGCCACCAGAGACTTTGTGTAACGGGTGGTTGCCACATTTCAAGGCTCCCAAGGTAAATCATTCCATACCACAATGGAGAAGGGGCGTACATTCATGTCCTATTACTGAGACTTATATGCCCACCGTCCCTGTCCCCTGAATGAAATAAATGCTCCGCTGGTGGCGAAAATCCCTCTCCCCTCATTATCTGAGACATCGAAAACAGCCCTAGAGGCCGCCATCACTATTGAAGAAGTAGAGGAAACAATACTAGCACTGAATACTGGAAAGACTCTGGGACCAGATGGATTCCCTTCTGAATACTATCAGAAATACTGGAACGTGTTGGCCTCACGTCTTCAAGCAGTACACCAAGAGGCATGCAGTACTGGGGCCTTCCCTGCAGAGATGGACTCCACTACCATCGTGGTCATCGCAAAATCCAACAACCCTAACCCCAGATGCGAGGCCTTCTGCCCCATCTCTCTGTTAAATACAGACCTTAAAATATTTGTGAAGCTCCTTGCCCTCACACTCAAGTTCTGGGCACACTCTTGCACCCTGACCAATGTGGTTTTATGGCGAGTCGTAGTACCCAACACTGTATTAGATGGGCATATATGGCACTGGCCCATGCCTGGGAGCTCCAAGGCCTGTGCACTCCTGTCTGAACCCTTCCTGATGTGAGAGGAACCCGCCAGGGTTGCCCGCTCTTCCTACTCTTTTTCGCCCTTGCCATTGAACCACTAGCTAGACTGATCTGCTGTGATGCCTAGGTCACGTGCTGGGACTGAGGAGAAAGTTTAGTAGATAGGATCGCCCTATATGCCAATGATGTTCTGCTGTATCTAATAGATCCCCATCATTCGGGACCTTGCTGCCGGCAACTACTAGCTCTTTATGAAGAGGCATCGGGAGTCTGACTCTAAAAAAAAAAAAACGAAATGCCTCCTCATCCCAATACGCTGCAGCACAGCTGGATTCTCCTGGCAGAACGACATACTGATACAACGGCTCAGTTTTAAATACTTAAGGGTCATGATGGCTCTGAAAAGCGAGCTCACATGAAGCCTGAAGCTCACTCCCTTAGTCACCAAAATGAAAATGGACCTCGCATGCTGGGCCTCTCCACCGCTCAATATCCTAGGATGGTTTGCCTTATTTAAAATGAGGATCCTTCCTCGTTTCCTATACGCCCTCCAAAACTTCCCCCTAAAGATCCCCAACACCTGGTTTACAAATTTGACGACAGACATCTATTCCTTTCTATGGGCCAAACCCCCCCGCATGTCCATAGCCAAATGCCAACTTCCGACATACGACAGTGGGATGGGAATGGCCAACATACAATTGCACTACAGAGCAACGCACCTCCTAGTGATTAATGGCTAGATGTGCGGGAGCTAGTGCGATCCGGCATACCGCTCAGAACTCTCTATGCTGGGACTGAATAAGGTGATGGGACTGCTATACGGGGTCCTGATCCCTTGAGCCCTCCCTGACATGACACAATTGGTGTTTCTAACCTGGAGAGCAACACTGTGCTCCACAGGATGACTGGGTAGACTGACCCTCCAGACTCATCTGTGGCATGGGAGCATCCTCTGCCACACCTCGCATCTGGAGGTGTTCACCAAATGGGACAGAATTGGCATTTCCTCTTTTGGGGACGTGTGGGGAACAGGTGGCTTAAGCTTCTTTCAGGAATTACAGACACAGTTTCACCTCCTTAAAACCCAATTTCATAAATGCTCCAGCTCTGTAGTGAGCAAACAGAATACAAAATGGAGTTGGTGGACTCCCCCATATACAGCCCCCTAGAGACCAAACTCCTTATGGGGACTCTTGGAGGGGATGGGGTTCCCAAACATACCGAACTTTAATAGTTAACGCTCCAGACCCCCTAGGCCCCCTTAAACACAAGTAGGGGGGTTGAGCGGGCCCTCTCTAAGACATCAATTGGCGCGAGGCATGCATGGCCCCTTGCAAATTAGCAATTTCCTCCCGCCCCTGGATGATCCAAGTTAACTTTCTTCACAAACACACCTTATTGCCCAGCGCCTCTGGGTAGCAGGACTGACAACAACTTTGGGCTGCCACCAAGCCCACGCAGATTTCTACCACATCACATGGCTGTATCCCCTTATTGCTAATGACCGGAACACAGTTGGTGATTCTTTATTCCGAATACTAGACTATCAAATTACATCTAGAATCTTAGAAATACTGGGAATCCTGGGCGACACCAGAGGGGAAAAAAGATGGTGAGTGTGGCCACCCTGGTGGCAAAAAGAAATATAGCCCGGTTATGGAACTGTCCACATCACCCATCCTGGCCAAGTGGAGCAAGGTGTGAACTGGTGTACCCAACCGGTGGCCCCATTATATGCGATTAGGGGCTGTCTACAGAAACATACCAAAATCTGGGGTAAATGGTGGGAATACTATAGGTTGGACCTAGAAACGCTGATTGCTTCTTGATGCCTAGTGCTGACATTTGTAAAAGGAATGCTGTACAGTGCTCGGGCGGCTGGCCCCTCATTTATTGTTTATTTTATTGTACTAAAAACCCAATAAAATTGATTATAAAAAATAAATAGATAATCTTTATTTTTTTATGTAAAATTCAGTTTTTAAATGTCCATATTACTTTCTATATGGAGATCTCGGCTGTTAATCTAGTCTTAAGATTCGTAAGTCTACATTTAGGTATAAATTACACATAGAAATGGTGAATTCCATTCATGAGGACATTTGCACTGTGTTGGTAAACTAGGTTTTGGCTGATCATGGTACGATGCAAAGATAGATGTTTAATGTTGTTTGCATCAAAGATGCTTGCTTGTTCTTAAGGTTAATGCACTGAACTGAGGGCGCATCCGAGAATTAAGCAAAAAGAGTGTAAAAACTGCAGATTGGTGGAGAAGGCAGATCACATGGCCGCCGTTGTCATCATAAGCTGCACATCATGGAAGGGGTTTTGTTTGCAGGAGAGATACCATAACTCTTAATTGTGTTGGTGGTGTTTTTGGGTGTATCAGCGTAGTTGTGCAATGTCTCTATTCTTTCCGTGTGTAACAGTGAGAGGTCTGTGTAGAAGTGACCAAATTGACTTCACCTCTCCCAATTTTATGAAGGTCTATGGAAACATTTACGAATTTCATCAAGCTTTAGAAATTTGTTTTATTTTATAGAGAAACTTTTAAAAAAATAGATCTTGCAGGTGGAAAAATTCACAAATGTAGGTTTTTTAAGCTTTATTTAGATGAAAAAAGTTAAACCTTCTAAAGAGCCTTTCCCCTTATGTTGCTAAAAAATGAAATGCAAGTAGACGTTTTGTGAAAGAAATGTGGCACAAAAATGATAGGATTTAGCAAGAGACTAATTGAAAAATGCTAAAATCTTGCACTTTCATGAAATTGCAAAGTGATGCATTGTTCCCAATTTCACCAATGGAATTATAATTTGGCCCTCCTCTAGTCTATAGAAGTGAAAAGTCTGCCAAAAAGCATTACGCATTTGCTTGTTAAACAAGAAATGTGCTCGAAAGGTGTGTTTTGTCATGATAGTGGTAAGATCTTTCTGGAAGGGCATGTGGAGTAAATTATGTACCCCTGGCAAGAATGGAGCAAGAAAGCCAAAGCAGGGACAAGGACTAAACCTCTGTTTTTGCTGTTCCTGGCTGAAAGGAAAGAAGTTTCCATGTGGTTTGAGTGACAAGCGTGTGGGCCAGCATCGAAGCATTGTGTAGCATTCATGGGTTTTCCTTCTTTATGAGACCTCTCATCCGCCTTCACTTCAAATATGGTGCTTGGGAGGTTGATACAAGGAATAGCATCTTGACTATGCATGTATTTATTATTTATTTCTTCTTTTTGTATAGCTCATTCGAAGTCCAAGCAAAGTCTCTTGGCACTAAGGAAACAAAACTGAGTGGAAGAAGGCAGATATGGGATTAATTAAGGAACAGACAGGTTTTTAAGGCTTTCCTGAAATGTATCAAGGAAGAAATAAGGCATATGTTCAAGGGAATTTAATTCTAGTGATTAGTACCCTTGATCTGGAATACTCAAGAACCCCATCTATCACATTTTGCATGTGGGATAACAAAGGTGGCTTTCGTTGCTGAGTGATGGTTGCGTGGAGGGAATATACTTGGTGAATTTCTTCCTTAAAAGGGAGAGCCCAGTTTCATGATATATTTTATGGCCAAGAGACCTGTGTTGGAGGTTTTAGGGATTGTGGTTAAGGTAATGGTAAACTGAGTGCCATCAGCTTACAAGTAGTTTGTGACATTAAGATGCCTACATAGACTGTCAGTGGTAACATATACCACTGACCCCCACGGAAACCCGCCAACCCCCACGGACCACGCACGCAACTTGGGAATCATCCTGGACTCCGAGCTCAAAATGGACCGCCAGATCAACTCCGTCTCATCTTCCTGCTTCCACACCCTCCGCCTCCTTCGTAAGACCTTCAAATGGATCCCCTCGAACACCGAAAGACCGTCACTCACGCCCTGGTCACCAGCAGACTCGACTACGGCAACGCACTCTACGCCGGAATAAACAAAAACCTCACCCGCAAGCTACAGAACATCCAGAACGCCGCCGCAAGACTGGTCCTCAACCTGCCAAAACACTGCCACATCTCCCTGCACCTGCGCACACTCCACTGGCTCCCCGTCGAGGCGAGAATCACCTTCAAGATGCTCACCCACGCACACAAGGCCCTCCACGGCACCGGACCAGCATACCTGAACAGCCGACTCAAATTCCACGCACCCCAAAGGACCCTACGATCAGCCCAGCTCTCCTACGCCGTGGTCCCCCGCACCAGAAAGACCAGATCGGGAGGCCGCTCCTTCTCCTTCCTCGCGGCCAAAGCATGGAACGTCCTTCCGCTCCACCTCAGACAGACAACATCGCTCCCCATCTTCGCAAGAAACCTCAAAACCTGGCTCTTTGACAGACCCCCTCCTTGATGGAATGGAACCTGCACCCCCCCACCACCCCCCACCCCTAGCGCCTTGAGACCCTTACGGGTGAGTAGTCGTGCTTTAACAAACCCCTGATTGATTGATTGATAACATATAGAGGTTGAAAAGCAGGGGTGTAAGGGCTGAGCCATGTGGGATGGAACACAGTAAGGGTAAGGTCCTCTGAAGAGAGAGGGTGTGTTCTTTCCATCAGAAAAGATTTTAACCACTGCAGAGTGGTGTCTATAATATTAAGATTAGCTAGCTGATGAAGTAGGATGGGATGATCCATAGTGTTGAATGCTGCAGAGAGGACCAGGAGAATTATTATTCCTGAATTTCACATCTGCAATTATCCAAAGATCATCTAAAGCAGAAGTGATGACATATTCGGTTCCTAAACCAGGTCTGAAACCTGGCTTGGAATCATCCAAAATAATATTATTTTTGAAGAAGTATTATAGTTGTAGCATAACCACCTTCTCAGGACTTTTAGCTAGATAAGGGAGGAAAATAGGGCTGTATTTTGTGAGCTCATGCGAGGCTTGGGTGGGTTTTTAAAGATAGTTTTTGTTATATCTTTCTTAAGACTGGAAGGTACCTCGCCCGAATGGAGGCTGGAGTTAATGATCTGGGTTGCTCTCGGTAAAATGGTGTGTCTCTTATCTTTTAAGAATTGGGCTGGACTCGGATCAAGTGGTGAAGCATTCGGGTTACTAGTTCTCATTACCTCAAAACATGCCTCCACTGAGATAGATTGGAAGGTGGAGAGTCAATTTCGAGACACAGAGGTAAAATCTTTAAGCAATTGGATATGTTAAATGGGGAATCTGAAAAGTTTTAAATCTTCTCTGGTCTTTCGTACCTTGTCATGGAAAAAGTTAAATAAAGAGGTGGCTAATTTTTGGCTGAGGTAATAATGAGATCTGTGGCCTCCAGATTGTGTAATTAAAATTTTTAACAGTTTTAAAGAGGGCTAGAGATTTTTTTTTGTGTTTTTAGGATTTTTGTATGACATAGAATAGCCTTTTGGATATCTATTTAAGGTAGTTGAAACCTAATCCTGAAAACGGTAGGTTTTCCAGCAGGTTTTCTCCAGATGTTTCAATTTCTTTTTTTCAGCCGTAAGTGTGGGGTTGAACTAAGGACATGACAAATATTTAGGGTTGATTCATTTAGATTCTGTGGGTGGTATAGCATCTAGTGCAGTAGTTAGGTATTAAACTCTCGAAGAAGCTGTTTGCTGTTCTTTGGCCGCTAACAGGCAAGCTGCTCTGAGTGGCTTCAAACTGATTTTTTAAAGTAAGTAAACTTACCTTTTTCAGTCTCTGCATGTAATTGGGCTGTTGTATGATGTGTACTCTTTTTTAACGTCATTAATCAAAAAGGTAATAAGAAAGTGATCAATCTAGAGTAGTTCATGAATGTGACACAATCAAATTCAGAATTGGTAAATATCACATCCAGAGTGTGGCCTACTCTGTGAGTAGGCACTTCACCTATTGTGCAAGACACAAAGAATGGAAGATCACAAGAGCCTTGGTGCAATTAAAGACACTGAGTACCAGTATCTCTGGAAAAGGGAATTGAAAATGGATAGTCGTATCCTCAAGCTAATTCAAATACATTAGAGCAGCATTTGGTGGGTGATTCGAGAGTATATATCCCAGTGAGGTATTATTATTAGTACAAATACTGAGACAGATAGTCTCAGTACCTATAAATTGAGCACATTGTATAACATTAATGTGAAGGTCTCCATAGTAATTTAAACTTACTTCGCCGCCCTGTTCATCAGATCGGTTATGGTGCAGAATAGATGGACAGATGAATGTCACTAGAGAGTAAAAAACCTAGTCTAAGATGGCTGCTCTTATCTGAAGGTGCCCAACCTGTCCTCAATTATCAATTGCTTACTGCTGTCGGAGCATGTCTTTTCAGAACACTTTATATGTTGAAACAGCATTGATTTGTATATATATTTTGAGTTTTGCATCACAGGCTGTTAAACAAAACAGATGTGGCCTAACGACTAGAGCTGCTGACTTTGGAACTAGGGGGACAACCTTCATGATTCTGAGCTAATCATTTAATCTCCTTAAAATGTGTAACATGCTCTAGATTCTCTTGTAAAGAGCTCCAGTGTCCCTGAGCAGTGGTATGCTCTATAAAAAAAAACTACAAATAAAAAGGAAACAGATGAAGAAAACTATTCATGATAGAGTGCACCGAAGTTGTTATTGGTGTTCGAGACCACTTAGGTTCATAAAAAGATGCTGCACACACCAACATTGAGGTGTGAAATCTTCCTTTTAATGCGCATCTACATATAGACTGGCAGGCATACAGGATTCACAACAATTGACTTCTGTGCAGTTTAAACCTAAACATTCTACAGAACCGTTTAACATACCAAACACCTACTACATTATTGCTAAAGCAAATCCCAACACATCTTTTCCCTTCAGAAAACCCCAAGAAAATAACTTATATTTACATATAATAGAAGATGAAACCAACTATACATAAAATTCTGTATTAAAACATAGTATCTCAATTTCACAGGAACAGAAATTCTCCTGGATTAATTCCTCCAGGCCAAACACTTTGACTGCTTCTCAAGTGATGAGGAATAAGCTATTCCTAAACACTCCTGGAAAAACTCCACTTCAGAGTAATCAAGAACCAGGGATAATTCACCTTTATTTCAACATTTACCATTCTCTAACCTCACTGCTTGATCATATACTTTCACTACTTTTCTTGGCTCAGAAAAAAACGAGATTCCTTCCCACACTTAGAGTCTCTTGAATCTCACCACACCTCCTTTCTTTACATTCAAACCACGATCATTCTTTCCAGTATACTTCCTCTATGCTTCTTTTCTCCTCTCCGGTACATTCATCACCACAGTCTTATGAAGACAACTTCTTTTCCATCCATAGTCTATTTATCTATGACGCTGGTAACCTTCATTTCAACAAAACAAATGGTGAAACTTTGGTGTCAGCTTTGGGTGTCATACGGATTGCCCACAAAAAATGTTTTAACATCCAATCCACAACAGCAACTGCAAATTTTCTTTGATCACATGATTACATTTTTACACTCAACTATTACTCCTAGGATGGCACAAAAAAGTAGTTGCCCGTTTCATAACCAATTCCTTTGAAAACATTTCAAAATCATTTGAAACAAATCGTGGCGCATTATCTGTAACCTCCCTCATCCAGTATCCCTTCCCGGAAAAACAAGTTTTCCAATACTTACTTCACCTTGCTAGAATTCATGAAAGCCACTTCCGTCCATCTAGGATAATAATCAATAATGACTTACCCATACTTGGCTTGACTTCCCACATTAAGGGGACCAAAAATATCCATAGCAAGTTTAGACCTAACCTTATCAGGCACTGGTACCGGGCTTATGAGACACGGAACAGTAACTTGAGACTTATCACTGGCCATACAAAATCTACACTGTCTTACATAGTGCTCCACAGCTCTGTCCATGCCTGGCCATCAGATCAAGTCTCTTACTCACCTTTTCATGGCTCGCATCCCAATATGCCTCTCATGAGCTAAATCCACAATTTTTGCTCTCATGCAATCGGGTATCACCAAATTGTCTCCACGGAACCGCAACCCATATATCACTGATAATTGTGAGGCAACTTTCCGAAAAGCATCCATGTGTGCATCTACAATGCAGTACTTAGGCCTACTGTTGCATACATATTCAATGACTACCTTCAAATCATATCCTGCTCTATGGCCCTAGACCATTCCCGTTCCAAAATTGTACCCTTGGTAATGACAGAAAATTCAAAAACCACCATGTCATCATTTCATGTTCAACCTCCTCATTTTGCTCTTGGAAACTCAATGGTAATCTTGAAACACAGTCTGCCATTATGTTCTTGACTCCTGGTATATACTCAACGTGATAACAAAATTCCTGCAATCTAAATTGTAATTTTGCCATTTGTTACACCTGGCATCTTTGGCGTGTTTTTCCCGTCTTTTTGCTTCTGGCCTCCTGTTTTTGACTGTGTGCTGCATTTCGTTTTTGCTGGTTTTAGAGCTCTGGGCACTTTACCGCTGCTTGTACTACCTGTGTAAATTGTGATTATGATTGGTTATCCATGATTGGCATTTTTGATTTACAGGTAAGACCTTAGGAAAGTGCACTGTGTGTGCCCATAGCCTGTAAATCAAATGCTACTAGTGGGCCTGCAGCACTGATTGTGCCACCCACACGAGCAACCCTGCAGCCATGTCTCAGGCCTGGCACTGCAGTGTCTGTGGGTGCAGTTTTAAACTGCCATATAGACCTGGCAATTGCACCCACTTGCTAGGCCCAAACCTTCCCTTTTATTACATGTAAGGCACCTCTAAGGTAGGCCAATGGGGAGGGTGCAGTGTATGTGAAAGGTAGGACATGTACCTTTGTGTTTTACATGTCCTGATAGTGAAATACTGTTAATTTTGTTTTTCGCTATTGCAAGGAATATTTCTCCCATAGGTTATCATTGGAGCTGCCTTGTAACATCTTACAAGTGTAACTTTCAATTGGGAAGAAATAGAGATTTGGAGTTTGGGTTCCCTGAATTCAGAATTTAGAAACACACCTTTCTGTGAAGATGGTTTTTAAATTGTGTGTTTGCAAATGCCACTTTTAGAAAGTGGGCATTTTCTTGCTTTACCATCCTGTGCCACTGCCTGCCTGTGGAATCCATGTCTGGTTTAGACTGACAGTTGGGCTGTTTGTGCATTCACTCTAGACCGTCACACAAAGGGAGCTGAGGTGAACCATGCATATCCTGATTGGTCATCACCAGGCTGATGGGCCTTCCTGAGTTAGAGTGGTGGGAGGAGTTGTCAGTTACACCTGAATAGAGCTGTGCCTGTCCTCTCACAATGCTGTCTCTACCCCCTTGTAGTGTGTCTGGAGCCGTCAGGGCAGGTCAGGATCTGTGCGCTACAAAGACTATCCTTTGAAGTATGCCTACTTCAAAGGCCAAAAGGGGTATAAGTATTGGACCTGTAACGCTAGACTTTTAGAACACCTCTGGATCAAGAGGAGACTCTGCCAAGAAGAAGAGCTGGAGAGCTGTCAGGAGGAGTACTGTCCCTTTGCCTTGTTTGCTTTTCTGGGTTGGCCTGCAGTTTTTGCTTCTGTCTTGGAGAGACTAAGAACTGGACTTTTGCTTTGGTATCCTGCTTGAGAAGATTCTCCAAGGGCTTGTGTGTACTTGCCTCCTGTTAAGTCTCAGGGCCATCAAAGATTTCATCTGCAGGCCCTGAATTCCTCTGCTGGGAGTTCTAACAAACGGAGTGGTGCCAATTCTACGTCTGGGCCCTTGAAGGTGGCTTCTGCTGCAAGAAGAGCTGAAAATTCATGCATCGCCCTTCAGTGCCTCTTTTCTTGCTGCAAACATGCCTTGCGGTTAAAAAACTAACCATCACGGGGGTGCAGCAGAAAAGATCGACTGAGAGCTTGTTCGCAGCCAGAAGACCACTGCAGCCCAAGTCCAGAGCACATTGTCTCCGACGTCCTAGACCCCCGCTCCAACTCTGACGCAGGCTCGAAGGAATCGACGCATCACCTGCTCAAGGCTGGATGAATCGAAGCAGCGCCTGTTTTGCCACCGCCACATTGGCTCAAGCACGCCCGGATTTTCCATGCACCGCTCCTGTGCAAGAAGTCTACATCCATGCTGGGCTTCAGTAAGGTGCGAGGCAGTGTATCCGAAGAAATGAGGCATCACCTCCCCGTGCAGTAAGAAACCGATGCATCAGCTCCTCTCACAGTAAGGAACCGATGTATCACCTCCCCTGCATAGCAGTGAGGAACTGATGCACCACCTCCCCTGGGAGCAAGGAACCAATGCATCACCTTCCCTGCGTGAAAGGAACAGACGCATCGCTTTGCTTTCTGGCACCTCACCTCCCCTGCGCCTGTTTTCATCTTGTGATTTTGACGCATCCCAGGTACTTTCACAAAAAGTGACGCATCCATACTTTTATATGGACTGAACTGTTTTAAACCTTTTTAAAGTAATATCTTGATCTGTGTATGTTGGATTTTTGTCGTACTTGACACATCTCTCACCATGAACCGACAGGTCAATGCCGTCACCTCCACCTGCTTCAACACCCTCCGCATCCTCCGCAAGACCTTCAAATGGATCCCCCCCAAGTCAAGAAAGACGGTCACCCACGCACTCATCATCAGCAGACTTTACTATGGAAACGCACTCTACGCCGGCATAAACAAATCCCTACTCCGCAAACTCCAGACGATACAGAACACCGCCGCCAGACTTGTCCTGGGCATCCCCCGGCACGAACACATCAGCCAACATCTACGAAGGCTCCACTGGCTCCCCGTGGAGAAAAGAGTCACCGTCAAAATCCTCACCCACGACTACAAATGCCTACACAACACCGGACCCACATACCTCAACGACAGAATCAACTTGCACGTACCCAAAAGAAACCTCCGATCCTCCAACCTCGCACTAGTCGAAACCCCGCGCATCCACAGAGCCAGGGCAGGCGGAAGATCCTTCTCTCACATTGCGGCCAAGACCTGGAACGAGCTCCCGGCAGACATCAGACGAGCCCCCTACTTGAGCACCTTCAGGAAAACCCTCAAGACCTGGCTCTTCGGTTAGGCAGTTCTGCGAACCGCCCCCCCCCCAGCGCCTTGAGACCCTTGCGGGTGAGTAGCGCGCTTACAATCCCCTGATTGATTGATTGATTGTCATTTTGGTCTTGTTTGGTTTAGATAAAGATTGGTTATTTTGCTAAACTGGTGTGTTGTGTCCATTTGTAGTGTTTTCACTGTGCTACTGTGTGAGCTTTGTACAAATACTTTACACATTACCTCTGAGATAAGCCTGACTGCTCGTGCCAAGCTACCAAGGGGGTGAGCAGGGGTTATCTTAAGATACCAAGGGGTGAGCAGGGGTTATCTTGGTTGTATAACTCCCTTACCCTAACTAGAAGGAAGGGCCCCTACTTGGACAGGGTGCAAGCCACTGCCAACTAGAGACCTCCATTTCTAACACTGGTGGCCAGTGGTGAGGATAGGCCTTGTGTTTGTACGTGACATACAGTGATTGGTGCATACTACTACCAGAGCGCAGACCATTACGCAACCACATAACATTTTTGATTTTTTTCTCCACCGGTTTAACTTTAGGATTCCTTGACTTGACATTTTTGAAGTTTTTCCAATTATGAGTTCCTATCAAAGTGAAAGGTGAACCTAAATCTGCTCTCACATTTACAGAAACATCTCCAATTTCCACTTGACAATATGAACGTCTAAAAGAAATGCAACCCAACTATGCTGCTATGCCTCAGGGCCTACTACGATTGATCTGACTCTGCTACAATCTTCTTCAGGTTGTGGTGAATTAGAATATGTTTACTGTATGATGTACCCCATACGAATTATGACAAGTGGTTCTGCCCAATGCTGCTAAGCAGAAAAGGTTATGGGGCCCAACAATGACTCTGCCGATGGGTCTTTTAATGTATTTTTATTAGGCCAGGGTGTGAAATTCCGTTCCACTCGCGGAGTTTTTACCACTCCGCGCAGCGCCCGGAGTTCCAAAAAACTCTGCTCCGCTTTCCTCGCTCGCACTCGTCAACTTTAAGTTGGCGAGCGCAAGCGATGAAAATCTTAATCCAGACCACCTCCTGGTGAGATTTCTCAACGCGGATGGCCGCTACCACTCGCGTTGAGAAACCTTCCGTTTGCATTGAGGAAGCTGCCGCTCGAGTAGAACATCTATTCGAGCGGCAGAAAGAAGCAGCGCCTTCTTGCGCTGCGCATGGTGCCGTTCACACTGATTTTCCAGCGCAGGACAAGCAAACAGTGCTAAAAATCAGCGTGACCTAACGCACTCCGCCGCTTGCGGAACTCCGAGTAGCACGGCAGTTTGTTTGTCACTTTGCGGAGTTCCGCGTAGTGGAACTCTGCGAACTCCGCCCAGGCCTAATTTGTATGTGCTGCAACCCAACATATGCCCAACTATGCCAAGATGTACCAAATACTTGTAATTTTAAACATGCCTATTTTATATATTGTATCTCTTATCTTTTATTCATGATAATGTTTTTAAAGGATCTGTTAATCTGAAATAAACATAATTTAACTGACTGGCAAACCCAACTGACAATACTTGATCTTCCTTATACTCAATATCAGAAAGAATTAAATTAATGCACAACTCCACACTTTCATCACTGGACTCCGAAGTTTTAATTACCATGTAATGTTTGCTCACCACACTGACAACTTTTGAGTGTTGGTTCTTGCTGTATGTGCATTCCTTGACTAAATGCCCCAATTTTTTTTTTTTTTTACATTTCATGCACATGTTTTCAACTGCTGGACATGAGAGTAAGAATTACCCGAATGGTTACTATTCCCACATCTTTAACATTTAAGGCTTTTAGACTTTGAAGTTTCCAGCATTTCAAAATTTACTCTTGATATCCACCACCATGTTCTAGGACAATGATCCTTGTGGAGCAATTGACATTTCAGCTAGATACAACGCAGTAGGTGAGAAATCTTTCTTTTTACGAGCATCTACATATAGATTGGCAGGCACGCAGGATTACCAACAATTGACTCCTAAACAGTTAAAACCTAAACATTCTACAGAACCTTTTAACATTCCAAATACCCACTACACTATGGCTTAATCAAATCCCAGCAGTTCTGTATTCTATACTTACAAATGCTAATACTTGCAAATTACTTCACAAACAGTCCAGTGCTGCTGGGTTGCAGTTGGCATTCCCTCTCCTGCTGAGCGGGTATGTTACTTCTCTATAGTCAAATGACAAGCAAAACATAATGGGAGGAAAATTATGTGCCCTTGCCAAAAGATCGTTAAATATTAGTAAACACATGTATCTCACATCCCAAAAAGACATTTTTAGTTATTAAGAAATAACATATCCATTTTTCATCGGCCATAGAAATAGCCAGAAGTGAAATTAGTGAATTTTTATCAAACTAAATGGAACTCTTAGACTTGTCTTCTGCTTTGCTTCAGTACTTCTGCTCTTTCAAAGAATGAAAAGGGGAACGAAAAGCGATTGTGGTATTTTCATGTGTGAATGTGCAAGCCGATTATAAGAAAATGAGCTCATATAAAGAGACTAAGATATTTTCCTCCAATCACCGTGTGGAAGAAAGAACAGATGTGTTGCTGGTGATAGAACACATCACAGAGTCCAAACACGGATTGGAGCGCAGAAGGCTTTCTGACATCCTTATTTCAGTCACGGCCCGTGCAGGTAAGAGCGGTGGGCCGGGTGAGGGAGGATTTCGACGGACGATGACCAGGGAAAATTAAATAAATAATTAATTTTCCCTCATCATCGTCCATCGAAATCCCCCCTCACCCGGCCTCACCGCCCCGACGCTCTTACCTGCACGGGCCGCGGCTGCCTTATTTTGAATTATAAGGAGTCTTGTGTGACCTAATTTGGCGATTTTTGTTTTCCACCAGGGCATGTGGAACATGCCTCTATTTCCCATTCCTCACTAAGGCCCTTATTATGAGTTGACCAGAGGGGTATCCAAAGAGGTGGGGTGTTTACCTTTCCAGGCAACTACATATTTCCTGGTTTTTCCATGCTTGGAATTATCATGTCTACAAACTCTGGACCTGATAATACCGGCCCCAGAGAAACTGGACTCGGAGTCTAAAGCAGAGCTGTCTGGGCTGCGGCTGGCTGCTGCGCCTAGCCTCCACCAGCACACAGTAGCATGGAGAAGCAGAAAAGCTCCTCCCAGCTGAAGTAAAATGTCCTCTGCCCTCCCACCATCTCCCACACCGCCGCCAGACTCCCATGGCAAAGAAAAAAAGCCCCTGCACCATTTCCACTTTCTTCAAGCAGGTTGTAGATTTGTGCCTTATTATTTCCTCCGAAGGTTTCTCGGAGGTCCATGGCCTTAGAAAGGAATAGCCTTTAGCCTTGTTCCTCTATATGGTCTCAGAACTCCTTGGTGACTTGCAATATCCCTATAATTTACAACTGGTCATATTTTATCCCATATATTATAAACTAGGCAGATACCGTAGCCGTCCTACGCTTTGTATGAAGTGGAAAATTTCCTTTGCATACAAAGATAACTATATTGCTGGAATACCCTTTCTAATCCCTTGTGGGTGGGATGAGTGGAGCAAGTGTGAAAGCGTAAATGGCTTATTTGTTGATGAGTACCCTACTGGTTAGTGTTTAAGGTAATTATTGATGCTAAATAAAGCTTAACCAATTGGCACAAAATTTTGGTCTGTTCAACTATGTATTCATTATATGTTGAATATTTGTCACAATGTATAGTGTAAGACAGTGAAAAGGATGCAATACTAGTGGGTTTTTAAATTACTGATGTTAACTTTTTGATATATAAGTGCATAAGAATGCCTTTTTAAACTACAATTCTTAATAAATAAATAAAATGAAACACAGGAAAGGTTAAAAAAAACAATGGGCCTTATGCACTCCCAACAACACTGAGGCACTGGGAGGAAAGCTACTAACCTCACATAACTGACAGTAAGATGGATCATGAAAACAAGCTCCCCCATCATCCTTCCTATCACCACTGTGGAGAACTTCATGGCTCCTGGTGCTACCCCATGAATACAGCAGAGGAAGATGAACACTAGGCGTACCTCCAGAATAAAACACTTTACTACTCGCTGGACTGGGAAGTGAAATCTGTACAGTGTGACATACATTTTGATTAGGAATATTCTAATACCTGTAATTTGATTTGTCTGAGCACTAATCACCCCAGTCTCGCATGATTAGACCCTTCTTTTGTCTAGGTGGAGAAATCGGCTACATAGGAGGGAAATGAAGAAGAAAGACGCGCTATGTTGTTTTAATATGCTGCCACATTAGAAATGATTAAAATCCACAAACTGCTCCCTTCTTTTCTCTTCTAGAGAGATGAAATAGAAGAAACTTTCACCCAAATTACCCTTGCTCACTGACCACTGAGGTCCTATTACCTACGCAGTGCTTAATTTGTAAAAAATAAGTTCAGGTGACTATAGATTTTCTTAGAATGTCATCACCCTCTAACAATAATTGTACTGCCCACTTCCACCAGTGGTGCGGCCCATTTTCACCACTGGCGACACCTACTGCCTACATGGACACTACCCAAAACTGAGTGTAATACAAGACCTGATTTGCAACAAGACAACGAAGCATGTGAGCCCGCCTTCTTCAATGGGAAAAACAGGTAAGTCCCCCTCTAGAAAAGTTTTAAAAATTGGGTCAAACAATGTATTTTACAGCAATTTATTGTAAACTAAATATGTGAAAAAGTAATAGACTCTGGAAGAGCACTTTGAGAGGGCACTCAGGAACAATTCCAGTATTTTCATGATCGGGGATAGGGCAAAGGTTTGGGTGTGCGAAGATGTGCTTTGTGCTTTGACTTTTTAGTGCCAACCCAGTAGAAGTCCAGATGGAATAAGGCATTGCATTGAGTCTATATATCACAATCTTAATGGTAAATAAAGTTACTGCAGTAAGCAGATGACACTGGTGTAACTACAAGAGAACAGAAGAAGAGAATACTGGAAATGTCTGAAACACCATAAACATATATGTGCGTAGCAGTCACCGCAGGTAGAGTGTCAGGTACATCTGGCTGAAGTTACTTGCAACATCCATGCACGCCTAAAGAATATATGCATTCTATTAGCCACATTGGAAGGGCCCTTGATGTGTTGTTACACTTAGGAGCCGATTCCGATCTGGGCCGGAAAACTCTCCGACCGAGCCGGATCCGGTGAGTTTTCCGACCGAGCCGGACTCCAGCAGTCCGAGCGAGTACGATGCGGCCGCATGCTGCCGGACTCGACTCGGTCGGGCTCCCATTGAAGTCAATGGGAGCCGGTCGTACACGGGCTCCCATTGACTGAATGGGCACGTCGCGAACAGGGGGGCCCCCTACAGTGGGTACGAGTTGGTGCGACTCGCACCGCACATGCATGTGTAGGGGGGACCCTTGGGTCCCCCCTGTGTGCGACTCGCGCGGCTGCGCGTGCAGGGGGGTCTGACACGGACCCCCCAAGTCCGGCTCCAACAGCTCTTCTGAGCCGGACGCTACGAGTCGGTCGAGCAGTTCGAGGCGCGCATCGTACTGGCTCGGTCGGGTAACGTCTCCATTGCGTAGTGCGAGCCGTGTCCGTACGAGTCGGTCGGAGCGGATCGGACCCGGGAACGAGTCGGTCGGCGATTTCGCGTGCGCTCGCATCGTACTTGCTCGCGCGGACGCCCGTACGAATCGGTCGGAAACTAGGCCTCCGAATCGGATCCGGTAAAGCCGAATCCGATTCGGTGCCCTACCGGCCGAGATCGGAATCGGCCCCTAAGTCAAGGTGGTGCCAGAGTGTTGGACTCTGGAGATGTAAGCGAGACAGTGCAGCCGCTGAAGAAAGTTATTGTAACCACTGCATTTATAAATGTCACTATGCTTTTTAAATGACTCAAGCACCACTAAAATAGCATGTTTCATGCACAGCTGCAAAATGAGGTAATAGTTTGTTTAAGAATTATATTGTACTGCGTTGATATTTTTAGAGTTCTTTCCATAACCCTTGCTCCGTCTACAGTGCTTAATAAAGCACAGACTTTGTCTGCCGAGATAATATTTAGAGTTCAGCTGAATCATCACCCCATAGTTTTGTTCCCCATTAAGGATTGTGGATATTCAATGCCCCAGATCACATAGGTTATGTGGTAGCAAAAGGCTCAATACAAGTGTTGGTCGACTTGAAGCAGCTGAGTTTCAGACATTCTGCAAAGTAACAAGGTAAAGATGCCAACAGAGTTCTAAAAACTAAGGGACTCATTTACAAAAAATTGGCGTTGGGTAGCGCCGCAAGTCTTTTTGCTGCGCTGCCCTATGCCAATTTGTAAGGGCGGGAATGCACCGTATTTAGGAGATATGGTGCATTCCTGTCCTTCCTGCACAAAAACAATCCAGAGAAGCATTTTCCTCATTCTCAGAAAGCAGCACACGTGGAAAGAGGATAAAACTAGGAGAAATGAAAACATTTCTCCTCGTTACACCTGCTCTGGGGAGGCGTAAGGTTTTGACGCTGCCCCAGGTTTACGTGAACTTGTAAAACTGGGGCAGCGTCAAAATCCATGGGTGTTGCGTGAGAACACCTACTGCAACGCCCATGGAACGCCTCCCTTCCACAGAGTACGGCAAAGCAGTTACTTGCGCTGTTTTGTCTTACTCCATATCTATGAGGCCATGCAAAGCCACACAAGGTGGCTTTGCCTCGCTCATAGATATGATCGAGAGACGTGCGCCGCTGGAGCGTCACAAAAAGTGACGCTCCAGCAGAGCAGGCCTTTTGTAAATAAGTCTCTAAATGTGACAGTCTTACTCAGTACTAGTCTCACTGTGTAAGCCCAAAGGGACAGGTTTCTGAAATCCTTGTTGAACTGGCAGAATAGGACCACTTAATGGCAAACAGATCCTGTACGTCTGGTTTCATAACAAACTTGTAGTGAAGTGTTGAATATTGATCTGAGCCACATCCAACTACCATAGAGTGGATCCATGAACAACACAGGCGGAACAGGGCAGATCGTACAAAGGAACAGGAAAGCCCCTCCATTGCAAAAACAGATGGTGACCTCTTTGACAAGTATAGAAATGCACAGAACTTTGAAAGACATCAAACTTGACTGTGGTAGACCTCATGCAAAACAGCTTTTTATGGATGTGTGCCTTCAGTAAAACTGCCTTCAGTACACCCCACGGCACTCATCCAGCAGTGCGCTGACAGCCAAAATCATTGTGTGGTAAACACCACAACCACCATACCATGAGCAGTCAATTGGTGTTCAATCACGATACGGGTCCAGTAGGCAAGCTCTGCTTGAGAGAGAGTCCAAGGTCCAATCTGGAATCTGGTCACCACAGCAGCAGGGCCAGGCTTTCAGTCCTAGATGGAGACAATGCAAGTGCAATCAGGTGGCCCCTACCAGGGCCGTGCAGGCCTTTTATCCTACTGGGCATTTCCCTGGTGAGTCGGAGCCCTTGGAAGCCGGTTTTGAAAGCCCAGGACCTCTCCTGGTGCCTCTGTCTTGAGGACGCTTCAAAAGATATAGGGATGAGGCAGAAAGTGAACAGAGAGAGAGCAGCGTAGGGGAGACGGAGAATGGATGGACGAAAAAAGAGAGATAGCGCAAGGAGACCAAGAGAGCGGGGCAGGTTTGAGTATTTTTGCCAGTGCTGTTTTTGTGTCACCAGTCCAGCCCTGGCCACTATAGGTGCTGACAGTCACTGTGGAATGGTGGGCAGCTGGTCACAGACACCTGTGCCAGTCCACACCACACGGGAACCACTTTAAGGCACTGTACTGTGCATACCGTGCACTGCAGTGTGTTTCAGCTACTAACCAATGATTGGCTGGTCAAGGAGTGTGATGCACTAGCTGCATCACCAATGGCATTCTATTTGTCACTGTGTTATAGGGTTAGTCATTGCGGCTCTGGCTGACACTCTCACCATCATGGCATCAGCGCTGAGTGTCACCTTCGGCATGAAGAAACTGATACGCCATTAATGCCAGGCCATGGGTGGATATAAAGGAAATGACAGTCAGCCCAGAAACATTTAGCTGAGGCCTGCAGACCGCTGCCCATGGGAGGGACCGAAAGAGTCTTTCAATTGTCTTTGTTTTACTTTATTACAAAAAAACAGCCCAAGGTTGCTGCCATCCACACCTACGCATATGCATGCAAAGGGCCAGTCTTTAAAATGTTTCTTAATGTTGCCAAGAAATACAGCAAGATTGGGTCAAAAATCAAAGTGAATTTCTGTCCAAGATAATTAGCCCTCTGTGCCTAATAAAGTAGATAGTTTGACTAAATAAGAGCCAATTTAAGTCCAACAAAAATTGGCTTTTGTTACACAAATTTAATGGTCAATAGTTTTCCACACATTAATGGTCGTTTATGTGCATACATTATAATTGTCAATCCTTTCTTCAAATTATGCACAATTGTTGCTGTAATAATGTTCAATTCATGTCCAAATGACCAGTCTTTCCTGAAACAATTTTAAATTTGTTCCTGAAATCAAGTTTGCCTCATGCTCAAGATAATAAGCAAATTGATGGCCAAATTAATAATGAACTAGTAAACCCAATTAAAGGCAAGCACGTTTTGAAAATGATAGTCACTTTTTCAAATAACAGCAATCAATTGTCCAATAATGATTAATTGGTTCCTAAAAAATGACCAGTCAGTGTCAAAATGCCAGTTCAGTATGTCAGTCAATTCATGTCCAAAGAGAGGGCAATTTTACCAAAAAAGCAGTTTATGTCCAGAATATTGATCTCCAGTAGTGAAAAAAGAACGTAAAATTATTATCTGCTAACTACTGTTTGACTTATAGTTTGTGTACAATTTAGATTAATATATTTAAATCTGATGCCAAATAAAGGTTCAGATTGCTCTCATTACAGAACAAAAATTAACATGCAGACTAAATAATGGACATTATACATCAAGAATAATGTCTAATTTATGCCACAAATAAGGATCAGTAATATATCAATATTTCTAGCAAATGTGTGCTCAAATTAACGGCAAGTTTATAAAATAGTGTCAATATATTTTAAAGCAATTGTTTACTTGTAGTCGCAATAACATCATATTTTCGTCCAAAACGAGGTTCCGACTGTGCCAAAAACACGTATCAAATTGTTCTATATTATGACTTATATGTATGAAAGAAATCGCTAATTTCATACCAATATAATTCCTTTGGGAGGGTTGGCGTGTATGTACTAGTTCCATTTCATTTAATCCTACCTTAATGGTATGGGCAAGCAGTGCAGGTGTTGCCGTAAGTTGCAGTAAGGCAACAGCCTTAAGTTCAGTTTCCTACCAAATCATGATAGTGATAGAGGTACTACTGTTTTTCAGTCAGAGAAATGTGGGAACGCTGGGTGATAGGAATTTTGTGGAACCCCGCAGATACCCGAACTTTCCCTTACACAAATATGAGATAAATGCTTCAATTTTATCCAAAATGCTATTTTTGTAGGGCATTTTGGGTAAGAAAACGTAATGGGATCCACACAAGTCTAGCCAACCTGGAGTCCCTGAGTTTCTACTTTTTAAAAATACCAAGGTTACGTAGGTTTCCCTGGGTTCTGGCTCAGCCCGGGCCCAAATACCGCAGCTGCCCACATTGCCAAAATGGATCAATTCTAAAGCACAGACTTTGTCTGCCTAGAGAATATTTACAGTTCAGCTGGATCCTCACCCCATAGTTCTTTGGGCTCCCCTTAAGGATGTTGGCTATACAATGCCCGAGATTACATAGGTTGCTTTTTGGGCCCTTTCCTTAAGCTGGCACCATGCCCAGCTACACAAGTGGGATACCGTTTTTATTGAGAGAAGTGTGGGAACACAGAATAGTAGAACAATTGGTATTATCAATTGAACTTACCTCCATTTTTGTATCCAAATGTCCCAGTGTTTAAGAAAGAACCCATTTTTCAAAATGTCCGCTGAATCACATGATAGTATGCGTAAACACAAATTCATAATTGTACAAGTATCTACTGTTCCTAAACTCAGTATCTAGAGCACATTTCCAAAAATGTATTCTTGGTGCCCATTTTACATTCATTACATTTTACCTTATGAATTGATGCATGGTTGGTACACAATAAAGTATCAAGTCAAGTCAAAACAACTTTATTCGGCTGAACATACAGCAATAAAAGTACAGAATAAAACAATATAGCAGACACCAGACATAAGACTACTCATACATTTGTGGTTATAATAGTTCTGGGCAGCCTGCTATAACGTCTATAAAAAACAATGTAAATAAAGTGATATGTGCTTAATCAAGGTGCATAGAATATCTGGAATGCACAGCAGCCGTTAAAAATAACAAGTTTCATCATCATGCATCTGTTTCAGAAAAAGAAATGACAGCATACAATTTGTCAAATTTCTAGATTTGTTAAACGGGATTAAAAACGTTTTGGCATGCTTCTGATAAAATGTGCAAAAAAAGGTAAAATGGAACATAGACTGTTTACAAATATTGTTAAATGGACAGACAAGCGATTCAAATTGTGCTGGAAGTCAAAGGGAAGGCAAAGTAGGTCTTTTATTGCATCTGCCCAAAAACGGAACAATAAAGAGCATTCCCATCTTCCTGTCTTTGTACACAGATAATTACTAAGGGTATTATCATGATCCACAGTGAGATACAGCAAAGTAGAGGTTTTTGATGTTTCCGTGCTTAGCCTTTTCTCCCTACCGTGGGTTAATAATAAAGAGCGTACTATCTTCCTGCCCAATGTAACACAGGTTTCAACAGTTGCGAATGCTTGAGGGAGATCAATAGCTGCATAAGATTTCTATACAAAGGCCAGCCATGGAATATCAAGGCCTTTGTTGCAAGCTAGGCAAGCATTTAGTATATCTCTTGTAAGAGAAGCCTCATCGTTTTTCACTATCGAAAACCATAGCAAAGCAGGGCAAATGGGCACTAGATCACATAAGTAGCTTAATCCTAACTCGCTATGGCAAATAAAGTGGGATGAGGACCGGGGAACAGATGAGAGCTAGCGGCAAAAACGATTTTCTTCTGTTTGAATTGTTGATACATCCCAAACTTCCGCCCCATAAGTATCAACTGGGACGCATTGCCTGGAATATATTTGTACAATGGGGGCGAACGATTTTCCCCTTGGTAGACTAAAGAGTGATCCTATCACCCTAGAAAGCTTAGTTTTCCGCTCAATTATGTTAGGAAGCCATGAGCCGTTGGAGCTAAAGAGCCTCCCCAAATAGGAGAATGTGCTAGTGCTAACTAGGCGGTTTGTTCCAACCAGGATGCTAGAGAGTTGGTTTTTCCACTGTCCACGAGCCATGATATAAGATTTAGAGAAGTTGGTCAAATCAAGATTTCCCATAAGTTCCACAAATGAGCTGACCAGCAGTCTCAGGGCATCTGGGGTGCATGCCAGCAAGACTGCATCATCTGTATGCAACAAAACAGGGCATGGGGTACCAAGGACCTTAGGCACATCAGGCGTACATGATGTTAAATGAGAGCTGAGTTTTTTTATGCACAGGATAAACAGCAAACGAGCGAGCATGCACCCCTATCGTACCCCATGCCGATGTTGATCTCTTTTGTGAGCTCTCCAGTTTGTCCAAACCTTACTCTAGCCTTTGTATTCATATGCAGTGATGCGAAAAGATGTACAAGTGGTTCCTCCATCCCCATTTCTAATAGTTATTAGATCGTTGGATTAGTAGTATTGGATCGGTTTACGCAGTCAAATGCCATAGTTAGATCCATGAATGCTAGATACATGGGAGTGAGCTTCACTACAGTGTATTTGGCCAATATTAAGCCAAGATTCGGGCACTGCTCCTGAGTTCAAATATGTTTTTGAAAACCGTACTGACTCGGGTTCAGAATCTTGTTATCATCCACACACTCAATGATCTTATTATATAAAACCCTCCCAATGATTTTGGCTGGGATGTCTATAAGAGAAATTGGGCGATAGCAACTAGGTGAAGATCAGTCTCTTTTTTTAAAAAATAGGAATAATTGTGGCTGATGCCCAAGAATTAGGTAGGGAAGCACAATCTAAATTGTTCTAAATGTTAGTCAGCAGAGGCTCCCATAAGCTATCATTACATTTTATCAGATCGATCGGGATACCATCCGGGCATGGTGCATTGACCCCCGCATTTTGCTGGATTGCGACTGAGACTTTGTGTAATGTGACAGCCACAGCAGGGCTTACATTGACCCTTCTGTTTGCGTGTGTGGTCGAATTCCCTGCTGAGTAAATTTTGGAAAAATGTGCCTCACATACCTCGCTACTAATGTTACAATCAATTGGTGCCCCCTGTCTATAAGCTGATCTCAGGGCTGAGACCAATTCCCAAAATGACTTCGTATTCTTTGTCACAGATGAGTATGCTAAGCTGTTGCTTTGCTGAGTAACCACCACCACCTTCCTCCTTTAGTCACTGCTTTATATCTTTTACGTAGACTGATTACCTCACTAGGGTCCCTGGGGCAAGCAGTTAGGGTGTTCCGAAGGGCTCGATTAAAAACTGAGCATTCATGATCGAACCATCTGGGGGTATAATAATCAACAATTGAAGCTTTTACTGGCTTTGAAATATGGGATTTAATATTCAAACAAAGAATCATAAATGAGCTTACTATGTTTGCATTTCCACTGCAATCAGCATCTGATAGACAACCCAAAATTAAAGTTAGATTCCTCCGAATAATTTCAGCCAGTGTATGCATAGGGTTCAGAAGCTTCCAGCAACCTTTTAAATTATCTGTGGATATGTGAGGAATCCCAGGGATGGACATGGCACTTACCGATATCCACTCCAGTGACCGCCATCCCAGATGATGATACACCTATAAAAAAAGAACAAGAAGGGGTTAATGCAAACCCGGAACAACAAACCACCTATGAAACTACAGAGTCCTTTTTCTTTAAACAGGAAGGCCGAATGACAAAGGAAAAATCAAAATCCCTGGCGCCGGCAGGAGGAGAAAAGGTGCCCGTCAGCAGAGTGGAAGGGCGCGCACTTGGATCCGAGATGCCGAAAGAGAAGCCTGCCTTGCTTGGAGGAGCCGAGAACGCCAGTGAGGACGCCACGGACCAGGAGGTCTGGAGTGAGGAATGATGGTTATCCCCGGAGGATGCTGGTAGTCCGCCGCAACTCAGGTGAGTTGCAGCCTAGCAGGTGAGTCCGGGTAATGGGGTTCGGGTGATTTTAGATTGGGTGGAGGGAGGAAATTACTATGGGAGGTACGGGAACTTAAACAAAGGAAGAGTGCAGCCCCGGCAAGGGGAATATCAAACCCTTTTTGTAAAGGAAAAGACATAGGGATAAAACTCCTGGAAAATTGGTGGTGGTGTTTTTTTTTCTCTCACAATAAAACCCCCCTTGTTTGTTTAATAAAAGGGACTATCCTCAACCAGGGAGGGAATGAAAGTGACCTTCTGTCAGGGGAAGTCGTCCCTGCAAATGTAGGGGCACGTGCTATAAAATTGAGACATACTTTCTGCAATTTATTTAAATAAGTTTGTGCACACTTGGACACAGTGACGGGACAAATTAGTAATACCTTCAACATCATACTTACTGCTGCTGTTCTCTTTTCTTGAGACCCCGGGCCAGTACCACCTTGCGGAGGGCCCCTATAAAAGGAAAAAAAGAGAAGGAAACCTGTGGTTACACCATCATCCCAATTGTGATGGACTTCAGTCAGGAGAATCATCCTTATCATTGTTTACTTTAATACCTTGAACTTAAATAAATCCTCATTGAGAAAAACAGCTGCCTCCTCGTTTATACATCCGCCCATCCCTGCTAACAGCTGGTGTCAGAAGTGGGATCAGAAAGTATGGAGGCCACTGTTAATAAGATGGCGGACAGCAGGGAAAAACTCGAGAGGATTATGGAAAAATTCCTCAATGCAGCAACTGAAGATAGGGAAGCCATCCATAAAACATTGACCAGCCAATCACAGTCCCAGGACACGGCCGTAGGGAGACTCGCCGATACCCTGGGACAACAAAGTGGGCACACCGCACTACCCTCAGTAGTGCTCCAGAAATATGTAGGGGGAGAGGATCCCGACTTCTTCTTTAATAATTTCGAGAAGATGGCCCAGGCAGCAGCCTGGTTAGTGCACAGATGGGGACAATATCTAGGACCATAACTGACGTTCGAGCTGCGGTCTATCAGGCATCAAACCCACAGGGAAGCATCTCCTATACGGACATCAAGAGAAGCATCCTTGAACGGACAGGAGTAGACGACGAGACATATCGCGTCAAACTTCGCCAGATTAAGGAAGGATCACAAGAAACCCCTCGGGCCCTTTACTATCGTGTCAAGGACATGACAGACCGCTAGCTCAATCCCCTCACTGCCTCAAAAGAGTGTATCCTTGAAAAAATCTACATGGAACAGAATCTCTCCTCATCCCCTAGGAATCACTGACATAATATCGACAGATACAATATCGAGCCACATTTTTATCGACACAAAAATATCGACGACACTAATATCGATACCCTATACTTAATTAAAAAAGTACACTATTATCGACCACAAAATATCGTCATACATAATTATTGATTACAGGATTATCGAACACATAAATATCGTTATTCAAAATATCGAACAACCTTTAAAAATATACATGTCCAAAATATCGATCACAATAATATAGACAGCAATATTATCGTTTTGGTTCAAATATTGACAACTTAAAAACAGATAAAACAAACCAAATTAAACACCATAAATATATTTAAATAAATAAACATACACTACATATAAAATACATTAAATATCATACATTTATAAAATAGTAAAACATATTTTAAGACATAAAATCATAAATTCACTATTAACCATTTCAATATTATATTTACATTATATACACTCATTATTTAACATTACATATAATATCATACACAATTAAATAATTCAACCTGTGGGGGAAAAAAGTAACTAACTCTTAATTAGCGTTTTCCATATATGGAAAACAACTACCAAAACAATTAAAACAATAAATATCAACCAATCCAAAACACACAATATTAAAATAAACCAATAAAATTAACCAAACAATTAATTAAACACTATATAAACAACAAAAACTGATTCTTATGTTACACCTTAAACCAAAAACAATAAAAAAGGCGAAACTCTGCCAGATTTCTACCACAAGCAAGGACTTCATTAAAGAAAAATCTATTGCATAATTCAAAAAGTAAGTAAATTACCATTTATAAAATAACAGTAAAGCTAATGTTCAAAAACAACTATTTATCAAACTCAAATAATTAATATATATTTTTTTTTAATTTATATCTCCTCTACAGATAATTCTCAATGCATCAAGAAAATTACAGATCAGCTTCTAAAATCATCTAACTAATAAAGTAAGTATTCAGCAAAACCCATTTTAAAAACATGTAAAACACCCAACCAAACCCCAAATCCATCCCAAACACCCACCCCACCCACATATTTAACAAAATAAGTAAAAATATGTTTTACTCTTCCAACAGAAACATCAGCAACTTAACAGAATTCAACAAACAAAGACAGAACATCTCCATTGAAAATCAACAGAAAATCAACATTGTAAGTATATTAATAGCAATATGTATTTATTAATACAAAAACATGTACAATATTGGTTTTAATAATTTTTATATAAATTGTTTGTAGAATTTAACACATCACAATGACAGAAGGCGCCCAATTTATCACATCCCAAAAGGAAACATTTTGCTATGTTACATGGGGTATGTGTATACCCAGGAAAAGCAAAGTGGACTAAAAGTAAATTGGAAATGTAGCAAGTACTACTCAAATAAATGTTGTGGTCGGGCAACAACTAGAGAAACAACTGTTTTGTATACAAGGGAGCATAACCACCCTCCAAACATTACTGAAATAGAGGTTAGGGATGCCCTTGAAAACATTAAAGAAGCTAGCACTAGCTCACAAAAGCCTACCACTCAAATACTTAAAGAGATGCTACCTAGAGTACCCAAACATGCTACTGGGCAAATGCCCTCTATTTCTTCATTAAAAAGAACCATAGCTCGCACAAAAAAAGCCACAACTAACACATCTAATCCAAAAACATTTGAAGAGGTGGTAATTCCCCCAGAACTATCTATAACTGATAATGACGAACCTTTTGTTCTTTATGACAACAAATGCAAAGAGAAACAAATAATTATGTTTGCAACTGCAAACAATTTAATAAAGCTACAACACTCAGAAACATGGATGATGGACGGGACATTTAAAATCTGTCCCAAACCATTCTATCAATTATACACTGTCCATGCCCTATATCAGAACACTAACATCCCCTTTATTTACGCCTTACTACCCAATAAACAAAACTCCACATATATGGAAGTACTAAGTAAAATTAAACAAGAAACAAATAATTATTTTCCACAGAAAATAATTATAGATTTTGAGCAGGCAATGATAAGTGCAATTCTAAAATTCTACCCACACACATCAATTTAGGGTTGTTACTATCATTTCAATCAGTGTCTATGGAGACACCTTCAGAAATCAACACTAAGGGCCCGATTCCGATCTCGCTCGGAAGGGCACCGAACGGGATCCGTAGCGAGCGAGTCCGATTCGTAGCCCCAGTTACCGGACGACTCGTACCGCTGTATGAGCGAGCAAGTACTATGCGAGGATAGCCTCGCACTCCGACCGACTAGTACCCGTCAGCGACGCCATACGGACGACTCCGACTTCATCGACGCGCACCGCGCAATGGGTCCGATTTCTGAGCGACCAAGTACGATGCGCGCATCGAGCAGCCGGTTCGAGTCGGAGCCACCGACTCGAAAAAGCTCTGGGAAGCGGACTTCGGGGGTCCGTAGCGGACCCCCCTTCACCCGCAGCCCTACGACTCGATCACTGGGGGTGTCCCAAGGGTCCCCCCTACACATGCCTGCACGGTGCGGGCGGGACCGATGCGTCCCCGCGACAGGGGGCACCCTTGTCCGAGACGTGCGTTGTTGGTCTATTGGAGCCTATGTACGCAATGTACACCAGGCTCCGAGCGACCCGAGTCCGTCAGCGTTGCAGCGCATCGTACTCTGACGCTCGGAGCCCAGGAGCCCGAGTCGCACGGAAAGCTCTATGGGAGCCAGTCGGCAGGAGGGCTTTCCCAGCGAGATCGGAATCGGGCCCTAAGTGTTGAATATGCAACAAACAGTTCATTTGCATACCAAATAAAAATCCTATTGCACTGGCCTACGTACCAGTTACTGACGTGGCCGAACATTACAACCTTTTAATAGAAAGTCCTTACTACCAGCAATACGAACAAAAATTAAGTCCCCTCCTAGACTATTTTGAAGATACCTGGGTGGGAAGACTCCATAGATCAGGACATAGGAGACAACCAAAATACCAAATTCCTTGGTGGAATGTCTACCTTAACACACTAAACCAAGAGGCAAAAACAAACAATGCTGTTGAAGGTTGGTATAATGCCTTCCAAGCAACAACAGGATGAGGTACACCTACTCTACACAAACTCCTACTCTCCCTCCAAAAAGAACAGAGCTACCAACAACTAAGAATGGAGCAATCTGTAACACAAATCAGGCCTAAACTATCCAAACAAACTAAACAAATGTTTGAATACCTACAACAACAAGTCAGACTATACTCAACAACAAGAGGCCTAGAATACTTAGCAATAATTGCCAAAAGCCTACTCTAAATCTTCAAAGCAGTTTAAAATGTATAATACTTTTCTATTAAAATTATTAAAATGCATACAAATAAATTATATATTTCACAAAATTAATTAATGTGTCTAATATATTTTTATTAATAAATATATATAGATATATTAATTAAATATATGCAAATATAAACAACACTAACTCTCTTAGCATTTCCCTCTCACAATAAATAATTAAATTAACTTACCGTTTCCGTAGCTGTAGACAGAAAATCCCACATCTTGTAAAACAATCCAGGTAACTCATAATCCAAATTCAAAAATAATTTCCCCCCAAAAAATGTAAAACTGCAACTTTTCCAAAAAGTAATCCTCCGTCCGTAAATCCACAATCGATAAACCATAAAAAACCCGAAAAATGGTATTAAAAAAAGAAACGCTCCATGAAAACCCGAAAAATTAAGGAAGTGTAAAATAATTATTAGTTACTTAAACTAATGTACACTTCCTTAATTTAAAAAAACGCAATCTTCTGGTAACCGCAATTTCTATCGAACAAAACCTGTAAAAAGCACACAAGCATTCCCACCCACACAAATATACACATAATATACAATATAACAGTATTACAAACATTATACACACCATATTCATACATATTCTAACATACTTTAATATTTCTAAACTAGGCCGCAAAAAATAACAATGTATAAATCGCTAAAACCTAACGTATGCATAAAAAACGCCTTAACTCCAAAAACCTAATTCTACACACACTAACTACAACCTAACTACCTTCAAATTTAATTAAAAATGTAGTTTAAATAAAGAAAAGTAATCTTACCTTCCTCGACGCGAAGCAGCACCCGACCGCGAGCTTCTCCCCTTCCAAATAACCCAAAACAACTTCGAACGGTAACAAAATACAAGCCCCAAACAAATATGGCAACTTTAAACAGATAAAATAAATGTCATTTGTTTAAAAAAAAAATATTACATTATACATAAATTACTTAGGGGCCCATTACGATACCCGGCGTAAAAGAATCCGCCAGGCATGGAAGCGGCAAAAATCCGCCCGCACACACCGTCTGAACACCGACCACGCCATTACGATGACACAAACCGAAAACCGCCATCGGCGGAAAAATCACACAAAATACCGCCCGCCAACGTCCGAGTCGGAGTCAAACCGCCCGCCACGGACGGAAACACGCACGACAACACAAAACCGCCCGCCCTCACGGCCGACACACCGCACGTGAAATTACGATCGCACCGCCATGAGCGCGGAAAAACCACAAATATACCGCCCGCCAGCGCAAAGAAATCCGATGAGAATCGACACGGCAGAAGCCATGGCGCCCACGTACCTGCACAGAAACCATCCGCTCACAAAACCAATAGCACACAACATGGCCAACAAGTCCACACAGCAAGGCACGCACAAATACACAAGCACAGTACACATCCCGAAAACACCCCCCGGACAAACAAAAAATACAAAGGCCAGAACCCCAGACACAACACACCTGAAAACAACAGACCATGAGGACACACCCACATAGGTGAGTACAAAAGCAGCACTCCCACAGACCACAACCCCTTGCTACATTGCAAACCAGAGAGGAGAGGAGAGGACACAGTGACACAGCAAGGACAGCAGCACACCACAGAAACGCACACATCACTACCACCACCACCACCACCACCACCACCACCACCAAACACCGGCACCACAAACCCCCTGCACATTACACAACACACACCGCACCAGCACCACAAACACCATGGCACCACAAAGAATGCCCAAGTACACGCCCATTGAGCTGACGGTCATGGTCGACGAGATCATCAAGGTGTACCCACAAATCTATGGGAACATGGTCCAGCACACACCACTAGCCACCAGAAACAGAATGTGGAACCGGATCGTAGACCAGGTCAATGCAGTCGGGACCCTGCCCAGGAACAGAGGTGAAATAAACAAACGTTGGAATGACGTAAAGAGCCTGGTCAAGAAGAAGGAGGGCAAAAACAGAGAGCTGGCTGCCGTCACTGGCGGAGGGAATCCCGCGCTCTTTAAGACCTTCAAAGCGTGGGAGGAGAAGGTGCGAGTCATAATACATCCGGAGATCCTCGCCGGATTAGCAGGGGGAGTGGAGGCTGGTAAGTACAAACTAATGTATACCAGCACACCGCTATGTACTCACATGCACTACCACCATGCCACAGCTCCCAGGGACAAACACCCCCATGTCCAGCACACAATACACATCACACACACATGCAACAGACACCACCACACACAGCCCAAACCGAACAACTGTAACATACGTGGGGACATGTGTACACTCAGCCAGCCACGTAACCACCAACAGGTCCCCAAATATGCCAGAAGCGCCACAACGAGCACCCACCACACCCATGTGTCCGCCACAGCTGCACTAACCGACAAGTAACAGGTAAGTGGCAGGAACACAAAGTGCAGTGGGTGGGAGGGTGGACAGCCCAAGTACAACACACACCAGGCCCCAGTCCCACAGCACAGCAAGGAGGAGCATCCCCCACACCCCACAGCCACGTGTCAGCCACCGCAGTGCACAACGACAGCCGAAAGGCAGACATCACGGTCCACAGCAATCGGTGTCAGTGGGTGTCCAGCCACCCCCACGACCCACAACACCCCCCCACCCCCACAGACCTGCAACATGGAGCACCCCCGCTTAGAGCCATGTGGCATCCAGTACAGTGCACGCACGAACAACTTGCAGGTGGGAAACTGGACAGGGCTGGATTACTGGAGGCATGAGGACCATAACACGACCAACACATGGGACATGTCACGTAGCAGACGAACACGCAGCACCGCCCACCGTCACGAACAAGTGAACAATGTGCACACGGACATGAACAACAGACTCACACCCCACATGACCCATCACATACATAGCAACACCCAAGGAGCCACGTCTGCATGCACAAGCCACACTGAATATAGTACCACACGGCAGCCACTGTGCAACTCATCACACACAACCGAAACACCATTGAAGTCCTGTCCATGTAGCCCCTACTGCCTGTCAACCACACACCCCACAACTACGCCTATGTAAGACAAACAACACTAGACGCAACAGAGCGGAACAACATAAATGCACACGAACACCACTGAACCCATCAAACACACAGACACACCATGCACATACAACATACCATCCATCCCATCCGTCAGCCCCAGTCTCATGAAAGGCATGTCATCCGCACAGCTGCCACACATACAGCAGTCACGCTAAGATACATGCCCATGACCAACCATGTGCCAGAAGTCAATGAAGCGCACGACACACTGTGAGCAACAACACACAACATGGGCCACCCCCCCGAGCACTGCAGTGATGCACATGGCACAGGGCAGCACGCACACCAAGGAGATGGTACAACTGCAATACGTTGGCTGGCACACAACCATCACTCACTCATAACGATGCGTCCAATGCCATGTCCAGTAATCACAACAGACAGCAAATATGCAGGCCATGTCAAGCATGCACACACCTCAAACCATGCACTGTCATGCTGCCACAACACATGTCACGTTCGGCACCCATGGCTCACAGCATGTACCCCAAAAGCATATTCCCTCCCAAATGCGAATCTGGGGCATGGCCCCCATGTTGCCATATGCGTTCCTAAGCGTTCCATTTGAACCCCAAAAGCATATCCCCTCCCAAATGCGAATCTGGGGCATGGCCCCCATGTTGCCATATGCGTTCCTAAGCGTTCCATTTGAACCCCAAAAGCATATTCCCTCCCAAATGCGAATCTGGGGCATGTCCCCATGTTGCCATATGCGTTCCTAAGCGTTCCATTTGAACCCCAAAAGCATATCCCCTCCCAAATGCGAATCTGGGGCATGGCCCCCATGTTGCCATATGCGTTCCTAAGCGTTCCATTTGAACCCCAAAAGCATATTCCCTCCCAAATGCGAATCTGGGGCATGGCCCCCATGTTGCCATATGCGTTCCTAAGCGTTCCATTTGAACACCAAAAGCAAAGTACAAACCAGACCCAGGATGGGCCAGGAGCCCGCATACACCAGAGTCACAATAAGTAGGGGCACAGCAACACACCCATCGGCATGGCCAATCCGTCCCATGCCACATGTGCACAGCACACAGTCCCATTGCCAAGCACACACAACTACAAATGCTACAGCCACACACACGCCTCCGGGAAACCCATGTACGAGATTGCACGAACTGTTAATGTCAGACGACAAATACATACTTCGCCAGGTGCAACACAATAACAAATCTCATTCTCTCCACAGGTGACGAACTGCTGGATGCTGGGGATGGAGCCAGCAGCCAGCACAGCCAGCCTACAAGCCCCCAACGAGGACACACGGATCTGGAGGATCTGTCCTCCTCTTCGGACACGGACCACCAAGCAGGCCCATCTGGTGTGGCAGGGCCCAGCCGCTCCCCAGGACCCCTCCTACCCACCAACCCATCATCCAGGGCTGCTGAACATTCCCAGCCCCCTGCTGCCACTTCGTTGCGGCCACACCCACGGTCATTGTGGCCACTACCACTGCCGCAACCGCCACCATCGCCGCACCGACCACCACCGCCGCCACCACCACCACGTCTTCGCTGGCACCAGCCCCAGCGCAGGTGGTGGCCCGGCCGACTGGATCCACCCTGGGAGCCACAGCGAGGACCGTGGTGAGCAATGTGGCTAGTGGGCAGGCCGGTGGCAGCAGGACTGGTAGGAGGAGCAGGGTCAGGGAAACGCCAGCCTCCCCTGGGAGCCATGCCCTGCCTCAAATGGCCAGAGTCCTTGGGGCCTATGAAGAGGCCCAAGGACAATGGGTCCGGTCTGCTTCAGACACGCGTGAGGTGCTGGGGGTGCTGAGGTCCATGGACGCCCGTATGGGCCAACTCGTGGACCTCATGGGCCAGCTGGTGGTGGCGGTGAGGTCACTGCCAGGGACAGCAGCTCCCCTCCGCCACCACCTGCCGGGGCGCAGGGTGGAGCAGCAGTGTCCAGTTCCCCTGCGTCCACAGCCAGTGAGCACACCTCAACCACCAGCATGTCGCAAGCAGGCACCCCCTCGCAAACGTGGAAGGGGCCGTCCGAAGTGGAAACAGATATCCCGGGAGGACTTCGCACGCTCCAAACGCAAGTGAGGCAGCCAGCCAGCCTCCGCCAGCCTTCCTTGACCAGCCACTGCATTGACTTGGACTACGATCCCACTCCACACAGCCATCTGGATGGCATGTGTGTGTTGGACTATGGACATAGAACCAGTGGGTACACCCTGAGCATCACGCAGCCATGACCGACAGCTCATTGTCACTGCACGCACCACTTTTGTCATCACCTTACACACAATCACATGTCACAGTTTGTAATAAATGCACCTTTTTCACTAACTGCTGTTTGTGCCCTGTGTTTTATTTGTACGGAATACAACGGCCACCTTGGGCGGAAAGGCACCTGATGCGTGGCATGGCAATTGAATCCGGAGGGCCTGTAGGGACCTAGGGGTGGGAGACAGAACAGGAGCACATTCAATGAGTGTGTCACACACCCATCACACAGTACATGTCAACAACTACAAGCAATGTACACACATCGCACAGAGCAATAGGGCACAATGCCACAGCCACCAACAGTGGCATACTACCCTGGCCATGGAGCGTTGACACACAGCACGCAGTGAACAAACGGCCACCCTGACACAGCACACACACACCTGCACAGATACAGCCACATCAGCCGTCGTACATGGACACTCACCGTCAAGTGAAGTAGCGGGCGATGAGCTGCTGCCGCACATTACCAGCTTCCTCCTCTCCGCTGTCCTCCTCACTCGAGCTGTCCTGGTCTGCGGGCTGGGGCCCTGGTTGATCTCCGTCATCCACGATGAGGGGGATCTGCTTCCGAATGGCCAGATTGTGCAGCATGCAGCACGCCACCACTATCCGGCACACCTTCTGTGGGGAGTACGCCAGCGCACCCTCGGTGCGGTCCAGGCACCTGAACCTGGACTTGAGGAGGCCAAAGGTACGCTCGACCACACGTCTGGTCCTCCCATGTGCCTCATTGTAGCGATCGTCTGCTGGGGTGCGAGGATTCCTCAATGGACTGAGCAGCCATGCCCCATTCGGGTACGCAGAGTCACCTGGGTGTGAGGGACACAGAGAACCGTTGCAATTCCAACTGGACAGGGGACAGCATCGCACAACCAGCACGCTACACCACTCCACATACTCACCGACAATACATGCACGATCCTGTTGCATATTGGACATCAGTCGTGGCAAGATGCTGTTGCGCATTATGTGTGCGTCATGGGCCGAGCCTGGGAACTTTGCACACACGTGGGTGATCACCATGTCCGCAAGGCACACCACTTGCACATTCAGGGAGTGCGTGTGCTTCCTGTTGCGGTACAGGTGCTCAGTGGCCTGTGGTGGAACAAGGCCGACATGTGTGCAGTCAATGGCTCCAACGACGTGTGGGATTCTGCCAAGGGCATAGAATGCACCCTTCACTGCCGCCAATTCACGAGCCCTGGGGAAGCGGATGTACCTGTTTCGGTACAGCATCATGGCTGCCAGTACATCCCTCAGCACCTTGCTGAACATGGGCTGGGACATCCCTCCTCCAATGCCCACTGTGTGCTGGAATGACCCAGTGGCGAAGAAATGCATGGCGGCCATCACCTTAGCCGTGGGGGTGACAGCAGTCGGATACACCCTGCGGGGACGGAGATGGGGTTCTAACATGGCACACAGTCGATGCAGGGTTGGCCTGTCCAGCCGAAACTTCCTAATAACCTCTGTATCGTCCATGTCCGCCAGCAATTGGTATGGGCGGTCAATGTTCGGTCTCCGCCTAGGGACAATGGCAGAGGACACATGTCAAAGCAACACGACACATAGCAATTTCGCATACACATCACTGACATGACTGAGCAAGCACATGAGCCACAGCCCAGCTGTCAAGCTGGGACGGCACGGCCACAATACACTTACACAGGTCTCCCAACAATGGCAATGGCTAGTGATACAAACCACTGCCATGTGCATGCACATGGGGATCTAGGCCCCAATGACTTGCGGGGCGTGCTGATGGGGACTGACTGCATATCCGTCAAGCGGCAACGCCACGGCAACATGAATGTCTGCTGAGCATGGAACTGCTTCCGCGGCTGGATGAGTATGGCACACGACGACGACGATGTGGGCACAGGCTGAGCGGCCAAAACAAGTGGGACCTGTGGCACGAGGGGATATGAGACAGTAGTAGGTGTCAGCACTGCACCCTATGTACAGCACTGTACGGATCACACCTCCCGAAACATTGACAGGTGTCCACATTGACAGCCCCATGCCAAGACGGCTGTGTGCTTGCAGTCACACATCACAGGTGAGAGGTTACATTGCACGTGCCAGGTGGCAGACGTACATAGTGGGAGCTGGCATGTGTGTGCATGTGTCTCCTGTTCAGGATCCACCAGATGGGCGCTGACTCTGTACTGACCATTGGACACAGCATGTTCCGTGGAAGGCTTGTGTGTGTGGGATGGTGGCACTGGATGTGCCTCCGTTGGGTGGGGGTCCATGCACAGGGCGGGTACGTCGATGATTGCGCATTGTTGGTCACGGTGGGTGCACCAACTAAGATGTGTTGCCCTGTGTTCAATTCCTATGTCCGCATGATGATGGACTGTAGATGTGGGCAGACTACACATTGGTCGATGTGCTGTCTATATGCATGTGCCTTCACACCAGGCACAGCTGCCCCTGCACATGTGACCCCTGCTGGACTCGCTGCTGGGTCTGTGGAGCTGATGCACCTTCTGCGCGTGGGGCGGACAGCTCTCCTCACTTCCCTCATTGCGCATGTCATGACTTTGCCGCAGGTGACATGGATCATGGAGGGCCCACATGTACGCGTGGGTAGGCTACACATGATTGTACACTGGTCGCCACCCCCAGTCAGTGTTTCGAATGGGAAGGTTGTCGTGCTGGTGGTATGTTCGATGTGGCGGATGGGCGGGCCTAGGTGCGGGCTTACATTCCGGACATGGGGGGTAGTTGGATTGGCGACTAGTTGCAGTACACACGGGACACGTCTCTTCCTTTCCACATCTGGGTCATCCCTTGTACTAACTGACAGTGATACAGTCATCTTCGCCCCAGCCCTCATGTCCTCCCCTCGCTCCCCCAATATGCATGCTCACCTGCGAGGCTAGCGCTTGCACAGGCAGCCCCAAGCTCGCACCAGAGAGGGCAAGGAGTGTATGTGTGGGTCCAGTTGCACGAGTGGGCTGTCTCAGGGTATGATGTGTTGCGGGACGCCGTCCACCTGCGTGGTGCCCCAAATGGTGACCCGGCCTGCATGGACTATGCATCACAGTCTTCGCCTTCCGGATCCGCCACCTGCGACACCCAGTGGCTGTGGCTGCCCTTGCGGCCAGGCCGATCCGTCTGTGGCTGATGGCCCACACATTCACTCTTTGGCCTCTCTGGGGAGGGCTCGGGGGTGGTGGCTTGCACTTGCACTTAGTCGCAATGGCATGTGGCGTGGTTGGTATGATGGGCAATGGATGGGATGGTGCGAGCCACCTCCCGTGATGTCAGTGCTGCTCGTGCTGTGGTGCGTCCCCCTACACTTCCATTTGACTTGTGCCATGCTAGACGTTGAGGTTCTATTGCCTGCGTGATATGACCAGAAGGAGCGCGAGGAGACCTCTCACACACCATGCTCCACTGCCATCCCGTGCCCTGTATCGCCTGTGCGGATTGACTATGTTGGGGTTACACCTGGTCGACTGGGGCTGTGTGTGCCTTGTCAAGGGGCATGGCGGGCGCACAACAGGATCCAGCTTGTCCACAGAGGGTGGGCTGAGGTGCGCCTGGTACCGCTTTGTACGTGTGCCCGGCTGCTGTGCACACACGTGTTCACTCCCCCCGACAGGTGTCCTCTCACAATGCCCAGGGAAGCGGTGGTGTACTGTTCATGACCCCTCCCAACACGGCGTGCTCCAACTTGGCATGTGCGCATCTACCCGTCGCACCCACCCACCTGAGCACTGCGTCCATACGACTTCACACGACACATGTGTGTCTTCCACAGTAGTGCTACTCATTTGCGTTGACATCCAATACCAGTGGACTACATGGTCATGTCACGACTGCCGTGTACTTCACATACTCTCATCCTCTCTCATTCGTACTTGTGAAATGAGTCAGCGGAGACAGTTTTGGTTTCAAACATTATATTGAGTCTTCTGTCCTCTGTGATGCAGTATAGTGGACACTACTGGCAGCGGAATACATGTTGAGGATATACTGAGCATGATTGCAAATGGGATAGGGTGTGGGGTTACATGTGATTGGCTGTTGCATGTGGGATGTGGGCTTCAGAGTGACATCTGCTTGGCCAAGGCTGTGCTAATGTACATTTACGTATTGCTGCGGAGCTGCGGACTTTGACACAGACGGTATACATGTAGCCTACCAGACCGCTTGGCATCATGGGCACAGTCCATCTCAGTTCCATGTGACAGGTTTGCTGCGGTTGTTCCTCATGCACGCGTGCATGTGAGATGACATCAGGGCATGTGCTTGCGTGCATGCAGCGGCGTGCCACTTGTTGTTGCACTGTGGTGGTTACTGGACATGTCACAGTCACTGGGGTCGTGTTGTTGTTGTATGCACTTGTCGTCCATGCAAAGGTCCTGGTATGGGATTCCCGGGGCGGGGGTGGGAGGGGTGCAGCACCCACAGACTCCAGGCGACCTATTCATGTCCACTGAGCGGTGTGTGTGTCCATGTGCGCTGGATCCATGTCGTGTCCTGGTTGTTCGTGCAGTTCCGTCCATGTGGGTGCGATACACAGAGCCCATGCCACTGCCTCCCACGATGCATGCGGTGTTCCTGGATGTGATGGGGAACAGTGTGCATGTCCCGGTCATATCCGATGTCATGGCGATGTCGTTGATGGTGTGGTTACAGTTGCCGGTCGTTTGGTATGGCTGTTGTGGTGGTGACTGGCCAGTCCGTGCTGAAGCTAAGCATGGGTGCGGGGTTGGACATCATAGGTCACTCGGGGAACCTGCGTTGTGGTCCGACGAATTTACAGGTTGTCAGGTATGCGATGCCGTCCAGCAGGGCTTCCATGTCATTGGTGGTGTACATGTTTGCCAGCCAATGTAGCGGATGGTGGCTGTCAAGGTGTTGTTCGTAAGTTGTCCCTTGGAGGACCATGATGGGGCATGCTGGGTGACATTCGATGTAGCTGTTCTCGATGATCCGTCGTGTGGAGGCACAGTGGTCCCATTTCAGTGCGGGTGCGATGTTGGCCACATACGCCATGCCCCCATAGGCAGAGCAGGCCCTGTCGTGTGCGTCCAGAGGGAGGAGTAGTGGTAGCAGGTCCGCCTTCAGACATGCCGGGTTGGAGAGGCATATCTCCACGGGATGCTGGTAGGGACACCTCCGACAGTAGAAGACGGGCATGACGCAGCTGAACAATGTGATGCGGTAAGTCAGTCGGTAACTTACGTTCAGCAGGGACAGGAGATCGCATCCCAATGTATGGAACAGGTTGGTTTTGTACAGCTTGAGCTGTTCGGCGTAGTTGGGTAGGTGTGTTGCGGTTGCCATTTCGCAGCGGTGCGTTGTGGTGGCGTGCTCCGGCTGTGTGTGCAGTCTGCAATGTGCACGCTCCGAGGTTGCTGTGAGCTCTGTGTAGTCGTAGGGAGACAGGACTTGTGTTCTGTTGGCTTGTTTGGAGGACACGGGCCCTCTTCCCACATGCTTCTCAGACAGTTCAAGGTCAGTGATGTGTGACTCCTTCCAATTAACTTGCATGTGGCCGACATGGGGGAGTGTTTTCTTCTTTCTTCCCCGTCCGTTGTGTGCTTCTGTGATATGCGCTATCTGCCCTGTGGTCGGTCTCCTCGGCATGCCTGTGTTGGTCTATTCTTGGACAATGGCTGTATTCACCGGCTTCTGTCGTAGGGCTGTGGTTTCGGAGTTGGAATGGAAGGTCATTCAGTGCTGTCTGCTCTCCCTTGTGTGGGCGGCAGGCTGCCTTTCCGCTCTGCGTGGGCCTTGTGTGTGAATGTTATTCTTGGGCCACCTGTTGTCGGTCCCCGGGCTCTTTGGTGTTCCGTTTTATATGTCTTGTTCATATGTGCAGGGTGGTATGGGTGTTTCAGTGTGGTACTGGCGTTCCTCTTCCCGAAGGGGCCCTGCTTCTCCTAGTTGGTGTTGCCGCCGCTGTGTGCTACGCCATGTTTGTTACACTGGGGTGTGTCCTGCTGTTGCGTGTCTTCACTGACATGTGTGCGTCGGTTGTGTGGCGTTGGGTGTTGTCCGTGAATTGGGCGTTGGGGACATGTCTGTGGCAGGCCTGTCACGTGTCATGTGCGTTCGGGGTGGGGCTGATGTGTGTGCTGCTTGGTTGTGTCCCTGTGTCTGTGTGCGACGCATGCATGGCGCTGCGGTTGGCCTCTGCGTTGTGCGCATGTGTGGCGGCGTCATCGGCGCTTTGGGGCCGTGACGGGGTGGTTGGTTCCTAGTCCCAGGTGGTGTGTACACATGTGTTACGCGATGTTACGATTTGGCCTGTGTGTCATATGTGGATGCAATGGTGGATGTGTAGTGTACACGCGCTGGTGGGGGGTTGTCCGCTTTTTCCGCCCTTGCACTGTGTGCGCTGTTTGCGTGCACTTGTTGTGTGTGTGCCTACCTGCGTCTCCGCGGTACGTTGCGTCCTTGGTGGTGCATCAGCAGGAGCATGGGGAGGGCCTGCAGTGCTGGATTCATGCTCGGGGAGCCGCTCTTCGTTGTCCGTGCTCGGCATCCGTGTTACCGCTTCGGTTTGTCGTACGGTATCTCTTGGCCGTGGGAGCCGTTTGTTTGCGGCATCGTAATTTATGCGCCGGGCGGGACGTGTTTCGTCGGACGGTGTGTGTCAGTTGTGCTGCGCCGCTACGTGAACGGGCGCACTTTGATGGCGGACGGTGTTGCTGGCTTGCCGGCGGTGTTTGGCCTACTTTTCGCATCGTAATTGGGCGGGCGTGTGGACTGCTGCGTGCCGGCGGTAACTGGTGGTTTTTGCATCCGCCAGCACGGCGGTGGTGCTTTTGCCCGCCATCGTAATGGGCCCCTTAAATGTTAAATTAAAATACTTAAAATTATAACTTATTTGTTTAAATGTATATTTTATTTTGTCTGCCTTTTAAAATTATAACAATAAATATTATTAAACACATAATATTTAATATTATAATTCCATATATTTACAAATTATATACATTTATAAAAAAATTGTAATAATTTTATTTAATGTTTAAAAAATGTCTACCTCATTTTAAAAAATGTATAAAAATTAAACCATGTAATAATTAATAATATTAATATTTTATATATTAATATTATTAATTAAAATGTATTATTTGTTTAAATTTTTTTACTAAGTTTATATTTAAAAATCTATATTAAAAAATTGTTAAAATTGTTATATTAATACTATGTTAAAAATATATGTAACTAAATAAAAAATGTTCACAATAGCAAACTGAAATTAACAACTCTTATTATTAAAAAAAGATTTCTCAAATGTATGTAAAAAAATGTTATAGTACATTACCTGATATTACAAAGTTTACATAACTGTATCAAACAATGTACCAATGTTATAAAAATTTATTTTTTTAATTATTAGATGTAAAAATGTACATATGTACAAAATATTTTGTCTGTAAAATAAATATGATTTACTATCTCTATGTATTGATTTATGTTACATATTTTCAATAAAAGAAATATTTCTTGTTGATTTCTAAATCATTTACAATAAATAAACATCAATAAAAAAATAAAATGTTTAATCTTTTGTGTATAATTTTATTAATGTTGTATTCAATGTTACATAATATGTTTTTATTAAATATACTGTTTAAAATTATATGTTTTAGTTAACTATATACACAATGTTATTTTTTTCATTTAAAATTGTTTTAATTAAAATATTATACTACTTTAACCTATATTATTGTTTTAATATTATAAATTAATACACACTATTCCAACTCCAGTTAGCATTAATTCATTGTAATTGTTGGACACTAAACTTAATTAATTTACTATTCCCACTCCAGTTAGTATTAAGTCAAAGTATGTGTTTTACTCTAAACTTAATTAATTTACTATTCCCACTTCAGTTAGCATAAATTCAGGGTAAGAGCTGGACACTAAACTTAATTAATTTACTATTCCCACTTCAGTTAGTATTAATTCAGGGTAGGTGCTGGACATTAAACTTAATTAATTTGCTATTCCCACTCCGGTTAACATTAATCTAGGGTAGGTGCTGGACACTAAACTTAATTTACTTACTATTCCCACTCCAATTAGTATTAACTCAAAGTAGGTGCTGAACTCTAAACGTACTTATTTTACTATTCCCACTCCAGTTATCATTAAGTCAGGGTAGATGCTGGACACTAAACTTGAGTAATTTACTATTCCCACTCCAGTTAACATTACTCTAGGGTAGGTGCTGGACACTAAACTAAATTAATTTACTATTCCCACTCCACTTAGTATTAAGTCAGGGTAGGTGCTGGACACTAAACTTAATAAATTTACTATTCCCACTCCAGTTAACATTAATCTAGGGTAGGTGCTGGACACTAAACTTAATTAATGTACTATTCCCACTCCAGTTAACATTAATTTAGGGTAGGTGCTGGACACTAAACTTAATTAATTTACTATTCCCACTCCAGTTAACATTAATCTACGGTAGGTGCTGGACACTAAACTTAATTAATTTACTATTCCCACTTCAGTTAGTATTAATTCAGGGTAGGTGCTGGACATTAAACTTAATTAATTTGCTATTCCCACTCCGGTTAACATTAATCTAGGGTAGGTGCTGGACACTAAACTTAATTTACTTACTATTCCCACTCCAATTAGTATTAACTCAAAGTAGGTGCTGAACTCTAAACGTACTTATTTTACTATTCCCACTCCAGTTATCATTAAGTCAGGGTAGGTGCTGGACACTAAACTTGAGTAATTTACTATTCCCACTCCAGTTAACATTACTCTAGGGTAGGTGCTGGACACTAAACTAAATTAATTTACTATTCCCACTCCACTTAGTATTAAGTCAGGGTAGGTGCTGGACACTAAACTTAATTAATTTACTATTCCCACTCCAGTTAACATTAATCTAGGGTAGGTGCTGGACACTAAACTTAATTAATGTACTATTCCCACTCCAGTTAACATTAATTTAGGGTAGGTGCTGGACACTAAACTTAATTAATTTACTATTCCCACTCCAGTTAACATTAATCTACGGTAGGTGCTGGACACTAAACTTAATTAATTTACTATTCCCACTCCAGTTAACATTAATCTACGGTAGGTGCTGGACACTAAACTTAATTAATTTACTATTCCCACTTCAGTTAGCATAAATTCAGGGTAAGAGCTGGACACTAAACTTAATTAATTTACTATTCCCACTTCAGTTAGTATTAATTCAGGGTAGGTGCTGGACATTAAACTTAATTAATTTGCTATTCCCACTCCAGTTAGCATTAATCCAGGGTAGGTGCAGGACACTAAACTTAATTAATTTACTATTCCCACTCCAGTTAACATTAATCTAGGGTAGGTGCTGGACACTAAACTTAAGTAATTTACTATTCCCACTCCAATTAGTATTAACTCAAAGTAGGTGCTGAACTCTAAACGTACTTATTTTACTATTCCCACTCCAGTTATCATTAAGTCAGGGTAGATGCTGGACACTAAACTTGAGTAATTTACTATTACCACTCCATTTAGCATTAATGCAGGGTAGGTGCTGGACACTAAACTTAATTAACTTACTATTCCCACTCCAATTAGTATTAACTCAAAGTAGGTGCTGAACTCTAAACTTAATTATTTAACTATTCCCACTCCAGTTAGCATTAATCCACAGTAGGTGCTGGACACTAAACTTAATTAATTTACTATTCCCACTCCAGTTAATTATTAACTCAAGGTAGGTGCTGGACTCTAAACGTACTTATTTTACTATTCCCACTCCAGTTATCATTAAGTCAGGGTAGATGCTGGACACTAAACTTGAGTAATTTACTATTCCCACTCCAGTTAACATTAATCTACGGTAGGTGCTGGACACTAAACTTAATTAATTTACTATTCCCACTCCAGTTAACATTAATCTACGGTAGGTGCTGGACACTAAACTTAATTAATTTACTATTCCCACTCCAGTTAACATTAATCTACGGTAGGTGCTGGACACTAAACTTAATTAATTTACTATTCCCACTCCAGTTAACATTAATCTACGGTAGGTGCTGGACACTAAACTTAATTAATTTACTATTCCCACTCCAGTTAACATTAATCTACGGTAGGTGCTGCACACTAAACTTAATTAATTTACTATTCCCACTTCAGTTAGCATAAATTCAGGGTAAGAGCTGGACACTAAACTTAATTAATTTACTATTCCCACTTCAGTTAGTATTAATTCAGGGTAGGTGCAGGACACTAAACTTAATTAATTTACTATTCCCACTTCAGTTAGTATTAATTCAGGGTAGGTGCTGGACACTAAACTTAATTAATTTACTATTCCCACTCCAGTTAACATTAATCGAGGATAGGTGCTGGACACTAAACTTAATTAATTTACTATTCCCACTCCAGTTAACATTAATCTACGGTAGGTGCTGGACACTAAACTTAATTAATTTACTATTCCCACTCCAGTTAACATTAATCTACGGTAGGTGCTGGACACTAAACTTAATTAATTTACTATTCCCACTCCAGTTAACATTAATCTACGGTAGGTGCTGCACACTAAACTTAATTAATTTACTATTCCCACTTCAGTTAGCATAAATTCAGGGTAAGAGCTGGACACTAAACTTAATTAATTTACTATTCCCACTTCAGTTAGTATTAATTCAGGGTAGGTGCAGGACACTAAACTTAATTAATTTACTATTCCCACTTCAGTTAGTATTAATTCAGGGTAGGTGCTGGACACTAAACTTAATTAATTTACTATTCCCACTCCAGTTAACATTAATCTAGGGTAGGTGCTGGACACTAAACTTAATTAATTTTCTGTTCCCAATTCAGTTAGTATTAAGTCAAGGTAGGTGCTGGACACTAAACTTAATTAATTTACTATTCCCACTCCAGTTAACATTAATCGAGGGTAGGTGCTGGACACTAAACTTAATTAATTTACTATTCCCACTCCAATTAGTATTAACTCAAAGTAGGTGCTGAACTCTAAACGTACTTATTTTACTATTCCCACTCCAGTTAGCATTAACTCAGAGTAGGTGCTGGACACTAAACTTAATTAATTTACTATTCCCACTTCAGTTAACATTACTCTAGGGTAGGTGCTGGACACTAAACTTAATTAATTTACTATTCCCACTTCAGTTAGCATAAATTCAGGGTAAGAGCTGGACACTAAACTTAATTAATTTACTATTCCCACTTCAGTTAGTATTAATTCAGGGTAGGTGCAGGACACTAAACTTAATTAATTTACTATTCCCACTTCAGTTAGTATTAATTCAGGGTAGGTGCAGGACACTAAACTTAATTAATTTACTATTCCCACTCCAGTTAACATTAATCTAGGGTAGGTGCTGGACACTAAACTTAATTAATTTACTATTCCCACTCCAATTAGTATTAACTCAAAGTAGGTGCTGAACTCTAAACGTACTTATTTTACTATTCCCACTCCAGTTAGCATTAACTCAGAGTAGGTGCTGGACACTAAACTTAATTAATTTACTATTCCCACTCCAGTTAACATTAATCTACGGTAGGTGCTGGACACTAAACTTAATTAATTTACTATTCCCACTCCAGTTAATTATTAACTCAAGGTAGGTGCTGGACTCTAAACGTACTTATTTTACTATTCCCACTCCAGTTATCATTAAGTCAGGGTAGATGCTGGACACTAAACTTGAGTAATTTACTATTCCCACTCCAGTTAACATTAATCTACGGTAGGTGCTGGACACTAAACTTAATTAATTTACTATTCCCACTCCAGTTAACATTAATCTACGGTAGGTGCTGGACACTAAACTTAATTAATTTACTATTCCCACTCCAGTTAACATTAATCTACGGTAGGTGCTGGACACTAAACTTAATTAATTTACTATTCCCACTCCAGTTAACATTAATCTACGGTAGGTGCTGGACACTAAACTTAATTAATTTACTATTCCCACTCCAGTTAACATTAATCTACGGTAGGTGCTGCACACTAAACTTAATTAATTTACTATTCCCACTTCAGTTAGCATAAATTCAGGGTAAGAGCTGGACACTAAACTTAATTAATTTACTATTCCCACTTCAGTTAGTATTAATTCAGGGTAGGTGCAGGACACTAAACTTAATTAATTTACTATTCCCACTTCAGTTAGTATTAATTCAGGGTAGGTGCAGGACACTAAACTTAATTAATGTACTATTCCCACTTCAGTTAGTATTAAGTCAGGGTAGGTGCTGGACACTAAACTTAATTAATTTACTATTCCCACTCCAGTTAACATTAATCTACGGTAGGTGCTGGACACTAAACTTAATTAATTTACTATTCCCACTCCAGTTAATTATTAACTCAAGGTAGGTGCTGGACTCTAAACGTACTTATTTTACTATTCCCACTCCAGTTATCATTAAGTCAGGGTAGATGCTGGACACTAAACTTGAGTAATTTACTATTCCCACTCCAGTTAACATTAATCTACGGTAGGTGCTGGACACTAAACTTAATTAATTTACTATTCCCACTCCAGTTAACATTAATCTACGGTAGGTGCTGGACACTAAACTTAATTAATTTACTATTCCCACTCCAGTTAACATTAATCTACGGTAGGTGCTGGACACTAAACTTAATTAATTTACTATTCCCACTCCAGTTAACATTAATCTACGGTAGGTGCTGGACACTAAACTTAATTAATTTACTATTCCCACTCCAGTTAACATTAATCTACGGTAGGTGCTGCACACTAAACTTAATTAATTTACTATTCCCACTTCAGTTAGCATAAATTCAGGGTAAGAGCTGGACACTAAACTTAATTAATTTACTATTCCCACTTCAGTTAGTATTAATTCAGGGTAGGTGCAGGACACTAAACTTAATTAATTTACTATTCCCACTTCAGTTAGTATTAATTCAGGGTAGGTGCTGGACACTAAACTTAATTAATTTACTATTCCCACTTCAGTTAGTATTAATTCAGGGTAGGTGCAGGACACTAAACTTAATTAATGTACTATTCCCACTCCAGTTAACATTAATTTAGGGTAGGTGCTGGACACTAAACTTAATTAATTTACTATTCCCACTCCAGTTAACATTAATCTAGGGTAGGTGCTGGACACTAAACTTAATTAATTTACTATTCCCACTTCAGTTAGTATTAATTCAGGGTAGGTGCAGGACACTAAACTTAATTAATGTACTATTCCCACTTCAGTTAGTATTAAGTCAGGGTAGGTGCTGGACACTAAACTTAATTAATTTACTATTCCCACTCCAGTTAACATTAATCTAGGGTAGGTGCTGGACACTAAACTTAATTAATTTACTATTCCCACTCCAATTAGTATTAACTCAAAGTAGGTGCTGAACTCTAAACGTACTTATTTTACTATTCCCACTCCAGTTAGCATTAACTCAGAGTAGGTGCTGGACACTAAACTTGAGTAATTTACTATTCCCACTCCAGTTATCATTAAGTCAGGGTAGATGCTGGACACTAAACTTGAGTAATTTACTATTACCACTCCATTTAGCATTAATGCAGGGTAGGTGCTGGACACTAAACTTAATTAACTTACTATTCCCACTCCAATTAGTATTAACTCAAAGTAGGTGCTGAACTCTAAACTTAATTATTTAACTATTCCCACTCCAGTTAGCATTAATCCACAGTAGGTGCTGGACACTAAACTTAATTAATTTACTATTCCCACTCCAGTTAATTATTAACTCAAGGTAGGTGCTGGACTCTAAACGTACTTATTTTACTATTCCCACTCCAGTTATCATTAAGTCAGGGTAGATGCTGGACACTAAACTTGAGTAATTTACTATTCCCACTCCAGTTAACATTAATCTACGGTAGGTGCTGGACACTAAACTTAATTAATTTACTATTCCCACTCCAGTTAACATTAATCTACGGTAGGTGCTGGACACTAAACTTAATTAATTTACTATTCCCACTCCAGTTAACATTAATCTACGGTAGGTGCTGGACACTAAACTTAATTAATTTACTATTCCCACTCCAATTAGTATTAACTCAAAGTAGGTGCTGAACTCTAAACGTACTTATTTTACTATTCCCACTCCAGTTAGCATTAACTCAGAGTAGGTGCTGGACACTAAACTTGAGTAATTTACTATTCCCACTCCAGTTAACATTAATCTAGGGTAGGTGCTGGACACTAAACTTAATTAATTTACTATTCCCACTCCAGTTAACATTAATCTACGGTAGGTGCTGGACACTAAACTTAATTAATTTACTATTCCCACTCCAGTTAATTATTAACTCAAGGTAGGTGCTGGACTCTAAACGTACTTATTTTACTATTCCCACTCCAGTTATCATTAAGTCAGGGTAGATGCTGGACACTAAACTTGAGTAATTTACTATTCCCACTCCAGTTAACATTAATCTACGGTAGGTGCTGGACACTAAACTTAATTAATTTACTATTCCCACTCCAGTTAACATTAATCTACGGTAGGTGCTGGACACTAAACTTAATTAATTTACTATTCCCACTCCAGTTAACATTAATCTACGGTAGGTGCTGGACACTAAACTTAATTAATTTACTATTCCCACTCCAGTTAACATTAATCTACGGTAGGTGCTGGACACTAAACTTAATTAATTTACTATTCCCACTCCAGTTAACATTAATCTACGGTAGGTGCTGCACACTAAACTTAATTAATTTACTATTCCCACTTCAGTTAGCATAAATTCAGGGTAAGAGCTGGACACTAAACTTAATTAATTTACTATTCCCACTTCAGTTAGTATTAATTCAGGGTAGGTGCAGGACACTAAACTTAATTAATTTACTATTCCCACTTCAGTTAGTATTAATTCAGGGTAGGTGCTGGACACTAAACTTAATTAATTTACTATTCCCACTTCAGTTAGTATTAATTCAGGGTAGGTGCAGGACACTAAACTTAATTAATGTACTATTCCCACTCCAGTTAACATTAATTTAGGGTAGGTGCTGGACACTAAACTTAATTAATTTACTATTCCCACTCCAGTTAACATTAATCTAGGGTAGGTGCTGGACACTAAACTTAATTAATTTACTATTCCCACTTCAGTTAGTATTAATTCAGGGTAGGTGCAGGACACTAAACTTAATTAATGTACTATTCCCACTTCAGTTAGTATTAAGTCAGGGTAGGTGCTGGACACTAAACTTAATTAATTTACTATTCCCACTCCAGTTAACATTAATCTAGGGTAGGTGCTGGACACTAAACTTAATTAATTTACTATTCCCACTCCAATTAGTATTAACTCAAAGTAGGTGCTGAACTCTAAACGTACTTATTTTACTATTCCCACTCCAGTTAGCATTAACTCAGAGTAGGTGCTGGACACTAAACTTGAGTAATTTACTATTCCCACTCCAGTTATCATTAAGTCAGGGTAGATGCTGGACACTAAACTTGAGTAATTTACTATTACCACTCCATTTAGCATTAATGCAGGGTAGGTGCTGGACACTAAACTTAATTAACTTACTATTCCCACTCCAATTAGTATTAACTCAAAGTAGGTGCTGAACTCTAAACTTAATTATTTAACTATTCCCACTCCAGTTAGCATTAATCCACAGTAGGTGCTGGACACTAAACTTAATTAATTTACTATTCCCACTCCAGTTAATTATTAACTCAAGGTAGGTGCTGGACTCTAAACGTACTTATTTTACTATTCCCACTCCAGTTATCATTAAGTCAGGGTAGATGCTGGACACTAAACTTGAGTAATTTACTATTCCCACTCCAGTTAACATTAATCTACGGTAGGTGCTGGACACTAAACTTAATTAATTTACTATTCCCACTCCAGTTAACATTAATCTACGGTAGGTGCTGGACACTAAACTTAATTAATTTACTATTCCCACTCCAGTTAACATTAATCTACGGTAGGTGCTGGACACTAAACTTAATTAATTTACTATTCCCACTCCAATTAGTATTAACTCAAAGTAGGTGCTGAACTCTAAACGTACTTATTTTACTATTCCCACTCCAGTTAGCATTAACTCAGAGTAGGTGCTGGACACTAAACTTGAGTAATTTACTATTCCCACTCCAGTTAACATTAATCTAGGGTAGGTGCTGGACACTAAACTTAATTAATTTACTATTCCCACTCCAGTTAACATTAATCTACGGTAGGTGCTGGACACTAAACTTAATTAATTTACTATTCCCACTCCAGTTAATTATTAACTCAAGGTAGGTGCTGGACTCTAAACGTACTTATTTTACTATTCCCACTCCAGTTATCATTAAGTCAGGGTAGATGCTGGACACTAAACTTGAGTAATTTACTATTCCCACTCCAGTTAACATTAATCTACGGTAGGTGCTGGACACTAAACTTAATTAATTTACTATTCCCACTCCAGTTAACATTAATCTACGGTAGGTGCTGGACACTAAACTTAATTAATTTACTATTCCCACTCCAGTTAACATTAATCTACGGTAGGTGCTGGACACTAAACTTAATTAATTTACTATTCCCACTCCAGTTAACATTAATCTACGGTAGGTGCTGGACACTAAACTTAATTAATTTACTATTCCCACTCCAGTTAACATTAATCTACGGTAGGTGCTGCACACTAAACTTAATTAATTTACTATTCCCACTTCAGTTAGCATAAATTCAGGGTAAGAGCTGGACACTAAACTTAATTAATTTACTATTCCCACTTCAGTTAGTATTAATTCAGGGTAGGTGCAGGACACTAAACTTAATTAATTTACTATTCCCACTTCAGTTAGTATTAATTCAGGGTAGGTGCTGGACACTAAACTTAATTAATTTACTATTCCCACTTCAGTTAGTATTAATTCAGGGTAGGTGCAGGACACTAAACTTAATTAATGTACTATTCCCACTCCAGTTAACATTAATTTAGGGTAGGTGCTGGACACTAAACTTAATTAATTTACTATTCCCACTCCAGTTAACATTAATCTAGGGTAGGTGCTGGACACTAAACTTAATTAATTTACTATTCCCACTTCAGTTAGTATTAATTCAGGGTAGGTGCAGGACACTAAACTTAATTAATGTACTATTCCCACTTCAGTTAGTATTAAGTCAGGGTAGGTGCTGGACACTAAACTTAATTAATTTACTATTCCCACTCCAGTTAACATTAATCTAGGGTAGGTGCTGGACACTAAACTTAATTAATTTACTATTCCCACTCCAATTAGTATTAACTCAAAGTAGGTGCTGAACTCTAAACGTACTTATTTTACTATTCCCACTCCAGTTAGCATTAACTCAGAGTAGGTGCTGGACACTAAACTTGAGTAATTTACTATTCCCACTCCAGTTATCATTAAGTCAGGGTAGATGCTGGACACTAAACTTGAGTAATTTACTATTACCACTCCATTTAGCATTAATGCAGGGTAGGTGCTGGACACTAAACTTAATTAACTTACTATTCCCACTCCAATTAGTATTAACTCAAAGTAGGTGCTGAACTCTAAACTTAATTATTTAACTATTCCCACTCCAGTTAGCATTAATCCACAGTAGGTGCTGGACACTAAACTTAATTAATTTACTATTCCCACTCCAGTTAATTATTAACTCAAGGTAGGTGCTGGACTCTAAACGTACTTATTTTACTATTCCCACTCCAGTTATCATTAAGTCAGGGTAGATGCTGGACACTAAACTTGAGTAATTTACTATTCCCACTCCAGTTAACATTAATCTACGGTAGGTGCTGGACACTAAACTTAATTAATTTACTATTCCCACTCCAGTTAACATTAATCTACGGTAGGTGCTGGACACTAAACTTAATTAATTTACTATTCCCACTCCAGTTAACATTAATCTACGGTAGGTGCTGGACACTAAACTTAATTAATTTACTATTCCCACTCCAGTTAACATTAATCTACGGTAGGTGCTGGACACTAAACTTAATTAATTTACTATTCCCACTTCAGTTAGCATAAATTCAGGGTAAGAGCTGGACACTAAACTTAATTAATTTACTATTCCCACTTCAGTTAGTATTAATTCAGGGTAGGTGCAGGACACTAAACTTAATTAATTTACTATTCCCACTTCAGTTAACATTACTCTAGGGTAGGTGCTGGACACTAAACTTAATTAATTTACTATTCCCACTTCAGTTAGTATTAATTAAGGGTAGATGCTGGACACTAAACTTAATTAATTTACTATTCCCACTCCAGTTAACATTAATCGAGGGTAGGTGCTGGACACTAAACTTAATTAATTTACTATTCCCACTTCAGTTAGTATTAATTCAGGGTAGGTGCAGGACACTAAACTTAATTAATTTACTATTCCCACTCCAGTTATCATTAAGTCAGGGTAGATGCTGGACACTAAACTTGAGTAATTTACTATTCCCACTCCAATTAGTATTAACTCAAAGTAGGTGCTGAACTCTAAACTTAATTATTTAACTATTCCCACTCCAGTTAGCATTAACTCAGAGTAGGTGCTGGATACTAAACTTAATTAAATTACTATTCCCACTCCAGTTAATTATTAACTCAAGGTAGGTGCTGGACTCTAAACTTGAGTAATTTACTATTACCACTCCATTTAGCATTAATGCAGGGTAGGTGCTGGACACTAAACTTAATTAATTTCCTATTCCCACTCCAGTTAACATTACTCTAGGGTAGGTGCTGGACAATAAACTAAATTAATTTACTATTCCCACTCCAGTTAGCATTAATTCCAGGTAGGTGCTGGACACTCAACTTAATTAATTTACTATTCCTACTCCAGTTAACATTAATCTAGGGTAGGTGCTGGACACTAAACTTAATTAATTTACTATTCCCACTCGCTGTTTGCTGGACACCAACTTTGCCAAAGGAGACTCCTAGTCCCAGGTTCCTTTGCTCCCTGGAGGGAGGAGACTGCTGCTGTCGCGCTTAAAAAGCACCGTCATCTACCGCAGCGCGGGACACTCGGAGTCCCAGGTTCCTTTGCTCCCTGGAGGGAGGAGACTGCTGCTGCCGCGCTTAAAAAGCGCCGTCATCTACCGCAGCGCGGGACGCGCTGTTTGCTGGACACCAACTTTGCCAAAGGGGACTCCTAGTCCCAGGTTCCTTTGCTCCCTGGAGGGAGGAGACTGCTGCTGCCGCACTTAAAAAGCGCCGTCATCTAGCGCAGCGCGGGACCCGCTGTTTGCTGGACACCAACTTTGCCAAAGGGGACTCCTAGTCCCAGGTTCCTTTGCTCCCTGGAGGGAGGAGACTGCTGCTGCCGCGCTTAAAAAGCGCCATCATCTAGCGCAGCGCGGGACGCGCTGTTTGCTGGACACCAACTATGCCAAAGGGGACTCCTAGTCCCAGGTTCCTTTGCTCCCTCGAGGGAGGAGACTGCAGCTGCCGCGCTTAAAAAGCGCCGTCATCTACTGCAGCGCAGGGCGTGCTGTTTGCTGGACACCAACTTTGCCAAAGGGGACTCCTAGTCCCAGGTTCCTTTGCTCCCTGGAGGGAGGAGACTGCTGCTGCCGTGCTTAAAAAGCGCCGTCATCTACTGCAGCGCGGGACGCGCGTGGGCTGCGCCCGGGCCAAAGGCGGGCCCGTCCTTGCCCGTCATCGCCAGGAAGAGGCAGGGCAGGGCCACCTCCCTTGGCTTGCCGTTTTCCGAGGATATAGTGGAACCCTTTGGGACTCGTGGACTTGTGGATGGTAGCTGCTCATAAACTGTGAGTTATATATGCATAAACACTGTATAGTTGGTATTATTGCATATCTGCCCACGAAAAGCTGGATATATTGGGCAATTAAAAATCTATCTCAGTCTCTGACCCAATAGCTACCTGTTGTTATGGGGAAAAGGAAAACAATTGCGAGCGACAACAAGGAGGGTGGGTCACCTGAGGGGGGGCGCAGGAAAATTAGTAAAGCCAAAATTGCTCGCAAATCTGCAGCCCAAAACTGTGTCTTGGATCGTATAGATGATTTACTGGTAGAATGTCAAGACATCCTAGCTCCACCGTCTAGCACTCCTATTATCACATCTATGTTAGGGGAACAGCACTCTACCATTGAACCAGACTCAGAGCCCAATCACGCTAGCAAAACTAAGCGAATTCCGTCTATATTCACTAAGCGCACTACACGAAGCACTGTCCCCAAGGTTCTTAGGCATAATACCGACATGCAGTGCACATCTGAGGAGCGTGATAGGGAGTTAGGCGCTTTCCCCCTTCCACCCTAGGGGCAGGCATTAACGCTGATTATAGTAGGAATGACATCTATATAACCACTAATATTCCCTTATCTAACCGATTTTCGCTACTCCAAGACCAGACAGAACTAACAGTGGATCGGCAGGAAGAAGCGCAGGGAGATACCCCGCAATTCAGCCAAGGTGTTGTATGTACGAATAGCCAGAACGAGGTCCTTGGGGAGAGGGGGGAGGTTTCCCGAGTATAGCATCCAACCGAAGAGAGTAACACCTGTAAGATCATTGCTGAACTAAGGGATGAAGTTTATTCGTTGAAATCACTAATTTTAGTGCTCTCAAATCAAGTGAAGCTCCTTGTAACAAATGAGCAATTGAGAGCAAACCCTAGTGACCTGCCCACTAGTCCTTTATTAAATCATGTTCCAGCAATAGATAGTAACTCCTCTGTAAGGTCTATAAGTAATCCAGTTCCCCTAATGTCCATCCAAACATGTCGCCCATTAGAATATAGAAATACAAGTCCTCCCAGATTAATGCGGCGGTGAATAGAGGCCACCGTACTCCAAGGCAGATCCAGGATCATGGTCCCACTAAGAGTTCTAAGAGTATTTTTATGATTAATGTGCCTAAAGTCCAATCGGTAGGCAGACAAGAGGACCACCATTCATTACTCAACAAATCAATCCATTGGATTTGTAAAATAAGGGGGTGTAGGTCCATTATTAGGGACGATATTATCTGGGCAAAAAAGAATTTCATACGGTGCCTCCCTTACAGATTCCATCGAACTCCACCTAAGAGATGAAAACCTAGTCCACAATTTAATTGCTCTAGAGGCAAGAACCTGCTCCCCGACAACCACTAATATCCAGATGAAATATAGCCCTTCTGTCTCAGCACAGCCACAAGTACACAGAAGAGTTAGTGCCTTGATGGGGTCTGATTCATCTTTATCCCAGAAAGACTGACTGAGGTGTCACAATATTACACCCTGTAAGACCCCCAGCCACTATGATAAAAACACCAATTGGGCTCCGAAGATACACCAACTTGGAGCCCCTTTAACCGTCTCCCTGACTACAATGCTGTTTCCTTGTTCTGAGCCCCTTGATCCATTGCATTCTATTGCTGTAACTCAAACAATGGCAAGGCCAGACCAGCAAACCATTCCCCGAGTTCCACAGATGTGCAATGTATCAGAGAGATGTCCTCATACCATCCCTCGAGGACTAGAAGAAATTAATTTAGCATTCTGTGTACTGACGTGGAATGTGGCTGGAATAAGATCTAAGATGGTCCTCCCCCACTGGATTGAATATATTGAACAATTCGATGTCTGCATTTTACAAGAAACCTGGGCGACCACACCGGTCTACATTCCTGGGTATGTTACTTTGTGTCGACCGGCTGTCACTGGACGACCAGGAAGACCAGCGGGGGGGCTACTGACCTGGATTAAGATGGATCTGCTATGCACAATTAGAGAGATTAAAACCAATAGCCCCAACATACTTGCAACTAGCCTCAGGGGTAGAAATGGTAGGATGGTGGACATATTCAATGCCTATGCTCGTGGGACCAAGGCAGGCACATGTTCACCAACCCTCCAAGCGTTAGAAAACACTCTTGAGGAGAGGGAGTCATCATTACCTCTGATAGTTGCAGGAGATTTTAATTGTACGTATGAACCATTATGCACAATAGATGTATCCAACAGCGACCAGGTAGAGGCATATTGGCATGTTCCCCCCTCGATTTACCACCAATCAGAAAATGGACACAAACTGCCCTGCAGCTCCAGGCCATAACTCTTGGTTACGGGCTTAGGGCAGCAAATGGCCGTACTAACTCTGATAAGATGGGAGCCAATACTTTTAATAGGACATCTAATATGAGCCGAATCGATTATGTTTTGATAGATATTAGGTTGTGGCCAGAAGTACTGGATATGGTGGTCGGGGAAACAATTGATAGCGATCATAACCCGCTCGAGCTTTCCATGACCTCATTCTGGAGTAAATCCAATGACACTTCAGAGATAATGCTCTCGTCTAAGGATCTATATCCCACAAATGATAATAGACGATTAAAGTGGGCACGTGTAGCGATGGACACCGTTAAGACTGAAGCTATAAATCAAACCCTTCAAGAAAGCATCAATATGCTTCATAATAGTCGAACAGCAAGATGAGCTTAAAACTGTTACAGACATACACTCGTCCTTTTTTTATACAGTTAGCTTCCCATTTTACCTGCCCGAGATCTCATCGTAAGCAGACATTAGTCAACTCACAGCACTCCTGGTTTAACCAAAAATGCAAGGAAGCACGGTCATATCTGGCAGCTGAGATTAAAGCCAAGAATCCTATCAATATAAGATTGGCTAGAAGAGTATATAAGAAAGCTCAGAGGGAAGCAAAAAAGTAGTGGGTGGAGGATTGTTGGTTGCAGATTAATGTCGCTTGTAAACAGAAAGATCAAAAGCAATTTTGGCTACTTGTAACAAGGGGAGATGCTGAAAGACCTAGATCACCCACTAACAATATCACAGAGGCCGCCTGGTTTGACCATTTTTCCGGTATTTATTCTGGACCAGGTGCGACCATCACTGGAGGCTCTTCCCTAGAGTTAACCAATTTGCAGCCAAATGTTGATTTTTTTTCTGTAGCTGATATTACAGAAAGTATTAACTCTATACTTAAAAACAAAGCATCAGGTCCAGATGGAATACCTGGAGATGTCTTTCTAGCTGATATTCCCAAATGGTCTAATTATAGGTGGTTACTAGCAAATGGTATAGTTGCCGAGCCCCTATACCTCCTTCATGGCAAGGAGCGGAGGTCATCCCGGTTTACAAGAAGGGGGACCGATCGCTGCCTTCAAATTACAGGCCGATAAGTTTAATAGATGGGGCGCAGAAGGTTTTCTCCCGTGCCCTGCTTACCAAAATCACCGATTGGATGGAGGAGAACAACATACTATCTCCCTTCCAAGCAGGGTTCAGGAGAAAAATGAGTACTATCGACCAAGTCTTCCGCTTCACCCTATTGGCCTGGGAGTCTGTGATATTAGAGCAGGGCAATCTTTGCACTGCTTTTATTGATCTGAAGTCAGCTTTCGATCTTATCTCTAGGGCACACTTTGGCAAGTCCTACAAGATCTGGGGCTCCCTCATAACATTCTGGCACTTCTAATACGACTCCACGAGGGAAATTATGCTAAAGTACGATGGGGAGATCAAATGCAACTGACGGACTCAATAAAGGTCGTATGAGGGGTGAGGCAGGCCTGCGTTCTAGCCCCCACCTTATTTTCGCTTTTTATAAATGGGGTGGCGAAACACTTAGCGGAAGTCCACACAGATGCTCCCTCATTGGGGAGTGTAAAAATAACTACCTTGCTGTTTGCGGATGATACGCTATTAGTCTCTAAAACCCCTAGTGGCCTTCAACTGCTACTTGATCGCTTCATGTCTTTCTGTGAGATGAGAGGATTAGAAGTCAACACCTCCAAGACAAAACTCCTGCTAATGAATGCCCACAAATCTTTTAAAGGGAAATTATCATTAGGGGGGATTCCACTGGAAAGGGTGGATTCCATCGTATATCTCGGTGTAACTCTCACAGAGAAAATTGCATGGAAACAACATATTTCGAAGCGAATCCTACAGCAGAGGAAGACTTCTGAGGCCCTAATTCTAGAACATAGGACATCACAAACTAGACCGATTGCAGCCCCGCTTCAGATATATGACCAGAAGGTGGTTGGCTCGGCCCTGTACGGGGCTGAAATCTGGGGGTTTGACAATCTGGAGGGCCTGCTTCTTACTGAAAATAAATTCTTAAGATCACTCTGCTCCCTTCCCCAGAGTACCCCGCTCACTCCTTTAAGGTTAGATTTGGGTAGAACTACAATAGTTGATAAGGCGAGGCTTCGCCCGCTTCTCTTTTGGCTCCGCATTAAAAAAACACCTGAGCTTGTCCACTATGCGATTGCTACTGAGGAGGTTCTTAAGCTGGATCGTTTCAAAAACATTGGCTGGTTCTGTAACATTAAAACATTGCTTTTTGAATTAGGTCTGGAAACCTTTGGGAAGAAACGGATACCAGCTTATTGCCCAGTAGAGAGTGGGTTAAGTCTTATTACTGGAAATGGGTGGCATAGAGAACTGTTACACATGCAATAGGAGATCGCCTCACGATAGCATTTATGAAGTTTAAGGTGCTTAGTGTGTATGAACCTTAAATGGATTTCATCACTGTCCCGCAAGAGAGGAAGTTATTTATCCAATTTAGATTCGGATGCCTCCCCTTTAACTCTTTTACTGCGTCATGGAACAGGGGCTCTTCAGACACACTTTGCCACTGTCCATGCTGCTTTGAGACAGAGGAGACGACCAAGCATATTCTCTTTGCATGCCCTCTATATAAAAATCCAAGATCTAAATGGTTAGCCCCTGCCTGTAGACAATTAGGAACCCGTAGTCATTTAGAGGCACTACGTATCCTCAGAACAGATACAAGGCCACTAATAGTATGTGCAGTGGCTAAATTCCTGGAGAGAATGTGGTTTAACAGGAGGCAGGTGCAAAAAATGAATTAAGCACACCCTCAGATCAAATATCAATCCTCATTTAGGGGCCGATTCCGATCTCGGCCGGTAGGGCTCCGAATCGGATTCGGATTTACCAGATCCGATTCGGAGCCCTGTTTCCCGACCGAATCGTACGCGGGTCCGGCCGAGCGAGTACGATGCATGCGCCCGCGAAATCGCCGACCGACTCGTACGCGGCTTCAACACGCTCCGACCGACTCGCACGGACACGACTCGCACCGCGCTATGAAGACGTTTCCCGGCCGGGTAAGTACGATGCGCGCCGCAAGCAGTCCGACCGACTCGCGCCGTCCGGCTCGAAAGAGCTGTCGGAGCCGGACTTTGGGGTCCGCGTCGGACCCCTAAACGCGTAGGTGCGCGAGTCGCACACAGGGGGACCCATGGGTCCCCCTACCTGTGCATGTACGCCGCGATGCGCATGGACGCGTACCCACTGTAGGGGCGCCCTTGTTCGCCTCGCACCCATTGGAGTCAATGGGAGCCCGCGTACGCGTCGTACGACCGGCTCCCATTGACTTTAATGGGAGTCCGACCGAATCGAGTCCGATAGCATGCAAATGCATCGTACTCGTCCGGTCGGACTGCTGGGGTCCGATTCGGTCGGAATTCTCTCCGGGTCCGGCTCGGTCGGAGAGATTTCCGGCCCGAATCGGAATCGGCCCCATAGTATTTAGTCCACATACGACATCTTTTGTACATATTAATACATGACTCATGCCTAAATTACTGAGAACTTGTGCAATATTTTATTCTTGCACGTTATGCATTAGCACTTTATGTATATTTATGGCTCAATTTTTTTTCTATCCTGTACCAAAACTGTGTCCCCTTCAGTGATTTATATGAACTGTTGTTCCAGGCTCGAGATTTTACTTGGCAAATCCATCTTAAAGTTGGAGGAGTGTGGATTTTTTTATATATTTTTAAAAAGAAAAAAAATTATTTTATGTGTTTTTAGTTTTGTTTTCTCTTATATACAGACATGGTTGTTTGTATGTATTGCTCTCATGGTTTTACCTTGTCGAAGTTGTCTTATTAACCTGTTTCTCAGTTTTTAATGGTTTGGTTTTACTATGTTTTGCTTTTGTATAAATAATGTCATCCATCTTGGCCCACAATACCTAACATGAAAATCTTTGTCTTATCTAATATACTGTATTGTACGCCTATGCACTTTGATGGTCGTAATGACCGAATAAAGTTTGATGATGATGATGATGACTATTCCCACTCCAGTTAGTATTAAGTCAAAGTAGGTGTTTTACTCTAAACTTAATTAATTTAATATTCCCACTCCAGTTAGCATTAATTCAGGGTAAAAGCTGGACACTAAACTTAATTAATTTACTATTCCCACTCCAGTTAACATTAATCTACAGTAGTTGCTGGACAATAAACTTAATTAAGTTACTATTCCCACTTCAGTTAGTATTAACTCAAGGTAGGTGCTGGACACTAAACTTAATTAATTTACTATTCCCATTCCAATTAACATTAATCCAGGGTAGGTGCTGGACATTAAACTTAATTAATTTACTATTCCCACTCCACTTAACATTAATCTAAGGTAGGTGCTGGACACTAAACTAAATACATTTACTATTCCCACTCCAGTTAGTATTAAATCAGGGTAGGTGCTGGACTCTAAACTTAATTAATTTACTATTCCCACTCCAGTTACCATTAATTCAGGGTAGGTGCTGGACCCCAAACCTAATTAATTTAAAATTCCCACCCCAGTTACCATTAAATAAAGGTAGATGCTGTACACAAAACATATTAAATTTACTATACCCACTGTAATTACTGTAAAATAAAAGGAGTTACCAAACATTAAACATATATATTTTTCTTTTCCCAATAACATTAATGTAATATCACTAACTATACTCTACATTAAATGTTAAATTTTCGCAATACCTATAATAATTCTCTACATTTTATAATATAAATAATGACTAATTTAAAATTTATCAAATTAAAATATAAATGTTTTAAATATATTTTCAAATATTAATATATCATAATATTATAATTCACATATAAATAAAATATTATCTACATAAAACACAAAGTTTAATATCAAACAATTATAATTTAAATATTTCAAAAATTAATCTTATCTATTAAATATTAAAAAAGAATACATTTATTTTTATAATTTGATCATTTCTATTTTAATAAAATGAAAATTTAAAAAAAAATGTTAATATAACATTTTCTAACTTTGTAAAAAATTAATTATTACTAATAAACACTTCAATATAAATATTATAAAACTAAAAATTGTCACTATAAACACATTAATTTCGAAATATGTTGTAATATCTTTAATATTTTTTATTATTTGTAAATATTAAAATTAAATCTATAAAATACTAACCAACATTCTAGCCTATAAACACAACTTCAAAATGCCGAAACAAAACCTCCGAAATACAAATAAATAATTGCCAAATTAAATATATAAACCTGGATTTTTATTTAAATTTTATTCAATAATTTTAAAACACTAACCACCCTTCTCCCCTATAAACCCAACATCCTGCTCCAAAAACAATTTTTTTTAAATTTCAAAATAAAGGGGCCGATTCCGATCCGGGACGGAAATCTCTCCGACCGAGCCGGACCCGGAGAGATTTCCGACCGAACCAGACTCCTGCAGTCCGACCGAACGAGTACGATGCGGCCGCATGCTGCCGGACTCGATTCGGTCGGATTCCCATAGAAGTCAATGGGAGCCGGTCGTACGACGCGTACACGGGCTCCCATTGACTGAATGGGTCCGTCGCGAACAAGAGCGCCCCCTACAGCGGGTACGCGTCGGTGCAACCCGCACCGTACACGCATGTGTAGGGGGGACCCATGGGTCCCCCCTGTGTGCGACTCGCAAGGCTACGGGTGAAGGGGGGTCCGACACGGATCCCCGAAGTCCGGCTCCGACAGCTCTTTGGAGCCGGACGGTACGAGTCGGTCGGGCTGTTCGAAGCGCGCATCGTACTTGCTCGGTTGGGTAATGTCTCCATTGCGTGGTGCGAGTCGTGTACATACGGGTCGGTCGGAGCGGTTCAGACCCGGAAACGAGTCCGTCGGAATCAACGCGTACATTCGCATCGTACTAGCTCGTTCGGATAGCTGTACGAGTCCGTCGGTAAAAACGCGCACAGCTCTTATTTTTCCCGGGCAAATCCCGTTCGGTGAGCTTCCGGCCGAGATCGGAATCGGCCCCAAAATGTTTAAATTACAAATGTAATTTTTAAATTTCATAAAAATTTAAAACAATAATTTTTAAAACACTCCCCACCCTTAGTCCCTATGAAGCCAACATCCCACTCCAAAAACACTATTTTCTAAATTCGAAATTATATTTTCAAAATGTTATTTTTAAATTTCGAATTCATTATAAATTAAAATCAGTTATTTTAAAATATTCCCCACCCTTATCCCCTATAAACCCAACATCCCACTCCTAAGAAAAAAAAAATTCTAAATTAGAAATTATATTTTCTAAATTGTAATTTTAAATTTCGAATTTATTATAAATTAAAATCAATTATTTTAAAACACTCCCCACCCTTATCCCCTATAAACCCAACATCCCGCTCCTAATTTTTTTAAATCTATATTCAAAATTATATTTTCTAAATTATAATTTTAAATTTCGAATTAATTATAAATTAAAATCAATTATTTTAAAACACTCCCCACCCTTATCCCCTATAAACCCAACATCCCGCTCCTATTTTTTTTTAATCTATATTTAAAACTATATTTTCTAAATTATAATTTTGCCCGACTTGGGAACGTCTCCATCGGGCGGTGCGAGGCGTGTCCGTGCGAGTCGGTCGGAGCGCTTCGGACCCGCGAACAAGTCGGTCGGCGATTTCGCGTGCGCTCGCATCGTACTCGGTCGGCCGGACGCACGTATGAATCGGTCGGGAAAGAGGGCTCCGAATCGGATCCGGTTAAGCCGAATCCGCTTCGGTGCCCTACCGGCTGAGATCGGAATCGGCCCCATAGTGTGTTCATAGGGACGATAAAAGAAACCCTACCACAGAGGTACAGATCCAACAACAGTCCAATCTTCTAGTACCTCTACACATAGGCTTGATCCCAAAACTACCGGAACCTTTAACAGTCAGAAATGATTATCCCCATTTAGAGAATTTAGTCCAGGAGGCCTGGAAAGACGGTATGAGTTGGTGGTCTGCACCTTTTTCACAGGATGCTGACCATGAATGGCCCCCCTCGAAACCTAGGAAAAGCAAAAGACAGAGGAGAGAAGAGAAAAATGCACCCTGACAAGTGTTTTCCTTCATATGCTGATGATTATATTTGGGACACAGATAGAAATTTCAGGTCTGGCCAGTGCGAGTATCCCACCTTTAAAGAAGCATGGAACATCGCCACCGAACAAGTCAATCCTGTAAAAGTAGGTCCTCAATTTTTCCTGAATGAAGGGTTGCTGTATAGTAAGGGTGGGAAAGCTGATCCTCCCCAGCTATTGGTACCAACTCCTTTCCGAGAAAAAAGGTGTTATTCTTGGCCCACAATCACCTACTAGAGGGCCACTATAGTACAGAGAAAACAGAAAAATCCATATTAGAGCGATTCTATTAGCCCGGGATCTACCAGCAGGTAAAGAGATACTGTAAGGAATGTCCTAACTGCCAGAAAAACAGTAGGTATCGGCCTGTCAAAGTTCCCTTAATGTCTTTACCTATAATTGAGGAATCTTTCACCCGGGTGGGTATGGATATCATAGGGCACCTTCTTTCCTCCCGTAGGGGGTGACGCTGTGTACTGGTCCTTGTAGATTATGCCACGGGATTCCCAGATTCCGTGGCCTTATGGCATCCTGATACATCCAACGTAGCCAAAGCAATGATTAACATATTCATGAGGGTGGTATTTCCTAAAGAAATTTTGACGGACCAAGGGACTCCCTTTGTTTCCAAGCTTATGCGACAGGTATGTCTGCAATTGGGGATTAAGCAAATCCGGACCGCAGCTTACCACCTGCAAACTGATGGCATGGTAGAAAGGTAGAATGCCACCCTAAAACTACCCAGCAGAAATTGCTTGACCTAGAGACGCGAAGTGGGAAGATATGTTACCCCTTTCCTTATTCGCTATCCGATGCATGGTACAAAGAAGCACAGGGTATTCCCCCTTTGAAATTCGTTATGGAAGACAACCCAGTTCCCTCTTAGACATGGCGAGGGAAGGATGGGAAAAGGAAAAGGATGAAGCCAAACCTTGGTTGGAGTATGTGACAAATCCTAATACCCATCTAGGGCAGAACAGGGAGATAGTTAAAAACAATCTGGAACAGGCACAGATGATGCAGAAAATCCAGTACGATAAAAAGACGAAAGAGAGGTCCTTCCAAATAGGAGACTATGTACTCTTAATGATGGCTTCATCAGACCATAAACTCCTGGGGCAGTGGCAGGGACCCTATCTAGTACTAGAGAAGGTCACACCAGTTACCTACCGTATTGAATTGGACTCAAACAAAAAGACAAATCAGATATACCATAACAATCTCCTAAAGAAATGGGAAGGCCCGGTGCCTGTCCTAGTGGGAACCCCTAGAGAGGAGACTCCTCTGTGCCTACAAAGTATATATCCTGATCTCCCAGACACCTTAAAACAGGGATTGATACAACATCTCCACTCCTGTCAGGAGGTGTTCTCTCTTTTACCAGGTAGAACCAGTTTGATAGAACATCCCATCAATACTATATCAGGACAGAAAGTATGATTGCAACCTTACTTTATACCCGAAGCCAGGAGAGACATTATAGCCAAAGCAGTGAACCAAATGCTGCAAATGGGCATTATTGAGCCATCTTGCAGTGAATAGAACTCCCCGATTGTGTTGGTGCCAAAACCAGACGGATCCGTCTGGTTCTGTATCAATTTCCGGGAGGTTAACAAAATATCACAGTTTAATGCTTACCACTTCCTTGAGTGGATGAAATGGCGGAACAATTAGGCGAAGCCCAGTTTATTAGTACCCTCGATCTATGCAAGGGGTACTGACAGGTACCCCTCCAAGAACAAGACAGGGAAAAAAATGGCCTTCTCAACCCAGAGAGAATTATATCAGTTTACAGTCCTACTTTTTGGGCTTCATGGGGCACCAGCTACTTTCTAGCGCATGATGAACACAATACTCCAACCCCAGGAAAAGTACGCAGTGGCGTATATAGATGACATCATCATCTTTAGCTCCTCATGTACACAACATTCACAACATTTACAAGTAGTCATACAGGCCTTATGCGAGTGTGGACTGAAGATCAATCCTGCAAAGAGACATTTAGCGGCACGAAAAGTGAAATACTTAGGATTCCTCTTGGGAGAAGGGTACATCAGACCCCAAGTTGAGAAAGTGGCTGCTATTTCCCGAGTACCTGTACCTAAAACAAGAAAAGAGCTCAGGGCCTTTTTAGGACTCCTTGGTTATTACCGACGTTTTATACCTCGGTTTTCTCAGAAGAGGTGCTACAAAACATTAACTCAGAAATCCTAAAAGTCTTTCATCAATGAAAAGAGTCCCAGATCTCTGAGCCTGTTCTAATCAGCCCTGATTACACGAAGCCCTTCATTGTTCAGACGGATGCATCAGATGTAGGACTAGGGGCCGTTCTATCAAAGATGGACAATGAGGGTGCAGAACAACCCATTGTGTTCATTAGCAGGAAGCTATTCCCTTGAGAGAAAAATGATGCTGTTGTTGAAAAGGAGTCCCTAGCCATCAAATGGGCCATCGACTCCCTTCGTTATTATCTGGAAGGGAGGGAATTTGCCCTTTTTACTGATTACACTCCCTTAGAGTGAATGGCCCGTAACAAGAGCAAAAATGAACGCATGCTAAGGTGGTTTCTGACTTTGCAACGTTTTCGGTTTCGGACCCGGCACCGCAAAGCTATAGAACAAGCAAATGTGGATTATCTGTCTAGGTATCCCCAAAACAGTATTTTTACTGGTAAGAATGTAAAGGAAGAGGGATGTGAGGATTCCCGGGGACGGCCCTGGCACTTACCTGATATCCACTCCTGTGACCGCCATCCCAGACGATGATACACCTATAAAAAGGGGGTAATGCAAACCCGGAAGAACAAACCACCTATGAAACTACAGAGTCCTGTTTCTTTAAACAGGAAGGTGGAACGACAACGGAAGAAGACCAATCCCCGATGCCGGTGGGAGGAGAAAAGGACCCGTCAGCAGAGTGGAAGGGTGCGCACCAGTAACCGAGACGCCAGAAGAGGAGAGAAGCCTGTCTTGCTTGGAGGAGCGTGCCGAGACCGAGGACGCCGGTGAGGATGCCACGGGCCAGAAGGACAGTGCGGAGGTCTGGAGTGAGGGGTGGTGGTTACCCCTGGAGGACGCTGGTAGTCCGCCACAACTCAGGAGAGTTGCGGCGTAGCGGGTGAGCCCTGGTAATGGGGGTCGGGTGATTTTAGAGTGGGCGAAGGGAGGAGATTACTCAGGGAGTTCCGGGCACCTATTTGGGGACTGGGGTTTTGTTGCCGGGTTGTTGGTTTCCGTCAAAACACTATTTGCATGAGAAACTCTTCTCTGCTTACTTTTGGGTTTTTTCTCTTCCCCCCACCCCCTTGACACGAAGGGGGGGCTTTCGGTACAATAACATGTGAACCGCTTCCTAAACAAAGTAAGAGTGCAGCCCCAGCAAGGGGAATATCAAACCCTTTTTGTAAAGGAAAAAACATAGGGATACAACTTCTGGAAAATTGGTATTGTTGTGTTTTTTTGTCTCACGACAATCCCCCCTTGTTTGTTTTATAAAAGGGACTATCCTCGACCAGTGAGGGAATGAAAGTGACCTACTGTCGGGGGAAGTCATCCCTGCGTATGCTGGGGTACGTGTTATAAAATTGAGACATACTTTCTGCACTTTTTTTTTATACATTTGTGCACACTTGAGCACGGTGACTGGACAAATTAGTAATACCTGCAACATCATACTTCCCGCTGCTGTTCTCTTTTCTCAAGACTCCGGGCCAGTACCATCTTGTGGAAGTCCCCTATAAAAAGAAGAAAAGAGAAGAAAACCTGTGGTTACACCGTCATCCGAATTTTGAACTTAAATAAATCATCATTGAGTAAAAACAGATTCTTCCTCGTCTACACATCCGTCCATCCCTCTTACAGGATACCTGCAGATTAGAAATTTCTGGTTGACTTTTGTTGTCTAATCTCGGTATTGTGAGCAGATCAATTACTACGAGATTGTGATCCCCAAATTCTGTTTGGGCTATTGCCCCTGACACCAACCGATCTAACAAATTTTTGGAAACAAAAATATAGTCAATGAAAGAGAAAAAGTACCTGCCCCTAAAGATTGCCAAACCAACTATGCCCTCTCCAGCCATCTCCAGTGTGTTATGCAGGTCCAAAGATGCTAAGAAGGCCTTCAGTTCTTTACCCATATGATCAGGCCCCCAGAGAATAGCTGATCATTACCTTGCTCAGGGAAGTCCAGTTTGGCCTTGAAATACCCTGCTAAGCACAGATAGATTGGGCACACCTCACCTGTTACTAAACCCATAAGGGACTTAATAAAACTGATCAAATCCAGGAATCTGGGATTAGGGCTGTTCAAAAAGTCATTGCTGTAGAAATTAACAAAATACAACATGGGGTTTCCTTTGTAAAGCGCAACCTGAAAATTACCACCTACAGTGTCTATCACTACGGCACTACTTCTAAGGGAAAGATTAATCCAGATGGTTAACCCCCCAGATGTTCGCCCCGCACAGGATGGAATAGCTTGCGTGTTAAAGCATGGATACCCATCGAGCATAATGGGGTCAAAGGTTTCCTGCATCATAATGATATCATAGCCACGTACTAGGTATTGCCTTTCAGGAAGGAGCATTTTAGATTGTAGCCCTACTCATTACTTTCATTATATTTCCCTTCCCTCTGGGGTAGACCTTACACTGGGTAGCTGGCAGTTACCTGTTCTTCCAACCATACCTCAGTGGGTGGCAGTTCAAAACCCCCACCCCCCCCAATATAGGGGTTACTTCTGCATTTAGAGCAGGTGCCAGTTCAGTGGTGTATAGTCAGTCATGTGACTCAAGGTTACTCAGGGGCTCAAATCTGTTACCCAAGGGCAGCAATGGCTTTGACCATGTGATCTTTGGAGGGCACCCCTTGCGTAATGGTCTGCCTTGAGCCGGGATCCAAGGGGACTGGCACAAGATCACTGGTCTATAAAAATACCCCAGTGGATAGGCCTGGATACCGTTAACTCTGACCATATTAGGTGGACCCAAGGTGGACAGGAGGCATGCAACAATAGTAGAGCTGTTAAAGTTAACTATCACCCAGTCCCCTGGCCACCTCTTAGTATCCGGACCAAGCCAGTCAACCATTCTAGCCATGATGATTGAACTATAGATATCCATTCCAATGCTCAAGTTTGCCCGAAACCAATAGGCTACCTTGTTCTTCAACTCCCCAAATGTTTCTAGACGCGACTCCGTACACAAAGGTACGTTCCCAAGAACTTTTACGTAAAGGGTTGACTCAGGGGGAAGGTTGATTACCTTGCTTGCCTGGGTAATTGAGAGTCGTGACACTGTGACAGGAAGTTTTGAAATTGGAGCATCCAAGTGCGCCGCTGATGTTGGAAGTACGTATGGAACAGTACTGGGCTACTTGGAAGACAACATAGGTAGGGAGATTCGCTCCTCAATTTTTGCTGTTAAGCTTTGGGGCTGGGTTGGAACAGTATTTATGTTTGTATTGGTGTTAGTGATAGTGTTAATATTGGTATTAGCGAACCCCACCCCAGATATAAGATTTTTATCTTTCTGCAGTGCGGCTAAACTAATTACCAGTGCCGTTAGTCAGGCAACACACTCTTCTAGCTGACCTAGTTTGGTAATAATCAGTTCAAACTTATTCGCGCCACTACTCGTTACCTGAAAGAGGATATGTTCTGGGTAAGCAGGCAAAGGATCATTCCGTACTCCCACCGAAAGCAAGCTGCTTTTCCTCTTAATGGCTGCCATACGTCGCTGCCGCTTGCTACTTGGGCCAATAGTGAGGCTAGGTTGGGTATTCACCACACCAAAATTAATTTCCAAATTATTTATTTATTTGATATGGAACTCGGACGGAGGTCCACAAAAATGCACAAATAGATACAGTACAAAATTCTTCCATATTCAACCATCAGATAATACAATGTACAAAAGTAACCTTAAAAATTATCTAGTAAATAACCCAAAATGTTTTTAAAAATTGCTATATCTTAAAACAAGCCATTTCATTTGGAGGAGACAAAACGAATGAGCGGGCCTCCTGGGCAGAGTGAATATTGTATTTGATAAATAGAGGTCTTAAAAACATATGCCTGGCCTTTTGTAACTTCATACAAACAAATAACACATGATTAAAATCTTGTATTTGCGAGTGGCACATTTCACAGATTCTCTCCTCACTGGGTGTTTTGTCCCATATGCCAGTAACATCTCTTAAGGGCAACAAATTAATTCTTAATAAAAGAATTAACCTTCTAATTCCATGTGGAAGGTTCCAGGTTAAATAAAGCTGTGGTCTATTCCCCAAAGCACTCCCACAAACCACCTCATTGCGAGACTTGGTCTTACTTAAATCAGTGTCTCTAGCCAAGCTAATAGAGGATGCAAATTTCTTTATAAACATCTTTAGTGCAATTTTTGGCATGGAAGAGTCAATATTCCAGGTAAGACCAAATAAGACATTTGCTTGTAAAAAGGACCTAAAAAATGTTGAATGTTCTCTCAGTTTATCAAAGATTTCTATTCTCAAGGCCGCCCTAAGAGTGCCCTCCTCCCCCCAACACAGAGAGTTACCCCATCTCAAAACCGCAGCCCAGGATAAAATGTATGAAGAAACTAAACCAAATTCCAGAGGCGAAACATGTACGGCAGCCTGAGAATTTAGATTACAAATTTGACGAAGGATTCGGCCTTCAGCCTTATCAAAAGAGAGCCAGTGTTTCATATCCAAAACCTCTGCAGCGTATGTTAATGAGGGGGGAATTTTTACCTTAAAAACTGACAAAACATGACTAAAATGGCGTTTCCCACAAGTTTTATAAAGTCTATTTAAAGCTCTAGCCTAGGAGACAGCCTTGCTAACGCAGTGTTTGATGTGCTCTAAATCTCGCCCTGTTTTCGAGAAAACCTTCCCCAAATATAAATAGGAATCAACCGATTCCAGTTCTTCAGACCCCAGTGACCACTTAAAACATCTCTTTAATCTATGTCCTCTCTTACGGAAGACCAAAATTTTGCTTTTAGCAATATTAATTTTCAAAAAATGGGCTTCTGCATATCTAATTAGGACATCCAAACGTCGCTGCAGACCAATGGGCGTTAAATCAAAGACTGCAACGTCATCCGCATATAATAAGGACCCAACGGACATTGTGCCAATCTTAGGGGCATCCCCCCGCACTGAATTCAAAGCGGCGGGCAGATCAGATATATACAAGGAGAACAATAAAGGAGCCAGCAAGCAACCCTGCTTTAGCCCATTGTTCGTTTTAATCTTACGTGATAGCCCCAACGCACCTCCCATCAGGACTTGACACCAATTATCTGTGTGTAATTCTATAACAAGACCCAGAAGGTGCTGGGGTATACCAAGTTGGACGAGCTTTCTCCACAGCGTTTGACGATCGACTTTGTCAAACGCTGTGGAGAAATCAATAAATGCCGTATAAACTGGCATACTTCGCAGGAAGACATACTTCTCTACAATAGTCTGGACAACAGCAATGTTGTCCAGAGTACCATGATTCTTTCTAAAGCCAGCTTGCTCAGGAGGTAGAAAATTCTGATCATGGGCCCATTGCTGTAGATGACATAAAATACTTTTTGCAAATAACTTGCCCGAAGCATCCAACAAAGCAATCTGTCTAAAACTAGCTGGTATAGTTTTAGGACCCTTTTTATACAGAGGGACGATTATACTCCCCTTCCAGGAGGGTGGAATACTACTCGTTCGAAAGCAGTATTTGAACAGTGGCGCTAAAAGAAATCCCCATGCAGCAGACTCCTTTTTGATTAGCACAATCGGGATTCCATCCGGCCCCTGTGCGCCGGAGGTTCTAGCGTTTTTTATAAAACCTACTACCTCATCCCCTGACGGGGCATCATATTCAAGGAGAGAAGACTCCTCCATACATATCGTTACTGGAGCTACTGAGCTGTTGTTTTTATATAGTGAAGAAATATAGTCCACCCACTCCTTTTCTGGAATCGGTATGGGTAAAGCCCTCTGTCTTGAGTCACAGTATTCCGCAATCAAGTGCCAATACTTTCTTGAATCTGTGGCCCTTGCAGCTTCCCTCAACCCAATCCATTTAGCGGCAAACTCCCTTCTTCTTTCACTAAGCTTACGGCGGCTTCTTATTCGCTTGAGGCGATTGATTTCCTGCTGTTGACCTATTGAAAATTGAATATATTGATTTCGAACAAGTCGATTAATTTTCTGGTTTAACTGTTTCAGTGATGACATGCCCCGTTTAAACAGACGGGGACAGACAGATCTAGAACTTAGGTTCCGTATCTCTTCCATTTGGGCGACAAAGTGCTGTATAATATCCACATGTACATAGCCCTCCTGTTCTACATAAGCCTTCTTCACTATTAAACTCACTTCAGTGGTATTTTTGAGCGTCCAAAAAGGGCGTCCATTTACTTTATTATAGACCACCATGCCCTGGCCCGACTTCACTGGGTCCAGTGCAGGAAGAGCAAAAAGCATTGTCATACCTACTATACTGTGATCACTCCATACCGACGGAAGGACAAATACGTTTTCACAAGCCCCAAACATTTGATAAGACACGATTGCATAGTCTAAAAACTCTGAGTGTGACGGGAGTGAAAAGTAAATTGGGCTATTTCATCAGCGGGCACTCTCCCGTTTAAAATAACAAGATCTATCCTTCTAATACTATCCAACAGGGAGTAGCCCCGTTTATCTGTTTTTATTTTTTCTGGTAGGAGGATCTCAGGAATATGCCAAGTTTCCTCTTTATCAGTATTCGCATAAATCTCTAACGCAGAGTTGGAAATTTTGGCATTTAAGTCTCCCACTATTACCACTAAAGGACATTCTTCCCTGATGGCTATATCATGAATGTATAAGAAAAGAGTACTCAATAGATGGTCAAAGTTTCTCCCAGGCGGGATATAAAGATTTGCCACGAGGAAAAAAATGGGCCTACCAAGGTCTCCCAAACCAGCCAACTTCAGACATATACAAAAATTTGAGGGATGGCGGAATACCTTCTGATTCCAATTAATCGAGTTCTTAAGCAAAATGGAGACCCCCCCACTAGCATGACCTCTTTCAGAACACATAGCATGACAAGACAGAACAAAAAAACCATCACAATCGAAATCCTTGCAAGACCAAGTTTCCTGCAGACAGATGATTAAGGGATTCATGGATTTCAAATAATTCAATTTCGCCTCATTATGACCCAAGCCAGCCATATTCCAAGATAAAAGTAACCCACCCAGGCTACCTCAAAGGTGCGGTTTTTTCTGCTACCGGACAGGTATTATTCAATGCTCTTGCGACCCAGCTCCACTGGGCCGATTCTTCTAGATCCACAGCCTGGGAAACAGCTGCCATAGCGGAAACCAAATTTATTGTGGGACCCCTTCTATCCAGAGAAACCACAATGTTTTTGGTGATACTCAATGAATGTTCAACATCGGGGCCCATCGCATCTTGCGCCACCAAATTGACGGCCCTAGGAGCTGTCAGACACTGCTTTGGAAAACACATAGAGGGATATTCGTCATATTCAGGAACGGATGTTATATCCAGCCCTCGTTTCAGGAGATGCTCACAATTCTGCATAACCAAGTTGCCAATGATCAGAGAACTAAAAGTAACTCTAGAGTCGGGGAAGGTTTCCTGTAAATTAATCTTCACATTTAAGATGTCCCCACTTGATATCAACCTTAGCGCCTCTATTTCTGAAAATAGACACAGAATGGATCCTCGATTTACCGGATAGGATTCATTATCAAATATCCAGGTAAGATTCACAATAGGAGATAAAGCTCTCTGCGCCGCACTGGATTTCTTTGAAGCGCCCCTTGGGGGGGATCCATAAAGGGACCCTATGGCCACAACTGGCAACATTTAGGCCGTCATTGGGCTGAATAATCAAGTGCGGCGCCGTAGTGGAAATTGGGACCTCTGAATTTCTGTTAGGCAGAGCTGTATTCCCTGTACGAGCTCTATTCCACCCAACCTGCTTTGTGCTCCGAGTTTGGTGCCCCTCCTCCAGATTCTCAACCACCCTAGCCCCAGGTACCGCGGGCCAATTCTGGAGCATAGGAACCCCACCACCCATTTGTAGTTCCCTTTCAGAGTGATCAACCGGCTCGTTAGTCAAGGGAGTATGAAGTACTAGAGTGGGCTGCGACATCGAATTTGGTAAGGATTCTCTTGTTCCAGAGACCCCCACTCCCCCAGCCGATGACATACGCACTCTGTGGAGCTCCTTAGGAACACCCTCATCAGACAGGGGATTGGGGTCTCCCTCCTCCCTTGATGCTTGAGTATTACTCTGACTTCCAAGGATCCGTGAGAAGTGCAACTTTGACGCTTTCCGTTTAGAAAAACGCCTCAGCTTTTTATGTTTCTTTTTCATATTTTCCCCCTTAGGATTTGTTGTGGGACATCCCCTCTTCCTTGCTTTCAGCTCTCCCTTCTCAGGCGAGTTTGAGTAACAGGCCTGAGGGGTAGAAGGAGTTGGGACCTCCCCCTCCCCCTACCCACTTGTTTTTCGGAACCCCTAATTTTCTCTGTTCCTCTACTACCCCCTTTTTTACCAATATTAAACCGAGGGAAGGGTTTTTTTATAGGCTTTTCCGGCAGGGGCCCCAAAACGTCCTCCCCAAATAGAGTACTTAAGCATAACTCTTCTTTTTCGAGATTACACATAGGTTCAATAGGGGGCAACATATGAAGAGGTATTCCCACTTGAACAGAGACATCTCTAAATTCTCTCAAGGGGACGGATGAAGAAGGCCTGTCATTTTCCAATTCTTCCGTTTGGGGATGTATCATAGACATAGGTTGGATAAAATCAGGCTTGGGTACCTTTTGCACTTCAAACAACATTACAGAGATCATTTCCAATATATGGTCAGAGCTTAATACAGATTTCTCTAGTAAAGACAAAATAGAATTTAAAATTTTTTTCAATGCAAACGAGATATTCCGAAGGCACAACATCCCTCTCATTTCCCGACTTCGGTTGTGTACAGGGTAAAAATACATCATGGGGAGATTCCAAAGAAGTGCCAATCAAATGCCTTGTACTACAATACATGAGAGGCAGAGAAAACCGCCTAGGAGAGGAACTTACAATTGGAATATTGTTGCCCCTAAGACCGCTCATCGGGTGATCATTCTTATGAGGGACTTCCCAGCCCCTTGAATGGGTTTCTATGTCAATGTCTGAGAGAGTAAAGTCTTCCCCTAAGTTTGACCTTTCACATACAATTGACTTCTCAACCATAAAAGGAGCATCATCCGACATACCTTCAGGGCCACCCTCCCCGCTTATTCGCTTACAGGTATCCCCCTGTGCAGATGAAACAGGTGGTAGGACAACAGACCCACAATCAGGCTTTAGTCCATCCACAGGAATATATTGTTGACTCTGTGGATTTGCTAGAGGGTCTACACACGATTTTGTACATGAAGAGACGTCGGATGTGACAGATACCACAACAGACATACAATCTGGCTTCGACCTGGCCGGGGGGGGCTGTTGCTGACTCTGATGGACATTGCGGGAAACGATACCCAAATTTGCATATGAAGGGGCGACAGATTGCCCACTTTGACAATCCTCAACGGCTTCAGCTTCGGTTTTCTGTTCACATGCCCCTTCCCGGTAATGGTTCAGGTCCCCCGCAAGAGTGCAAGTATCTCCCAATGATCCCCCTACAAAGAGGGGAGAGGACTTTGTTGAGTGGCAATTCAAGAACTGTCCGTCTTGAATCACTGCTACCACTTCAGGCGCAATCCGGGGCACCTTGCGAAAGAAACCTGTAATAACTGGGTGGGATTTGTAGCAGAGTTGCTGCAATTGCCTAGTGCCACTATATGATCTCTTTAGTTTAGTTTTATGTGACCGACTTGGAGATAAAGAGAGCACACGTCCCGAGCGTAGTTTTTTGGAAGTCATATTGCTCGTATGAGGTGCACTCTTAACAGGACTTACTGCAACCCAACCCCCTCTCAATTACAGTTACAAAAGTACTAAGATGTTTTGATGATTTAAGGGGCCACTCCTCACGACTCCCAGTTCCTCGCAGCTCCTTACAGCTGTCAGCTCACAGTTCTCTATTAGTTATTTGGTATTTGAGAGTATACAGAGAAGAGCAAAGAACAGTAAGTGGGGCTCTGCAGGCGGACACAGGCCGCACCCAGCGCTACCCAGGCGGCCTCCACCCCCGCCTGAAGCACACTCTTAGCTACCACCGTCTTACGGTAGAGCACTCACTGCACTCACCCAGATGATGGGTCTACACACTACTCCAGGCACTCCGGACCCCACACCGGGCTTCCAATTCACCATGCTCTGTGATGTACCAGTGGCACCAGTAGTACCATTAGTGCCGGATTGCACCTGGAGGTCTGCTTGCTGAGGTTGTCCTTGAAGCTGCGGTAAAGGCGGGGCGACCGCTGGATGGCTCGAGTTGGAGTTTAGATCAGTCCTTACCACCTCTATGCCCTATTCGGTGCTGTGGGTGCTGCTCAGCTCCACTGCGTCCTCGCTGATTCCTGCTGTTAGACAGAGCTGGTCGCGTAGCTCTGCAGCCCTAGTCAACCAACTGTAGGCTGCAGTCTGTACCTGCTCAGAGCTGCCGGGCAGGCAGAGGAATTCCCAGGCGTGGCAGTTGAAACAATGCAGCCACCGCGCAGGTCTACCGCAAGCCGCACACCGCACCGCAAGCCGCACCCGGTCCTGAGACCACCGGGTTGCTTCCGCGGAGGGGCTCAATCCTGCAGCTCAAACAAGCTGCTGCCGCCGCTGGCCAAGAAACACGGGAAACACTGGCCCGCCGCAGATGTGAGCCGCAAGCTCTGCGCTCCAAGCCCCTAAGCACCGCACACCGAGCTCCAGGCCCTCAAAGCACTGCGCTCCGATCTCCAACGCTCCAGCGCTCCTTCCCCGAAAATGAACCCTCTCTCAGACATATGTTTCGCAATTGGAATATACTTCCAAGGGTCGGCTTATCTACCTCTGATTTCTTGCTCCTTGCTGGTGGAGAGGGGGCCTTGTGTATCTCAACAGAGATGTCTCTACCATTACCCACTATAGGTGGAGATCTCATATCTGCAACAGGGGTGGAAACCTCAGTTGCACTATGGGCTCGATGCTCAAATGCGGGTAGGTCCTCCCTAGAAAGGGAGAGTTTTCTCTCAGCTAATTCGATCTCCTTCGGGACCACAGTGACAGCCGGGGACAGGAATCCTTCAATACTGGAGACCTTTACAGTATTCTGCAGAGTTCCTTGGGCAGCAGTGCCTGCCTTTCTCTTCCCCATAATTTTAAACTGGGACATGTCGCAAGATTAAGTGAATTACTGCTTTTTACTGTGTACAACTAGATAATAAACAATACAGGTTCCTTGTGCTTGTCGAGAAGGACCAGGATCTGTGTGAACGATGAACTGAAACTATGGAAAGTAGTGTAGGAATTATATGATCTTAAACTCTGCGAGCAAGTCATCAGTTTTATCCTAGTTTCCACACTATAACAACAGTTGATCGAGGAAACACTCAATAATCTTAGAGGTGCTACACACATTAAAGCTAGCACTGAATAACCCCCAGTACTGCAGAAATAAATGAGTCCGACACCATAAGAGGTCACTCAGTCCAACTAGGTAACTGGAGTGGACGTCTTTAACAACAAAGTCAATTTTTCCCCAGAGGGTTGTGATCCGTTTAAATGCTGGGCCAAAGATAAAACATAATTCAAACAGTGCTTTTTAGCTATATTAAATGTATCTCTATCTCTTGTATTTCTGTACCTCGATGACTGGCTGTTAAAAGCAAGCTAACCTCAGTTGGTCTCAGACCATCTTCAGCATTTTCAGAGGATTTCCTTTATAAAGGCCACTTGGTCACAGTGTCTTTGAAGGTCTTTCTGCTCCTGTTACGAGTATTGGACTTCCAGGCTGAAATCTCAATGTTTCATATTGGTGCCCTGGTTCTGCCCAAACGGTTCTGAGACTTCTTGGTCTCCTAGACTTGTGCACTCTGCTTGTGTCTCATGCTGCTGGCACATATGGGCTCTGAGGTTGAGCCTTTGCCCTCAATGTGCCCAGCACTGGGGATGCCACTCGGACAGCTGTATATTGGAAGTGGTAACTCAAGGACTTCAGTGGTGGATGACCGGTGCCAAACTTACATATGGCAGACCATTCTGCTTGACTCATGCAGAGCTCACGGAGGAATGGGCACATCTTCTCTGGACTGTGGAGATCACCTAGAGCAGGAGTCTTCAAACTGGGGGGCGGGCCCACCTAGGGGGGCCTCAAGAGATCCCAGGGGGGGCGCCAGGCTCTGGCCAAAAGAACCATTATGCTGATAACAGTGCTTTGTTTTCAGCAGAAAGAAAATGAATGGGCCATCACAAACATATTTTGTCATTTATATCCTGGCTGGGAGAAGGTGTTAAAAGGGAAGGGACTGAAAGGAGGTGTCAAAGTACAGGGATTTCAAATATTCTTCAAAACCAGAACTTAACTGCAATGTTTAAATAAGTCTAGACATATTTAAACATTTCCAGTTTAATAGAATAATTGTGAAAAAAAAATTCAGAGGGGGCCCCTGTGATTTTTTTTCCATACTGGGGGGGCACGGCATTAAAATGTTTTATGACTACTGACCTAAATGACGTGCAGGGCAGAGGCCGCGTCACTGGTGGAGCAGCTTCAACATATCAACTTTTTGGAGCTGTTCCCGGTAAGCCTGACCATAAAGGCCTTTCTGCCTTCCTTCAAGGGAACCTCAGTGCATGTCCTGACAGACAACACAAGAATCATGTGGTACTGCAACAGGCAGGCTGGCTGGGGATCTGTGTCCTCTTTCTAGAGGACTGGGGGCTGTGGTGGTTGCTGGATCCATACAGGATATCCCTGACAGTCAGTCACCTTTTGGGTTCCCTTTATATCAGGGTAGCCAATCTCAGCAGGCATTGTCTTGCTGATCACATGTGGCATCTACTTCCGGATATGACTAAGGATGTTTTCATGCCATGGGGCATGCCATCAGTAGATCTGTTTGCTACTGCCGAGAATGCCCAATGCCCAGTTTTTTGTGCCGTGGTGTTCCCCCTTGAGGTTCTCTGGCAGACACATTTTGCTTTCGGCAGAACTCCGATCTCCTTTACACATTTCCACTCTGCTGTTAATCGCATAGGTCCTGAAGAAGGCCAGGAGGGACTAAGTGCAGTTCATCTTGGTAGCTCCAGAAGAGGCTAGGAGGATTGATTTTGGGACAGTAATGTCATCTGCATAGTAAAAAAGCATGTAACCTTGTCCTAAGTAACTGACTGCATGTGCAACTGGTATGCTGACTTGTTTGATCCTGGCACCACACTACGTGTGCATAGAGGCCCAGGCCAGTGCCTGGTTAAATGTGAGGTCTATAACCTTTTCTGTGACCTGGATGGGTGCACAAAGCAAACCCTCAAAGTGGGCATAAGACTACTGTTTATGCATGCACACGGTGAGTCACATAAAGCAGTGATGGCTGCATACTTACGGGCAGATTTACAAGCCCCTTGCGACAACTTTATGCCGCTGTTGCGTCACTTCTGAGACGCAGCAGCGGCGTAGTAAACAATGCACCACGTTGCGACATATTAACAACGTGACGCATCTAGGGAGATGCGTCGCGTTGTAAAGCCCTGCGCTACATTATACCTGCGTCAGGTATAATGTATGCAGGGTGGGCGTTCCCACGCAGGAAAGCCTCGTAAAAGTGACGCAGTGAAATCTACAAGATTTCACTGAGTCACTTTTACGACGCCACTGCGTCAAAACCTTGCGCCTGCTTGAAGCAGGCGTAAGGAGTGACACAGCATGTTAGGAATAGGCATTCCTAACCATTGCTGGAGTTGCCTCGTACTTGCGACACAACTCCAGCAATGCGCTGCCCTTACGCCAAACAGATGCGTCACGCATCTGTCTAACCTTGAGCCACGGTGCGCTGCATTGTAAATACATATATTTTGGGAGAAGCCCCAAAGAATCAAAACTGTATACAAAAAGGAATTTTTCGGCACAACCTAAAGAGTGAAGAGGGTTCAAGAGCCTTCCCTCTCGTTGTGTCTATGTAGAGGGGCTATCTCCACTTATATGGACTGCAAAAGATAATTATCGTGTTTTCTAACAAATCGTGTTTTGCATCCACAGTAATAGTTAGGGTAAACAGGAACTGTATATATTTGTGTACAGGTGTGTTTGTGATTGTTTTTGTATATTGAATTGTGTGTATATATTTTGTATATTGATTATTTTTTTTAATATATGGATATAAATATAACACAACTTTGGACCACATACTGGTATATGGGTTTTGAATATATAAAGAAATCTTTTGGATATATATTCCTGGTGAAGGATTAATTCAAGTGTCCTTCCATTATAATAGATCGTCAGATCGATTCCGCCGCATCATTTTCTCTATTTCCCAGTGTTTTTGTGCCCAGATGCGGGTGGAGTACCAGGCGAACCCCTTTATTTTGAATAGCATTGTAAATGGGGCGCATCCATGATGGCGCAAGGTTTTTTTTACGTGTCGCAAATGAACTGGCTCATCCCTGCTAATATGCAGGGATGCACCAGTTCTTGTAAATCTGCCCCTTAGCTTTTATGAATCAATTGTATGACAAGACCTTTTTCTCTGTGTCCAGGAGGGTGTGGTGTGCTGATCTCTCTCATGCAAAGGACAGTTGTTTGGTGAGCCACAGATCCTTGCGCAGACATTTCACAGACTCTGTGTGTGCTGAAATTCTGAGAACTGGAACCTGTAGGATCCATTTTGGATGACCCCTGGTTTAGCAAGGTACAAGATGGAGGATGGATACAGCTTGCACAGTCAGTGGAAGTATATTTTCATCATTCCTGTGGCTGGAGGGTGGAAACCTAGACAAGGAAGTGAAGGAGGAAGGATATATGCCTACCCTTAGAAATTCAATCAGGGTCGTGTTATCAAAGGGCTGCTGGTTAGTTTATCCTAAGCACTGCCATTTGGTAGATTGCAGGAATGAGGGTGTGACTGCTGTTTCTATTGTTTATGGTGAGGAAGTTTCTAAGCAGGGCCTGCCCTTTTGTCTGTACCAAGCTCTTCATGACCAAAGGTAATGCTCCATGGAGTACTCAAACAACTGCTGTGTGGACAGGGCTGGTGTCTGCATGACAGCTTGTCTCCTACAGGTGAGGGAACATCATATTCATTTTACAGACAGGGGATGTGGATCCACTGTCTGAAGTTTCAGAACCGGTTTGGGGTGATCCTCTTTAAAATTTTATTTTATGGCTGTTAGAAATGGGATTCTTGGTAGGCTAGGGCGCGGGCCAAAGCCAGGTAAAGACCACCACTCTAGTCAGGATAAGGGAGTTACACTTCTAAAATAACCCCTGCTCACCCCTTTGGTAGCTTGGCACAAGCAGCCAGGCCTATCTTAGAGGCAGTGTGTAAAGCATTTGCACATAACCAACAGTAATACAGTGTACGCACTACAAAAGGACACCACACCAGTTTAGAAAAATATCCAATATTTTTATATAATTAAAACAAGACCAAAAACGATAAAGAACCACAATACTATACTTAAAAGTTCACAATTCTAAAATACGCTGATTAAAAAGAGTTCCTTGTGTGGATAGCGCCGTCCAGGCTACCACGGCATCGTGAACACACAAATCCAAAACAGTTCTGGCTGACCGCGGGGTTGCAGGCCAGCTACGGTGTCGGGAAGACCCGCAAACAGTACCTTTCAGAGATGCAGGGCGATGGGGCCCTCGAAGTCACACACGTTGCAGGTCGATCTCCTCTCTGATGGAGTCAGGAGCGCTGGCGTCGGCAGGCGCCGGGTGCTGCGGTGCGAAGTGCAGCGGTGCGGCGTGCGGTGCCCTCAGGTCGCGGTGCGAGCAGCGGCTCGGTGGCGCCGTCAGATGGCGTCGTCGGTGAGACCAGGGTCACGGTGCGAGATGAAGGCGGTGCTCGTCACGGTGCTGGCAGATCACGGTGCAAGCAGCGGCGTCGTCGTTGCTGAAGCGCTGTCGTCGGCTGACGAACTGGAGTCGATGGCGCCGGCGTCGGTAGGCCAAGGCTGCGGTGTGGGATGAGGGCGGTGCGTCGTGTAACTTACGAGCGGTGCCCCCGAACCATGGTGCAAGCAGCGGCATCGATCTCGGCGGGAAGTGGCGGCGTCAGGCAGGCCAAGGCGTCCTCGTGAAGCCAGGCGGTGCGGAGTGCGGTGCCCACAGGTCGCGGTTCGAGCAGCGGCTCGGTAGCGGCGTCAACAGGCGTCGTCGGTGAGACCAGGGTCGCGGTGCGGCGGTGCCCTCTGCGGTGCCAAAGCTTCGCGTGAAGCGAGGCGGTGCGGAGTGCGGTGCCCACAGGTCGCGGTGCAAACAGCGGCTCGGTGGCGGCGTCAACAGGCGTCGTCGGTGAGACCAGGGTTGCGGTGCGGCGGTGCCCTCTGCGTTGCCTTCAGGACACGGAGTCGGCAGTGGCGTCGTAGACGTCGTCGAGTTGGTGTTCTTCGGGTTGCAGCACAAAACACACAGTCCCCAGTGCTGCGGGTCGAAGAACTTGAAGTCTTTGCTGTTCCTGAGACTTCGTGAACAGGGGGCAAGCTCTACCTCAAGCCCTTGGGGAGACTCACAAATTTAGGTTGCAGAAAGTCCAGTCCAGGCCTTTCACTACCCAAGACAAAAGCAGCCACTGTAGGTCAGCCCAGCAAAGCAGTCGTTCCTTTTGCAGCTTCTCCGGCTTTTCTTCTTGGCAGTCTTCTTGTCCAGATGAGTTCTAAAGTTCAGGGGTCTGGGACCCAGCATTTATGTCCAAAAATCCTTTGATCTCTTAGGCAGAGAGGGCCTGTGCCCGTCAGGACCAGTTCTGCCTTCTCTGGTGTGAATTCCTGGCAGGAGGTGGAGACGGCATTTGTCAGAGGCAGAGCAGGCCCTTTGAGGTGCAAGGAAATCTCCTCCCCCTTCCCCCATCGTAACCCAGGTCTCTTCAGCCCTTTCCTGACCTACCTAGACAATCTGGCGCCCCTCCTGCTCCCCCAGCCTTCTGTCATCCAAAACCCAGACAGGCAATCCACATTCCAGCAGAGGCACACGGGATGATTGAGCAAGAAAATACCCACTTTCTAAAAGTGGTATTTTCAAACACAGAATGTAAAAATCACCTTCACTAAAAGATGCATCTTTAGATTCTGAGTTCAGGCATACTAAATTCTATTTTCTTACCGAATTCCCTGGGCCAGTTATGTTTATAAGATGTTATAAACAAACCTCCCATTCTATCCTATGGGGAACTGGTAGCCTTGCAATAGTGAAAAACGAAATTGGCTGTAATTCACTATCAGGACATGCCACACACACCAGGGCATGTCCCACCTTTCACATACACTGCACCCTGCCCACAGGGGTACCTTGGGCCTACCTGAGGGGTGTCTGACATGCAAGAAAAGGGAAGGTTAGGGACCGGCCAGTGTGTGCACTGGCCAAGTCGACATGGCAGTTCCAGGCTGCGCACAGGCTCTGCAATGGCAGGCCAGAGTTCCACTTTACGGGCTGTTAGCGTGGGTGGCACAATCCAGTGCTGCAGCCCACCAACAGCATTTGATTTATAGGCCCTGGCACTCGCAGTGCACTTTACTAGGGACTGACACATAAATCAAATAGGCCAATCATGGAAACACCAATCCATAACACAATTTACACAGAGAGCATATGCACTTTAGCACTGATTAGCAGTGGTAAAGTGCCCAGAGTCCTAAAACCAACACACACAGGGTCAAAAACAGGAGGCCAAAAAGCAAAAAGTCTGGGGGTAAACCCGCTGAAAAAGCCAAGTCTAACACAACCCCCTCCCAGCCTAAAGCCAGGGTAGACTAATCAATCCCTTGATGGACTTCCCTGCTTGGGGCGATAGAACATAGACCTGGCCCACAACAGCGGGGGCACGTTCTGGTTCTACGCCTTTCCAAACCCAGTTGGATCCCTCTATCCATACTCTCAGGGCCCACTAAGCTGACCCATTGGGTACCCTTCTCTTCACCTGTGAAGCCCATCTGTGCAGCGCCTAAACTTACTTTGCTCACAGATGTGTCCCAACAGGACGACAGTGCCCACATGGCCAACACAGTGGTGTGGCCCAGTCCACCCCCGGGGTGTGACTCCTGTCCCCCTCCCAGGGGCAACTCTGTCCACCAGGACAGTAAGCCACAGTGGCTACCGACAGTTGTCAGTGGGGAGACCCAGGCTTTATGCCTCTCAGGGCTCTCTAACCTCTGTGGCGTCAGAGAGTGGGGGGCGGTAGCCCCAGGTGCCTGGCACCCTTTGTCCACTCTCCCTCTTGTCAGGCCAGGGATGACATCCTGGCACTGACCCACCAGCCTAGGGTCTGTACCCGGAGGCTGGACAGGAGACTGGGGTAGGCTTTCCCACCCCCGGTCTTCCTCCCAGGGGCTCCGTACCCTCCCACCTGGAGCGGTACCCCCTTCCAGAATTGTCAGGGCATCTGTGGCAAGTGCCTTGCACAATTCGCCCACCAGTTCAGGGGTGCTATCCTGCAACTGGTACACCAGCTTAGGGTCTGTACCCTGAGGCTGGACACAGGACTGGGGTGGCCTCTCCCACACCCTGTCCTCCTCCCTGGGGCACTGCATCCCCTCACCGGGAGCAGTCCCCCTCAACTCCAGAATTGTCAGGCCACCTGTGGCAGGCGTTTGGCACAATTCACCCACCAGTTCAGGGGTGCTATCCTGCAACTGGTACACCAGCCCAGGGTCTGTACCCTGAGGCTGAACAAGGGACTGGGGTAGGCTCTCCCACACCCGGTCCTCCTCCCTGGGGCACTGCATCCCCCCACCGGGAGCAGTCCCCCTCAACTCCAGAATTGTCAGGCCACCTGTGGCAGGCGTTCTGCACAATTCACCCACCAGTTCAGTGGTGCTATCCTGCAACTGGTACACCAGCCCAGGGTCTGTACCCTGAGGCTGAACAAGGGACTGGGGTAGGCTCTCCCACACCCGGTCCTCCTCCCTGGGGCACTGTACCCTCCCACCTGGAGCGGCACCCCCAGAAGACAAACTGGTAGTGGCACTGTTAGCAGTTGCCCCTTCCCCCAGGTCAGGGGGGACACCCTGAACCTGGTCCTCCAACCCAGGGCCTGTACCCTTAGGCTGGACCTGTGCCTGGCAACCCAGGATTTCCGGGGAGTACACCAACCCCCCAAGGGAAACACACCCCTCATGAGTTGTGCCAGAATCCGCCTGGCGCAGGTCTCCAGCCTCCTGTCCACCTGACAGAGCATGAAGACCCCCAGGCCAGAAGTGGCCTCACCAGGGTCAGTCCTGGGGTGCTCTGACCTCAGTGCTGGCAACCCCTGACCTACTGGTCCTTCCAAAATTGTCAGGGCACCTGTGGCAGGTGTCCTGCCCAACTCGCCCACCAGTTCAGGACCTCCCTCCAGCAACTGGTCTCCCAACCTAGGGTCTAAACCCTCAAGTTGAACCGGGGTCAGAGGCGAGGACTCCCTCCCTCTGCACCCCCTTCCAGAGTTCTGCACCCTCCCACCTGGAGTGGTACCCCTAGAAGACAAACCGGTCCAGACACTGCTTACAGTCGTCCTTCCCTCCAGGTCAGGCAGGACCTGAACCTGGCTTCCCAACCCAGGGACTAAACCCTGCAGCTGAGCACCTGCCCGGCGCACCAGGACTTCCTTGGGAGCACGCATGCCCCCCCTGAGGGTAACACATGACTCATGTGTTGTGTGACAGTCTGCCTGGCGCAGATCTCCTGACCTCTGTCCATCTGACAGTGCGCGAAGATCCCCCAGGACAGAAGTGGTGTCACCATGGTCACTGCTAGGAGGCTCAGCCCTTCTGGCTGGCCCCTGACCCACTGGTTCTCCCACTGGGGAACACATTCTCCTCTCACCCCTCACTCTGGACTTCTGCACCCTCCACTTAGGAGCGGCACCGCCAGACACCAGAACCACTGGAGCTCCGTTTACGGATGCTCCAGGTTCTCCTGACTCTAGGAGATCCCCCTCAATGGACGGCCTATCAGTACAGCCTAGGCTCCCCACCTGGTGTTCCCTCCTGGAACCACCCAGGCTTTGGGACCGGGTTTCGGGCACCTTGGGCCGCAGCCCTTTCCCACTCCTTCTCCGCGGAGACAGGACGTGAGTCCCTACACCCTTCCCATGACACCGGGACCTAGCTGGGCTACCATGAAACCTTTCCCACCACCCTTGGTGGGGAAATACCTAAGCCCCTTCCTTCCGGGTCACCCCCAAATGCTTCTCCAGACCCTCTGGAATCCACCACAAGGTCTACCTCCAGTGCAAGCTCCCTGGGGTCAGAGAACTCACACTCCACCGGGTGTTGGCCTAGCTCTGGAAAACAGGGACTTAAAATATGCTCTCCAACAATTGAATCACACAGCCCCACACAGGTGTTAACCAAACTACCCTTCACCCAACCATCCAGTGCCTCAGAAAAGTACCCCACATCATTCTCACAAGACTGGTGAGACAGTGTCTGACTGTTGCTGTCTCTCAACCCATACTCTTCTGGCTGGTCTCCATACTCACTTACCAGGGCGTCTATCATGGGGGAACCCCTCTCCCTGCACCTCTCCTCTAGAGTCAGTAGAGTGTCCCTCCCACTACCAGGAATATGATCCCCTGTGCCAGTTCCCCAATCCACCTCAGGGACACTGCGTACCACGGGAGTAACCTCACAATCCTGAACCCCCTGGCGTATGTCAACCCCCTCCTTGAAGCAGGGCCACAAATCTGTGTGTGCGTGTACCTCCCCCTCAGTACTAGACACTACATTTTTGCTGCCACCATCTGGGCTGGACAAAGCCCTACCGGCTTCCCAATCCAGCTCTCTCATTTTAAGCTCATGATCCAAGATCATCTTCTTTTTCTCCATGGCTATTCTCGTCTTCCCTCTCACTTTCTATTCTGAGTTTCTCCAATTCAAACCTCCTTGCTTCCCGCCTGTCCTCCAGCTCCTCTGGGGACAAGCTACTGCTGCCTGGCCTGGAGGGCTCCCCTCCTCCCAAAAGCACATCCACCCTAGGAACAGGCTCCTCCACCTCTCCACTGAGATCACCAAATTGCCCACTGGCATGTCTGGCTGCTACCCAGGCCCTCAGCGCCTTTTGTAGCTCATCCTTCCTGGTGAGGCCTCTGACCTGGACTTTCAGGTTCTTGCAAATCGATTTTAACTCCTTGACATTGTAGGCTTCCAATCGATCCTCCTCAAAAGCAATTTCTACTGATGCAATTGATGATACTATAGATTCAGGCATGTTGAAGTAGCAAGTTCAAATTGGCAAGATCAAAAATAGGCCAAAAAGAAAAAGAACCTGTATGTGGTACGTAAAGGTCTGCGATATGGTAGTAGTGCACACCAATCACTGTAAGTCAAGTGCCATCGCAAGTCCTATCCTCACCGCTGACAACCAAAGTTAGAAATGGGATTCTTGGTAGGCTAGGGCGCGGGCCAAAGACAGGCAAAGACCACCACTCTAGTCAGGATAAGGGAGTTACACTTCTAAAATAACCCCTGCTCACCCCCCTTGGTAGCTTGGCACGAGCAGCCAGGCCTATCTTGGAGGCAGTGTGTAAAGCATTTGCACATAACCAACAGTAATACAGTGTACGCACTACAAAAGGACACCACACCAGTTTAGAAAAATATCCAATATTTTTATATAATTAAAACAAGACCAAAAACGATAAAGAACCACAATACTATACTTAAAAGTTCACAATTCAAAAATACGCTGATTAAAAAGAGTTCCTTGTGTGGATAGCGCCGTCCGGGCTACCACGGCGTCGTGAACACACAAATCCAAAACAGTTCTGGCTGACCTCGGGGTTGCAGGCCAGCTACGGTGTCGGGAAGACCTGCAAACAGTACCTTTCAGAGATGCAGGGTGATGGGGCACTCGAAGTCACACGCGTTGCAGGTCGATCTCCTCTCTGATGGAGTCAGGAGCGCTGGCGTCGGGTGCTGCAGTGCGAAGTGCAGCGTGCGGTGCCCTCAGGTCGCGGTGCGAGCAGCGGCTCGGTGGCGGCGTCAGATGGCGTCGTCGGTGAGACCAGGGTCACGGTGCGAGATGAAGGCGGTGCTCGTCACGGTGCTGGCAGATCACAGTGCAAGCAGCGGCGTCGTCGTTGCTGAAGCGCTGTCGTCGGCTGACGAACTGGAGTCGATGGCGCCGGCAGGCCAAGGCTGCGGTGTAGGATGAGGGCGGTGCGTCGTGTAACTTACGAGCGGTGCCCCCGAACCACGGTGCGAGCAGCGGCGTCGATCTTGGCGGGAAGTGGCAGCGTCAGGCAGGCCAAGGCGTCCTCGTGAAGCCAGGCGGTGCGGAGTGCGGTGCCCACAGGTCGCGTGCGAGCAGCGGCTCGGTGGCGGCGTCAACAGGCGTCATCGGTGAGACCAGGGTCGCGGTGCGGCGGTGGCCTCTGCGGTGCCAAAGCTTCGGCGTGAAGCGAGGCGGTGCGGAGTGCGGTGCCCACAGGTCGCGGTGCAAGCAGCGGCTCAGTGGCGGCGTCAACAGGCGTCGTCGGTGAGACCAGGGTTGTGGTGTGGCGTTGCGGCGGTGCCCTCTGCGTTGCCTTCAGGACACGGAGTCGGCAGTGGCGTCGTAGACGTCGTCGAGTTGGTGTTCTTCGGGTTGCAGCACAAAACACACAGTCCCCAGTGCTGCGGGTCGAAGAACTTGAAGTCTTTGCTGTTCCTGAGACTTCGTGAACAGGGGCAAGCTCTACCTCAAGCCCTTGGGGAGACTCACAAATTTAGGTTGCAGAAAGTCCAGTCCAGGCCTTTCACTACCCAAGACAAAAGCAGCCACTGTAGGTCAGCCCAGCAAAGCAGTCGTTCCTTTTTGCAGCTTCTCCGGCTTTTCTTCTTGGCAGTCTTCTTGTCCAGATGAGTTCTAAAGTTCAGGGGTCTGGGACCCAGCATTTATGTCCAAAAATCCTTTGATCTCTTAGGCAGAGAGGGCCTGTGCCCGTCAGGACCAGTTCTGCCTTCTCTGGTGTGAATTCCTGGCAGGAGGTGGAGACGGCATTTGTCAGAGGCAGAGCAGGCCCTTTGAGGTGCAAGGAAATCTCCTCCCCCTTCCCCCATCGTAACCCAGGTCTCTTCAGCCCTTTCCTGACCTACCTAGACAATCTAGCGCCCCTCCTGCTCCCCCAGCCTTCTGTCATCCAAAACCCAGACAGGCAATCCACATTCCAGCAGAGGCACACGGGATGATTGAGCAAGAAAATACCCACTTTCTAAAAGTGGTATTTTCAAACACAGAATGTAAAAATCACCTTCACTAAAAGATGCATCTTTAGATTCTGAGTTCAGGCATACTAAATTCTATTTTCTTACCGAATTCCCTGGGCCAGTTATGTTTATAAGATGTTATAAACAAACCTCCCATTCTATCCTATGGGGAACTGGTAGCCTTGCAATAGTGAAAAACGAAATTGGCTGTAATTCACTATCAGGACATGCCACACACACCAGGGCATGTCCCACCTTTCACATACACTGCACCCTGCCCACAGGGGTACCTTGGGCCTACCTGAGGGGTGTCTGACATGCAAGAAAAGGGAAGGTTAGGGACCGGCCAGTGTGTGCACTGGCCAAGTCGACATGGCAGTTCCAGGCTGCGCACAGGCTCTGCAATGGCAGGCCAGAGTTCCACTTTACGGGCTGTTAGCGTGGGTGGCACAATCCAGTGCTGCAGCCCACCAACAGCATTTGATTTATAGGCCCTGGCACTCGCAGTGCACTTTACTAGGGACTGACACATAAATCAAATAGGCCAATCATGGAAACACCAATCCATAACCCAATTTACACAGAGAGCATATGCACTTTAGCACTGATTAGCAGTGGTAAAGTGCCCCGAGTCCTAAAACAAACACACACAGGGTCAAAAACAGGAGGGCAAAAAGTCTGGGGGTAAACCCGCTGAAAAAGCCAAGTCTAACAATGGCTGTTTCTCAGACACAGCCTTTGTGCAAAGTGATGGCTCACACAGCAGGTGGCAATGATGCAGGATTCAAAACAGCAATATCTAAACCAAGGGCATGATGAAGTGTGAGATCTCTGCACCTGTCTGTTATCAGCCGTCCTGAAGCAGTATTCAGGGACAGACAAAGGGGCATGCCCTGCCTGGAAACTTGCTCACCTTAAACAACAGAAACTGCAGTACCACCCTCTCTTCTACTATTTACTAAGTGGCAGTGCTTGAGAATCACTCATCAGGAGCCCTCTGATAACAAGAACCTCATTGAATTTCTTAAGGTAGCCTATCTCCATCCATGCTAATCTCAGTGTCTTGGTCTGAGCCCGCCAGCCACAGGAATACAGTCAATTCACTTCCACTGTCTGCTGAAGCAGTATTAACCCTCCATCTTGTGCCATGCTAAACCAAGGGACATCCAAAATGGTTCCCACTGGTCATAGTGGTCCAACATTCACCACACAAAGTGGGATATTTACAAGAAAATGGCGCACAGCGGTGCGGCAAGCAATTTTGCTGTGCCGAGCTGCGATATTTTCCAAGTGCAGGAATGTGCCATATTTACAACAATACAATGCATTCCTGTACTCACCCCTGCGCCTGGTCAAAAAAAGACGCCTAGTGCCAGAGCAGGCACCCTTGCTCAATGGGGCAAGGGTGCCTGCAGTGCTGGGATCCCTTCCTGCACAAAAACAATCATCAATGGCATTTTGCTACTCCTATGTGTGCTGCAATAAAAGTATTTCTCCTCGTTGCGCCACTCTTACGCCTCCCCTGGGGAGGCGTACATTTTTGGCGCTGCCTCAGATTTACAGATCCTTGTAAATGTGGAGCAGTGCCAAAAGACAATGGGTTCTACATGGGAAAGCCCACAGCAGCACCCACTGCACGCCCCTTTGCCGTAGAAAACTGCATCGAGGAGGACCATATTTACAAGGTTGCATTAAGCCATGCAAAGTGGCTTAGCGCTGCCTTGTAAATATGGAGCAGGGCACAGCGCCACCGGAGCGTCCCAAAAAGTGACACTCCGGTGGTGCAATGCCCTTGTAAATATACCCCAAAGTGTCCTACTACCATACATGACCTACACACTCAACATGAACACAGAATGTCATCGCAAGGATCTAGGTATCACATAAGAGTGGAACTTAAACAAGAGGGTCAGCTGACCACAGTCTCCATGACACAGAGAAAAAGGTTTGTTAACACTAATGATTCACAAACATTCTGCACCCTGCTGAAACTGCTTTATGAGATTTACCCAGGGCATGGACAGCAGTCCTATGCCCACTATGAGGGCAAGTTTTGGACATACTTTCAGGTCACAGAATAGGTTTTGAACCTGACATTACCAAGGATAACCTCAGGGCTCTGCATACATGCTAAATTTGCCTGATGGCTGGGTCAAATAGAAAGTCAGGATATCAGTTTCACATGTGGTTGGGCACTCTGAGCAAGGGTACACACCTGTTTACCATGTAAGGTGCATTTTCGTCCCAAAAACTTCAAACTGATTTTCTTTCAGATGTTTCATTTGATGAAATAGGAGTTTGAGCCCTGGTTAGAGGTGCTTCTATTACTCCACAGCACAATTTCCTTTTCAAAGATTGAAACACTGATGCAGCCCAAACTCCACCGCCTTCTACGTGCCATTGAGATAACCTTCTTGGTCCTGAACCTGAAAAAAAGATGCACCATTTATTTATCGTGAAAAAATGCTCTTGCGCTTTTAGGCCTCATCATTCTAAGCCTGCAAAATACTTGAAAGGATCATCTTTTTATCAGCGATCTAGAAGGCAACAACCTTCGGAGTACTTCGGTAACAATTCATAGGAACAGTTTATCTGGCAAATTCACTTGTAATCAGAAGCAAAGTTCTCCAGGAAAGAATCCTTATTCCTGACTATGCCAGGCTTCCTACAGAAGTTGGCTCCATGTTTTCACTAGGCAGATGCATTCAACACTCCTGGAAGAATGGGATCTACTTCAGACGCCTGGGTGATGAAGGCAGTAAAAAGAGGCTACTATATTGAGTTTTCCTCACCGCTTCCAGATTTGGGGACCATATCTACGCTGAGGCCGAAATGTTACATCAAGAAAGAGGCCATTCAAAAGGATTTATCTGTTCTGGTGGAGAAACAAACAGTGATTCAATTTTTTTGTTTGGAGAGGATTAAAAGATTTTATTCAAATATCTTCCTTGTTCCAAACTAACAGGAGTAATTTTTAGTGTCATAAATCTAAAAAACAAATCTATAAATGGATAAAGAACATTCCCTTCAAAATGAAGAAGTCACACAGGATCATTCCTATGGTCTCAGCAGGTCACTCCACAGCAACAATAGGCATGATGGACACATATTTTCATATTCCCTAGACAGGCCTCTACTTGTGGCAGACAAAGAGGCCTGTCATCTCGACATATCTCAGGCTCCCGAGACAAAAGGACCCTGGTGCTAACTGCAGGTGGCATATCTGTCAGGAAGCAGGCAAGGAGTGTGACTTCTTTTAGGTTTGATTCCCAAGCAGAGTGGGTTGAGGGTCCATTTGGTATGTTCACAGGGGAGTGGCAGGCTTGGAAAGATTGTGGTAAAGTACAGTGACCGAGCTCGCATGAGATAGTGTGTGCTGCAGCAGGATGTCACTGCCTTACTCAGTCATATTATATACTGTTTTTCACTTACTTCTGGCAGGAGCATGGACAGTGCTGTGACAAAGAGTAGTCACAGTGCACTGGAAGGCTGCAGCAGCAGGTCACTGTGATGAATTAGAACAGTCCTCATCACCTGAAGCAGTGCCACAGACAGGGTGTGGGCAATCTATGAATGCCTTTCCAGTGGTCGACCCTGGGCCAAGTCAACCCTCATATTTAAGCCTACAGTAGACTTGTATCTGGCTTTAGAGCTGTCTCAAAATACAGCTCTGACAACTACTGGGCAGAGACTAACGATAATTTCTAAACTTCCTTCCCTGTCACCAGCAGAATCGTAGACATCGGATTTCTGCATGCATTAATCAGGAGGCAGGAAATTAGGGCTGAAATTGGTAGTCTTACACTTAAATTGGGAGGGTTGGCGTGTATGTACTAGTCCCCAGTTCACCAACAGAGATTCAATTCATTGCCCCCCCACCCCCGTTACATCCATAGAACATCTGTATAGACTGCAGTAACCAACTTAGTTTTCCTACCAGTGAAATGCATTTCCAACCGATCAGTTTAACTTGCATTTACTTTTTATTTAAGATGTGTGCTTTATATTTAAATAAAAAGCCAACTAAGTTGTTAGACTACTTTGTTCTTTGCAGCCACTTCTCTCACTACCCCATACACATTGACGCAACACCTATTGTTGTCACAGTCACAATTACCAACCTTTTTTAAGTTGTATGCAGCAGGAGCTTTGCCCGAGGGCATTAGAGGTAAAGATCTATTTTATTATTCCTTTTGACAAATAAAATGACGTCAATGAAGTGAAGATACAGAATAGCCAAAGCTGCTGACTTTGGAACTGTTGAAGCAGGTGCGAGTCTCAGCGTCAGCTCAACATCCTGTTATTCTCAGCAAATCGTTTAATTTCCCCGTGCTTTACATAAGCACCAGTTGCGTTACACAAGGACACATTCATTTTAGGTAGGCACGGGGAGATTAAGTGATTTGCCCAGAATCACAGGATATTGAGTCGACGCCGAGGCTCGAGCCTGGTTCCCCGACTCCAAGGTAGGCAGCTCTAGCCGTAAGGCTTCATCCTCTCTCCAATGCCCTCGGCCAAGTTTGCGCTATATTAAAATGCAAAAAAAAAAGTCCCCATCTCATCAACCAACATACATCTGATCCCTGGCAGTGACCATATGAGTATAGCTCGTCTGCGACTGCTCCCAAAAATGGACAACCGCGTCGAACACGCAGATTATGAAGCAAGAACTACGAAACTCTATGGTCAGAGACTCATTGCGCCTGCGTCGAGTCCAAGCACAGCGAGGCTTGTGATTGGACGATGAGGAATACGGCTCTTCGGAAGGCCGCCTTACTACTGGTTGCGCTTTTGAACGTGGTGGAAGCGCGAGCGGGAAGCCGGAAGCCACTGTTTTGATCTCTCGCTCGGGGTGCGTCATTGGGCTCTCCTGCCCCAAGGGTCCTATTTAGCGGCTCAATACAAGTACCATGAGAAGACATAAATAAAGGATACATACGGCGAGAACTAGCCAGGGGTCCTATTTACCCCCCACGATTCTAAGCTTTTGAAGCTGTTGCTGCAACTTTCTGCCAGGTGAGAGAGCGTTGTAACAAAGCAAACTCCATCTCACTCTGTGAAAGCACTTTTTTTTTTTTTGCCACATTCAGGACACATTTCGTTTGCGATTTGCACGTTGGTGGAGGGGTTGTTTGTATCATGGAATGAGGGCAGAGTTGAGGTTCGCGAGGAAGCCGATTTATACTTTTCGTTGGGTTTGGGGGTAATCAGAGTTAGAAACGGTGCTGGCAGTGGGGATTATTTATTAAAGCATGCTATAGAATAGGGTTCAAAGAGTGGTAGCAAAAAGGCGGAGGAGTATGATATTCAACTTATTTTTTAAAACACTGCCGCAAATAATTTAGAAACGGGGACAAATGTGGCATTAAATCTGGTATGTCTTACTTCATTGGTCCCAAACTGGCCACGTTTTATATCTTGCCCAGTTAAGGCATCTTCTGCAGAGAATTTTGTGTGCTCAGCAATTTTCAGGGGATGATAAAGTAGGATCACTATGGAGGCAGGGCTTTTAAAAGGGATGGAAAAAGTGGATGGGGTTCCAAATGGGATGTGGCCTATTTAATTAGACTGTGGCTTAAACTTGTATTCTAAATTTCTGTGATTCCCATAGTGTGCCAACGGACTGGAATTTGGTTCCTCTGAGCTTTCGGTTATTGTATACAGATATATAACACAATAACTGACATAGTCAGAAAACCAGCCAGTTCTGGATTGAATTTGTCAATGGTTGTTAGCTGTTTTAAGATGAATGAGTAACCACCATGATTTGTTGCAAATAATTAACATTGAAAATGTTTCAATTCTGAAATCCTAAGACTGTGAATTAAAACATTACTGAGGCCTATGGAAGGGGCAGCGGTCTTCAGTGTCTCAATCACTCCCTTTATGTAGACATGTTCGCCCTTTTTAGGTCGAGCCTAGGCAGCGCATTCGCTGTCTCTCAAGACATGCTGTAATTTCTCTATGGTCTTTCAGCAGGCCCATCTCTTTTGATTGGTTCCTTCCTCTGTCTTTCGAAGTTCCTTTGGTTTCTTTGGTAGATAGCTTACATTTGTCCTGCCTTTTGGCTGTTTTGTTCCCGAACTGAAGACTGGCCCTGTTGCATAGATCAGTTTACTTCTGGCCATTTATGCTAGTTCGGGCACACTACTTTTTTTGTCCTTGCCTCTGCTCCTGTTTTAGAATGGTTGTGTTTATTAGCTTTCCGATCACGATCACCCGCTTCCCTTTCCGCTCTCCCTTGCCTCAGCACCACTCACTTGTGACAGCAGCTGTTCCAGTGAAGTTGATATCTGCTGTTTCAATAACTTGCGCGATCGCTTTATCGTCCCTTTAAAAAACAGGATTACAAAACCTGCCGGCATGCTTATTTAAGTAAAAATGCTAAACAGGAGATATGACTGCAGATGCCACTGGCATAACTCCAGCCGCCCACATCATAACATTTCAAGCTTGCGTGACTTTGGAAAAAATCACCACAGAATGAAATGGGAATGCAAATCTGTGGTGCTCCGGAGGAAATCAACAACATGACTAGCATTGCCTCTTTAACGGGTCCCTGAAACCAAACCTAGCTGGAAGCTGTGACATTTGCTTGGGGCAGGGTCTAATTTCTTTCAGTGAATGTATATAGGGGGAGGAGGAAAAGCAGATGCTTTGAAAGAGTTTTCTGCTCAGCCCTAGATTTTCCCTTAATGCCACCTCCTCCCATCAGTGCTGTAACTGCTCACGACCCTCAGTCTCCAGTTTTCTGCACCATATGGGAAATGTTTGCTCGTTGTGGTGCGCTTTCCTCCCCTTCTTGCTTTTGCTAACTTCAAATTCCTTTGGTCTGGGATACATTCCGATCGCACTAATCCGAACAAGCCTTTAGGTGTTGTGTCGCAGACAACGGCATGAGCTTTTGCTGTATCATCATCTCCCTATGCCTACCAAGAAATGAATATGTCCTTGTGTAGTGTAACTGGTGTTCGTGTAAAGCACTCCAATACCTTCAGGTCTAGTTCACGCATAGTTTGGTGCTTTAGATTTACAGTTCGCGCGATACAGGCACAGCTCCAGTATGTATTTACTCTGGCTGCTATAACACTGTCTGCATAATCTGGGTGCAGTACTGTGTTTTGATGTGCTGTGTGTGCACACTACCTGCAGTACTAGTGCCATTATTGTATTTTTCTGTGCTTACCCACCCTGGCTGCAGTACTATTACAGTGTACCTGCTCTGGTTATAATAAGAGCATGTGCATGTTATGTGTCTGCAGTGGTAGCATTGTGCATACGGCTCCACTGTTTGCGCTGTTGCATTTACTGCTTCCTAGCGGGCGCGAAGCAGGGTAGGGGTGGCATGTTTTTTTTCTATGAGCGTTATGCTGTTTCTCGTGCCTTGTTTCCTGGAAAAGTAAACCGCTAATTCCAATTAGGTTTAATCTTAAGTTTTTCATTCTATTATACACATATATTGCTCTGTGTGGCAAATTAATTTTTACATTATTTGTAATTGTAATGTCTTCCTTTTTTGTGCTCTCCCTTGCACGCACATGCCTTTTTAGGTCTCGCCTGAGCCAGCGCGCATGCGTTGCTCTGCGAGTCATTTAGTAAGGGCTTTTGAGCTCTAAACACACGCTCGTGAATGTGCTTTTTTTTTTTTATTAACCTGCAATTGGCCTGTGCGTGCGTCTTTCTTAAAAAGACAGCACGCAATTGGTTCAAGGCGGGTGATTGTCCCGCCTTCTTTGTTCCCTGGCCTAGGGTGCTCGGGAGCGAGCATCAATGCCATCTGTTTCCAATTATCGCGTTAATTGGAAACAGATGGCGCTCGTGTTTTTCCTTGTTATCTGTCTTCTCCACTATCGGTTTGGTTCACTTTCTTGCATTCTCTTGGTCTCTTTCTCTCTCACAGCATTATCTCTTCAATATTTCCCCACCTCTGTCTCTTACATTGTTTCATCTCGCTGTTCCTCCCCTCCATCTTTCTCTCTTTACCCCGCTCGTTTTCCTTTCTCTCCCTCCTCCCCTCATATTCTCTCCTAAATCCGAAATTCCATCTCTATATTTTTGTTTCAGTTTCTTTGTCATTCATTCTCTATCGCTCCCTCTGTCTTTCTCTCCCGCTCACTAATTCTCTTACTCCCAATTTCTGTCTTTCTGTCTCATTTCAATATTTATTGGGATACTTTCCACACAAACTCTCTTGGACCGGAATCGGTCGTGGAATTTGGTGCACATACTCTATACTGTGTAACTTGAACTGTCCCGGTTGCCCCCATACGATCCAGAATCTCCTTGGGTTACAGAAGTTTGTTCTTTTTGGGCATAGAATGAATAGCCATATGTGTGATGAGTGTACAGTGGGGGTTTAGCTTCCCTTGAAAAAAAAGCATGTTTAACAGAGAGGGGCACACTCTCTCTAAAATGACTCATGCTTCATACAATCCATGTCACCAGAAGGGAATAGAAAGCTTTGGCAACTTGGCAGCGCCTTAAGAAGTGACTCTGGTTTAAAATATCACAGACAGGGCCTGCTATGAAGTTCAGCGCCTCACGCACAGGCACAGTCGAGAGGCTTCATGCAATGAAAGTGTACCGAGGTGCCCTGCAGTCTGGTGTGCTCCAGGGCTGGAAGTGATCTGCTGGCTTTTGGCAGTGCACAAAAACAGGCAAGACAGAGATTGACACATCGAAGCAGGAAAGTTTCGAAATAAACCGAGCATCAAGTGCAGTTTCCAGGGTCCTTTTGAATGTCACTGTGAAACCGCTGTGCAGAGTCACTGCCGGTGCCTTTCAACGCACCACACGTAGGATTGGAGAGAGTTTAGTGAGAGATGGGCTGCCGCGGAGAGGGTGGGATGGAAGAGGAGTAGGGGGTCTGGCCCAGTGCTTAATTTGAGCCAGTGGTTTCCGGTGCTCGGCACCAGCACATAATGGCCAACACCGGGTCTTGTGATAGTCTGCCACATGGTAGCACTGTTTGTGTTTTTAGAAATGAGCACAACAGTCACTTATTAATTTAATATACATTAATATGACTAATACCGGCCACCCAAGCCATTCTTAGAGCTTTTGGGGCCTGAAATAGTATGAAGTGCCATACTTGAAGGCGTTTGTTGTGCACAGTGTGGTTGTATTGTCACCGGCAGCGCTGGCTGGGGGAATGAGTGGTGCAAGCTGCAGAGGCCTCCTGAGGACAGCCCTGGAACTTATTTATTTATAAATTAAGCACTGTACAGGGTCACGCGGGGTAGGTGTTAGGACAGGCAGGTGGGGGAAGGAAGTGTGGGAAGAGGATTGGGGGGGCAGAAGTAAAAAAAAAAAGATTCAGATTACAGGTGTTAGAGTGTAGTCATAGATGGGGCTTTTGTATGGGGCTTTTGCCGCATTACTGTTGTCAGATGTATCAGCTTAAAGTTATCTCCCTGAATGTCAATGGGCTTAAAATTTCCCCAAAAAGAAAGGTAATACTGTCCTGGGCAGCCAATAATAATACATCTCTTTTGCAGCTTAAAGAGACCCATCTTAAAAGTTCTAATAAAACAAAGGCCGCATTTTTGATCCCTTTCAAAATACTCACAGTATCCTCAGTGTTTGCTGCACACTGGGGGAGTGGTGGGGGAGGGGGGTTGTTGCAATTATAGCTTCCAATAAACTTTCAGTGTCTGTTAATAAGACCCACCATGATAGAGTGGGTAGATTGGCGTCTGTCGCAGTAAAAGTGCAATCGTAACGTTTTACACTATTTTCATACTATGGCCCAATCAAAGACAACTCTGAACCACTGTACCATTTGACATTGTTGTTGGTCAACTTCCCTAGACCAATTATTTATTGGTGGTAATTTTAATTGACTACAACCTAAGTCAACTTAAGCCCTCCAGCATTTGAAGCATAACTCAGGGCTGACTAATTTGTAGAGATCAGTCAACCCTTCACTTCAGCTATATACTCACTTTCCTAAAAGGTTCCAGTCAGCATCAAGAGTCAATTTCTTTCTAACATCTAAATCAGGAGTAGATGGGCACTCTATTTTTTTTACCCAATTGTTTTGTTGATCACATGACTTTAACTCATGATTTATTTTTGCATCCTACAAGATCAGCAGCTCCTAGGTGGGGACTAGATCAGTCTTTGCTACTGGAGGATAAGTTTTGTATACTAATTAAGGAGAGGGGCCTGTTTTTTGTTTTTTTTGTTTTTTTTAAACAGAGATGCGGTCTCACGCAAGTTGGTTTGGGAAGCTTGTAAGGACATGCATTGAGGGGAAATAATTTTATCAGAAACCCTTAAAAAGAAAAATCGGAATCTAGAGTTTCTCTGCAGACAGGATAAGCTGTCCATGGCAGAAGCCACACTGAGTAGGGCAATCAACTACGAACATTTTTGCTAATGGGAAAAAGCCAAGCAGGACCTTGCTCTTTTTATACTCGAAAAGGAGCTGTGAATTCCAAAGCAGTAGGGCAACAGCTCTATGAAGAAGGGGAGCATATCGGGAAGATATTGGCATGGTGCTCAAAAACTAGAGCTATTGCTGCTCAGATTACCGAGCTGCATGACCCAGAGACTCTAAGATTCTTGGAATATTGGAAATGTTATGTATCAATTTATTAAAAGCATATAAAACAATTGTAGCAAGTTAAAAAAACAGTTAATCATACATAGTATATTTATGTTCAAAATCAAAAAAATATCACACAAAATGAACAAACTTAATAACGAGGGCAATTAGACGAGAGTATTAAAAAGACACTACACTTTGTCATAAAGGGACCATATCCGTATGAGGTAACGTTGGGGCTGAACCCTGATGTACAAAAGACAATCAATATCTAGTGTGGCAGCCCACTGTGCGGATTATGGTTCTATTGCGTCAATGCGTTTTAATGGTATTATCTTGATTTAAACCATCTTTATCAAGACTAAAGATATAACTCTCTGATGATATCTTAAAAAGTAGCTTGACCAAAGTGCAGAAGTCAGGTCTATCCTGAAACTCCTTGTCTGGGAATATAAAATGCTTCTCCCAACACCAGAGAATATTTTAAACGAGCATTGGCATAGTCAATAGGTCTCGCCTTTGGGACCTTATAAGTATTTAGTTATGCAGCACAATATTCTTGGTGCAACAACATCAACTGTTGCATGGCTAAACACTTATACGGTCCCAAAGGCGAGACCTATTGGCTATGCCAATGCTTGTTTTCTTTTACCGCTACCAGACAGGGAATCTCCAATACGTCTCGGTGATCGATAACGCAGACCCCTTGGCCTTTATCCTCACTTGCCCTGCACTGTTGCATAGGAAGCTGCATGTGAAAGCACTTGTTCTCGCTTGTTTTCCTGTAGTTTCCCTGAGAGGGGGAGTTCCTGAGGTTCTAACAGTTCATGAACTGAGTCGTTCACGCTGGCCCCATGTGTGACCTTGGGCTAAGTTACATCCCAGTTTAGCCGCTGCACATTTTGGGAAGAATATCACTGGGCGTCTCAAGTTTGGAGACTGCAACACACCAAAGGTGGTTTCATGCTATTGAAAGACTGCTGGCAAAAAAAGCTAAGTTTGGAGAATGCCACCACACATCAGTATGTAATTCCAAAACGAAAGCATGCCATTCCAAAGTTTTGAATTCTTTAAAACAAACTGAAAAGTAGTATGGCAGCAAAGCTATCTGTAGTGTTTTTGTTGGTAATTGTATTATATTGGAATTATATACCGCTTACTACCCTGACAAGGTGTTGACACGCTTTGTCTTTCTTGCTCAATAGCAATGGGCACACAAGTATTGCCTCATCGTTGTCAATGCCTCCATTTAGATGGTTGTGAAATTGCTCTTCAATCCCTGGCATCCCAGCACCTTGGATAATGTGCTGCATGACTAAACACTTATAAGGTCGCAAAAGCAAGACTTACTGGCTGTGTCAATGCTTATTTCTCTTCTTATCTTGCCCAACTGTCTATTTCACACCTCATCTCTTTCCTCTTGAGCACCCTCTTTTCACTCTCACCTGAATGCACTTCCTTGCATCTCCTTCACTTCACAGCCTCCAAAAATGCAATGCACTCACTCACCCATAAGCACTGCCTTTTCTTTTACTTTTGTCTTGTCTGTATCCTGGCAGATGTATGCCTCCTTCACCCACATTTGCACAGTCACAATTGCAAGTGGAATACGTGACCTCTGTGCTCTGAAGAGAGCCCAAGGATTAGATGGTCGTGTACTCTGAACACCTTTTGACCCAGTGACAGGCACTGAGAGAAACTCGCACTACCTTCAGCCTCAACTCCAGAACTCTCAATTGTGGTCTGTGATAAACACCTGGAGATTACTCAGTTTAGAGTATACACTATACAAGAGTTATGTGCTACGCAAAAAAAATATGCAAAAACAACATTCTGGAAAGAGTTAACACTCTTAAGGTATGCAAGATTAAGTAAAGCATGTGAAGCATAAACAAGAGCTAAATTGCTATCATGGATTACCTTAACATTTCGTACTTTCATTGTTCAGAAATCGTTCGGTGTTTTTTCCTCTAAAGTTCAGGACATGAATATAGGGGCCCGTTTCAGTGTCCGTTTGTAATTACTGCCAGATCTGAGACCCAGAGGGACCCAGTCCACTTAAAGCCCTGTATGGTGGTTAACATACTTGCTGGAGAAATGTTTTGTCTTCTCATAAAGTAGCGCAGAGGCTAATAGTGTCTTCTGCAAAGCACAACAGATTATATGCAGATCACAAATTCGTTTTAGGTCTCGCCTGAGCCAGCGCATGCGCTGCTCTGGCGAGAGTTTTAGTAAGCGGGTTTTGGAAGTGCAAACAGCAGTTTGCTGGCGACCAGTTTGCGTTCACGCGCGATCAGGCGCCATATGGCTTCCCTCGCCATCTGGCTTCCCTCGCGATTACTTTCACTTTCGCGGCCGTGTCAGTTTCACGGCCGCGCGGCCATTGCTTGTTGTTCTTTTTTGCCAGGATTTGAATTTGTTTGAGCTTCTCTCCAAGGCATAGTGTGCATTTTTTCAAACTTCCTAATAGAAACGTTTTGAAGGTTCCATGTTTGATGGTGTTCACAAGTTGAAAAATAAACAGCACTCATCCGTTCGTCATGCGAAATTATTTCAATTATTGTAACGCATTTTGTCCGCAGCCTGCATGCTAATTGGTTGATTCCCCGCTGCAACACTCCTTTCGCCGTCTCTGCATCGCTTTAATGTAATTTGACACTCCTGTTTTGAGGGAATTCTAAAGATGCAAGAGTCCGGTTTTCCCACTGGCGGCCTTTTCATCGGATGTTCGTCATTCGTATGGCAAACGTACGAAGGAAAAAGTCCTCTCTGTGTCTGGTTAGAGCGTCCTACTTATTACAGTGTAAGCAGCCATGGTTACCATCATTTATCTCTAGTCATTTAATCAGCAAAGTACGATATAGCCTGTGAACAGTTTTTGCCTAATTGGAAATATTAAAAACCGTTTGAGGAAATGGCGCAGCCTTCGGTGCTCTTTGCAAGTTGGCCATTTATTTGATGCTATATTTTATGTTTAATGTTGTCACTTTCCCTCTTAGTTCTGGGCTTCCGCCCGACAGGGACACGCGAAGCCGGCTCCTTGCGCCAAAATATAAGCTCTCTCGCACTGTGCGCTGTTTAGTCCTCTGACATTCGTTTCGGGGCTCCTCCTTGGTTTTGGTTCTATTCTGTCAGTGGATTATCATCGCTCATGGTGCCTTCCCAATTAGTCCTCCGAAACCAAGCATTATACTGAAAACGAAGGATTTAAGGCTTGAGTTTCTGCTCATGTCAGTTCTTCTCCTCAACTTTACTCTGCAGCCCTTACTTTGACTAATGGTACTTAGCCGACAAGACACGAGACTCACAGGTACTCAACACCAAGTCAATTTATTCTAACCCCAGTCAGCAAATGTAGGTACGTTTAACCATGAGACGTGCGGGTGGCTGAGTCAAACTAATGGCATGCCAGGTAATGTTTGCTGTGCAAACGAGGTGTAGTTTGATCTTAGTGTTTCGTACAGAAAACATTCTACTAAAAAACTTTGCACAATGCAATGCAAATGTTTTTTTTCACTGAAAGTGCATTTCTCACTAAAGTTTTTAACCTAAAGTCCCAAACTGTCATATGTAATGACTTATGTAAATCGTTTCTTACTTTTATTGTGTTTGTGGCTTGATATTTGTTAAATAAATGAACACATATTTTACACCTTCCTGCTATTGGGATCTAAGCTGTCACCGTTGTTTTACAGCACTACTTGACATGCTTCAGTGGAACAATTGCCATACCCTTTCTTCTCGCTGAGTCTCTGTGTGTTGGGAAAGACCAATACACTGTTAGTCAGCTAATTGGAACAATATTCACTTGTGTCGGAATTACAACCTTAATACAAACAACCTTTGGCGTGAGGTGAGCTACATATTTTATTTACTTTAACGACCAATAATATTTAGTGTATTAAAAATGCTCTTCTAAAATGGTGGCCTGGTGCACGCACATGGTAAGAAGACAGGGTACTGGTCAAATGTTATATTTATTCAAGCAGACAGCCATTGCTGATGTTTCAAGGTTGACTCAAAGCAAACATTTATCACGAGGATCAGATGTTTGCATAAGGAAATGCCTCCTGGGGTCTGATTTGTATGGCAGCAAATGCATCATCAGAAATATTTGGATCTCCAACACAGCATCTTCTAACACAATTTTGCAGGTGGCACAGTTAAAGAGACCTAGAAGTTACACCAATCCCAATGTGATGTGTTTTACTACACCTGTGGCTAATGTAAACCAAGCCAATAGGTCTCGCGTTTGGGACCTTATAAGTGTTTAGCGATTGTACTGCATAACTAAAAACTTATAAGGTCCCAAAGGCGAGACCTATTGGCTATGCCAATGCTTGTTTATGTAGATGCTGCTTTTGTCAGTGGGATCCTTTTGTCCCTTGTAGTTCATAAGTTACAATCCTTTTAACAGTAAAGTGAGCTATGAACCGGCATGAAGAAGCTGCATGGAAACTGCAAGGTATAGGTTTAGAACCTTATTCTTGTTTTTATCCCTCGATCTTTCATTATTCTAAGGTTGCTTAAAAAGGGGAGGTTCTTTTGGTCGTAATAAAGTTTTATTAGTACAGACCACCCCAACCATTGCAGTTACGTTTTAAATCCTGACTTTGTGTTTCTCCACCCCAAGCACCCTTAACATATAATGGACGATGTGTGACTCCTACACCTTTTAATTCTCATTGTTTGAGATAAGATATCCTGTACTTTGATTTATTCACTTGTATGATTCATTGTCTCTGCATAATATGCATGTGAGATGTAAAGTGCTCTGACACCCTCCATTGGAATGAGTAGCTCCATGAAAAAATAGAAAAAAGTGCAATTTAAGTCATTATTAGTGTAATTACTCTTAGAGGTATATCAAACGTTTTTACTTTTTATTCACACATCTTACATACAAGTGTTAAGCAAAGTCCAAACCTGCCTTTAAATCAAAGTTTCTCTTAAGCATTTGTGAAGTGATAACACACAGTGCCTTTTTTTCCTTCATTGCATTGGCATGCACGTGTTAGACTCCAGAGAGCTCCCAGCCAAAATGAAACTCCAACTAAAGGAGGGCTGAATGCACTTTAAGTCAGGACTTTATGTTGGGCCCAGCTGGAAGTGAAAATAAGACACTTCTCGCACCCTGAAGCTTGCTGCTCTGAATGAAAAGCAGACAATGTGCAAATTCTGCTGATCATATTCAATTACAGCGGGATAAATTCAGCATATTTCAGAGGGGCCATCCAGATCCGGCCCAATTATAACTGCAGGCTGGATCACCCTCATTTCCTGCATTGTTTAGAAAATAAAAAACAAGCAAGCCATAGACCTGGAACCATGGATATTTTGCGACCACTGTCAGCTTTGGATTCTCTCCCCACCCCCTTTTTGGACTTTGGACTGTAATGACAAAAGTCACTGACATTGGACTATAATAACTAGACCTCATGAGACATTGTTATATATATTTAACTCTCAAAAGTGACAGCGAAAGGTCCACTCCACCAACCTATTCGCTAGTGTTCAGGAGACTGGAGACCCCCCTCCCGCCCCCAACTCCACCCCAAGTCTCCCTTTTTCAAATGTATGCAAATTATACAATATTAGACAGTCATTATAGTGGTAGTTGGACAGGAAAAACTGATTATACGTCTTATAATCCATTTTAAATTTGCCTATTTCTGCAGCAACATAATGTCAAGGAATGGTTGCCTGAAGAGAGAGCTATGGTGATATGCTGAGTCCGTGATAACGTTTTACCTTGCCCTCTGTATGCAAACATCTTCTTGTCCTTTTTTGTAGCACTTGATCTGCACCTTTTAAAACAAAAAATGTTACACGCCACAAGCGTTTGACATGTCATGTGACATAACAAGCTTAGCTGCTGGTCTTGCTCTTTGAGGAGGGTGATGGAACTCATGCTAATAAAACACATAAGTATTATGAGCTGAAGGACCTATAATCTCCCAAGCATACATTTACAAGAGCTAAATGGAAAGTTTCAGCTGCTTGAGGTGTGGGAATTTTGGTTGTTCAAAATTGGGTTACTGGTTGACTAGGGTGTGGGCCCTGGTCAAGCAGCAACAATAATCCTAGTCCGGAGTAAGTCGCAAGCAACCCCCAGGCTTAATTTAGAGGCAATGTGTAAAGTATTTGTGTAACACTCCAAACTGTGAAACGCCACCCAAAAGATCCCACACCAGTATAGAAAAATAGGACTTAATTTAATAAATAAAATAAGACCAAAAGGACAAAAATCCAATTGGTAGAACCGGAGACTTTAAAGTAAAAAAAAAAACCAGCACCGAAAGGCGTAAAGCGCCAGGTGTAGCTTTCTGGTCGCGCCGGGGCAGTCAAAAGTTCAGACCGACCACAGTAGACAGCGGGCTAGCTACAGGGACCCAGTTAGGCCCGCTGAACAGAATACCTTAAATCCTGGTTTGCGTTGTGTGGATCCTCGTCAAAGATATGCTGGTCCTGAGATTCAACGAGGCTGCAGTGTGAGGTCCTGTTGCGTCGAGGATTCTGACGACTGGGTTTGCGGTGCAAAGCACGGCGTCAAGCATGCAGCGCAGTCTGGACGATGCGTCTGTTCCGAAGGCTGTGAGGGAGAGTCTGGCATAGTCGAGGCTGCCGTCGACAAGAGATGCAAGGGCCTCCGTCGTGGATGCATCATGCTGCGTGCTGCAGCGGCGATGCAAGTCTTTGCGACTGATCAAATCCACACAGCAGCTGAGCCGTGTCAGTTCTGCTAGGGCTTGCGCCATGCAGTAGAGGAGATGCATCGGTTCCGCTGGATCCACAAAGGCTGGCAAAGCACCTTATGCTTCAGGGTCCAGGACTGGAGTGGCACCACTTGGCTGGGAAGACTCGCAGATGGCAGAGTCCAGGTGCAGATGCAAGGTGGTTAAAAGCCTATTATTTCCCTGTGGCTTCAGATCAGTAGGTCAGCCAACTAGCCCTTGGAGCCACTCTGGATTCTGGGGTCAAGAGATGCAGGTCTAGTCCTCCTCACCTAGGCAAGAGGGCAGCAAGACAGCTCAACAGGGCAGTAGTTCTTTCAGAGCAGCAGTCCTTGTCGCAGCACTGCTGTCCTTCTTACTGCCAGAGTATCCACAGTTCCAGAAGTTTACTGAAGCAGTGGTATCTGAGGTCCTCTTGTATAATCAAGTGTGTCCTTGAAGTGTGGATAAGCTTCTAGAGGCATTCCTTCGAAGTGCACAGATTCCCAGCCTTCCTTGCCCTGACTCCAGGCTAACTGCAGGCCTTTGTGTGGAGAGAGGACCGGGCCTATTCAGGTGTAAGTAAGGCTGGGCCCAGCTCCTCCCTCTCATCCTGCCAGTCACATTTAAGCTTCCAGTGTGTGGGTTTGTCTAGGAGGAATACACAAAGCCCAACTGCCAACTACACCCAGTCATATGACCAGAGACGGGCGGTGAGCACTAAATGGCTAAGGCAAGAAAATGCCAACAGTCTAAAAGGGACTTTTTCAGGATTGTAATTTAAAATACAACTTCACAGTAAGTTAGGATTTTAAATTGGGGTTCAGAGACATGAACATGAACCAGTTATCTCTTCCAGTTTGGAAATTACACTTATAAAGTGTAATAAGGCAACTCCAATGCTATCCTATGGGAGAAATAGGCCTTGCAGTAGTGAAAAACTAATTTAAGAGTTTTTCACTACCAGGACATGTAAAACTTAGAAGTACATGTCCAACTTTTTAAATTATAATGTACACTGCCCTTGGGGCTGTCTAGGGTTTCCCTTAGGGGTGACTTAATATCAATTAAAAAGGAAGGTTTGGATCTGGCAAAAGGTTTTATTTTGGCAGGTCGAAGTGGCAGTTTGAACTGCACACACAGGCTCAGAAATGGCAGGCCTGAGCCATGTTTAAAGGACTCCTTAAGTGGGTGATACAATCGGTGCTGCAGGCCCACTAGTAGCATTTAATTCACAGGCCCTGGGCACATGTAATGCACTTTACTAGATACTTTATAAGTAAATGAAATATGCTAATTGGGTAAAAGCAAATGTTACCATGTTTGAAGCAGAGAGCTCAAGCACTTTAGCACCGGTTAGCAGTGGTAAAATGCGCAGGGTCCTAAGGCTGGCAAAAACGAAGTCAGCAAAAACAGGATGTCTGGAGGCAAAAGGTTAGGGGGAAACTACGCCTTGGATGTCGGGTCTAACACTTAACAATCCAGTTGTGAGATCCAGCTAATTGATTGTATACTAAATTTGGATTTTCACAAAGCCCTGAAATTCAGTGTGTTGCGTTGTTTTAATAAATTATTCTCATTATTCCAGTAACTCAGTCTCTCTTCCTCCATCTATCTTTGGCGAACATCCTCTGTTGCTGTTCACACCTGTCCATCATATGTTCTGTATAGAATTCCTCATTTTACCATATGAGGTGCACTCTTCACAAGATTCTTGCTTATTAAAACTCACGGTTTACCGCCAATTAAAATTAAGACTGTTTTTTACACAATTATTCTAAAACAAAACATATTTGCAAAGAAATAGGATGGACTAGGGTTCTGATTGTTCTTGCATGGAAAGAAAAAATGTCCTTGTTTTTCAGAAATTGCGATCACACTTGGTATAAATATTGTGTGCCGTTTACTATTGCAGATTACTGAACGTCAGCAGTCTGACTAGTCAGGGGCTGCCAGTTAGCAGAAGAGTGTGAATCAAACTCATGTAACATACAGAACAGACTGTCCTGTGTCAGTACGTGCTACAAATGCCACATTGCCGTAAAGAACTGCCACCCCCGTATCCTGCAGGGGCTCGGCCATGCCCATATGGCAGTCACCGGTCTGGCCTTGTCCTGCCCCCAGAAACCCGGGCAGTAACCAAAAGCGCCTGGCTGGCCAGCCATGCACCAGCTGCAAGACATGAATAGACAGAGGGAGGCCGTGACCAGGTCCAACCATCGCTCCCTCTGGCTGGCAGGAATAGTCTTGCACTTCCCCTCCTAAAATCCAAAACAAGGGACCGTGACCTGGACTGATTTGCCAGGCCCATCTAATTTAACTGAGGTGGGCCTCCAGCTAAGCTCCGGGCTTCTCATAAATGGTCAAAAGCTGCTGTCTGTCAAAGGGCAACTTGGACAGAGCCCTATGCAGATTCAGCAGTCAATTAACTCTTCTAAATTCTGTGCAGCACACTAGAATTGGCTGAGGTGGCTCAAATCCTGGGGCGCCTTACACAGTAACCGTATCTCCCACTCCCAGCTGATTCATCGAATGTTTATTCACTCTTGGGATTGGTTGACATTCGACTTTGATAAAAGTGTGGAACATGATCTCTGTTAAAAGATCAGTAACGGAGAGCAGGCTTAGTTAATGGAGAGTCTGTGTAAGTAGTGGACAGAAGGCCACCTTAGAGGGGATTAATGGAAGTCTAAGCATGAAAAACATTTAAGTTCAGAGCCGTTGCTCATTTGAACACACTCTGTAAAATATGGGACTTGTATCTCATTAGCTGAAGCTGTTCGGATGCCCAAACAGATTGTTGCACACTTGTGCCTGTATGGGTCACCGCTTCATGTTTTAGTAAAATGAGAAATCTTCGTAAATTTCTACATTTTATGCCAGAAGATTGCCGTAAGGCCGTAGTCCATGCCACAGTGACATCCAGGCTGGATTACGCAAACGGCCTATATCTCGGTCTGCCTAAATATTCGATTAGACGTTTGCAGATGGTGCAGAATGCGGCTGCGAGACTAATTAGACGCATTCCATTTCGACATCATGTCTCTCCGTATTCACAGGAACTACACTGGCTTCCGGTAGCCAAAAGAATTGAATTTAAGGCCTTGACGCTGGCCTATCGGGCTCTTCAGGGAAGATGCCCTAGCTATCTTAGACAAAGACTTGGCCGGTATAAGCAAGATCGCGCCCTGCGGTCAAATTCTCAGAACTTGCTCATCGCTCCTCGCTTTGTGAAAGCTCGTCTGGGCGGTAGGGTGCTCTCAGTTAGAACGGCTAAATTGTGGAATGCCCTACCAGGGTTTCTCCGCCAAGCTGACACTGAGACTAGTTTTAGAAAAGCGCTGAAGACATGGCTTTTCAGCAATTAATCAGGCCTGACTTCTGAGCCTAAACTTTGTGCACGCGTTGCTTGCTGCTTAGCGCCGTGACACCTCTGTTTGAGGTAGCTGTTCGCGCTATATAAATTTCAGTATTATTATTATGGGTCAGTGGTGCTTGGATGTGAACCTCCCATCTCCTTCCTTCAAAACAAGAGCGCTCAATGGGAAAACGTACATCGACCTCGTGCCCGGAGGTGGAATTGGCGATCAGTTTTTAGGAGAGAAGTTAGGATAGTCACTGTCCCGTCGGAATGCCCCCCCTCATGTCCCCCTCCGGTGTCACACACACATTATTCCAATCCCCATGACTGGCTTGATTCTCCGCTCTTGCTTCTAAGGGACCCAGCCCAATACACTTCATGTGGGAGTAGCCAGAATTTGAGTCTGCAGTTATTGGTTATTTGACTGACTGAGTCTGCAGTTCATACTCTGGACATTATCTCCTCTTGTATCCAAAGAACAATGATTTGTGAATGGTGGTCTTTATCCAAAGAAAAACCGCTTGAGTGTAGCTCAGTTTCGCAAACAACATGGACTAAATCTGCATGTTTTTGTCTGCAGTGCTGAGATGAGTGTATATGCACAGAAGAATCACCCAGTAACAAGCGTGTAAACATGTAACCGTCTGAATATATTGAGCTCAGTAGTAGTGGTTGTTGCAGTTTCAAACTATTTTTGGGTGACATGCATAGGCCTGTTGACTGCCCTATCTGTTGGTTCTGGTTGTTTTTGTGGAGTATTTGAAGTAATATATCTTCAGCCTTTATGGATGGCCACCTGTCAGTAAGGTGTGGAATGATATTGGAGTACGTTCTCCAGGGATGTGTTTGTATGGGTTCGTTGTAAAAATGTCCACAGTATATAATTCGGAGTCTGGAAAGAGGACAGATGGAGTACTGCAGATTAAAGCTGGAAGGGATGTGAGAGATGTTGTAATGTCCATCGATGGTAGGGAAGTAATCTGTTGTAATCTTTGCAACGTTAATATCCAGGGTAGAGGAGGATTAGAAAAGGTGGGATGCAGCTTTTGGTGTACTCACAATATAAGTATCTAGTGGGTCAAGCCCCTGTTACCATGGGTGATTGTTGAAACGTTGCTGTGGGGGTACTGGAGTAAGCGGCCACATGAAAGTGCGTGCATCTGCAGATCTTCATGATAGTTCAGTTGATTTAGTCAGTAAAGGGTGCACATGTTCTGATGCTGGTTCCAGAATAGGCAGAGGGACTTCCCTCCCCTGACCCCCTCCCATCTAGCAAGCATGGAGCAATAGTTTGGCCGCAGGTGAGTTGCAGGAGTGGCAGTTTTTACTTTTTGTGGTGCAGTGTTTATCTAGGAGGTGAGAGGGCATGAAGGTACAGGATAAGAAAACCGAGGACTTGAGCGTGGGGCCAGATGCAACAAGAGAACAGAAATGGTATGAGTGACTCCTCTTGGTAAGCAGTGGTGTTGGTAACGGTCGGCCTTTGTTGTGTAGTGATGCATGTTTGATATCAATGCTGTATTGAAAGAACAGTCGATGATGTGTAAACAGCGGTGACTTGTGTCCACTACCTTCATTGATTTGAGGAGCAGCAACATAATTGCAGCAACAAACGAGAGAAGGAACAGGACAGAAGAGGGCTTGCTGGATGTGAGAGGGGTAGGCATAGGGCATGAATGATGTCTACTCATGTCGAAATGTAGGCAACTTTTGACGAGCAGGCAGAGGTCACTCAGGCCGTAGCCAGCCCCCCTCTTCAGCAATTTTGGAATTATGTTGCTGTAACTGCAAAGGCTGGTAGTTGAGTAGGCTGGAAACTCACGTTGAGATGGATGCAAGCACCTACCACCCATACTAGTGAACATTTAGGGTATGCAAAACAGGCTTCCTCTCAACTAACCGTCAGTTGACATGAAAACAAGGAAACTGTCATGCCAAAGAAGAATGCTGGAAACAGGCTGAAGGTTTTAACTTACTAGCTGCCAGAATTTGGGGAAAATCAGAGTAAGGCCATTTTCTCATGAGCCACACTTAGGCCACCTAGAACAGAGTCAGGCATCTTGGAGCGTGATTTGACTGCATATAACCTGGTATCATGCCAGCAAATGGAAGGTACCATGGCTATGTAATGGAATGAAAAGGAAGCAGGAGAGTGGTTAGAGCACATGCAGTCTACTGTGGATTATTGTGCATGGTTATATGGAGCAATGTCGGGCACATTAAATTTGGACAAAATTCCAGTAGGGCTAGAGATACAAATATGGATCAACATACTGCCACCATGCATGCAATGAGCAGTGATTGAAGCAGGCCAGCTGGTGTATCACTCATCAGTAAAGCAACACATGTTACAGTCCAACAAATGTCAGTCATTTCAGAGCAATGCAACTGCTACATGGAGGTTGACCCTCAATCCACCCTATCGCCTGCTTGAACCCCATCAATTTCCCTGGTAATTTACTATGTCAAAATCGTTTACCAGGTGGGTTTCTCATCCACCTGGTGACCAGATGAAGCTGTTTTGGACTCCTAGGGTGGTAAAAAGACCAAATTCAAACTTTCAGCAGAAAGCAAATAACTCCTATCTCGTTTGTAACGGGCACCTACATCCAAAATTTGCGATTTAAATACTGCCATATCTGTTCCTTTGGGCTGTCAGTGTGTTTGGTGGGGCGGGGGTCCTGTTCCCCCTACCGAAAGGTCATTTTCCCATGTGCTTTAAAATGCCACAGAACATAATATGTACCCTAAGGAATACAAGAGAAGTGCTTGTCTGAGGCTTAAAAATTCCCTACACAGAACCACTGTCAAACAGATGGCACGAAACGTCAGCTAGACAAAATAAACGCCAGAAAGAAGGAACTAGAATGGAGGATAAAAGGCTCATTTAAAGCACGACCCCCATAGTGATATCCTCATCTCCCTACTCTGAATTGTCTCTTTTAAAGAGCAAGTACCCAATATTCCACCCTAGTCTGACTCCAAGGGGCAACTTAGGCAAGAACTGGTTGAGTCAGGAGACCTGGTTGCTCCCCTTTGCTTCTTTTGGAGTTGATTGGTCAGGGATGCAATAACAGAAGCCTATATTGCCAAGCAGAACCTTGAACCTTTATTCAGGCAGCTTCAATCTACTGGGTTTCCAGTTCAGAGGGAAACTGTTCACGACAAATGCATGTCCTTGGCTGATATCTCCCCTGAGCGCATTTCGAGAGATTCAGCTTTTTAGGAATTGGCCAGGGATGGGACAGAACCTGCAAACTCGGTTATCATGATGATGTCCCATTAGTGGGAAAACAAGCTTCTCCGACTGCATGAATGGCGCTGCACAAGGCGTAGTAGTGCGACTGCCACATGAGGCAAAAAAGCCCCACGCATTGGATAACTTCTTTAACTATTGATCCTGACACCACAGATTGGGGCATCTTGCATTTTGACTGTTTGCATCCAGGACATTGTAACTGCAATACAGTTGGTTTTAGCAAAGTAAAATGCAACACTTGGGGACATACAGGAGCTAGGTGGCAGGCTGAATTGTGTGGCCAGAGTCCATACAAGGAGTATTTATGTGATATGATTAGCGAGTGCTAAGGCTGGGTTCACTCTCGGACACCATTCTGTGAGGTTGGGGCATGGTATGAGGTGGGCCAGTGAATGTCACTCTTCTTTCTGGAGGACTTATGTAGCATGGGACACCATGTCCATGGGTGACAAGTATGCAGGCAGAGAATGGTCAGGGCTGGTAAGGGTTTCCACTTCCTCTGTTAAGTGATTTATTTCTTCTAAGGTACTTATCTCTTTAGTTCCCGCTTTTTTTGTTACTTGGTTTTCCCTGGGCTTGGTCTGCGGCCTTACGCTTCCCGTGCTGACTGAATTATGCACACTAAGCCTACCCAAAGCAATTATAATTGCTCCTGTAGCAAAGTATATTATAAGTTAAAAACAGTCCACATCAAAATGTCAATTCCCCACAAATTCTATCAGGAAAACAAACAACCAGTGGTAATTTTCTTTGCATGGAGACAGTACCTTGAGAGACCAAATTGTAGTGCGGGGGCCGGGCTTTGCTTTATAGTGCAGGTGTCTGTAGTTTAGAGACCGGCAGAGGGTTGTCCCCAGTGGTTGTGAACCTACGGCGTCTCCCCCTCCCCCGGTCGTCGTCAACAGCAGCACAGCGTCTCTCAAGCAATGGAGCCCATAGAAAGAGTGGCAGGCTCCTTACAGCTGTTCCGGGTTGGGTATCAGGCTCTGTATATAATTAACATCTCTGATTAAGTCAGTCTCACTAATTTATACTGAAGGGTTAATAAGTATGCTACATGCTATTGAAGACTCTAGCGTGGTACTGGAAAATAAAATGTTTAACGGAGGCAGCGGATTAAGATTTTTGAGAGCAGACAAAAGTAAATTGGCTAAGAGTAACAGAAAATGAAGGAGCCCTTACAAATATACAACTGTGTATTCAGTTCCTTGGAACTGCAGTTGTAAAATTGACAATGAAGCTTGGATTTCTAAAGTATAGAGTGGAGGGTTGTTGTATGGGAAACAACTTAAGAATGGTTTTCTCCCTGAGAAAGTTGAAGGCTAGCCGATGAAATTGTTTCTAGAGGAGTGGTTGTGTAAAGTGGCTGCTCGCTCCAATTTCTTCTCAGTTGAGTGAGCACACAGGATGCCTGAGCACCCCCAGGGCCCACCTTGCCTTCTCGGCCATTACTGACGCACGTTTTTAAGTGCAGGGACTGCGACATGCTTGTGAGGCAGGCAGAATAGTCCTTTTGATGTGGAAATTAGCATGGTGCTTCTATTACCTGATTACATTGGCAGTCAGACAAAAATGTTACTCTTTTCAAGAGGTTAGCATATGGCTCGGTAAATTCAGCCTCGAAACATGTTACTATTTCTGGCTTACCGTTGCATTGAGCCTATGGATGCATGGGAAGGGCCAGGTCAGTGGGTAGCGAACACAGAAAAAATAGATTTTGGGCTTTCAGACTGTGCACACAACAGCCCCCTCCCCATTCTTTATAGCGAAAGACCCAAACAGTATAGGAACTAAGAACTAGCTTATTTACTTTTATTTGTTTGGACTGAGGCATTTTTACCATTGCTATGGGGAAAGATTGTTGTAAGGAGTCTTCTAAATCTGGTTATAAAACACAAAAAAATGAAAACATACGAGTGAATTGCATAGAAATTACCAGTATAAACTAGTTGGACGTACAACGAAAGGTCTGTGTTGAGTGTGCAAGAACCCATTGAGCCTGCTAGAGGAGTGACTAGACTACTTAATATGACAGTCAATAGTGCTTCAATCCACATTTTTCGTGGGGGAAAGAACTAGAGATGATGCTAGACAGGAAACAATGGAATGACATCCTCACAAGAACGAACTACTTTGTGATTCCCTCGGGAAGAAGGGAGGCGATGCTGAAATGCTTTACAAGGATGGGAGCCATGCGCCACCCGAGAGTTAGAGTCCTGGAAGTGGTGTAGAGAAACGGGTACCATGATGCACATTCTCCGTTCCTGCCCCAGGTACAGCCTTTTTGGCAGAGGGTGTTGAAAACTACTGAAGAGATCACAGGGTCCTTATTGGAAGAGTGACCGGAAGGGATAATTCCTAGTAGGCCATCTGTACAATTGCATCCAAGCCGTACAACTGAATGCAAGGCTGGAATTTCAATGACCTATGGAGAAAGATCAACCCAATGGATAGGGAGGATTCCTATATGAACACTCATGACCTGCATACCAGGCTCAATATGTTCTTATGCACAACACAGGTGTATGTTAACATTGCATGCATAGAATACCTAAGCAGAACAATCTCTGATCATTATCCATTATAAAACGGCCTCGGACTGGAGCAGACATCATACATGCATCCCCATTTGTCACAGATCGGCTGCAACTACATGAAGCTGCATTCAGGGGGATGCTAAGGGAACCCATTCTTGCATACTCCATAGATGATGAGAAACTGATGGAAGCGGAGCATGTGGACTAGTGGGCATTTAAGGTTGTGATTAGAGTGATTTGCATAAGCACTGGATGTATTTTCTGCATGATTTTACACAGAACTAGAGGCATATTAGAGCTTGTGATGCATCAAGAGGAACAGGTGATATTGGCCCCACACGAAGTGCTCATCTAGATGACGAACGGAAAAGGCGCACTTCTCTCTTAGAGAGGCTGAAGTATTCAGTGACTAAGAATGTCACCCGGCAACATACTGAAGGTGACAAGACTGGCCAACAATTAGTGAGACTGGTTAGATCCGGTGCATACCATTTCACAGTTCCTCTTCTGTGCTTGTCAATGGAGCTTCGGTATGCTCACAGGCAGAAATTCATACTAGCTCTGCCAGTTATGCTGCATTAGCAATACCACAAAACGAACTGTGAATTGCTACAGGATAATAATAGAAAAAAACCTTACCCCAAGATATAAGGTAATCCCTCGAAGCACCCTTAACTCCTTTATGGCTCCCCTTAACAGTAGTAAGGTCAGCGTTGGACAAAACATTGGGAAACAATGCCTTTGTTACAGAATTTCACGCAACTTGCATGGACACTTTAGCACAGAGGATACTCAATATGTACATGTAGGAGAAAAGATAAGGGGGGGAGGGGGTTTACCCTGAACCACAAGAGAGGCTATCATAGTTGCCCTGGCTAAACCCCATTGTGTCTCCATGAACACAAGATCATTTTGCCCATTAACAATGCTTAACTTAGTAAAATATTGGGTAAGCTTTTAGGTACAAGACTGGGTAAGATCCTGCCTACTCTTGTTCACTCAGATCAAAGCTGGTTTATGCCAGCTACATGCACTTCCACCAACGTTTGCAGATTATTTCAAATTTAGATGAGACATTTTATCCTTACTCTATCTAGGAAGTCTTTCGACACTTTGGTGTGATTTTTCTGACCCAGGTGCTCATTGCATGGGATTTGATGGTAACATTCCTTCTTGGATTCGTCTGTTTTATAATGAGCCCTCGGTGATAGTTCATAAGGTTGCATGAACAATTGCAGGAATAAAAATTGTAGGAGATCTGATTGTTAAAAATAATTGACTTCACAGATATTCACTATAACCAAAACATATTGTTGGATCAATTTGTAACTTGCTGCACTGGTGAGAGCGGTGCCACTAATTTGATGGCGTGAAACCTATTATCCATCTATCCATAAAGTACTTCAAGCATTCTTAAAGGTGGGTGGTTCAAAGAAACTGGTCACTCAATTTTATAAATCGGCAAGAGGCAATGATCACGGTTGAACTGAGTCCGCTGAAAACACAATGGGAGGTAGACCCGGAAGGCAGTTATCAGAGTAGGATAGGAAATATTATTGAAACATAGCTAAAGGTCTCCGGGTGCTAACATTTAATTGCTAAAATTAATTTATTTGCACCAGACATATGACACCCCAGCGACTGCACAGGATGTACGTGGACATCTTGGGCGCTTGCTCCAGATGTGGGCATGAAGAGGTATTTTCTTACTCATAGTTTGGGATTAGCCTTCCCTCAAATCCTATTGGAACGGAGTGATTGACAAACTAGCCTCTCAAACGTAATGTGTGCCACAGGGACAGATTTATTAGGATTAATGACACGACCCGAGAGTGATGTCAGCAAGACGGTTCATAGTCTCGGCACTGCTGTTTTGCTGAGTGATTTTTATTACAGTGAACTGGTGTTCCTCTAGAGCCCCGAAAGGTTTGTCTGGTAAAAGGATTTGACAACCTGGGCAACAGCTGAAATATGAGTTTGCAGTAATGTATAGGGAAGGCAGAGGTGCAACAAAGGTTTTGAAGTGGAATATATTCTTGGTGGAATGACTCTCGAATCAAATAGCATCCTGAATATCCATGTTTCACAATTTGAAGTGATTTATTAATTATGTATATATTGGTAGGCCCTATACCTACATTCTCCTAAACGTCCCTAAACATATTGATATTGTTGGGGATCCATAATACATGAATTGTACGCCCCAGATTGTTATCCCTGAGTTTGCTCTCCTCTTCACCAGCAAACGCTGGGGATTCACCCAACAAAGCATAAACACCAGCACAACACAGCTTTTTAAAAATATTTACCAGTTCTATATGTAATGCTTATGGTCTTGCTGATATAATTGATGCAGTAACACCCAGAAAGAGACCATTGTAGTTAAACTTTTGTTCTTGTCATTTAATCATTTTCAATACAATTTTAAGGGCAGAGAAATCGGAGATTAAATCTATTTGGACAACAAAAGAATCCTTCGTTTGGTTCTTTATCTTTGTCAAACCAGTAAAGATATTTAAAAAAATCAAAAGCAGATCCATTAATTTTTGCAAATGGTAATCGTTTCTCTTTTCTTCCCAGTTCTCATTTGAGGAACTATTTTGAAAGCAAACATGTTTGCTGAACAGATGAAAGAAATGCTGGAGGTCGGCCATGAGGTCACCAAGATGCTCAACGTTGAAAATAATACTATAAAGAAAACCTTTGGTATGCAGGCTATGACCTTGGATAAGCTATTGGAGACTGAAGCATCCGCAGCCGATATTGTGAAAGGTACCTAGTGTTTGCTCTTCATTTATGCCTGCTGAGGAACATGGACCGTGTGGAGGGTGAATTTGGGGCAATAGGCATAACATGGGCCATTGTGGAGGGTGAATTTCGGCTATTAGGCATTTTTCTGTTTTCCCAGCTTCAATCGTAGAGCTTCAATGATACGGATGAGTGTTTTCTATGACCTCTTTACCAATATTTCCGAACATGGATGTTATTTTGATGTCTGCTCAAGTAGCTAACACAGTTTTCCAAAGCAGTTGGATATCTTCACTGATGAAGGGATAACCTCTTACACTAGTATAGGCACCACATTCTGGAGTAGTCGAAGCAGATGGGCATCTTCACTGGTAAAGAGTTAACCTCTTACGCTAGTATATCCACCATATCGCGGAGAAGTCCGCCTAAGAAAAGTGAGGGCTCGCTGCCATCCATAGATCACTTAGATCAGGGGTTGATGTGTTGAGCCTTCTGGGTCCTCCGCATATCTGCTTCAGGAGCTACCAAGGGTCTTCTCTTGTCTTTCCTGCCATACCCCTCGTTTGTCTGATTCTCTGTAACTAGTTGCAGTGTTGAAAGCCAGCATCTTTAGCGTTGTCCAGAGCGTAGATAATGCTGGGTGCTAAAATGACATAAGCAGTGTGCCAGGTTATGCTGGGAAACGCACATAATTACCCTCTCCATGCCTTGCACATAGACTTATGGCATGTCTATTCTGTAGAACTAGAAAAAATCAGTTAAGCTAGACAAGCTTCCCAGTAACAGAACTTGAATCGTTCAATAAAAACAAAATCTGCAGTGCCCTAGAGCTTGGGAAACCATGAAGTGCCGCATTGGAAGATTCGAGTGGATTGCTCCCTCTCTTCCCTCTGCCTTGTCTACAGAGCGTTAAGACCTCTTTGATTTTCAAGTTGCTGTCTTACATGCTTTTTCTTTCAGACTTGTTAAGTTTGGAGGAGGACGCTGCCCAAAAACTACTGGACTCCGTTGACGAGAAAGGCCGGGGCATGGCGCAGCTACGTAAAATCGAAGAAAAATTGAAACAGGCAGGAGAGCAGAATACCAATCTTCAGACCGAAATTAAATATCCTTGACAAAGCACAGGAGCATAGTGTGAAAAGTACTGTGACCTGATACTTTTTCGATCTCTGAAGTGTTCTCTTGTTGTAGGGTCACGTGTGGATAAGGTCTCACTTTCTGGAATAGGAACTGTGAAGTACTGATTTTAATGCACATTGTCCCTCAAAGAAGCCTCTTGCGTCCTGACCGATTGCCCAGGGATGGCATAGCACTGCTCGCCCAAGAAGGCGGGAGTGATTTTTCTTGCGTGGGTGCAAATCGTTATGTATTTATCTAAAAGCAACAATAACCGAATTTGTCTTTTTTCTGTTAATTATTAAAGGAAATGGGTCATTATCAACAGTAGCCTTTAAAGAGCTGAAATTAAATAACGCCACTTTATGGGTGGCAGTGTCTTTTCTTTCCCTTAGTACATTGCTGTGGCAGTTGGAAATTGGTTCAGTTTTCTCCTCCTGCGATTAGGATCTCTGAACACTGTCCTGTCCTCATCGCTTGTTTTCTCAACAGGAAAGTTGTTTACGGTTTTATGCTTTTGTTTGAACTGCACTTGACATTTTTAGGCATTGAGGTTGTTCTACAGTCCATATATCAACATTTAGCTCTATTTTTTTTTTTTGGTCTTCCTAACTGTAGAAATATGTACAAATTCTGAAGACCAGCATGCCTTCACTCTTTGTAAATGCCCTTCCCACTCCCATGGGAGGAAAAAATGATTAAAACCGTATCTGCTTGTGTATTGTCTAACTCGCATATAGTACATGAATGTCTTTTCTGCCAGAGAGGTAAAGAAAAGCCCTTAATAGACATTAGACACAAAGTGGGTATGCTACATCAGAGCCCCACATGGGGTCTTAGCTCAGTAATTTTCTTGGGAGATGAAATCTGGCTACCTCCGAGCATGCCTTCTGTAATGGTTATTGGAGAAATGGAGCTTCCACAACTTCCCCCAATATCGATGAGCTTGTGATCGAGTTCTAAGATTGTGAAGGTCTCCAGATGAGATCCAGCTACTTGCTTGGTGTCCATTTGCCCTTTGACTTCAACGACTTTCTTGACATTACATTAATTGTTGTTCAATTGCATTGACGTTCAAGGACTTGCTATCACTCCAAACTTTAGTTGGAACTAGAGGATGAAGAGCATATTATTCCTCTTAATGGGATTCCCTACCTCATGCGTGTTGTGTACACAGACCATACACCAAGGCATGCACTAAACTCCCCAAAACACCTGAAGAATCTGATCCCTTCGACACTCAAATACAGAAAGGCAACTCGCTCTCTGAGAAAGGAGCAGTTTCACTAGGAAGTTCTTCGAAGACCTTGATAACGAATGAGATACAAAGGGGATGATGGACGGAGCGTTTGAGCCAATCAAACACTCACCCCCAGTCAACTGATCTGGGTTTAATCCATCATCATTCTTTAGCTCACTCCACCACCCCAGTTCAGACATGGCCATATGCAAATCAGTCTGACCCTGTGCCTCATGGGAACAGTCCAGCCCGAACTGCCAAGCCATGTCTTCCCTGGACCGGAAACAAGCATCCTAGGACCGGTTTCTGGCATTTCAGCCGTCATCAGCCAGGCTTGCTTGAATCCAGTGGCAAAGTGAGCAAGGGACCCACGTCTGGGCATACCCCGCCAACTTAGGGCGACCAAAGTGATACAAAGGGGATGATGGACGGGCGTTTGAGCCAATCAAACACTCACCCCCAGTCAACTGATCTGGGTTTAATCCATCATCATTCTTTAGCTCACTCCACCACCCCAGTTCAGACATGGCCATATGCAAATCAGTCTGACCCTGTGCCTCATGGGAACAGTCCAGCCCGAACTGCCAAGCCATGTCTTCCCTGGACCGGAAACAAGCATCCTAGGACCGGTTTCTGGCATTTCAGCCGTCATCAGCCAGGCTTGCTTGAATCCAGTGGCAAAGTGAGCAAGGGACCCACGTCTGGGCATACCCCCGCCAACTTAGGGCGACCAAAGTGATACAAAGGGATGATGGACGGAGCGTTTGAGCCAATCAAACACTCACCCCCAGTCAACTGATCTGGGTTTAATCCATCATCATTCTTTAGCTCACTCCACCACCCCAGTTCAGACATGGCCATATGCAAATCAGTCTGACCCTGTGCCTCATGGGAACAGTCCAGCCCGAACTGCCAAGCCATGTCTTCCCTGGACCGGAAACAAGCATCCTAGGACCGGTTTCTGGCATTTCAGCCGTCATCAGCCAGGCTTGCTTGAATCCAGTGGCAAAGTGAGCAAGGGACCCACGTCTGGGCATACCCCCGCCAACTTAGGGCGACCAAAGTGATACAAAGGGGATGATGGACGGAACGTTTGAGCCAATCAAACACTCACCCCAGTCAACTGATCTGGGTTTAATCCATCATCATTCTTTAGCTCACTCCACCACCCCAGTTCAGACATGGCCATATGCAAATCAGTCTGACCCTGTGCCTCATGGGAACAGTCCAGCCCGAACTGCCAAGCCATGTCTTCCCTGGACCGGAAACAAGCATCCTAGGACCGGTTTCTGGCATTTCAGCCGTCATCAGCCAGGCTTGCTTGAATCCAGTGGCAAAGTGAGCAAGGGACCCACGTCTGGGCATACCCCGCCAACTTAGGGCGACCAAAGTGATACAAAAGGGGATGATGGACGGAGCGTTTGAGCCAATCAAACACTCACCCCAGTCAACTGATCTGGGTTTAATCCATCATCATTCTTTAGCTCACTCCACCACCCCAGTTCAGACATGGCCATATGCAAATCAGTCTGACCCTGTGCCTCATGGGAACAGTCCAGCCCGAACTGCCAAGCCATGTCTTCCCTGGACCGGAAACAAGCATCCTAGGACCGGTTTCTGGCATTTCAGCCGTCATCAGCCAGGCTTGCTTGAATCCAGTGGCAAAGTGAGCAAGGGACCCACGTCTGGGCATACCCCCGCCAACTTAGGGCGACCAAAGTGATACAAAGGGGATGATGGACGGAGCGTTTGAGCCAATCAAACACTCACCCCCAGTCAACTGATCTGGGTTTAATCCATCATCATTCTTTAGCTCACTCCACCACCCCAGTTCAGACATGGCCATATGCAAATCAGTCTGACCCTGTGCCTCATGGGAACAGTCCAGCCCGAACTGCCAAGCCATGTCTTCCCTGGACCGGAAACAAGCATCCTAGGACCGGTTTCTGGCATTTCAGCCGTCATCAGCCAGGCTTGCTTGAATCCAGTGGCAAAGTGAGCAAGGGACCCACGTCTGGGCATACCCCCGCCAACTTAGGGCGACCAAAGTGATACAAAAGGGGATGATGGACGGAACGTTTGAGCCAATCAAACACTCACCCCCAGTCAACTGATCTGGGTTTAATCCATCATCATTCTTTAGCTCACTCCACCACCCCAGTTCAGACATGGCCATATGCAAATCAGTCTGACCCTGTGCCTCATGGGAACAGTCCAGCCCGAACTGCCAAGCCATGTCTTCCCTGGACCGGAAACAAGCATCCTAGGACCGGTTTCTGGCATTTCAGCCGTCATCAGCCAGGCTTGCTTGAATCCAGTGGCAAAGTGAGCAAGGGACCCACGTCTGGGCATACCCCGCCAACTTAGGGCGACCAAAGTGATACAAAGGGGATGATGGACGGAGCGTTTGAGCCAATCAAACACTCACCCCCAGTCAACTGATCTGGGTTTAATCCATCATCATTCTTTAGCTCACTCCACCACCCCAGTTCAGACATGGCCATATGCAAATCAGTCTGACCCTGTGCCTGTCCAGGAAGACATGGCTTGGCAGTTCGGGCTGGACTGTTCCCATGAGGCACAGGGTCAGACTGATTTGCATATGGCCATGTCTGAACTGGGGTGGTGGAGTGAGCTAAAGAATGATGATGGATTAAACCAGATCAGTTGACTGGGGTGAGTGTTTGATTGGCTCAAACGTTCCGTCCATCATCCCCTTTGTATCGCTTGTTCAGCCCTAAGTTGGTGGGGTATACCCAGACGTGGGTCCCTTGCTCACTTTGCCACTGGATTCAAGCAAGCCTGGCTGATGGCGGCTGGAATGCCAGAAACCGATCCTAGGATGCTTGTTTCCGGTCCAGGAAGACATGGCTTGGCAGTTCGAGCTGGACTGTTCCCATGAGGACAGGGTCAGACTGATTTGCATATGGCCATGTCTGAACTGGGGTGGTGGAGTGAGCTAAAGAATGATGATGGATTAAACCCAGATCAGTTGACTGGGGGTGAGTGTTTGATTGGCTCAAGCGTTCGTCCATCATCCCCTTTGTATCGCTTGTTCGCCCTAAGTTGGTGAGGGTATACCCAGACGTGGGTCCCTGCTCACTTTGCCACTGGATTCAAGCAAGCCTGGCTGATGACGGCTGGAATGCCAGAACCGGTCCTAGGATGCTTGTTTCGGTCCAGGGAAGACATGGCTTGGCAGTTCGAGCTGGACTGTTCCCATGAGCACAGAAGTCAGACTGATTTGCATATGGCCATGTCTGAACTGGGGTGGTGGAGTGAGCTAAGAATGATGATGGATTAAACCCAGATCAGTTGACTGGGGTGAGTGTTTGATTGGCTCAAGCGTTCCGTCCATCATCCCCTTTTGTATCGCTTGTTCAGCCCTAAGTTGGTGGAGGTATACCCAGACGTGGGTCCCTTGCTCACTTTGCCACTGGATTCAAGCAAGCCTGGCTGATGACGGCTGGAATGCCAGAGACCGGTCCTAGGATGCTTGTTTCCGGTCCAGGAAGGCATGGCTTGGCAGTTCGGGCTGGACTGTTCCCATGAGGCACAGAGTCAGACTGATTTGCATATGGCCATGTCTGAACTGGGGTGGTGGAGTGAGCTAAAGAATGATGATGGATTAAACCCAGATCAGTTGACTGGAGGTGAGTGTTTGATTGGCTCAAGCGCTCCGTCCATCATCCCCTTTGTATCAGCTTGTTACGCCCTAAGTTGGTGGGGTATACCCAGACGTGGGTCCCTGCTCACTTTGCCACTGGATTCAAGCAAGCCTGGCTGATGACGGCTGGAATGCCAGAGACCGGTCCTAGGATGCTTGTTTCGGTCCAGGAAGACATGGCTTGGCAGTTCGGCTGGACTGTTCCCATGAGGCACAGGGTCAGACTGATTTGCATATGGCCATGTCTGAACTGGGGTGGTGGAGTGAGCTAAAGAATGATGATGGATTAAACCCAGATCAGTTGACTGAGGTGAGTGTTTGATTGGCTCAAACGTTCCGTCCATCATCCCCTTTGTATCGCTTTGTTCGCCCTAAGTTGGTGGGGGTATACCCAGACGTGGGTCCCTTGCTCACTTTGCCACTGGATTCAAGCAAGCCTGGCTGATGACGGCTGGAATGCCAGAAACCGGTCCTAGGATGCTTGTTTCCGGTCCAGGAAGACATGGCTTGGCAGTTCGGCTGGACTGTTCCCATGAGGCACAGGGTCAGACTGATTTGCATATGGCCATGTCTGAACTGGGGTGGTGGAGTGAGCTAAAGAATGATGATGGATTAAACCCAGATCAGTTGACTGGGGGTGAGTGTTTGATTGGCTCAAGCGTTCCGTCCATCATCCCCTTTGTATCGACTTGTTCAGCCCTAAGTTGGTGGGGTATACCCAGACGTGGGTCCCTTGCTCACTTTGCCACTGGATTCAAGCAAGCCTGGCTGATGGCGGCTGGAATGCCAGAAACCGGTCCTAGGATGCTTGTTTCCGGTCCAGGAAGACATGGCTTGGCAGTTCGGGCTGGACTGTTCCCATGAGGCACAGGGTCAGACTGATTTGCATATGGCCATGTCTGAACTGGGGTGGTGGAGTGAGCTAAAGAATGATGATGGATTAAACCCAGATCAGTTGACTGGGGTGAGTGTTTGATTGGCTCAAACGTTCCGTCCATCATCCCCTTTTGTATCGCTTTGTTCGCCCTAAGTTGGTGGGGGTATGCCCAGACGTGGGTCCCTTGCTCACTTTGCCACTGGATTCAAGCAAGCCTGGCTGATGACGGCTGGAATGCCAGAAACCGGTCCTAGGATGCTTGTTTCCGGTCCAGGGAAGACATGGCTTGGCAGTTCGGGCTGGACTGTTCCCATGAGGCACAGGGTCAGACTGATTTGCATATGGCCATGTCTGAACTGGGGTGGTGGAGTGAGCTAAAGAATGATGATGGATTAAACCCAGATCAGTTGACTGGGGGTGAGTGTTTGATTGGCTCAAACGTTCCGTCCATCATCCCCTTTTGTATCGCTTTGTTCGCCCTAAGTTGGTGGGGGTATACCCAGACGTGGGTCCCTTGCTCACTTTGCCACTGGATTCAAGCAAGCCTGGCTGATGACGGCTGGAATGCCAGAAACCGGTCCTAGGATGCTTGTTTCCGGTCCAGGGAAGACATGGCTTGGCAGTTCGGGCTGGACTGTTCCCATGAGGCACAGGGTCAGACTGATTTGCATATGGCCATGTCTGAACTGGGGTGGTGGAGTGAGCTAAAGAATGATGATGGATTAAACCCAGATCAGTTGACTGGGGGTGAGTGTTTGATTGGCTCAAGCGTTCCGTCCATCATCCCCTTTTGTATCGCTTTGTTCGCCCTAAGTTGGTGGGGGTATACCCAGACGTGGGCCCCTTGCTCACTTTGCCACTGGATTCAAGCAAGCCTGGCTGATGACGGCTGGAATGCCAGAAACCGGTCCTAGGATGCTTGTTTCCGGTCCAGGGAAGACATGGCTTGGCAGTTCGGGCTGGACTGTTCCCATGAGGCACAGGGTCAGACTGATTTGCATATGGCCATGTCTGAACTGGGGTGGTGGAGTGAGCTAAAGAATGATGGATTAAACCCAGATCAGTTGACTGGGGGTGAGTGTTTGATTGGCTCAAACGTTCCGTCCATCATCCCCTTTTGTATCGCTTTGTTCGCCCTAAGTTGGTGGGGGTATACCCAGACGTGGGTCCCTTGCTCACTTTGCCACTGGATTCAAGCAAGCCTGGCTGATGACGGCTGGAATGCCAGAAACCGGTCCTAGGATGCTTGTTTCCGGTCCAGGGAAGACATGGCTTGGCAGTTCGGGCTGGACTGTTCCCATGAGGCACAGGGTCAGACTGATTTGCATATGGCCATGTCTGAACTGGGGTGGTGGAGTGAGCTAAAGAATGATGATGGATTAAACCCAGATCAGTTGACTGGGGGTGAGTGTTTGATTGGCTCAAACGTTCCGTCCATCATCCCCTTTTGTATCGCTTTGTTCGCCCTAAGTTGGTGGGGGTATACCCAGACGTGGGTCCCTTGCTCACTTTGCCACTGGATTCAAGCAAGCCTGGCTGATGACGGCTGGAATGCCAGAAACCGGTCCTAGGATGCTTGTTTCCGGTCCAGGGAAGACATGGCTTGGCAGTTCGGGCTGGACTGTTCCCATGAGGCACAGGGTCAGACTGATTTGCATATGGCCATGTCTGAACTGGGGTGGTGGAGTGAGCTAAAGAATGATGATGGATTAAACCCAGATCAGTTGACTGGGGGTGAGTGTTTGATTGGCTCAAGCGTTCCGTCCATCATCCCCTTTTGTATCGCTTTGTTCGCCCTAAGTTGGTGGGGGTATACCCAGACGTGGGTCCCTTGCTCACTTTGCCACTGGATTCAAGCAAGCCTGGCTGATGACGGCTGGAATGCCAGAAACCGGTCCTAGGATGCTTGTTTCCGGTCCAGGGAAGACATGGCTTGGCAGTTCGGGCTGGACTGTTCCCATGAGGCACAGGGTCAGACTGATTTGCATATGGCCATGTCTGAACTGGGGTGGTGGAGTGAGCTAAAGAATGATGATGGATTAAACCCAGATCAGTTGACTGGGGGTGAGTGTTTGATTGGCTCAAACGTTCCGTCCATCATCCCCTTTTGTATCGCTTTGTTCGCCCTAAGTTGGTGGGGGTATACCCAGACGTGGGTCCCTTGCTCACTTTGCCACTGGATTCAAGCAAGCCTGGCTGATGACGGCTGGAATGCCAGAAACCGGTCCTAGGATGCTTGTTTCCGGTCCAGGGAAGACATGGCTTGGCAGTTCGGGCTGGACTGTTCCCATGAGGCACAGGGTCAGACTGATTTGCATATGGCCATGTCTGAACTGGGGTGGTGGAGTGAGCTAAAGAATGATGATGGATTAAACCCAGATCAGTTGACTGGGGGTGAGTGTTTGATTGGCTCAAACGTTCCGTCCATCATCCCCTTTTGTATCGCTTTGTTCGCCCTAAGTTGGTGGGGGTATACCCAGACGTGGGTCCCTTGCTCACTTTGCCACTGGATTCAAGCAAGCCTGGCTGATGACGGCTGGAATGCCAGAAACCGGTCCTAGGATGCTTGTTTCCGGTCCAGGGAAGACATGGCTTGGCAGTTCGGGCTGGACTGTTCCCATGAGGCACAGGGTCAGACTGATTTGCATATGGCCATGTCTGAACTGGGGTGGTGGAGTGAGCTAAAGAATGATGATGGATTAAACCCAGATCAGTTGACTGGGGGTGAGTGTTTGATTGGCTCAAACGTTCCGTCCATCATCCCCTTTTGTATCGCTTTGTTCGCCCTAAGTTGGTGGGGGTATACCCAGACGTGGGTCCCTTGCTCACTTTGCCACTGGATTCAAGCAAGCCTGGCTGATGACGGCTGGAATGCCAGAAACCGGTCCTAGGATGCTTGTTTCCGGTCCAGGAAGACATGGCTTGGCAGTTCGGGCTGGACTGTTCCCATGAGGCACAGGGTCAGACTGATTTGCATATGGCCATGTCTGAACTGGGGTGGTGGAGTGAGCTAAAGAATGATGATGGATTAAACCCAGATCAGTTGACTGGGGGTGAGTGTTTGATTGGCTCAAACGTTCCGTCCATCATCCCCTTTTGTATCGCTTTGTTCGCCCTAAGTTGGTGGGGGTATACCCAGACGTGGGTCCCTTGCTCACTTTGCCACTGGATTCAAGCAAGCCTGGCTGATGACGGCTGGAATGCCAGAAACCGGTCCTAGGATGCTTGTTTCCGGTCCAGGGAAGACATGGCTTGGCAGTTCGGGCTGGACTGTTCCCATGAGGCACAGGGTCAGACTGATTTGCATATGGCCATGTCTGAACTGGGGTGGTGGAGTGAGCTAAAGAATGATGATGGATTAAACCCAGATCAGTTGACTGGGGGTGAGTGTTTGATTGGCTCAAACGTTCCGTCCATCATCCCCTTTTGTATCGCTTTGTTCGCCCTAAGTTGGTGGGGGTATACCCAGACGTGGGTCCCTTGCTCACTTTGCCACTGGATTCAAGCAAGCCTGGCTGATGACGGCTGGAATGCCAGAAACCGGTCCTAGGATGCTTGTTTCCGGTCCAGGGAAGACATGGCTTGGCAGTTCGGGCTGGACTGTTCCCATGAGGCACAGGGTCAGACTGATTTGCATATGGCCATGTCTGAACTGGGGTGGTGGAGTGAGCTAAAGAATGATGATGGATTAAACCCAGATCAGTTGACTGGGGGTGAGTGTTTGATTGGCTCAAACGTTCCGTCCATCATCCCCTTTTGTATCGCTTTGTTCGCCCTAAGTTGGTGGGGGTATACCCAGACGTGGGTCCCTTGCTCACTTTGCCACTGGATTCAAGCAAGCCTGGCTGATGACGGCTGGAATGCCAGAAACCGGTCCTAGGATGCTTGTTTCCGGTCCAGGGAAGACATGGCTTGGCAGTTCGGGCTGGACTGTTCCCATGAGGCACAGGGTCAGACTGATTTGCATATGGCCATGTCTGAACTGGGGTGGTGGAGTGAGCTAAAGAATGATGATGGATTAAACCCAGATCAGTTGACTGGGGGTGAGTGTTTGATTGGCTCAAACGTTCCGTCCATCATCCCCTTTTGTATCGCTTTGTTCGCCCTAAGTTGGTGGGGGTATACCCAGACGTGGGCCCCTTGCTCACTTTGCCACTGGATTCAAGCAAGCCTGGCTGATGACGGCTGGAATGCCAGAAACCGGTCCTAGGATGCTTGTTTCCGGTCCAGGGAAGACATGGCTTGGCAGTTCGGGCTGGACTGTTCCCATGAGGCACAGGGTCAGACTGATTTGCATATGGCCATGTCTGAACTGGGGTGGTGGAGTGAGCTAAAGAATGATGGATTAAACCCAGATCAGTTGACTGGGGGTGAGTGTTTGATTGGCTCAAGCGTTCCGTCCATCATCCCCTTTTGTATCGCTTTGTTCGCCCTAAGTTGGTGGGGGTATACCCAGACGTGGGTCCCTTGCTCACTTTGCCACTGGATTCAAGCAAGCCTGGCTGATGACGGCTGGAATGCCAGAAACCGGTCCTAGGATGCTTGTTTCCGGTCCAGGGAAGACATGGCTTGGCAGTTCGGGCTGGACTGTTCCCATGAGGCACAGGGTCAGACTGATTTGCATATGGCCATGTCTGAACTGGGGTGGTGGAGTGAGCTAAAGAATGATGATGGATTAAACCCAGATCAGTTGACTGGGGGTGAGTGTTTGATTGGCTCAAACGTTCCGTCCATCATCCCCTTTTGTATCGCTTTGTTCGCCCTAAGTTGGTGGGGGTATACCCAGACGTGGGTCCCTTGCTCACTTTGCCACTGGATTCAAGCAAGCCTGGCTGATGACGGCTGGAATGCCAGAAACCGGTCCTAGGATGCTTGTTTCCGGTCCAGGGAAGACATGGCTTGGCAGTTCGGGCTGGACTGTTCCCATGAGGCACAGGGTCAGACTGATTTGCATATGGCCATGTCTGAACTGGGGTGGTGGAGTGAGCTAAAGAATGATGATGGATTAAACCCAGATCAGTTGACTGGGGGTGAGTGTTTGATTGGCTCAAACGTTCCGTCCATCATCCCCTTTTGTATCGCTTTGTTCGCCCTAAGTTGGTGGGGGTATACCCAGACGTGGGTCCCTTGCTCACTTTGCCACTGGATTCAAGCAAGCCTGGCTGATGACGGCTGGAATGCCAGAAACCGGTCCTAGGATGCTTGTTTCCGGTCCAGGGAAGACATGGCTTGGCAGTTCGGGCTGGACTGTTCCCATGAGGCACAGGGTCAGACTGATTTGCATATGGCCATGTCTGAACTGGGGTGGTGGAGTGAGCTAAAGAATGATGATGGATTAAACCCAGATCAGTTGACTGGGGGTGAGTGTTTGATTGGCTCAAGCGTTCCGTCCATCATCCCCTTTTGTATCGCTTTGTTCGCCCCTAAGTTGGTGGGGGTATACCCAGACGTGGGTCCCTTGCTCACTTTGCCACTGGATTCAAGCAAGCCTGGCTGATGACGGCTGGAATGCCAGAAACCGGTCCTAGGATGCTTGTTTCCGGTCCAGGGAAGACATGGCTTGGCAGTTCGGGCTGGACTGTTCCCATGAGGCACAGGGTCAGACTGATTTGCATATGGCCATGTCTGAACTGGGGTGGTGGAGTGAGCTAAAGAATGATGATGGATTAAACCCAGATCAGTTGACTGGGGGTGAGTGTTTGATTGGCTCAAACGTTCCGTCCATCATCCCCTTTTGTATCGCTTTGTTCGCCCTAAGTTGGTGGGGGTATACCCAGACGTGGGTCCCTTGCTCACTTTGCCACTGGATTCAAGCAAGCCTGGCTGATGACGGCTGGAATGCCAGAAACCGGTCCTAGGATGCTTGTTTCCGGTCCAGGGAAGACATGGCTTGGCAGTTCGGGCTGGACTGTTCCCATGAGGCACAGGGTCAGACTGATTTGCATATGGCCATGTCTGAACTGGGGTGGTGGAGTGAGCTAAAGAATGATGATGGATTAAACCCAGATCAGTTGACTGGGGGTGAGTGTTTGATTGGCTCAAACGTTCCGTCCATCATCCCCTTTTGTATCGCTTTGTTCGCCCTAAGTTGGTGGGGGTATACCCAGACGTGGGTCCCTTGCTCACTTTGCCACTGGATTCAAGCAAGCCTGGCTGATGACGGCTGGAATGCCAGAAACCGGTCCTAGGATGCTTGTTTCCGGTCCAGGAAGACATGGCTTGGCAGTTCGGGCTGGACTGTTCCCATGAGGCACAGGGTCAGACTGATTTGCATATGGCCATGTCTGAACTGGGGTGGTGGAGTGAGCTAAAGAATGATGATGGATTAAACCCAGATCAGTTGACTGGGGGTGAGTGTTTGATTGGCTCAAACGTTCCGTCCATCATCCCCTTTTGTATCGCTTTGTTCGCCCTAAGTTGGTGGGGGTATACCCAGACGTGGGTCCCTTGCTCACTTTGCCACTGGATTCAAGCAAGCCTGGCTGATGACGGCTGGAATGCCAGAAACCGGTCCTAGGATGCTTGTTTCCGGTCCAGGGAAGACATGGCTTGGCAGTTCGGGCTGGACTGTTCCCATGAGGCACAGGGTCAGACTGATTTGCATATGGCCATGTCTGAACTGGGGTGGTGGAGTGAGCTAAAGAATGATGATGGATTAAACCCAGATCAGTTGACTGGGGGTGAGTGTTTGATTGGCTCAAACGTTCCGTCCATCATCCCCTTTTGTATCGCTTTGTTCGCCCTAAGTTGGTGGGGGTATACCCAGACGTGGGTCCCTTGCTCACTTTGCCACTGGATTCAAGCAAGCCTGGCTGATGACGGCTGGAATGCCAGAAACCGGTCCTAGGATGCTTGTTTCCGGTCCAGGGAAGACATGGCTTGGCAGTTCGGGCTGGACTGTTCCCATGAGGCACAGGGTCAGACTGATTTGCATATGGCCATGTCTGAACTGGGGTGGTGGAGTGAGCTAAAGAATGATGATGGATTAAACCCAGATCAGTTGACTGGGGGTGAGTGTTTGATTGGCTCAAGCGTTCCGTCCATCATCCCCTTTTGTATCGCTTTGTTCGCCCTAAGTTGGTGGGGGTATACCCAGACGTGGGTCCCTTGCTCACTTTGCCACTGGATTCAAGCAAGCCTGGCTGATGACGGCTGGAATGCCAGAAACCGGTCCTAGGATGCTTGTTTCCGGTCCAGGGAAGACATGGCTTGGCAGTTCGGGCTGGACTGTTCCCATGAGGCACAGGGTCAGACTGATTTGCATATGGCCATGTCTGAACTGGGGTGGTGGAGTGAGCTAAAGAATGATGATGGATTAAACCCAGATCAGTTGACTGGGGGTGAGTGTTTGATTGGCTCAAGCGTTCCGTCCATCATCCCCTTTTGTATCGCTTTGTTCGCCCTAAGTTGGTGGGGGTATACCCAGACGTGGGTCCCTTGCTCACTTTGCCACTGGATTCAAGCAAGCCTGGCTGATGACGGCTGGAATGCCAGAAACCGGTCCTAGGATGCTTGTTTCCGGTCCAGGGAAGACATGGCTTGGCAGTTCGGGCTGGACTGTTCCCATGAGGCACAGGGTCAGACTGATTTGCATATGGCCATGTCTGAACTGGGGTGGTGGAGTGAGCTAAAGAATGATGATGGATTAAACCCAGATCAGTTGACTGGGGGTGAGTGTTTGATTGGCTCAAGCGTTCCGTCCATCATCCCCTTTTGTATCGCTTTGTTCGCCCTAAGTTGGTGGGGGTATACCCAGACGTGGGTCCCTTGCTCACTTTGCCACTGGATTCAAGCAAGCCTGGCTGATGACGGCTGGAATGCCAGAAACCGGTCCTAGGATGCTTGTTTCCGGTCCAGGGAAGACATGGCTTGGCAGTTCGGGCTGGACTGTTCCCATGAGGCACAGGGTCAGACTGATTTGCATATGGCCATGTCTGAACTGGGGTGGTGGAGTGAGCTAAAGAATGATGATGGATTAAACCCAGATCAGTTGACTGGGGGTGAGTGTTTGATTGGCTCAAACGTTCCGTCCATCATCCCCTTTTGTATCGCTTTGTTCGCCCTAAGTTGGTGGGGGTATACCCAGACGTGGGTCCCTTGCTCACTTTGCCACTGGATTCAAGCAAGCCTGGCTGATGACGGCTGGAATGCCAGAAACCGGTCCTAGGATGCTTGTTTCCGGTCCAGGGAAGACATGGCTTGGCAGTTCGGGCTGGACTGTTCCCATGAGGCACAGGGTCAGACTGATTTGCATATGGCCATGTCTGAACTGGGGTGGTGGAGTGAGCTAAAGAATGATGATGGATTAAACCCAGATCAGTTGACTGGGGGTGAGTGTTTGATTGGCTCAAACGTTCCGTCCATCATCCCCTTTTGTATCGCTTTGTTCGCCCTAAGTTGGTGGGGGTATACCCAGACGTGGGTCCCTTGCTCACTTTGCCACTGGATTCAAGCAAGCCTGGCTGATGACGGCTGGAATGCCAGAAACCGGTCCTAGGATGCTTGTTTCCGGTCCAGGGAAGACATGGCTTGGCAGTTCGGGCTGGACTGTTCCCATGAGGCACAGGGTCAGACTGATTTGCATATGGCCATGTCTGAACTGGGGTGGTGGAGTGAGCTAAAGAATGATGATGGATTAAACCCAGATCAGTTGACTGGGGGTGAGTGTTTGATTGGCTCAAGCGTTCCGTCCATCATCCCCTTTTGTATCGCTTTGTTCGCCCTAAGTTGGTGGGGGTATACCCAGACGTGGGTCCCTTGCTCACTTTGCCACTGGATTCAAGCAAGCCTGGCTGATGACGGCTGGAATGCCAGAAACCGGTCCTAGGATGCTTGTTTCCGGTCCAGGGAAGACATGGCTTGGCAGTTCGGGCTGGACTGTTCCCATGAGGCACAGGGTCAGACTGATTTGCATATGGCCATGTCTGAACTGGGGTGGTGGAGTGAGCTAAAGAATGATGATGGATTAAACCCAGATCAGTTGACTGGGGGTGAGTGTTTGATTGGCTCAAACGTTCCGTCCATCATCCCCTTTGTATCGCTTTGTTCGCCCTAAGTTGGTGGGGGTATACCCAGACGTGGGTCCCTTGCTCACTTTGCCACTGGATTCAAGCAAGCCTGGCTGATGACGGCTGGAATGCCAGAAACCGGTCCTAGGATGCTTGTTTCCGGTCCAGGGAAGACATGGCTTGGCAGTTCGGGCTGGACTGTTCCCATGAGGCACAGGGTCAGACTGATTTGCATATGGCCATGTCTGAACTGGGGTGGTGGAGTGAGCTAAAGAATGATGATGGATTAAACCCAGATCAGTTGACTGGGGGTGAGTGTTTGATTGGCTCAAACGTTCCGTCCATCATCCCCTTTTGTATCGCTTTGTTCGCCCTAAGTTGGTGGGGGTATACCCAGACGTGGGTCCCTTGCTCACTTTGCCACTGGATTCAAGCAAGCCTGGCTGATGACGGCTGGAATGCCAGAAACCGGTCCTAGGATGCTTGTTTCCGGTCCAGGGAAGACATGGCTTGGCAGTTCGGGCTGGACTGTTCCCATGAGGCACAGGGTCAGACTGATTTGCATATGGCCATGTCTGAACTGGGGTGGTGGAGTGAGCTAAAGAATGATGATGGATTAAACCCAGATCAGTTGACTGGGGGTGAGTGTTTGATTGGCTCAAACGTTCCGTCCATCATCCCCTTTTGTATCGCTTTGTTCGCCCTAAGTTGGTGGGGGTATACCCAGGCGTGGGTCCCTTGCTCACTTTGCCACTGGATTCAAGCAAGCCTGGCTGATGACGGCTGGAATGCCAGAAACCGGTCCTAGGATGCTTGTTTCCGGTCCAGGGAAGACATGGCTTGGCAGTTCGGGCTGGACTGTTCCCATGAGGCACAGGGTCAGACTGATTTGCATATGGCCATGTCTGAACTGGGGTGGTGGAGTGAGCTAAAGAATGATGATGGATTAAACCCAGATCAGTTGACTGGGGGTGAGTGTTTGATTGGCTCAAGCGTTCCGTCCATCATCCCCTTTTGTATCGCTTTGTTCGCCCTAAGTTGGTGGGGGTATACCCAGACGTGGGTCCCTTGCTCACTTTGCCACTGGATTCAAGCAAGCCTGGCTGATGACGGCTGGAATGCCAGAAACCGGTCCTAGGATGCTTGTTTCCGGTCCAGGGAAGACATGGCTTGGCAGTTCGGGCTGGACTGTTCCCATGAGGCACAGGGTCAGACTGATTTGCATATGGCCATGTCTGAACTGGGGTGGTGGAGTGAGCTAAAGAATGATGATGGATTAAACCCAGATCAGTTGACTGGGGGTGAGTGTTTGATTGGCTCAAACGTTCCGTCCATCATCCCCTTTTGTATCGCTTTGTTCGCCCTAAGTTGGTGGGGGTATACCCAGACGTGGGTCCCTTGCTCACTTTGCCACTGGATTCAAGCAAGCCTGGCTGATGACGGCTGGAATGCCAGAAACCGGTCCTAGGATGCTTGTTTCCGGTCCAGGGAAGACATGGCTTGGCAGTTCGGGCTGGACTGTTCCCATGAGGCACAGGGTCAGACTGATTTGCATATGGCCATGTCTGAACTGGGGTGGTGGAGTGAGCTAAAGAATGATGATGGATTAAACCCAGATCAGTTGACTGGGGGTGAGTGTTTGATTGGCTCAAACGTTCCGTCCATCATCCCCTTTTGTATCGCTTTGTTCGCCCTAAGTTGGTGGGGGTATACCCAGACGTGGGTCCCTTGCTCACTTTGCCACTGGATTCAAGCAAGCCTGGCTGATGACGGCTGGAATGCCAGAAACCGGTCCTAGGATGCTTGTTTCCGGTCCAGGGAAGACATGGCTTGGCAGTTCGGGCTGGACTGTTCCCATGAGGCACAGGGTCAGACTGATTTGCATATGGCCATGTCTGAACTGGGGTGGTGGAGTGAGCTAAAGAATGATGATGGATTAAACCCAGATCAGTTGACTGGGGGTGAGTGTTTGATTGGCTCAAACGTTCCGTCCATCATCCCCTTTTGTATCGCTTTGTTCGCCCTAAGTTGGTGGGGGTATACCCAGACGTGGGTCCCTTGCTCACTTTGCCACTGGATTCAAGCAAGCCTGGCTGATGACGGCTGGAATGCCAGAAACCGGTCCTAGGATGCTTGTTTCCGGTCCAGGGAAGACATGGCTTGGCAGTTCGGGCTGGACTGTTCCCATGAGGCACAGGGTCAGACTGATTTGCATATGGCCATGTCTGAACTGGGGTGGTGGAGTGAGCTAAAGAATGATGATGGATTAAACCCAGATCAGTTGACTGGGGGTGAGTGTTTGATTGGCTCAAGCGTTCCGTCCATCATCCCCTTTTGTATCGCTTTGTTCGCCCTAAGTTGGTGGGGGTATACCCAGACGTGGGTCCCTTGCTCACTTTGCCACTGGATTCAAGCAAGCCTGGCTGATGACGGCTGGAATGCCAGAAACCGGTCCTAGGATGCTTGTTTCCGGTCCAGGGAAGACATGGCTTGGCAGTTCGGGCTGGACTGTTCCCATGAGGCACAGGGTCAGACTGATTTGCATATGGCCATGTCTGAACTGGGGTGGTGGAGTGAGCTAAAGAATGATGATGGATTAAACCCAGATCAGTTGACTGGGGGTGAGTGTTTGATTGGCTCAAGCGTTCCGTCCATCATCCCCTTTTGTATCGCTTTGTTCGCCCTAAGTTGGTGGGGGTATACCCAGACGTGGGTCCCTTGCTCACTTTGCCACTGGATTCAAGCAAGCCTGGCTGATGACGGCTGGAATGCCAGAAACCGGTCCTAGGATGCTTGTTTCCGGTCCAGGGAAGACATGGCTTGGCAGTTCGGGCTGGACTGTTCCCATGAGGCACAGGGTCAGACTGATTTGCATATGGCCATGTCTGAACTGGGGTGGTGGAGTGAGCTAAAGAATGATGATGGATTAAACCCAGATCAGTTGACTGGGGGTGAGTGTTTGATTGGCTCAAGCGTTCCGTCCATCATCCCCTTTTGTATCGCTTTGTTCGCCCTAAGTTGGTGGGGGTATACCCAGACGTGGGTCCCTTGCTCACTTTGCCACTGGATTCAAGCAAGCCTGGCTGATGACGGCTGGAATGCCAGAAACCGGTCCTAGGATGCTTGTTTCCGGTCCAGGGAAGACATGGCTTGGCAGTTCGGGCTGGACTGTTCCCATGAGGCACAGGGTCAGACTGATTTGCATATGGCCATGTCTGAACTGGGGTGGTGGAGTGAGCTAAAGAATGATGATGGATTAAACCCAGATCAGTTGACTGGGGGTGAGTGTTTGATTGGCTCAAACGTTCCGTCCATCATCCCCTTTTGTATCGCTTTGTTCGCCCTAAGTTGGTGGGGGTATACCCAGACGTGGGTCCCTTGCTCACTTTGCCACTGGATTCAAGCAAGCCTGGCTGCTGACGGCTGGAATGCCAGAAACCGGTCCTAGGATGCTTGTTTCCGGTCCAGGGAAGACATGGCTTGGCAGTTCGGGCTGGACTGTTCCCATGAGGCACAGGGTCAGACTGATTTGCATATGGCCATGTCTGAACTGGGGTGGTGGAGTGAGCTAAAGAATGATGATGGATTAAACCCAGATCAGTTGACTGGGGGTGAGTGTTTGATTGGCTCAAGCGTTCCGTCCATCATCCCCTTTTGTATCGCTTTGATAACGAATGAAGCATTACAGAACCCTGGAGAAGACACTGAAGAAGCATTCAGATTTGCTCCGTCAGCAGCCACGACTTCCAGACATAGACGTATATTTAGATCTCGTAAAATGAAACCTGGTTTTCCACGTCAAAAGCTGCCCAATTTGGTATACCCCACTGACGTTATAACCTCATTCCATGCAAGTCTCACCAGATTGAATATTTCAGTGTCTACATCTCAGATCAGAATATCTGTTATTTTAAAACTCTTCAGCACTGAGCACCATGGAAACCATTGTAATTGATAGTTCAATTTACTAAAATTGCCAAATAAAATGACCATACTCCAGCTACAACATAAGTGTTAACTCGATGACTGATTTAAAAAAGTAAAAACCTACAGAACAGGACCTGCTTATCTCATTCAGATTCCCTTAATGCCTCTGCAGTAATTGAAAGTACCCCTCCTCTGCTTATTTGTCTGTTTCTCCCAGACCCCCCCATGCTTTACAACCACTCTGATGAATGGCTTGACTGCATTGCACTCCTGGTAGGCATTTTTATTTGCTATGTGAGCTCAATCATAGATTTGCAGATCTAACCAGAGATAACATGAATAATCTCAAGAAATAGTTAATGAAGACTTATGGGTATCTAACCAAGTGAATGTGGGACGTTTTGTTTCTGAATTGGCTTCTCCTAGTTCTTTCCATGGCTTGCTATTCATCCTTCCTCTTGGTTGAAAGTAACTAGTTTGAGACTTGACACACATCTAGGCTATGTATCTGCTGTGTTCAGGAAATTCTCGGCTTGGTTTTCAAGCGGATTGTAGAATTTGCCACAGTGAAGCTAAAGTGGATACGCAAAAGGCTTGGAAAAAGGAGACTCACAAATCTCTTCGCAAGTTGGCAGACATGCAATGTTCTGTTAATCTTACATTTTTAAGGCATGGAAAACATTTTTTTCAGCAGGACGTTTCTCTCTGTAAAAGTGTTTGGGACCTCACATTGGTGGATGCATCCAGTGTTCACAAATTAATTGAAGATTCTTCCCGTGATGAACAACATGGATTACAAGTAAATAGATTTTTCTTCTCTCATTCTCTTTTAAATCTTATTTTTATTTCATTTTCATCAAGGTTGCAAATCATTGCATGGGTTAACTGACTACATAAAGTCCGACGCTTTTCAAACACACTGGTCCAGCATCTATTTGCAGTATCGGGTAAGTATGGGTGGTTTGAGATTAATACAGGGCATTTTTAGCTGTAGCATATCCCCTCTCCTCACTCCCTCCTCCAAGTCACTAACCACAGTGACCTCCATTTCTCAACTTTGCCTAAGAGTACCTCTCCTTCTTTCTCCAATGACTTCAGTCCAATTCTAGATAATCCTTTCATTGTCTCGAGATTTCCCCCACCCCCTTCCCTAGGGTACCCGCGGGCAGGCCGTCTCATTTTTGGGCATGCCCAACCTTATTGCTGTGTTTGACGTGAGAGGTGGCTTGTGAATGGTGCACAAGTGTCTGATATTAGACGAGGCAGAAGTTGTTGGAGCTGAGAGCTGTCCAAGGTTGATGCAGTGTGTGTTCCAGCTTCTCTTATTAATTTTGTGTACTTGTGGGGGAAGTCTATGTTTTCACAGGTCTCCATATTCTTTGTGTGGTGGTTATTGCTATCTGTTTGTGTACCATGACCAAAAAATCAGTAGTGGAGGGTTTTTTGTGGATCCAGAATTGTGAAATTACCCTCAGCATAGCTCTTCTTCCATGTGATGTGAATGCACAATCTAGTGCAGAGTGCAATATTTAACACCTTGTGACAAGGTGCCTACTAGCATCATCGTGTTCTACAACATAGCCTATGCAAGTTTGGATGGGTTTCCCTATTTAGTTCACGCTGCTTTATGACCTCTTGTGCTCTAGGTAGGAAAGGGTTCAGTTACTTTTGGATGCCTGACTGGTCTCATGAGTAGTACATATTGCCTTCACGCCTCCTGGTTTTGAGACTTTGCTTTTTTTGTTAGTATGTTCCGCTCAATGCAGAGCAGCTAGGCCGCATTAGGCATTATCACTGGAACTCCATTCAACAGGACTTTTTGGGTGCATTCATCACTTTTGTACTTAATGGGCTTGTCAATTTATTTTATTCTTACTACTCCATTTGAGACTATATTTTGATGTACCGGCTTTTAATCTGCCCTTGGAATGTTTTGTCCAGAATTGCAAGAATCCATAATGTGAGGGAAGTCTTTCTATTAACTAAATGATTGAAATTTAAAACAGAATGTCTGCATCCTCTGTATGATCCCAAATAAGATTTTTCCTTACATCGTTTGAATTACATTTTTGACAAAAGAGCTGGAAGAACTTAAGGAAATGGAAACCGAAATGCAACAGATGCAGCAAGAAGTGAATGAGGACACCACTGAAGTGATTCCCTCTGCACGGTCAGTCCTGAAGGGTGACTTTGCCTTTATCGAGCCTTAGTGCTCACTTTTAGTGGGTGCAATTTACTCAGGAATTGTACATAATTTCAGTGGAATTGGCAATAATTTTTCCTTTATCTGATAATGTCCCTAGAATTTGCTGCCCCATTTGCTTATTTGAGACCGTGAGATACTGTAGAATTTCTGTGACTCTGGTATGATATTCTTGCAGTTGAGAACCTTGTCAAACTGTTTTTCCAAAGACTGCCTGCTTGAACCAGAAGAAAGCCTAAATGGAGTATAGTTTATTCAGTCATGGAAAGGGAGGGTGGGAATTTGTTGATCTCTAAAGAGATTTATTAACATCTAGTTGTGTACAACATGAAAGGTACAACTACAACAAGTGACACAAAATACTATTCAGCAGTTAGTTTGAAAAATAAACAGATTGGCACTAGTCCCACGTGTTGAGTAAATTAATACAGTTACCAAACCTCCAAAATCTCCTCTTAACCTAGGTAGAATTTGTTTTAATATAAATTTGCTATTGCTTAGTTTTCATCATGAAGTCATGCTGGGGCGGAGTGACAGATGTATGAGGGTGCAGAGGCTGTGAATATTATCCTTTCATATACAAGTCTGATTCATGACCCACTCTGTCCTGGCACTTCAGTCTTCCTGTGGTGATCCAGACATGTGACTGGCTGTCCAGCATTGTTTATCTTTCAGTCATTTGGTATGACATGACGGAACCAGATCAAATCTTTCAGATGCTAATCTGTCATTCGAATATCCTTACCAGGCCATACTGGTCTTCAAGAGGTGATCCTGGCGAGTGACTGACAGTTGCTTAGTCCTACCAGTGATAATACTGACATGGGATAACCTTCTGCCAGTCTTCTTGTGTTTCAGAGTTAGTTCTTAGAGGTCACCACAATAATGTCAAGTTGCCCCTAGTCTTTTTACACCCTGAGACATTTGGGGCTTTTTAGTCTATAGCACCATGCTTTCTGTACTTGTAGTTTTCTTTTTTCCTCATTAGAAATGTGGGCCGCAAAGTCTTCTATATTCAATATTTGGTTACTCAATCAAACTCCATTTTAGGTACCCCTTCACTAATTTTCTGTCCCTTGAAATCTGTTGTCCGAAGTGCTGCCAGGGTGACTACGGGAAGCAGCTATTTTGATTGGATTGCACCCATCTTGTAGAATCTTTATTGAAAGCCTACAGAGCATAATCATTCCTGGTCCATTATGAAGCCATTGGTAGCCCTCCATGCTCCTTAATTGGCAGGAAATTACAAACCTTAGGTTGTGAAAAGGGGGATAGAAGCTGGTAAATCTCTTATCTAAAAATTCCAATACTCAAGAAATGAACACCATTTCAGTCTTATGCAATGGAGACGAGACCAGGAAAGATAAGTACATTTTATTTGAACAGTTTTGTTTAATGTTTATATTTTTACTGTTTTTTTCATGTTTTCTGTTTTATTCAATTGTATTTGCTTTTAGAGAGGCTTCTATCCAGGGTCTTATCCATGCGTTTAGAAATTAAATGATTGATGTGCATGTAATCATTGATCATCCGAAAAACAGGGCCTTGTCTTGGCTGCCTGAACAGGTCCCAAGAATGGCATTCCCTTTTTATTCAGGCTCTTCCGATGACTAATCTAGGAGGTCCATTAACTGGAGTGTAAGACACACTCATTCCCCATCTTGGCCACGAACGCAATGCTAGCAATTTCGGTCTACTGAGAAACTCGGTGTCAATAAAACAATACCTTTGCAGAACCATGGCCATGGAAACTGGCCGCCATTTTACAACAAGTTGCCAAAAGTGCATCAATGACAACATTGGATTTTACTTAGATGACCAGGATTCTAATTTTCGGGACATGGTATCTAGGAGGTGTCCTAAAAACTAGGAGATGATTGTCTTATGTCCTTTTATGGGCATTGTTCCATTTGATGACTACCTTGCTATGTGACGTTCAGCTTCCAGGAGTAACAAATTCCCCTTCATGGCAGTTTGACGGTAGAAAGACTCGGAAGCAAATAAAATATTTTTTATGCCTTAAAGGGACAAAAATATATTCCTGCAAAATGGAAAGAACTTACAATGACAGATAAGTGGGTTAGGTGCCTTCTGCCTAGACCTAAGTACAATCTGCTGGATAGAACTTTGAATCCTACCGGTCCGATTTAACTGTTTCAACTAAATGTGGAATGAAGAAAGGCTACGATTAGTTGGATATCATTAAACCATTTTATTGTAAAGCACTCCAGTCGATAAACTTGTTTTGTGCGTCATTCAATCAAATCAGTGTGAATTTTTTCTAGTGAGAACCATGCTACTGGTGAAACATCTCACTGAGCATACTGGAGAGAATACCAGAATAGCTTCCTGTAAGTGTTTTTTTTAAAGACCCCTAAGCTGTATTAACAACTGTCTGTCCTTTAGATCTGATATAGGGATTGCAAGTTTATTCCCATACTTTAATTAAAACTTCTTTTTAAAACCACAACCGCTCAGAGGACAGTAAATTTGTGTTCCTGTGTCATCAAGGCTTTTATTTCTTTTCCAGGTACTTAGCCCAGCTGTACCACAAGGTCACCAAGATAGACTGGGATTACAGTGCTGAGCCCACTCTGATTAAGGGCAGTATCCTTGAACTGGTCCATATTATTATTGTATATATACATTTGCCCCTGTTCTCTGTGGTACCAGTTACCGGTGTTGACTCGTTGCATGTGATCTTTGCCTGATTCCTTGCTGCTTTCATTCGATCACTCTGTTTTCTGACTTGCTCCTTGGTAACTTTCTTTCTTCTCCAGATCACCCTGAATTATCTTTCTACAAGTGTTGCTTGATCTTTGTTCAACCTTCAAAACCGTAGGTCATCCAATCCTACCTCGGTTGCATTGCTTTCTCCACATTTCTTCACTTTGGCTCTGTTTTGGTCTTCCTTTATGTACTTTCACTGTACTATTACCGCGCCTCAATGCCCCTTTAGTCACGCCTGACTCTTTATTTTCGTCAGTCATAATCTCAATTCCCAGCAGTCGTATTCTATCCAATCTAGGCTACATGTAACATCTTCACTTTAGGAATTTGCATCACTGTGAGGGGTAGGCCTCTACTTGCCTTCAGTCTCAGTGAATTGGCAAGCCAGTGAACTACCAACTGTATTCCTTCTTCCCGGGCAGGAATATCCAAAATATGTCCAACTGGGCAGGGGCTGTGTCATTTCTCCTTCTTTGCATTCTGTCTGATATTCTTAAAGCACAGAATATCTCTTCACCTGTATGGGGTCCTGGGCGTCCTTTTAATGTTTAAAACTCCATTTTAGAACGAATTTGGAGCAGAAAACCAGCCTGTCGGAAGCAAGCTTATATGTTCTGTTCCTTTTTATATTATATACATAAATACAATTAAACCAGATCATTCAAAAATGTACATTGGACTGAAATTGCCAAAATGTCAAAAACATGACCGAAGAAAACACATTGAGTAATTTGTGCTCCCTGCAATGAATTTTTTTTTTTTTTAAACCGCATTGGCAAAGCTAATAGGTTACGCCATTGGGACCTTATGGCTCTGCTGATGATTTTTATCCATGCTGAACAGCATGGCTAAAGAATAAAAAATGCCCGGCCGTGCCATTTTGTAGACGCATGCACACTTTTGCAAAATGGTACAGGCACTTTTTTCTGTTTACTTAAAGATCCTTTTTTAATGTATTTTCTTTAAATTTAAGTCTGGTGTGGAGTGAAGCATCACAGAAGTTGCGGGGGGGGGGGGGGCACAACAGGTGAGACCGCAACGTGGAGTGGATGGGGAGCAGCACACTGATGAGAAAGCAACATCGGAAAGTACATGAGCCCGAGCGCAACATGTGGTGGCGAGAACCATATGGTTGACATTGAACAATACGGACTGCAGGGTAGGAGAACTACACTATATGGAGACCACTGGCAAAAGCATGCGCTCTCATGGAGTGCTTATCCAAAAAAAAGGTAGTGCTTGAAAGGAAAGCATAGAAGCTAGCCAATCGGAAGTGTTATAAGAGAGGCATGCACTGTCTAGTAGGCAAGATCTAAAAACTACTGTATGTGCATCCACAGTATGCATTGGAGTCCCATTTCTGAGTAGAGAAAGAGCAATCTTATGAGAAATCGTGCCTAGAATGAATGCCTTCTTAATAAGAGTCCATAGAATCCATTGGAATCTAGGATTTAAACAAAATGGTCTCAGCTAGGGCCATCTTTCTTTCATTAATGACCCTTCTGCTGGGTTAGATTTTGGTCTGTCAGAGCATTTCTGTTCAGATATGCAACTCTTGTGGCCCCGTTCTGTTTTGCTCTGTGGGATTTTTGACAAATCCAACATACTTATACAACCTAACATCCTGGTAATTCTCTTAGGGACCTGACCACAATTTTTGTGGATGTGAAATAATATCTTTCTTTTTTCCTGGCAGTAATCCTCGTATGTGCCCCAAGGTAAACCAACTGATCACATCACAGGACATATTGGTGTGTATGTTGTCGCCAAACACTAAAGCAGGACAGAGAAAACATACTTTTAAAGCTGGATTGGTCAAGGAAGAGGGCTCTCACCCTAAGGATGAATGAAAATACAGCTAAAATGATGGTTCGGAATGGAGCTCCTTGGTCAGCAGTGAAGGGGCATAAGGAGAGAGCAAGACCTGGTTATTGTAGAAAAAAGCTTCATGGTTCTTTGAATAATGGTTGACTAAAAGGTACATATTCATTATGTGCATAGTGGATTCCAAGTATAATGAGCTGTCACAAAAGCATATAAATCTATAAAAGATAGTGTTGGAGAACTGCTTTTATAGGCAAGTAACTTGTATACACAGGTCTACAACCTTAGCTTTCTTGGATACAGTGGAAACACAAAAGAGCTCTTAGGGGTAATATGCATGCTTCTGGGAGAGATTCCTTCTTCCAAAAGGGCTGAGATCCTATGGCTGTTCTTAAAAGAGCAATGCAGCTGGTGGAGGTCCTCATAGCACCTTTTCATAAGGACTCTACAGCACATTATATTTCACATTGAGGGTGGCATTGATCACTTCCTCTGTGTAGTGTGACCCTGTTCTACCACACTCTGTTGACCTCTACTTCATCAGTAGCTAGTGATGGTCTGCTTCTCTCTTTTAACTTTTACTTCCTTGATGCTGAGGGGTGCTGATATTAGTGAAACTCTGCTCATTGGCCAAGGAAGCATCGAATTAAGTCTTGAGACGGATCATAGTTATGGGTGTGGCAGAGGCAGCAACAGTTCACAGTGGTAGGTATTGTCACCATACAGGAAACTTTACATAAATGTTACTTTTTATCTAAATCGTTCAAGAAGATTGATAGGTGGGTTGCAGAGCTCAGGGCGATGGGTGAATCCACAGGATTGTCATTTCTTGTCAAACACTGTGTGCCTGAGGGTAAGTTGTCATATTGGATGAAGATTTTATGGCTGGTAGGGGGAGGGTGGGCAGAACAGCAGAATGTTTCTTCCAGGTGCTAGGAGCAAGGCCTTGTCACACTTCAAAATATACTAAAGTTCTATATTTTTCTCTTGTAAAGGGCGAGTTGCTCTCGTTAACTGCCCCTATGTACAGCTTATTCAGTTAACACAACACTCATTTTCCTTCACACCATTTCTTCAGTACATTACGGCGGGGACATAGCGAAGCCCATCAACATAGACAGCACAAAGCACAGCAAGAGCTTCATCTGTGACTACCTGTGGAGCCTGCTTCCCACAGACTGGTAATAACTTTAATCAGGAGACACCTGACTGTCAATGCCTCACTGTGACTTTGTCCCTTCAAATGCTAAATACAGCTCTACAGAATGGTCCAGAAAGATGTTCTTCTAAGTTAATGTGTCATAGGATTAGCGAACTCCCTGTGTTTTCGAGCATTCTCAGTGATTGTCACCTGAAGATGCTGGCCTCAGAGCACAAACATTGCAGGCGCTAAGGTTACGTATTCTAAAGAAAACATTGAAAACTCAGAGCTATAAATGCGACTTGGCACTTGAGCGCTATTAAACCTTTCTTCATCAGAGAGAAATGGGGCGAATATTGGAATGTCTGAAGACGTCAGTTCATGGACAGTACAGCTGCATCTTTTCTGGACTACACAACTGTAATGCAATCACCAGTCTTGCTCCCTGTTCATCAAATGTCTTTCATTTTTTATCTGTAGCTGTCAAAAATAATATATAGATTTTGAACATTTCTATTGAATGGGACTGTTCAAGTTCATGAAGAGAACAAGCTGGCATTTTTCATAAACCGTTTTTTGTTGCTGCCTTTTTCTTCTTGATTGAGTATGTACACTTGACTGAAACAATGTAACTGCGGCTCTTTTGCTAGAACACTGTAAATAAATTATCCTTGATTATGATACCACATATTAAAATTGAAAGTAAAACATGGCTTTTGTATAAACGATGAATTATTCCAAACGGGTGTTCCCAATGTTCTCCTTGGCTTTTCGTGTCTACTTTCCAGTGGATTTGCATGGTGAACAGGAGTGAATTACTATGTGCTTCTAGTTGTATTTTTTCGGGGAAGGTGGGTTCAGATATTGAAGGGGAGGGGACATTTCCAAAATCATTACTATTCCTCACTCCCCACTTACCCTGATGCCTTAATTAGGTCTTGCCTACCAGACTGCTTTTAGCTGTTGGCGGAAGACTAGTGAACTAAGGCAAAAATGTACAATGGGTTTAGAGCCTGCCCTTTGCTTACCATTGGTTGGCTTTCGTGTCACTCAGTTGCTTTCTTCTTATTCACTGGCTTTCATTCCTCTTCGTTTATCCCTTCCTTGGAACATAGTGTCTTTGCCATCCTTTTGAATGTCAAACTGGTATCATTCAACTGCTCTCATTCTGTAACTTTTTTTTTTTCTTTCAGCACTTAATGAGTGCACGTGTTCTAGCGCTCTCCCTTCTGTACAACACCCCTCCCACCCCGCCATTGCTCCCTCCCATCCTCCCTGACTATTCAGTACTTTCCACACCCCTCCATGGCTTTTTTTTTTTTTAACGTTTCATAAGCCCAGCCTCAAGCGTTTCCTTTGCTCTTCTGACCCCCCCACTCACAGTTCCGTCCCTGCCACACCCTCAACGCTCATTCACAGCTTTCTTATGGCTACTTCTAACCACAGATTCTACACCTTGTGAATAATCCCCGGAGTCAGAATGCATCGGGAAACTTTTAGAGCAGTTCTCATGTCCGCCGCTGAATGGCTGTAACAAATTGAGTTATTAGTTGATGGGAGGTAAGTACCCGCCATATAATAACTCAGTCCACGTCAGGGTGAACCCTTAAAGTCACTAAATTAACCTGAGCTCAAGCCCTTGGTAGCTATGGCGTAGAGCAGACCTGCTCAACTTTGAGGCAATGTGTAAAGTATTGAATCGGTGCTAAAACAGTAATAAAGTCGAAATGCAAAACAATAAAAATCCTAAAATTAATAAGAAAATCGATACAAATTTAATAAACTTAATGACACCAGATTACAAAAATAGAGATCTGAAAGAGACACGTTAGTGACAGATTCCTTACCTTAGAATATCCCCAGGCGTCAGGCTGGATCCGGAAAGTTTTTTGCGTAGCAGTACCCTTGCGCGTCGGTAGGCGGCGTCGTGCGGCTCCGCGTCCGTCGTCGGTGTCGTGATCGCCGGGATGACGTCGCGGGCACTACTTAGACGCCGCCCCTGCGCGCTGACGTTAGTTCTTCTTTTTCCGCGCCAGTAAGCGCAGATCCGGGAAGAGCAGTGCCCTAGTCAATTTTTGACTAAATTTTTGGTGATTTTTTTCATTGTTTCTTTTCGAGTCTTCTCGACTCCTAGGTGTCGGTAGGGATGCCCGGCTTCAAGCCATGCGACGTCTGTGGTCGAATGATGTCGATCACAGACCCGCACTTAGTGTCTCTACTGTCTCGGCCGAGACCACGACACGAAGTCGTGCCCTGACTGCCGTAAATTACACCCGAAGGCTTTGCGAGAGCGGTCTCGAAAGCTCCTCGAGGTCCGGCAGTCGGCTCCGCGCCGCACCAAGCCCCGGTCCCGTGAGAGGTCGAGGGGCCGGTCGCGGAGCCCCCGCCGGTCGTCGGAGTCCAAGTCTTCGCACTCCTCGGGTAAGTCGAAGCACAAAAAGTCTAAGAAGCATCATCGCTCTAAGACTTCGCCTCGCCGGTCTCGCGGCTCGGCTGAGGCCCCTGTCGGCACCGTCCCCGCGGCCCCGGACGTGCCTGTAGAGCCGCCCCCGCATTACCCGTCCTTTCCGGGTTCGGGGGCGACTCCGGCCCAAATACAGGAATTCCTGTCGGCCATGGCCCGCCTCTTCGAGCCTCAAGGTCCCTCCGGTGCGCCTTCGGGCCCCGCGGGCCCTGATGGGGTTGATCCGGCGTCGCCGACGACTCCGGTCCCGGCGTCGCCGACGACTCCGGTCCCGGCGTCGCCTACGACTCCGGTCCCGGCGTCGCCTGTCCCGCCAGCCTTGATCCCGGCCTCGGCTCCGGCCTCGATCCCGGCTCCGGTGGTACCGCAACTCCCATCGATGCCAGTTGACCTAACCACGCCGGCGCCGATGTCCCCGGTGCCGTTCCTGACGCCGCCCGGGGCTCCGGGCGGTGTCGTTCCCCGGTTCTCTCCGGAGCCGAACCGATGTCGCTCGACGCCGGCTCCGATGAGACCTTGGGTCCCAGATGTCCCTCCTCCTCCATATTTTGAACCAGAGGAGGACCAGGAGAGCTGGGAGGGGTCGGAAGACCCTCTCACACAGCAGTGTGAGTATGATCAGGACTGGGCAGAGGAACTTGGGGATGCCAGTGGTCTAGACACTTCCCCTGACACTGGCATGCTGTCTCCTCCCGTGGCTACGGAGGAGGGAGCAAATTTCGCAACGGGGTTGCGTAGAGCAGCTGGAGCCTTGCACCTCCAATTGCCTACTGTGGCTGTCAGGACTAATCTCCTGGAGGAAGTGCTTCAGCCGGCAGCTTCCTCATCGGAGACTGCTGCCGTTTAATGATGCACTGTCTGACGTTCTTTTGGGCACCTGGTCCAAGCCCACCACAGGGGCTCCTGTGGATAGGAACGTGGCCCGACGCCATCGCCCTGCTCCGGGCGACCCCTTGTTTCTCTCTCAACATCCCACCCCGAGAGCTTGGTTGTCCAAGCCTCTGCCTCCCAAACCGCCTTCCCTACCGCCCCTCCGGATAGGGAATCCAAACGCCTGGACCAATTTGGGAAGAAGGCTTTTCTTCCTCCAGTGCTGGCTTGGGGTCCGTCAAAACCGCTTGCCTTTTGGGCCGATATACCCACTCCCTGTGGGATTCGGTGGCGGCTGTTTTGCCCCAGTGTTCTGAGGAGGTCCAGACACTGCTTACCCGCACCATTGCGGAAGGTAGGGATGCGGCAAAGTACACCATACGTTGTGGCCTTGATACAGCCGACTCGCTGGGCAGTTCGCTTGCAACGACGGTGGCGCTGCGTCGCCACGCCTGGCTGAGAACAACTGGTTTCTCGGGTGATGTCCAGAATACACTCATGGACATGCCCTTTGATGGAGTCGGTCTTTTTGGTTCCAAAGCAGACCATGCGCTGGAGTGTTTTAAGGACTCACGGGCTACTGCCAAGTCCCTGGGCCTTTCTGTTGTGCGCCCTCCGCTAACCTCTGCTTTTCACCCCTTTCGTGGCCACGGAAGGGGCGCCCAGTCACGTCCGCTGCCCAGCCACCGGCCCGCGCAGCAAGCGTCTTCGCGTGGCCGAGGACGTGGCTACCGCCGTGGCGGTTCGGGCAACCAGCGTGCGGGTCAGGCCACCAACTCCGCCCCGTCCGCGGCCTCCAAGCCCTCCTAGTCCCTCCTTTCAGGTGCACAGCACGCCAGTAGGGGGCAGGGTCTGCCATCACCTTCACCACTGGCGTGCCATCACATCGGACAGGTGGGTCTTGGACATTGTCCGAAGGGGCTATTCCCTCCCCTTCGAGACCACCCCCCAGCCATGCCACCTCAATTCCACAGCATGTCAGGGGATCACTTGGTGCTTCTGCAGAAGGAAGTCACGGCCCTCTTGGCCAAGAGGGCCATCGAGCATGTTCCGACCCCAGAAGTAGGACGTGGTTGCTACTCCCACTACTTTCTGGTGCCCAAAAAGGACAAGGAGGACATGCGTCCTATCTTAGACCTCCGGAACGTCAATCGCTTCCTCCGGAAGAAGAAGTTCAAGATGCTCACCCTAGCTCAGGTCTTGACTGCCCTCGACCCTGGAGACTGGTTGGTAGCGTTGGACTTGCAGGACGCTTATTTCCACATCCCCGTCCTGCCGGCCCACCGGCGTTACCTTCGGTTCACGGTAGGCCTTGAGCATTTTCAGTTCACCGTGCTCCCCTTTGGCCTTACAAGTGCCCCTCTGGTGTTCACGAAAGTGATGGCGGTGGTCGCAGCTCATCTGCGCCGGGCAGGGGTTCCAGTCTTCCCCTACCTCGACGACTGGCTGCTGAAGGCGGGCTCGTCCCAGGCAGTCGTCTCCCACCTCCAGACTACGGCCGAACTCCTGCAGTCGCTGGGGTTCTCCATCAATGTGCCGAAGTCGCATCTGATTCCTTCTCCACAGCTCCTTTTCATCGGAGCAGTTCTGGACACGACGCAGTTTCGGGCCTATCCTCCCGAACGACGAGTCCGGGATATTCAGGCTATGATTCCGATCTTTCAGCCTTTGTCCTGGGTTTCGGTACGGATGACGCTGAGGCTGCTGGGCCTCATGGCCTCCTGCATCCTGCTGGTCGATCATGCCAGATGGCATATGCGGGCTCTGCAGTGGGACCTGAAGTTCCAGTGGGCGCAGCACCAGGGCAACCTGTCCGATCACGTCCAGATCTCGGAGGGGCTGCAAAACAGTTGCAGTGGTGGCTCTCGAACCGGCAATGGGTCATGGGCAGATCCCTCTCCTTTCCCCAGCCAGAGCACACAGTTGTGACGGACGCGTCCCTTCTGGGATGGGGCGGTCACATGGGAGAGGCGGAGATCAGAGGCCTCTGGTCTCCGGCGGAGTCCCGGCTCCATATCAACCTTCTGGAGCTCCGGGCGATCCGACTTGCACTCAAGGCATTCCTTCCCTCTGTCAAAGGGAAGTTAGTGCAGGTGTTCACAGACAACACCACCGCCATGTGGTACTGCAACAAACAAGGCGGGTGGGGTCGTGGACCCTCTGTCAGGAGGCTCTGCGCCTCTGGACATGGCTGGAACATCAGGGCATGTTCCTGATGGTTCAACACCTGGCAGGTTCCCTGAACGCCAGGGCGGACGAACTCAGCCGCAGGTGCATGATGGATCACGAATGGCGTCTTCACTCGGAATTGGCGCAAGGACTCTTTCTGTAGTGGGGAGAGCCTTGGTTAGATCTATTCGCCACCGAAGAGAACGCGCAATGTCATCAGTTCTGCGCGTTGGAATTTCCAAGGCGGCACTCGCTCGGCGACGCTTTCGTCGCGTGTGGAGTTGCGGACTGTTGTACGCCTTTCCGCCTATACCACTTCTACCCAGAGTGTTGAAGAAGATTCGGCACGACCGGGCCCAAGTCATCCTTGTGGCTCCGGACTGGGCTCGAAGAGTTTGGTATCCCGAGCTACTCAGTATGAGCGTCGATCCCCCGATCCGTCTGCCTCTTCGGGAGGATCTTCTGTCGCAGCAGCAGGGGACGGTCCTCCACCCGAACCTGTCCAGCCTCCACCTGCTTGCGTGGAGATTGAGCGGCGGCAGTTGATTCCTTTCGACTTGCCTCCCGAAGTTTGTGATGTGATTCTGGCAGCCAGGCGTCCCTCCACTAAGGTGGTATACGCCTGCAGGTGGAACAAGTTTGTGGCATGGTGCACAGCAAAGGCTGTGAATCCCTCTCTGCCCCTCTTTCTGAGGTTCTTCTGTTCCTTCTTTCCCTGGCCCAACAGGGTTCTGCCCTGGGTACCATCAAGGGCTATCTTTGTGCCATCTCGGCCTTCCTCAGGCTTCCTGATCAGCCCTCCCTTTTCAAGTCCCCTGTTGTTAACAGGTTCCTAAAAGGCATTACACACCTCTTCCCTCCTGTTCCGTTTGTGATGCCTCAGTGGGACTTGAACTTGGTTCTTACCTTTCTCATGTGCGCTCCCTTTGAGCCTCTACATAACTGTCCTTTTCGTCTTCTGACTCTGAAGACAGCCTTTCTGGTGGCCATCACCTCCGCTCGGCGGGTGAGTGAGCTCCAGGCTCTATCATGCAAACCTCCCTTTCTGTCTGTCCATCCAGACAAGGTTGTTCTTAGGACGCGTCCGTCCTTCTTGCCAAAGTTGGTTACTGCCTTCCACATTGGGCAGACCATCACTTTGCCGACCTTCTTTCCGCCTCCGCATCCTTCCAGAGAGGCTCCACCGTCTGGACCCAAAACGTGCGCTTTCCTTTTATATCAAACGCACACAACACTTCCGGGTGGATGACCAGCTCTTTGTTGGCTACGTGGGCGCCAAAAAAGGTCGGGCGGTGCACAAGAGAACCATCTCCCGCTGGGTAACCTTGTGTATCAAAGCCTGCTATTCTTTGGCTAAGAAGGAGCCTCCTGTTGGGCTGCGTGCCCATTCCACCAGGGCAACGGCTGCTACCACGGCTTTGGGCCGCGGTGTTCCGCTGCAGGATATCTGTCAGGCAGCTACGTGGGCCTCGCTGCACACGTTTACAAAGCATTACTGCCTTGACAGTCAGGTCCGGAGGGACGGCTTCTTTGGCCGTTCTGTCCTCCAGGACTTCCTTGTCTGATCTTTGTTCGCAGACCCACCACCGGGGTTGGTATTGCTGGGGTATCTATTCTAAGGTAAGGAATCTGTCACTAACGTGTCTCTTTCAGATGCACAAGTTACTAACTTGTGTAACGATATATCTGTAAGAGACCGTAGTTAGTGACAGATTCCTTACCGCCCTACCCATCCTCCTCGTTCTGCGAACTGATTTCTAGGGTTAAGGACATCCCTTTCAGGGCCCTAGTATTTTTGAGACACCTATGTCAGCTTCGTTCATGGCTCTGCGTTCCTGGTGCGGAAAGTCATGTACAGAACTGACGGCAGCGCGCAGGGGCGGCGTCTAAGTACTGCCCGCGACGTCATCCCGGCGATCACGCCGACGACGGACGCGGAGCCGCACAACGCCGCCTACCGACGCGCAAGGGTACTGCTACGCAAAAAACTTTCCGGATCAAGCCTGACGCCTGGGGATATTCTAAGGTAAGGAATCTGTCACTAACTAATGTCTCTTACAGATATATCGTTACACAAGTTAGTAACTTGTGCTACAGGGAAATCGCAAACATGAATTTTAAAGTTAAGTAGAAATAGTGGCAAGCAGTACAAAGTGCCAGTCATAGTCAATGCTTGCGATAGAATAGGACATAGGAGCAATTTGATGCTAATTGCAACGGAGCGCGGGTCTAATACACTTACCAGATTTGTCCTGGTCAAAGATTTTACCTTCTGACTTTAGTGCTTTAAGTTCCAATCCACCACATGAGTACACTTTTAAAGCCCTCAGAACCCCAGGGAAGGCACTTGGAGGCTCATAGGGTGGCAGGCAGAAGCCAACAGGAAGGTCCAGTTGCCACTATTCAGGTGGGCAGTTGCAGGAACAATCCTCTTGTAGCTTCTCTGTGGCTTTAACAGGAGGTCAGGCTTATGACCCCCTTGAATCCACTTTGTCGTAGGTAGAAGGGGCAGAGCAGGTCTAGTCTTCTAGGCTCAGGCCTCAAATAGCAGATTCAGTCCTCTTCTATTTGCCTCGGGTCAAGGATTGTTCTGCGGAGGGTATTGTGGGTGACACATTTATGCCTGGCACCTGCCTATGGGTGGGGGCATCTGCTGGCCATTCCCTAACCAAGTAGATAAAAGATCCCAGTGGTGACCCTACCCACTTTTGCAGCACTTGTTGTGGGTTTTAATGTAAACTATCTCTCAGCACCCCCCCCTCTCCCTAAATCCAACATGGCAGTACCTTTTTCTTTCTGGTCGGAGCACCCTCTGCTCACCCAGAGATGTGGGTATGGAAATGGCCACTCTAAGTCAGTTCTGGGGCAGCGCCCCACCCCACAGGGATTGGTGCCTATCTGACGTAGAAGGAGAATAGAGGGGCAGGCCCAGGTGTGAGCAGCAGGGTAGTCCTCCTTTGAACTTAATCAAGTACCTGGGCACAGCCCAAGGCCATCCTGCCAAGGGAAGGACACCATCTCCCCACACTCAGATGTGTATCCCTGTCCTATGAGCAGTCCACATCTCACTACAGCAGAGTAATCAGCTGACGGTTGGAATACTTACAAAAAAGACCTTGGACGCTTTAGGAAGTGGAAAGCTATTTTATCTAAAAATACCTTTTCCATAATAGTTAGACAAAAATTAAATTTAATGGTAGTCTAACTATTAAAGAGTCCTTGAAATATTTCTCTAGCTGTTTCCATCCCAAAATTAGCATAATTAGGTGTAATAATGTAATCCAGTGTTTCTCTATGGAAGCAGCCTGCCTTGCCAAATACCTTTTACTCTTTCCGTGCAAAGGCATGCTCTGCCAGGCTATAATGGTAGGCCTGGGGTCGGGTTTCTTGTGTCTCACTGGTGACATTTAATTTATAGGCCGTGGATACACTTAGTACCTTATACTTGGGACCTTTGGGTAAGTAAATGAGCTAATCAGGTGTGTACGAACTTCATGTTTAGAGGGGGAGCACATGCACCTTACCACAGGTTAGCAGGGGTAAGGTGTACATAGTTCAAGGCCAGAGAAACCAGGCAAGGCAAAAATATGGAAGGAATACCATGCAATAAATTGTAATTTCCAACACGGGTCCCCGCCAGCAAAAGGCAGGGAGAACTACCCACCCTCAGGAGAGTTCTCATCGCTTAGGCAGAAAAACCTGGAAAGACCATCGGCATTGGTGTAGCGAGCTCGGTGGTGCTCCACCATGAAGTCCATACCCTGTAGGGAGATGGACAACCTCAACAGTTTAGGTTTCTCTCACGGCATTTGCATCAGCCATCTGAAGGGTCTGTGGTCTGTCTAAACCCAGAAATGTGTCTCAAACAGATGTGGTCTCTGTTTCTTCAGTGCCTAGACCACTGCTAATTCCTCCCTCTTAATTCACTCCACCTTTGTTCCCCTGCAGTAACCGCCTGCTGATGAAGGCTACAAGCTGTTCCAGGCTCCCATCATTCAGCTGTGAGAGAACAGCCTTGCCCTATGCCCTGAACTATCTGTCGGCATGAGGAACTCTTATGAGAAGTCAGATGCATTGAACACTAGTGCTGAACACATGGCTTTCTTCAAGGTGTCAAAGGCTTTTTGGCATGCCTCTGTCCAGACCACCTTTTTAGGCTGCTTCTTTGGAAGTCTGCTCTGTTAAGGTGCAATTCCTCTTGACAAAATGTCCTATAATATCTAGTGAAGCCTAAGACTGCTCTCCCTTCAGTCTGAGTCTTGGGAGGCTCCCAAGCCAGAATTGTCTGAATCTTAGGATGTAAAGGTTGTACATGGCCCCCGCCAGCTTGGTGGCCTAAGTTCATCAGAGAGCCCTTCCCTATTTGGCACTTACTGGCCTTGCTAATCCTGCCTGTTTTAGGGCCTGGAACACTTATTTTCGGTGTTCCATGTGGTCACCCAGTTGGCGCTGAAGACCATAATGTCATGCAGGTAGGCTTTACTGACGTTTTCCAGTCCAGCTAGGACCCAGTTGGCCAACCTCTGGAAGGTGGCAGGGGCATCACTTTAAATTGAATTTGCCCCTCTGGAGTGTAGAATGGTGGCCTGTCCTTGGCCACCTTAGTTAGGATAATCTGCCAGTGCCCTGAGGTCAAATCAAATGTGCTCAGGAACCTGGCAGGCATCAACCGATCAATGAGCAGATCAGCCCAGAGGATAGGGTGAGCACCAGTCTTGGAGTCTGAATAGTAGCCTCTACAGTCCACTCAGAAGCTCAGTTCTGGGGTGGTACCAGTACCACTGGGCTGTACCAGGGACTGCAGGAGTGCTCAATCACACCCACCTTCAGCATCTTAGAAACCTCCTCTTTGATGCTGGCTCTCTGCTTGTCAGACAACCTGTAGAACAAGTTACTTATTTTTTTATGAATGTGGTTTCTCTTAGAGACTATCTAGTCACAGATTCCTCACCTTTTTGATATTTGGACCACAAACACCCTGGATGGCCCAGGCGCCTTCCTTCCTGGGGACATAGCTCATCTTGTCTGCTTTCTCAAGAGCGATAAGGTATCCCTCCTCGTACTGGGCATGTTTTTCCACAAGCTAGCACCCCAGTCCTTCTCTGGGACTCTTCCTACACAAGGCCACCTCATACCACTTGTCTATCATCTTCCACCCTAAAGCTAGGCGTCAGTTTGTGGGTATGTGGATCCTTTTACCTCCTCTAGGCACTTCCTTGTTGCTGACACCATCCTCACTGGACTCTGAGATCCTCTTTGCCTTCAGGTCCAGTTCTTTCTGGCTGATTTCATGAGCCTGCAAGGCCTTTCTCTCTTCTAAAGCCACAACTAGTTTATTCTCTTTCAGCGCAAAGGTAGCCAATAGTCGCTTAAGGTTTCTCTCTGCTTGCCTGTCCTCTAACACTGAATGGGTCAATTTGTGAGAAGTCACACTGTTCTAGATAATGCAGGTGATGTGGATCCCATGGCCACCTCCTCCACTAGCGCTGTGGCTGCTACAAGGCTCACAACATAGGTTCACTAGTACTAATTGCCCCAAGCCGTTGTTACCTGCTCCATTTAGAGAACTTTGCTGCTAGATGCGCAAATATACAAGTTTAAGCTCTGTCCAAATAGCTCCAAAACAGGCAAATTCAATTGATTCTCCTCTTTCTCTTCTATTTCTTCTTCATCCTCTGCTCCATGATCCTCTTCTGTGTGGTGGACTGTAGCATGCAGACTTCTTCCCATGCTATTAGGGCCATCTGGAGGTCCAGCATCTTGGATCCTTTTGTTAGCCTCAGCCCTCTCTCCTTCACCTCTTCAGTTCTGCCATGCAAAGTTTCTCAGTGCAGCTCAGATTCAGTTCCATCCTTTCAAACTTCACATGTGCAAAATTGAATTGGGGGGGGGTTAGGAATGGACTTTAGGGACTACATTTAAAAAAAAAAAAAGAATAAAAAAATTGATTTTGATGTTGGATTATAAAAAGGGATTTTTGGTTTCAACTAAAATCAATAAATCCTTTTATAAAGCTGTGCAAATCACCTTTGATGGTCTCAAGGTGCTGGAGTTGCTAACTGCTTCTTGGTGCTCTGCTCATTTAAACAGCCAGGTCTAGAGTCCTTTCCTGAATTCCCAGAGTGATGAGGCGGTCGTGGGGTGCAGAGTAAGGTTGTTCCAAGCTTTGGCTGCCAGGTGTGAGAAGGAGCGTCCTCCGCTGTTGCCTTTGTGGATCCGTGGGGTGTCTTTGAGGAAGAGGGAGGCAAATCGTAGGTGTCCGGTTGGTTAGTGGAAGACCATGCTTTTTTTTAATGCATACTGGTCCTTCATTGTGCAGGGCTTTGTATGCATGGGTCAACATTTTGAACTGGCATCTCTTCTGGATCAGAGCTATTGTCGCTTCTTTAGGTGCTATGTGATGTGGGTTCGTCTAAGGAGATCAAGGATGAGTCTTACCGCTGAGTTTTGTATTGTCTTTAGTCTCTCCAGGAAGCACGTGGTGATTCCTACGTAGAGTGTGTTCCCATAGTCCAGTCTGCTGGTGACGAGGGCCTGCTTAACAGTCCTGGTGTTGACTGGCAGCCACTTGAAGATCTTGCGCAGCATGTGTAGGGCGTGGAAGCAGTCAGATGAGACTGCGTTAACCGGTTTCTTCATGCATAGCATGCTGTCCAAGATGATGCAGAGGTTGCGGGCGTGGTATGGGCAGAGTTCAGCAGGCCACCATGCGTCGTTCCATGGTGAGGTGGTGTTCCTAAAGATAAACACTTCCGTGTTGTCCGAGTTGAGCTTGAGACAGTTGTCCTTCATCCAGTCTGCAACATTCATTATAGATCTGTGGAAGTTGGCTCTGGTGGTGGAGGGGTCTTCTGACAGTGAGAGAATGAGCTGGGTGTTGGTGGAGGAGATGATGTTGAATCCATGCGATCTGACGGTGTTGGGCGAGGGGGGGGGGCGGCTTCATGTATGTGTTGAAGAGGGTGGTGCTGGGGGACTATCCGTGTGGGGGGCACTGCAGATGATCTTCTTGGGTCCTGAGGTGAATGGTGGGAGACAGATTCTCTGGGTTCTTCCGGTGAGGTGGTCCATTTTAGGGCGTCACCCTGGATTCCGATGTGGTGGAGCCTGTTGATCAAGATGTGAGATGGTGTCGAAGGCGGCTGACAGGCCTAGGAGGATGAGGGCTGCTGTTTCGCTGCTGTCCAGGAGCGCCATGATGTTATCGGCAATCAGGGCTGCCTCTGTGCTGTGATTGGCTCGGAATCCGGATTTAGAGGGATGCAGGAGGTTGTTACATTTCCAGGTGTTTGGTGAGTTGCTGGTTAATTGCCTTCTTGAGGACCTTGGCTGGAAAGAGGAGCAGGGAGATGGGTCTCTAGTTCTTTGGTTTTGTTGGGTCGGTGGTTGGTTTCTTCAGGATGGGTCTTCAGAGTGTTTCCAGTCCTCAGGGAAGGAGGCTGAGGTGATGGAGGTATTCAGGACTTTCTTGAGCTTGTTGCCAATCGTCTTGCTCCAGAGGTTGACAACATGGTGGGGACAGGGGTCCGTGGGTGCTCCTGAGTGCACATAATTTATGATGGAGATAATAGCTTAAGTTGTGAGAGCATCCCAATGGATGAGCAGGTGTTTAGGGCTTGTGTTCGTGGGTGTGAGCAGGGTGCTGCTGTTGGCGGCGAGGGGTTCGGGTTTGCAGTTTTCGTAGATGACTGAGATCTTTTAGTGGATCACTGTGTGGTATTGCGAAACAAAAGTCCTGGATCCTACTACTGACACCAATGTAAGAAACTGGGTTATAAGTTGAAGAGAGTAAGTACCCACTGTTGGACTTGGCCCTTTTTCCCAGAAATTTTTCGTTTTTCCCCTAGCCGTTTTACCATGTGTGAAACTCACTCACTCAAGATGGCTGCCACAGGCCCCTGCTACTGCAGAGGGGCCTTACACGCATACACACTAGTAGCCAGGGTCAGGCTGGGACATAGGGATACAGTATCCATTCCGTCCCCGCCTCTGGGCCACATAGCCAGGCATGTAGAAGGTTCCAGAACCTTCCGGGCTGTGGGAGGAGTTATGTTTTGCCGCCTTTGGGAGAGTCACCTGACCTAGGAGTATAAAAGGCTTGGAGGGAAAACTTTTTAGTCAGTTGGAGACAGTTGATGAGGCACCACTGAACCTGGGAGAACCTCCGCCGGAGTATAGGCTTTAGGGCCTAGGGGGGAGACCTACACTACTGCTGCTAACAGGGCTGAGGCCCTGCTGGAGTAAGATAGCTGAGGAACGCCCACCACCCACTGACCTTGCCCAGTGTGAGGGGACCCAGGGAACCACCTTCAGCGTGCAGGGAGGAACATCAAGCACTCCCAGACCACCAACACATTCCTCCCCCCCCCCCCCCCCCCCCATGACAAGAAACTTCTGACAAGAAACTCTGACAAGAAACTTATACTAAGGAACTTCTGACAAGAAACTCATCACCAGAAGCGCCTAAGAAGCAACTAAGCTGGAGCAGTCGCAAGACGCCTTAATTTGAGGAGGCCTGACCGTCCAGCCGGGCCTGAAGCCTAAACTGCCCAACTGGGGATCACCAGGTAAAGCGCCGTACCCTGAAGCGCTAGACCTTCACCCCCTCACTATTCCTGCCTACTACTGGGCTGCCCCCAAGTACTTTTCCAGTCAGCCCTGCCCACAGGCTGCTGGTGCGTCCTGCATTCTGACCCCCCTCAGGTCACTGACCTTGTGTGGAGATCACCGCCGCGGCGGCCGCCGCCTGAGGAGAGGCACCGTGTGGTGAGGTGCGCCGTCGCGCCCTCACCGGAGGAAGCGCTGAGGTGAGGGAAGCCCCTCAGGTGTGTGTGGTGAGGTGCGCCGTCCGCGCCCTCACCGAAGCCTCCAAAGACTTGCCCCTGGGCCCTCATCGCCGCCGTCGCGGCCGAAGAATTGTCCCCGCCGCCGTCGCGGCCCAAGAAATCGCCAGCGCGATCACCAGCGAGGCCTCCAGGCGACGCCGTTGCCGAGCAACCGGGGTCGCCGGGCATGACCCCAGCAAGGCCGCGCAACGATTGGGCGCAGGCCCCGGTCACGCCCCCAGCGCCGACGGAAGCCCGGGAAGAGCCCCGGCAGGGCAGAAGGAGACGGGGAGCCGGCCGGAGAGGACTGCCGGCTCCCGCTCCCTTCTCCCGCAACCCTGAGCCCGTGCACTTACCCTACCTGATCTCGGGGGCCGGAGGAAGGTGATCCCGGCCCCCGCAACGTCCCGCTCCCAGTCCCGGAAGCCCGCAACGTGCCGTGCAGTCATACCCTGATCCCGGGGGCCGGAGTAAGGTGATACCGGCCCCCGCAACGACCAGCCAGTCCGGCCTGAAGGCCGAGGTACCCCTACCGGGCCCCGCCCTCCAGAACACGGGCCGGGCCTGGGAGTGCCAGTCGCCCTGAAGCGCGACCAACGACCAACACAACAGGTGAGCCCAGGAGGCCCCTAGGGCCCACAAAACGCCACTGGGGCCGGGGGCCACCATTAACCCCATAATTACTTGTGCAAACTTTCCCCATGAGGCGAGGCCCCGGAGAGGAGTGGGCCTAGCCTAGAGTTAACCCCTAAGGGTCATAGAAGCCCCAGGATACTGGACATGTCGAGGGTTCCCTACAGTATTTAATAACTTATTGCAGATGCCTATTGTAATTACTGCCTAGGCCATGCTTTTAACTGCGAAGTCTTTTACCACAGGGGGAAAGTATTTAATTGAATTGAGTTGAAGTGTTTTATGTTACAGGTGTACTGGAATTGCGACGCCCACTGTACTGAATGTGGGCGCGCCTAGATTAATGCAGGCCTATTTAAATGTAAAGTGAAAAGCCTTCTTTTAAGTAATTGAATATGCTAAAGTGAACTGCATGTCTAGGCCCCTGTTTTATTAACGTACCTTGAGATCATTATTAAGTGCTACGTGTAGGAGATAATTCCTGCGGCCTCTTAGTGGCCTACAATGTTGATGAGCTATGATGCTTTATTTAAAATGTGCACCAATTGAGTAATGCAATGAATTTGAATGTAGATCTGAATTAATCTGCCTCATCTAATGCCAACTTAATTTATTTATAAAAGATCTTGATTTTAAATACAAAAGCCTGGTGTGGTGTCATGTTATTGCGTTCGCATTTCTGAGTCAAAGTAAGAGTGTGCTGCACAACTGCCTTACACATTGCCTTCGCGTGCTTTCCCGCTTCGCGTCATGCTACCGTGGCGGACTCGGTACACCCGGTTCCAACATTTGGTGTTCAGCGGTTGGATAAGGACTGGTGCTTGTGCAGCATCCTACAGTGACTCAGTGTGCGCCGCAATTAGACACCTATTGTAATGAAAGTGCTAGGAATTCTATGGTAGTTGCCGATTGTGTACATTCCTGCGTTAGACCTGTTACCTACAGTTTAGAACCCCTTCCTTAAATTGTCTGGGACCCCACCTAGGAGGATGGAGTTTGAGTTAGCCAACCTAGAAAGGTATACGGTGACACAGCTCAAGGAGTTCTGCCTAGAGAGGGGGGTGGCCGTCAAGCGAGGCGCCAGGAGAGGTGCTTCAGAAAGCTTTGAGGGCATGGGTAATGGCCCACCCGGAGGGAAGAGGGGATGAGGAGCAGGGGGAGGCAGACAACCCAGGAGAACTGGACCTACTGCACATTGATGTTAGCGAGAATGTGTTGCCAGGAAGATGTTCCAGGGCAGGCAGTAGTGCGTCAGGGGGAAGTTTGTCGCCAGAGGAATTTGAGGACAGAAGGGAGCAAAGGCAATTAACATTAGAACTTGCTAGGATGGAAAGAGAAGGAGAACACGCAAGGCTAGCCATGGAGGAAAGGAAGCTTGTACATGAGCTTAGCCTGAAGGAACTAGAGCTCCGGACCTTGCAGATGGAGATGCAGGGCAAAGTGAATGGTGGCAGCGTACCTGCTGGGGTTCCACAGGAGCCCGAATTTTATCTACCAAGAGAGGTGATAGCCAGTTTGGGGAGTGATCCTGAAGGGAGTGGTGCAGGGATCTTCCAACCCAGCGAGGTGGGAGAGGTGGAGAATAGCCCAGCTAGGTCCCAGGATAGTGAGCGGGTTGTAGGGCCTCACATCCTATCCATAGGAAGGAGTGAGACGGGGAGGTGTCCCGAGGTGCCCCAACCGCAGTCTCAGGGCCTGGAGAGTTCCATAAGGGAACCCCAGGTTGGGAGCCTAGGCTGTCCCGATGGGCCATCGATGGTAGGGGATCCCCCAGTGACAGGAGAACCCGAAGCGTATGTATTCAGAGCTCCAGGGGTCTGCCCAGCCACAGGATTTAGATCCTGGGTTGGGGTGCCAGGTTCAGGGGCTGCCTGATCTGGCGGGAGGGACGTCTGTAAGCAGTGTCCCTCCGGAGCTGACTCCCAGGGGTGCTTCTCCAGGTGGGAGAGTGCTGAACTCTGGGAGGGGGTGCAGAGGAAGGGAGGACTCTCCTCTGGCACCGGGGCAACCTAAGGGTTTAGACCCTGGGTTGGTGGATCGGATACAGGGTCATGGCCCTGGAAGAGTGAGAGAGTGGTGGTCTGAGGGTGCCCCGCATAGGAGGAGAGGGCGGAACCCCAGAAGGAGAGGTAGGGGGAGGAGAGCCTCGCCCCTGACTGCTGGTCAGCCTGAGGGTGCAGACCCCAGGTGGGTGGACCAGTGGCAGTTTGGAACTGCAAGGAGGAGGAGGAGAGTGGTAAACGGGTACTACGGGCCTGGGGCTACTGCCCCCTGCTTTGTGAGACCGCAAGGGCCAGAGACATCTGGACGGCCTAGCGCCCGGTCCTGGCTGCAGCCAATTAGGGAGCGCCAGTGGGGTGGCTTCGTTGGTCCAGGGAGGTTTGAGAGAGGGAACCACCGGGTTCCAGAGTGGAGAAGGACCTGCAGGACCTTCCTGCAGCTGGGGAAAGGCCTGCGTCCAAGTTTTCTCGCCCGAAGCAGGGAAGCCCATCAAGGCATTGATCGGTCTACCCTGGCTTTTGGTTGGGAGGGAGTTGTGTTGGACTTGGCCCTTTTTCCCAGAAATGTTTCGTTTTCCCCCTAGCCGTTTTACCATGTGTGAAACTCACTCAGTCAAGATGGCTGCCACAGGCCCCTGCTACTGCAGAGGGGCCTTACACGCATACACACTAGTAGCCAGGGTCAGGCTGGGACATAGGGATACAGTATCCATTCCGTCCCCGCCTCTGGGCCACATAGCCAGGCATGTAGAAGGTTCCAGAACCTTCCGGGCTGTGGGAGGAGTTATGTTTTGCCGCCTTTGGGAGAGTCACCTGACCTAGGAGTATAAAAGGCTTGGAGGGAAAACTTTTTAGTCAGTTGGAGACAGTTGATGAGGCACCACTGAACCTGGGAGAACCTCCGCCGGAGTATAGGCTTTAGGGTCTAGGGGGGGGAGACCTACACTACTGCTGCTGACAGGGCTGAGGCCCTACTGTAGTAAGATAGCTGAGGAACGCCCACCACCCACTGACCTTGCCCAGTGTGAGGGGACCCAGGGAACCACCTTCAGCGTGCAGGGAGGAACATCAAGCACTCCCAGACCAACAACTCATTTCCCCCCTCATGACAAGAAACTTCTGACAAGAAACTCTGACAAGAAACTTATACTAAGGCACTTCTGACAAGAAACTCATCACCAGAAGCGCCTAAGAAGCAACCAAGCTGGAGCAGTCGCAAGTCGCCTTAATTTGAGGAGGCCTGACCGTCCAGCCAGGCCTGAAGCCTAAACTGCCCAACTGGGGATCACCAGGTAAAGCGCCGTACCCTGAAGCGCTAGACCTTCACCCCCTCACTATTCCTGCCTACTAGTGGGCTGCCCCAAGTACTTTTCCAGTCAGCCCTGCCCACAGGCTGCTGGTGCGTCCTGCATTCTGTCCCCCCTCAGGTCACTGACCTTGTGTGGAGATCACTGCCGTGGCGGCCGCCGCCTGAGGAGAGGCACCGTGTGGTGAGGTGCGCCGTCGCGCCCTCACCGGAGGAAGCGCTGAGGTGAGGGAAGCCCCTCAGGTGTGTGTGGTGAGGTGCGCCGTCCGCGCCCTCACCGAAGCCTCCAAAGACTTGCCCCTGGGCCCTCATCGCCGCCGTCGCGGCCGAAGAATTGTCCCCGCCGCCGTCGCGGCCCAAGAAATCGCCAGCGCGATCACCAGCGAGGCCTCCAGGCGACGCCGTTGCCGAGCAACCGGGGTCGCCGGGCATGACCCCAGCAAGGCCGCGCAACGATTGGGCGCAGGCCCCGGTCACGCCCCAGCGCCGACGGAAGCCCGGGAAGAGCCCCGGCAGGGCAGAAGGAGACTGGGAGCCGGCCGGAGAGGACTGCCGGCTCCCGCTCCCTTCTCCCGCAACCCTGAGCCCGCGCACTTACCCTACCTGATCCCGGGGGCCGGAGGAAGGTGATCCCGGCCCCCGCAACGTCCCGCTCCCAGTCCCGGAAGCCCGCAACGTGCCGTGCAGTCATACCCTGATCCCGGGGGCCGGAGTAAGGTGATACCGGCCCCCGCAACGACCAGCCAGTCCGGCCTGAAGGCCGAGGTACCCCTACCGGGCCCCGCCCTCCAGAACACGGGCCGGGCCTGGGGGAGTGCCAGTCGCCCTGAAGCGCGACCAACGACCAACACAACAGGTGAGCCCAGGAGGCCCCTAGGGCCCACAAAACGCCACTGGGGCCGGGGGCCACCATTAACCCCATAATTACTTGTGCAAACTTTCCCCATGAGGCGAGGCCCCGGAGAGGAGTGGGCCTAGCCTAGAGTTAACCCCCAAGGGTCATAGAAGCCCCAGGATACTGGACATGTCGAGGGGTTCCCTACAGTATTTAATAACTTATTGCAGATGCCTATTGTAATTACTGCCTAGGCCATGCTTTTAACTGCGAAGTCTTTTACCACAGGGGAAAGTATTTAATTGAATTGAGTTGAAGTGTTTTATGTTACAGGTGTACTGGAATTGCGACGCCCACTGTACTGAATGTGGGGGCGCCTAGATTAATGCAGGCCTATTTAAATGTAAAGTGAAAAGCCTTCTTTTAAGTAATTGAATATGCTAAAGTGAACTGCATGTCTAGGCCCCTGTTTTATTAACGTACCTTGAGATCATTATTAAGTGCTACGTGTAGGAGATAATTCCTGCGGCCTCTTAGTGGCCTACAATGTTGATGAGCTATGATGCTTTATTTAAAATGTGCACCAATTGAGTAATGCAATGAATTTGAATGTAGATCTGAATTAATCTGCCTCATCTAATGCCAACTTAATTTATTTATAAAAGATCTTGATTTTAAATACAAAAGCCTGGTGTGGTGTCATGTTATTGCGTTCGCATTTCTGAGTCAAAGTAAGAGTGTGCTGCACAACTGCCTTACACATTGCCTTCGCGTGCTTTCCCGCTTCGTGCCATGCTACCGTGGCGGACTCGGTAAACCCGGTTCCAACACCCACCTCACGTAATAATCACAAACCTTGCCGGAGGGAAGCCTTAACATCACTAAATAAACCCAGGCTCAACCCCTCTGGTAGCTATGGCACACAGCAGACAGGCTTAACTTGGAGGCAATGTGTAAAGTATTTATACAGTAATAATGACTAAAGATATGAATTTTTAAAGTTTTAAGTAAAAATAGCCCCAAGATGCACAAATTGTCAATGATAGTCAATAGTTGCGGTGGAACGGGATATAGTTTTGCTGAGTACAATGGAGCATGGGTCGGATACACTAACCAGGTTCGTCCTGGTCAAAGATTTTGCCTTCTGACTTTAAGTCCCAATCTTCCGCAGGAGTACATTTCTAAAAAACCTACAGGACCTCTTAAGACTCACAAGGTGGCAGGCAGAAACCAACAGGACTGTCTGGTCCAGATGCAACTGTTCAGTTGGAGGAAAATGCCTCTTGTAGCTTTCACAGTAGGTCTCAGTCTTATGACCCTTGAAGGCCACTTCATTATCATGCTTACCCGAGGGAGATCAGGTCCATTCTTCTAGGCTCTGCTCTGGTCTCAGACAGCAGATTCAGCCCGCTTCTGATATCCCACAGGTCCAGTAGTGTTCTGAGCTATAGGACTCGTTCACTGAATTGGAAGTCACTAAAGTGTAACATGAGTGTTTTGTAGGATGCATGACTAGGTGTGTATGTATTTGGGAGGCCTTGTATGCACCATAATTTGGGGACTGAGGTCCAAGCATCACCATTACCTAGCATTTGAGGTAAATGGAACACCTAATTCAAAGTCCCGCCTTTCAGAGTGACAACAGACCCACAAGTGTTTACAAAATACATACTTCTTGTAGCAGTGCACTTGGGTCGCAGCCAAATTCACATCTCTTTCTGATGGATGTCTGCCTGCAAATTCCTCATCTCTTGAATCACTTCCAGGGTCCAGACAGGATACAGTAAGTTGAAACTGCTCTCTTGCACCAACAAGTGGCATCTCAACTCTAGCTCCGCCTTGATATGATATCATGGAGCCATTCAAGGCACCACCCTGGTACACTAATATGTTCTCCCCCCCCCCATGCTCTTCGATGCAGATCAAAGTTGCTCTCCTGAACATTTCCAAACAAAATATATTGGGGCTTATTTAATACAATTTGACGCAGGGCAGCTCTGCATGTCCATTTGCTGTGCTGCCCTGCGGCAAAAGAAAAGGGCAGGAATGTGCCGTATCTAAGAGATACGGTCCATTCCTGTCCTCTTACACTGCGCTGACGCACAAATGGCTACCTAGTGCCAACACTGGCACCCTTGCACAATGGTGCAAGGGTGCCTGCATTGAAATCAGGTTGTTTTTGTGCAGGAAGGGGCGCCTTCCTTCACAAAAACAACCTTTAAGCCACCCCTGGGGAGGAGTAGGCTTTTGACGCATTCCCAAATTTACAGCATGTTGTAAATCTGGGAATGTATCAAATGCCATGGGTGTTACGTGGGAACACCCACCGAACGTCCATGGCACGCCTCTCTATCGCAATGTGAGGCAACGTAGCGACTTGCGCTGAGTTGCCTCACTCCATATCTACGAGGTCATGAAAAGCCACGCAGGGCAGCTTTACGTGGAATCGTAGATGTGGCTTTTCAGTGTGTGCCATCATTAAAAGTGACGTTCTGGCTGCGCACAGGGCTTGTAAATGTGTCCCATCATTTGCAGTGTTTTTGATATTCTCCCTTACCCTACACCCTGTTGAAAATGTCAAAGATTAAACCATGTCAATCCTGTCATGTAGATACTCCTCTCAGATCAGCACCATGTCTGCTTGTGGTGCCAGGGGCCTAAGCACAACTCCAGGAACTGTGAGCAGTGTGGCCTCATGCATGCTAAGGCTATCCAGTAGCAGGGGGAAAAGCTCTTCATGGTACAGACTTTAGGCATACACCAGGCCCGTTGCAGGTCCTGCCCTTGCTCCTGGTCACCTTTGACTAGCAAAGCCTCCAAGCAGTGTGCTGACAAGCTCTCCAGGAAGAAACACAAGCGGGACGCATTCGGCTTTGTGGAATCACTCCTGCTTGAGAGCACATTGCAGCACACGTGGAAAGATGGAAATTCCTCTAAAGATTGTTTTGAGAATATTCCTGTAACACAGGCACCCTTACACCATGCCAGTGCAAGGAAAGAGCAGAAATGCTCCATATCTTTGAAAAGACGGAGCAGTTCTGCTCTCTCCCACTAATGCAATGCAGCAACTTTGCTTACTTCCTGAAAAGATTAGTAAATATTCTCCTAGATGTCAAAGGGCATTGTATACTTTATGGGCTTTAGTTTATACATTAGGAAAATACGAAAAAAGTCTATCACCTTTTTCCCAGACGCATCTAGGTAATCCTACCTCAACACAGTTTTTACTGAATTTGACCTGCTTTTATGTTAAAGCCACAAAGACTGCATACCACTCCTGTTGGTTAGTCACTGATTTAATGTCATTGAATGTCAGTTTCCCTCGAGAACTTAATAATATGGAGTCCGTGGACACGATTCCCTTGATGAACTCTGAGAGATCAATCTCTGAGGACACAAACACAGAGTACCGCAGAGTTCATGAAATCAGAGAGTAACCAATACCTATGTTCATTAGCGTACAGCCTTGAGAAAGCTGCAAGCTTGCATGTCATTTAAGGAGGCAAAACACGTGTTGGCAGCATAAAGTTACTTGAAGGACAGTAGCATGTCAAAGCACTTCTGGGAAATATAAACAAGCATTTGCAATGCAATAGGTCTCGCATTCACGCAAGTTTGAGCTTTTGTCATTTACAATACTAATAGCTTAAACTCTTGCAAATGCGAGACCTATTGAATTGCAATAAAGGGCCTTCTCGACCCCTTGTTAAATGGTAAATATCAGAGGAAGAGACCGGCCTGCGACGTCTTCAAAGTAGTGATAAATAGTGCAGTGAAGATGTGTAAGTGTTGTAAATTACACAGACACAAAGTGTGAAGTGAGTTACATATGGTCCGAGCGCTAAACACTAACAAAGCGCTCCAACACCTTTCGCACTGTGATTACACTGTCATGGGTCAGGAGAAAGAGCGGGGGGGGCTATTTCCTGCCCTCTCCGTGATCTGAGTGTGCAGTGTGGCACTGGCGGTGGTGGTGGTACTGGCGGTGGTGGTGGTACTGGCGGTGGTGGTGGTGGTACTGGCGGCGGTGGTGGTACTGGCGGTGGTGGTACTGGCGGTGGCGGTACTGGCGGTACTGGCGGTGGTGGTCCTGGTCGATACTGGTGGTGGTGGTGATGGTCCTGGTGGTAGTGCTACTGATGGTGGTGGTACAGGTGGCGGTGGTGATACTGGCGGTGGTACTGGTGGTAGTGGTACTAGTGGTACTGGTGGCGGTAGTGGTGGTGGCAGTACAGGTGGTGGTGGTAGTAGTAGTGGTGGTGGTACTGGTGGTGGTGTTGGTACTGGTGGGGTTGGTGGCACTAGTGGTGGTGGTGGGGTTTGTGGTGGTGCTGGTGGAGGTGGTACTGGTGGGGTTGGTACTGGTGGGGTTGGTACTGGTGGGGTTGGTGGCACTAGTGGTGGTGGTGGTGGTGGTATTGGTGGCACTAGTGGTGGTGGTGGTATTGGTGGTGGTATTGGTGGTGGTGCTGGTGGGGTTGGTGGAGGTACTGGTGGAGGTTGTGGGGGTACTGGTGGAGGTGGTGGTACTGGTGGTGGTGCTGGTACTGGTGGTGGTGGTGCTGGTGGTTCTACTGGTGGTGGTGGTACTGGTGTTGGTACTGATGGGGTTGGTACTGGTGGGGTTGGTGGCACTAGTGGTGGTGGTATTGGTAGTGGTGGAGGTGGTGGTACTGGTAGTGGTGGTACTGGCGGTGGTGGTACTGGCGGTGGTACTGGCGGTGGTGGTGGTACTGGCGGTGGTGGTGGTACTGGCGGTGGTGGTGGTACTGGCGGTGGTATTGGTGGTACTGGTGGTATTGGTGGTAGTGGTGGTGGCGGTACTGGTGGTGGCAGTACTGGTGGTGGTGGCAGTACTGGTGGTGGTGGCAGTACTGGTGGTGGTGGCGGGGCAGTACTGGTGGCGGTACTGGTGGTGGTGGTACTGATGGTCCTGGTGGTAAGGTAGTGGTGGTACTGGTAGCGATGGTGGCACTGGTGGTGGTGGTACTGGTGGTGGTGGTACTGGTGGTGGTGGTACTGGTGGTGGTGGTGGTAGTGGTGGTGGTGGTGGTAGTAGTGGTGGTGGTAGTAGTGGTGCTGGTGGTAGTAGTGGTGGTGGTGGTAGTAGTGGCGGTGGTACTGGTGGCGGTGGTACTGGTGGCGGTGGTACTGGTGGTGGCGGTGGTACTGGTGGTGGTGGTGGTGGTACTGGTGGTGGTGGTGGTACTGGTGGTGGTGGTGGTGGTACTGGCGGTGGTGGTGGTACTGGCGGTGGTGGTCCTGGTGGTAGTGGTACTGGTGGTGGTGGTGGTACAGGTGGCGGTGGTACAGGTGGCGGTGGTACAGGTGGCGGTGGTACAGGTGGCGGTGGTACTGGCGGTGGTGGTACTGGCGGTACTGGTGGCGGTGGTGATACTGGTGGTGGTACTGGTGGTGGTAGTGGTACTGGTGGCGGTAGTGGTGGTGGCGGTACTGGTGGTGTTGGTACTGGTGTGGTTGGTGGCACTAGTGGTGGTATTACTGGTGGTACTGCTGGGGTTGGTGGTACTGTGGTGGTGGTACTGGTGGTGGTGGTACTGGTGGTGGTGGTACTGGTGGAGGTGGTGGAACTGGTGGTGGTGTAGGTGGTGGTACTGGTGGTGGTACTGGTGGTGGTACTAATGGTGGTGGTATTGGTGGTGGTGTAGGTGGTGGTACTAATGGTGGTGGTATTGGTGGTGGTATTGGTGGTGGTATTGGTGGTGGTACTGGTGAAGGTACTGGTGGCGGTACTGGTGGTGGCGGTACTGGTGGAGGTGGTGGTGGTGGTCGTGGTGGTGGTGGTACTGGTGATGGTGGTACTGGTGGTACTAGTGGTGGTGGTACTAGTGGTGGTGGTACTGGTGGAGGTGTAGTGGTGGTGGTGCTGGTGGTACTGGTGCTGGTGGTACTGGTGGTGGTGGTACTGGTGGTAGTGGTACTGGTGGTAGTGGTACTGGTGGTAGTGGTACTGGTGGTGGTGGTACTGGTGGTGGTGGTACTGGTGGTGGTACTGGTGGTGGTGGTGGTGGTGGTGGTGGTGGTGGCGGCACTGGTGGTGGTGGTGGTGGCACTGGTGGTGGTGGCACTGGTGGCGGTGGCACTGGTGGCGGTGGCACTGGTGGCGGTGGCACTGGTGGCGGTGGCACTGGTGGCGGTGTTACTGGTGGCGGTGTTACTGGTGGCGGTGGTACTAGTGGAGGTGGTGGTGGTACTAGTGGAGGTGGTGGTGGTACTAGTGGAGGTGGTGGTACTGGTGGCGGTGGTGGTACTGGTGGCGGTGGTGGTACTGGTGGCGGTGGTGGTACTGGTGGCAGTGGTGGTACTGGTGGCGGTGGTGGTACTGGTGGCGGTGGTGGTACTGGTAGTGGTGGTACTGGTGGTGGTGATAGTGGTGGTGGTGGTACTGTTTTAGGTGGAGGTACTGGTGGTGGTGGTGCTGTTGGTGGTAGTGGTGCTGGTGGTGGTACTGGTGGTGGTACTGGTAGTACTGGTGGTGGTGGTACTGGTGGTGGAGGTACTGGTGGTGGTGGTGGTACTGGTGGTGGTGGTACTGGTGGTGGTGGTAGTGGTGGTGGTAGTGGTACTGGTGGTGGTGGTGGTACTGGTGGTGGTGGTACCGGTGGTGGTGGAGGTGTGGGTACTGGTGGTACTGGTGGTGGTGGTGGTACTGGTGGTGGTGGTACTGGTGGTGGCGGTGGTACTGGTGGGGGTACTGGTGGTGGTGGTGGTGGTACTTGTGGTGATACTGGTGGTGGTAGTGGTACTGGTGGTGGTGGTACTGTTGGTGGTACTGGTGGTGGTACTGGTGGTGGTGCTGGTGGGACTGGTACTGGTGGGACTGGTACTGGTGGGACTGGTACTGGTGGTGGTACTGGTGGTACTGGGGCTGGTGGTGCTGGTGGTGGTGGAAGTGGTGGTGGTGGAAGTGGTGGTGGTGGAAGTGGTGGTGGTACTAGTGCTGGTGGTACTGGTGGTGGTACTGGTGGTGGTGGTACTGGTGATACTGGCGGTGGTGGTACTGGCGGTGGTGGTACTGGCGGTGGTGGTACTTGTGGTGGTGGTACTGCTGGCGGTGGTACTGCTGGCGGTGGTGGTTATATTGGTGGTGGTGGTGATATTAGTGGTGGTGGTCGGGGTGCTGGTAGTGGTGGTAGTATTAGTGGTGGTGGTACTGGTGATGGTGGTACTGGTGGTGGTGGTACTGGTGGTGGTACTGGTGAAAGGTGGTAGTGGTACTGACGGTGGTGGTACTGACGGTGGTGGTACTGGCGGTGGTGGTACTGGCGGTGGTGGTACTGGCAGTGGTGGTACTGGCAGTGGTACTGGTGGTGGCGGTGGCGCTGCTGGTGGCAGTGGTAGTGGTACTAGTGGTACCGGTGGTGGTACTGGTGGTGGTGGCAGTACTGGTGGTGGTACTGGTGGTACGTGTGGTACTGGTGGTACGTGTGGTACTGGTGGTACGTGTGGTACTGGTGGTACGTGTGGTACTGGTGGTACGTGTGGTGGTGGTACTTGTGGTGGTGGTACTTGTGGTGGTGGTGGTGGTACTTGTGGTGGTGGTGGTGGTACTTGTGGTGGTGGTGGTGGTGGTACTGGTGGTGGTGGTGGTACTTGTGGTGGTGGTACTTGTGGTGGTACTTGTGGTGGTACTTGTGGTGGTACTTGTGGTGGTGGAACTGGTGGTGGAACTGGTGGTGGTACTGGTGGTGGTACTGGTGGTGGTACTGGTGGTGGTACTGGTGGTGGTACTGGTATCGGTGGTGGCACTGGTGGTGGTACTGATGGTGGTAGTGTTACTGGTGGTGGTGGTACTGGTGGAGGTGGTGGTACTGGTGGTGGTACTGGTGGAGGTGGTGGTACTGGAGGTGGCGGTGGTGGTACTGGAGGTGGCGGTGGAGGTGGTACTGGTGGAGGTGGTACTGGTGGTGGTGGTACTGGTGGTGGTGGTACTGGTGGTGGTGGTACTGGTGGTGGTGGTACTAGTGGTGGTGGTACTAGTGGTGGTGGTACTACTGGTGGTGGTACTACTGGTGGTACTGCTGTTGGTGATACTGGTGGTGGTGGTACTGGTAGTACTGCTGGTGGTACTAGTGGTGGCGGTGGTGATACTGGCGGTGGTGGTACTTCTGGTACTGGATTGTACTGGTGGTACTGCTGGCGGTGGTGGTAGTGGTGGTGGTGGTACTGTTGGTGGTACTGGTACTGTTGGTGGTACTGGTACTGTTGGTGGTGGTACTGGTGGTGCTGGTGGGACTGGTGCTGGTGGTACTGGTGCTGGTGGTACTGGTGCTGGTGGTACTGGTGCTGCTGGTGGTACTGGTGCTGCTGGTGGTGCTGGTGGTACTGGTGGTAGTGGTACTGGTGGTGGTGGTAGTGGTACTGGTGGTAGTGGTACTGGTGGTAGTGGTACTGGTGGTGGTGGTACTGGTGGTGGTACTGGTGGTGGTGGTACTGGTGGTGGTGGTACTGGTGGTGGTAGTGGTACTGGTGGTGGTAGTGGTACTGGTGGTGGTAGTGGTACTGGTAGTGGTACTGGTGGTGGTGGCGGTACTGGTGGCGGTACTGGTGGCGCTGTTGGTGGTACTGGTGGTGGTGGTACTGGTGGCGGTGCTGGTGGTGGTACTGGTGGTGGTAGTGGTGGTGGTGGTGGTAGTGGTGGTGGTACTGGTGGTGGTAGTGGTGGTGGTACTGGTGGTGGTGGTGGTGGTACTGGTGGTGGTACTGGTGGTGGTGGTGGTGGTACTGGTGGTGGTAGTGGTGGTGGTAGTACTGGTGATGGTGGTACTGGTGATGGTGGTACTGGTGATGGTGGTACTGGTAGTGGTGGTGGTACTGGTAGTGGTGGTGGTACTGGTAGTAGTTCTGGTGGTGGTAGTACTGGTGGTACTGTTGGTGGTGGTGGTACTGGTGGTGGCAGTACTGGCGGCGGTGGTGGTGGTGGTACTGGTGGTGGTGGTACTGGTAGTGGTACTGGTGGTGGTACTGGTAGTGGTGGTGGTACTGGTGGTGGTACTGGTGGTGGTGGTACTGGTACTGGTGATGGTGGTGGTGGTACTGGTGGTGGTGGTACTGGTGGTGGTGGTGGTACTGGTGGTACTGGTGGTGGTGGTGGTACTGGTGGTACTGGTGGTGGTGGTGGTACTGGTAGTGGTGGTAGTACTGGTGGTGGTGGTGGTAGTACTGGTGGTGGTGGTAGTACTGGTGGTGGTGGTGGTAGTACTGGTGGTGGTGGTACTGTTGGTGGTACTGTTGGTGGTACTGTTGGTAGTGGTGGTACTGGTGGTGGCAGTACTGGCAGTGGTGGTGGTACTGGTAGTAGTGGTGGTGGTACTGGTAGTAGTGGTGGTGGTACTGGTAGTAGTGGTGGTGGTACTGGTAGTAGTGGTGGTGGTACTGGTGGTGGTACTGGTAGTGGTGGTGGTAGTGGTAGTGGTGGTGGTACTGGTAGTGGTGGTAGTGGTGGTGGTACTGGTAGTGGTAGTGGTGGTGGTGTGTTGGACTTGGCCCTTTTTCCCAGAAATTTTTCGTTTTTCCCCTAGCCGTTTTACCATGTGTGAAACTCACTCAAGATGGCTGCCACAGGTCCCTGCTACTGCAGAGGGGCCTTACACACATACACACTAGTAGCCAGGGTCAGGCTGGGACATAGGGATACAGTATCCATTCCGTCCCCGCCTCTGGGCCACATAGCCAGACATGTAGAAGGTTCCAGAACCTTCCGGGCTGTGGGAGGAGTTATGTTTTGCCGCCTTTGGGAGAGTCACCTGACCTAGGGGTATAAAAGGCTTGGAGGGAAAACTTTTTAGTCAGTTGGAGTCAGTTGATGAGGCACCACTGATCCTGGGAGAACCTCCGCTGGAGTATAGGCTTTAGGGCCTAGGGGGGAGACCTACACTACTGCTGCTAACAGGGCTGAGGCCCTGCTGGAGTAAGATAGCTGAGGAACGCCCACCACCCACTGACCTTGCCCAGTGTGAGGGGACCCAGGGAACCACCTTCAGCGTGCGGGGAGGAACATCAAGCACTCCCAGACCACCAACTCATTCCCCCCCCCCCCCCTCATAAGAAGAAACTTTGACAAGAAACTTATAACAAGAAACTTCTGACAAGAAACTCCTGACAAGAAACTCCTGACAAACGCCTAAGAAGCAACCAATCTGGAACAGTCGCCAGACACCTTAATTTGAGGAGGCCTGACCGTCCAGCAAGGCCTGAAGCCTAAACTGCCCAACTGGGGATCACCAGGTAAAGCGCCATACCCTGAAGCGCTAGACCTTCACCCCCTAACTATTCCTGCCTGCTGCTGGGCTGCCCCCAAGTACTTTTCCAGTCAGCCCTGCCCACAGGCTGCTGGTGTGCCCTGCGTTCTGCCTCCCCTCAGGTCACTGACCTTGTGAGGAAATCACCGCCGCGGCCACCGCCGCGTGAGGAGAAGTGCCGTGTGGTGAGGTGCGCCGGCACGCCCTCACCGAAGGGAGCGCTGAGGTGAGGGAAGCCCCTTGAATAGATGTGGTGAGGTGCGCCGTCCGCGCCCTCACCGAAGCCTCTACAAATTGCCCCAAATTATTGCCACCGGGCCCAGGGCCCCACCGCCGCAGAAATCACCACTGCCGCCGTCGCGGCCGAAGAAATCACCGCCGTCGCGGCCAAAGAAATCACCGCCGCGGCCTAGCGCGACCAGCGAGGCCTTCAGGCCCCGCCGTTGCCGAGCAGCCGGGGACGCCGGCCGCGCCCCCAGGAAGGCTGCGCAGCGATTGGGCGCCGGCTCCCGCCACGACCCCAGCGCCGACGGAGGCCAAGGAAGAGCCCCGGCCGTGCAGAGGGAGACGGGGAGCCGGCCGGAGAGGACTGCCGGCTCCCGCTCCCATCCCCAAAGTCCCTGAGCCCGCGAAAACCACTCACCTGATCCCGGGGGCCGGAGGAGGGTGATACCGGCCCCCGCAACGTGCCGCAAGTGAGTTCCCTGATCCCGGGGGCCGGAGGAAGGTGATACCGGCCCCCGCAACGTCCCGTCAGTCCGGCCTGAAGGCCGAGGTACCCCGACCGGGCCCCGTCCTCCAGAACACGGGCCGGGCCTGGGGGATTGCCAGTCGCTAAAGAAGCGCGACCAACGAACAAGCACCAGGTGAGCCCAGGAGGCCCCTAGGGCCCACAAAATCGCTACTGGGGGCCGGGGGCCACCATTAACCCCTAAATTAACAGTGTACCTTTCCCCATGAGGCGAGGCCCCGGAGAGGAGTGGGCCTAGCCTGGAGTTAACCCCTAAGGGACATAGAAGCCCCAGGATACAGGACATGTTGAGGGGTTCCCCACAGTATTTATTAATTTATTGCAGATGCCTATTGTAATTACTGCCTAGGCCATGCTTTTAACTGCTAAGTCTTTACCACAGGGGGAAAGTGTTTAATTGAATTGAGCTGAAGTGTACACCGCCAAGAGTTGAAGTGTTTTATGTTACAGGTGTACTGGAATTGCGACGCCCACTGTACTGAATGTGGGCGCGCCTAGATTAATGCAGGCCTATTGAAATGTAACGTGAAAAGCCTTCCTTTAAGTAATTGAATATGCTAAAGTGAACTGCATGTTTAGGCCCATGTTTTATTAACGCACCTTGAGATCATTATTAAGTGCTACGTTTAAGAGAGAATTCCTGCGGCCTCTTAGTGGCCTACAATGTTGATGAGCTATGATGCTTTATTTAAAATGTGCACCAGTTGAGTAATGTAATGAATTTAAATGTAGATCTGAATTAATCTGCCTCATCTGATGCCAACTTGATTTATATATAAAGGATCTTGATTTTAAATAAAAAAGTCTGGTGTGGTGTCATGTTATTGCGTTCGCATTTCTGAGTCAAAGGAAGAGTGTGCTGCACAACTGCCTTACACATTGCCTTCGCGTGCTTTCCCGCTTCGCGCCATGCTACCGTGGCGGACTCGGTAAACCCGGTTCCAACATTTGGTGTTCAGCGGTTGGATAAGGACTGGTGTTTGTGCAGCACCCTACAGTGACTCAGTGTGCGCCGCAATTAGACACCTATTGTAATGCAAGTGCTAGGAATTCTTTTGTAATTGCCGAATGTGTACATTCCTGCGTTAGACCTGCTACCTACAGTCTAGAACCCTTTCCTTAAATTGTCTGGGACCCCACCTAGGAGGATGGAGTTTGAGTTAGCCAACCTAGAAAGGTATACGGTGACACAGCTCAAGGACTTCTGCCTAGAGAGGGGGGTGGCCGTCAAGCGAGGCGCCAGGAAGGAGGTGCTTCAGAAAGCTGAGGGCATGGGTAATGGCCCACCCGGAGGGAAGAGGGGACGAGGAGCAGGGGGAGGCAGACAACCCAGGAGAACTGGACCTACTGCGCATTGATGTTAGCGAGAATGTGTTGCCAGGAAGACGTTCCAGGGCAGGCAGTAGTGCGTCAGGGGGGAGTTTGTCGGCAGAGGAATTTGAGGACAGAAGGGAGCAGAGGCAATTAACATTAGAACTTGCTAGGATGGAAAGGGAGCGAGAACAGGCAAGGCTAGCCATGGAGGAAAGGAAGCTTGCGCATGAGCTTAGCCTGAAGGAACTAGAGCTCCGAACCTTGCAGATGAAGATGCAGGGCAAAGTGAATGGTGGCAGCGTACCTGCTGGGGTTCCACAGGAGCCCAAATGTTATCTACCAAGAGAGGTGATAGCCAGTTTGGGGAGTGATCCTGAAGGGAGTGGTGCAGGGATCTTCCAACCCAGCGAGGTGGGAGAGGTGGAGAATAGCCCAGCTAGGTCCCAGGATAGTGAGCGGGTTGTAGGGCCTCACATCCTATCTATAGGAAGGAGTGAGACGGGGAGGTGTCCCGAGGTGCCCCAACCGCAGTCTCAGGGCCTGGAGAGTTCCATAAGGGAACCCCAGGTTGGGAGCCTAGGCTGTCCCGATGGGCCATCCATGGAAGGGGATCCCCCAGTGACAGGAGAACCCGGGCGTATGTATTCAGAGCTCCAGGGGTTCTGGGGTCTGCCCAGCCACAGGATTTAGATGCTGGGGTGCCAGGTTCAGGGGCTGCCTGACCTGGCGGGAGGGACGTCTGTAAGCAGTGTCCCTCCGGAGCTGACTCCCAGGGGTGCTCCTCCAGGTGGGAGGGTGCGGAACTCTGGGAGGGGGTGTAGAGGAAGGGAGGACTCGCCTCTGGCACCGGGGCAACCTAAGGGATTAGACCCTGGGTTGGTGGATCGGATGCAGGGTCACGGCCCTGGAAGAGTGAGAGAGTGGTGGTCTGAGGGTGCCCCACATAGGAGGAACGTGCGGAACCCCAGAAGGAGAAGTAGGGGGAGGAAAGCCTCGCCCCTGACTGCTGGTCAGCCTGAGGGTGCGGACCCCAGGTGGGTGGACCAGTGGCAGTTTGGAACTGCAAGGAGGAGAAGGCGAGTGGCCAACGGGCCTGGGGCTACTGCCCCCCGCTCTGTGAGACCGCAAGGGCCAGAGACATCTGGACGGCCTAGCGCCTGGTCCTGGCCGCGGACAACTAGGGAGCACCAGTGGGGTGGCTTCGTTGGTCCAGGGAGGTTTGAGAGAGGGAACCACCGGGTTCCAGAGTGGAGAAGGACCTGCAGGACCTTCCTGCAGCTGGGGAAAAGGCCCGAGTCCAAGTTTTCTTGCCCGAAGCAGGGAAGCCCATCAAGGCATTGATCGGTCTACCCTGGCTTTTGGCTGGGAGGGGGTTGTGTTGGACTTGGCCCTTTTTCCCAGAAATTTTTCGTTTTCCCCCTAGCCGTTTTACCATGTGTGAAACTCACTCAAGATGGCTGCCACAGGTCCCTGCTACTGCAGAGGGGTCTTACACACATACACACTAGTAGCCAGGGTCAGGCTGGGACATAGGGATACAGTATCCATTCCGTCCCCGCCTCTGGGCCACATAGCCAGACATGTAGAAGGTTCCAGAACCTTCCGGGCTGTGGGAGGAGTTATGTTTTGCCGCCTTTGGGAGAGTCACCTGACCTAGGGGTATAAAAGGCTTGGAGGGAAAACTTTTTAGTCAGTTGGAGTCAGTTGATGAGGCACCACTGATCCTGGGAGAACCTCCGCCGGAGTATAGGCTTTAGGGCCTAGGGGGGAGACCTACACTACTGCTGCTGACAGGGCTGAGGCCCTGCTGTAGTAAGATAGCTGAGGAACGCCCACCACCCACTGACCTTGCCCAGTGTGAGGGGACCCAGGGAACCACCTTCAGCGTGCGGGGAGGAACATCAAGCACTCCCAGACCACCAACTCATTCCCCCCCTCATAAGAAGAAACTTTGACAAGAAACTTATAACAAGAAACTTCTGACAAGAAACGCCTAAGAAGCAACCAATCTGGAACAGTCGCCAGACACCTTAATTTGAGGAGGCCTGACCGTCCAGCAAGGCCTGAAGCCTAAACTGCCCAACTGGGGATCACCAGGTAAAGCGCCATACCCTGAAGCGCTAGACCTTCACCCCTAACTATTCCTGCCTGCTGCTGGGCTGCCCCCAAGTACTTTTCCAGTCAGCCCTGCCCACAGGCTGCTGGTGCGCCCTGCGTTCTGCCTCCCCTCAGGTCACTGACCTTGTGAGGAAATCACCGCCGCGGCCGCGTGAGGAGAAGTGCCGTGTGGTGAGGTGCGCCGTCGCGCCCTCACCGAAGGGAGCGCTGAGGTGAGGGAAGCCCCTTGAATAGATGTGGTGAGGTGCGCCGTCCGCGCCCTCACTGAAGCCTCTACAAATTGCCCCAAATTATTGCCACCGGGCCCAGGGCCCCACCGCCGCCATCGCGGCCGAAGAAATCACCACGCCGCCGTCGCGGCCAAAGAAATCACCGCCGCGGCCTAGCGCGACCAGCGAGGCCTCCAGGCCCCGCCGTTGCCGAGCAGCCGGGGACGCCGGCCACGCCCACAGGAAGGCCGCGCAGCGATTGGGCGCCGGCTCCCGCCACGCCCCCAGCGCCGACGGAGGCAGAGGAAGAGCCCCGGCCATGCAGAAGGAGACGGGGAGCCGGCCGGAGAGGACTGCCGGCTCCCGCTCCCATCCCCAAAGTCCCTGAGCCCGCGAAAACCACTCACCTGATCCCGGGGCCGGAGGAGGGTGATACCGGCCCCCGCAACGTGCCGCAAGTGAGTTCCCTGATCCCGGGGCCGGAGGAAGGTGATACCGGCCCCCGCAACGTCCCGTCAGTCCGGCCTGAAGGCCGAGGTACCCCGACCGGGCCCCGCCCTCCAGAACACGGGCCGGGCCTGGGGATTGCCAGTCGCTAAAGAAGCGCGACCAACGAACAAGCACCAGGTGAGCCCAGGAGGCCCCTAGGGCCCACAAAAATGCCACTGGGGGCCGGGGGCCACCATTAACCCCTAAATTAACAGTGTACCTTTCCCCATGAGGCGAGGCCCCGGAGAGGAGTGGGCCTAGCCTGGAGTTAACCCCTAAGGGACATAGAAGCCCCAGGATACAGGACATGTTGAGGGGTTCCCCACAGTATTTATTAATTTATTGTAGATGCCTATTGTAATTACTGCCTAGGCCATGCTTTTAACTGCTAAGTCTTTACCACAGGGGGAAAGTGTTTAATTGAATTGAGCTGAAGTGTACACCGCCAAGAGTTGAAGTGTTTTATGTTACAGGTGTACTGGAATTGCGACGCCCACTGTACTGAATGTGGGCGCGCCTAGATTAATGCAGGCCTATTGAAATGTAACGTGAAAAGCCTTCCTTTAAGTAATTGAATATGCTAAAGTGAACTGCATGTTTAGGCCCATGTTTTATTAACGCACCTTGAGATCATTATTAAGTGCTACGTTTAAGAGATAATTCCTGCGGCCTCTTAGTGGCGTGTGGTGGTGGTGGTACGTGTGGTGGTGGTACGTGTGGTGGTGGTGGTGGTACGTGTGGTGGTGGTACGTGTGGTGGTGGTACGTGTGGTGGTGGTACGTGTGGTGGTGGTACGTGTGGTGGTGGTGGTACGTGTGGTGGTGGTGGTACGTGTGGTGGTACTGGTGGTACGTGTGGTGGTACTGGTGGTACGTGTGGTGGTACGTGTGGTGGTGGTGGTGGTACGTGTGGTGGTGGTGGTACGTGTGGTGGTGGTACGTGTGACGTGGTGGTGGTGGTGGTGTGACGTGGTGGTGGTGGTGGTGTGACGTGGTGGTGGTGGTACGTGTGGTGGTGGTGGTACGTGTGGTGGTGGTGGTACGTGTGGTGGTGGTGGTACGTGTGGTGGTGGTGGTACGTGTGGTGGTGGTGGTACGTGTGGTGGTGGTGGTACGTGTGGTGGTGGTGGTACGTGTGGTGGTGGTGGTACGTGTGGTGGTGGTGGTACGTGTGGTGGTGGTACTGGTGGTACGTGTGGTGGTGGTACTGGTGGTGGTACTGGTGGTACGTGTGGTGGTGGTACTGGTGGTACGTGTGGTGGTGGTGGTGGTGGTACGTGTGGTGGTGGTATGTGTGGTGGTGGTACGTGTGGTGGTACGACGTGTGGTGGTACGTGTGGTGGTGGTGGTACGTGTGGTGGTACGACGTGTGGTGGTGGTGGTACGACGTGTGGTGGTGGTGGTACGTGTGGTGGTACGTGTGGTGGTACGTGTGGTGGTACGTGTGGTGGTACGTGTGGTGGTGGTACTGGTGGTACGTGTGGTGGTGGTACTGGTGGTACGTGTGGTGGTGGTACTGGTGGTACGTGTGGTGGTGGTGGTACGTGTGGTGGTGGTGGTACGTGTGGTGGTGGTGGTACGTGTGGTGGTGGTGGTGGTGGTACGTGTGGTGGTGGTGGTGGTGGTACGACGTGTGGTGGTGGTGGTGGTACGACGTGTGGTGGTGGTGGTGGTACGACGTGTGGTGGTGGTACGACGTGTGGTGGTGGTACGACGTGTGGTGGTGGTACGACGTGTGGTGGTGGTACGACGTGTGGTGGTGGTACGACGTGTGGTGGTGGTACGACGTGTGGTGGTGGTACGACGTGTGGTGGTGGTACGTGTGGTGGTGGTACTGGTGGTGGTACTACTACTGGTGGTGGTGGTACGTGTGGTGGTACTACTACTGGTGGTGGTGGTACGTGTGGTGGTACTACTACTGGTGGTGGTGGTACGTGTGGTGGTACTACTACTGGTGGTGGTACGTGTGGTGGTACTACTACTGGTGGTGGTGGTTCGTGTGGTGGTACTACTACTGGTGGTGGTGGTACGTGTGATGGTGGTACGTGTGGTGGTGGTGGTACGTGTGGTGGTACGTGTGGTGGTGGTACTGGTACGTGTGGTGGTGGTACTGGTACGTGTGGTGGTGGTACTGGTACGTGTGGTGGTGGTACTGGTACGTGTGGTGGTGGTACTGGTACGTGTGGTGGTGGTACTGGTACGTGTGGTGGTGGTGGTACTACTGGTGGTACTACTGGTGGTGGTGGTACTACTGGTGGTACTTGTGGTGGTACTACTACTGGTGGTGGTACGTGTGGTGGTACTACTACTGGTGGTGGTACTTGTGGTGGTACTACTACTGGTGGTGGTACTACTGGTGGTGGTGGTACTACTGGTGGTGGTGGTACTACTGGTGGTGGTGGTACTACTGGTGGTGGTACTACTGGTGGTGGTACTACTGGTGGTGGTACTACTGGTGGTGGTACTACTACTGGTGGTGGTGGTGGTACTACTACTGGTGGTGGTGGTGGTACTACTACTGGTGGTGGTGGTGGTACTAGTGGTGGTGGTGGTACTAGTGGTGGTGGTGGTACTAGTGGTGGTGGTGGTACTACTGGTGGTGGTGGTGGTAGTACTGGCGGTGGCGACACTGGTGGCGGAGGTACTGGAGGTAGTGGTACTGGTGGTGGTGGTACTGGTGGTGGTGGTACTGGTGGTGGTACTGACTAGAAAAGCTCCCTCTCGGCCCGCGTGGAAAATTAATTAAATAAACAAGCACAGCCACTAAAGTGAAAGTGGCCCCTGTGGCAAATTAATTAAATAAACAAGCGCGGCCGCTAAAGACCGTGTAACACCACAAGTAAAAGATCCAGTCCTGATGGGCGGTCACAAAAAGAGACCGGGTGTAAGAAGGAGGGACTAAGAAGCCTCATATTGAATCGGAAAGCCAGCGTTTACCAAAGACAATGCCACCAGCCAATGAAAAGTAGGGGTGGAGAGAAGGCGAGGCTTCCACAGCACTTCCACATCTAACCCTACTACAGCATGCCTTGCAGAGCGAGCAGCGCATGTGCTGCAACGCTAGGCTCGACCTAATAAAAATATAAAAACAAACCTCTTGTACTAAATGCAAAGAGATACCCTTACTATACTAACATTGAAGTCATAAAATAAAGTATAATTGTTTCCTTCTCTTTGGACTTTTTGGCCAACAATAACCTGAGGTTTTGATACTCATTATAACACATGTTGATTAAAGAGAGGTGGTGTTCGCCCCACCCTCACATGAGTGTCAAGGAAAGCCCATCCTATTGGATTATTTCAGATACATAACAAAAGTATTATTTAGCTTGTCCTGAGTGTGTAAGGCCTCTAGAAAAGAACCTTCATAACTATCACAACGTTTTGTCTTAGACAAAGTAACATCGTGACCTACATGATGTTGTACATCATAGTCTAATTTAAGAAGCTCATGTTATAGCAAGATCTCCGCTCTGAGGTTTTGTCCATGGTAATGTTAAGGCTGAGCTAAGGCATCACATTCCTCATGGGTCTCTAAAACAACCACCTGGCTAAACTGAGAGCAGTTCAATCCATAGCAGCTCAGTTAATATCAGTCACCCTCTGCTTTAATCACATCTGACTGGTACTGAGTAGCTAAAGCCTTCTGTGGTTTTCAAAACAGTTTAGATCTACCTACACTCCACTAGATGCTGGGGAACAACTTGTTGATATAGTTGTTTGCTTCAAACTGTTGAAGAGGTACCAGGCCCTAAGACAATCATGTGTTGTCCCCCGTCAGTCCTTTATAAATGAGGTGCTTCTTCCAGGTAGACAGCTGCACTTCAACTCTTTCCGCAGGGGTAAAAAAGCAGAGGGGTCAGGTATCTTCACCCCATCTAACAATTCCATTTTGACAGTTGTTGGAATTTGCAATTTCTGTAGGGCCACCTCGAATTTTTTGCGGAACCCTATTTTTTTGCTGGCTTTACCCTGCTAGCCAGCGTGTGCTCCCACATTCAAAATGCTACACTGATTGGCATATTTAACTTGTATAAGTGCCTATTATATGGTACCCACAGTGTGCATTTCATGTACGTTAAAAGTCACAAGTGGACTTAGCAAACACAAGATGATGGACAGAGTTCTGAAACTCCCACCTTTCTCCTCTGAACCCAAGGAGATCATCTGTGGTGGCCCCCAGGGCTCATTCCTCAGCCCCATGCTCTACAACGCATATATGACGCCGCTGGCCAACATTGTCGGATCCCACAGTCTTAACGAACAAGTTACTTACCTTCTGTAATGCTTTTTCTGGTGCATACAGTGTCTGCCAGTAGATTCCTCACCTTTTGAATTACCCCAATGTGCAGCATTCCGTAAACTTTTCTCCATAGCTCTCCCACGTCAACGAAAAAGTTACAATGTATCAGCTCCGCACGCTACTCTGCGTGATGGCATTGGAGCCATAAAAGGGCCTCGTCGGCGTGCTGACATCAGTTCCACCCATTTTTCCATGCCTTCGAGGCGAACAGGTGAACCAACAACATTTTCACAAGTATACGATACAAAACAGAATAAGGAAATAACATGCAATAGTTTCTAAATCAAAGCATCCTAATGATTTAAATAGAAAATCTCATAGGAAACATTCATATGAAAGATATATACAAATTTATTTTCGGTATAAGCAGACAGGCAAAGGGTAGGCGGGTGGGTCAGTGAGGAATCCACAGGCAGATACTGTATCCACCAGAAAAAGCACTACCAAAGGTAAGTAACTTGTTCTTCTTATGGAAACATTTGCCTGTGGATTCCTCACCTTTTGAGTAGAATGCCCAAGCAGTCCTGGACTTGGAGGAGGGCGCCTGCCTGCACCATACCAAAAAAAATCATGTTACACAGAACGAGCAAAATGGCCATTTCTCCTCATTTCAGAATCCAACCAATAATGGTGTGCAAAAGTGTGGATGGAGGCCCAAGTTGCTGCTTTGCAGATGTCAATTACAGGGACGCCTCTAGCCAAAGCAGAAGAAGATTTAGCTCAGGTAGAATGAGTTTGAATACCTTCAGGTGGCTCCTTCTTAGCCATGGCATAGAAACTGTTGATGCACAGGATATTCCATCTGGATAAAGTTCTTTTGTGGACAGCCTTGCCCTTCTTCTTGCCCACAGATCCGATGCATAGCTGGTCATCCAGTCTGAACTCTCTGGTTCTGTCCAAGTAGAAGCTCACTGCCCTCCTGGGGTCCAAACGATGTGGGGCCTCATTTATGAGCCACCTTGAGGCACTTTTGCGCTGGCGGAATGTCACTTTTTCGATGTTCCGTTGGGGCAATATGTCGCAGCATATTCACAAGGCCACGTAAAGCCACTTTACAGGGCTTTTCATGGCCTTGTAAATATGTGCCCCTTTCACGCAGAACACTGCGTGAAAGGGGCGTTCCATGGGTGTTGCTGTGGGTGTTCCCACCAAACACCCATGGAATCTGAAGCATTCCCAGATTTATGAGAAATCGTAAACCCTGGAATGAGTCAAAATCAAACACGACACAAGGGGTGGCGTTAGGGAGGCGCAACGAGGAGAAATGTTTTTATTTCTCATCGTTTTTTCCTTTTTCTATGTGTGCTGCATTCTGAGGAACACATACAAAGAGGAAATCACCTGAATTGGTTGATTTTGTGCAGGGAGGTGTTCCTGCCTGCACAAAATCAATCAGCCCCAAAACGCCAGCACCCTTGCACCATGGTGCAAGGGTGCTTGCGTTGGCGCATGACAGCCCATTGTGCACCGGCACAGGGGAAAAGGACAGTAATGTGCCGTATCTCATAGATACAGCGCATTCCTGCTCTTTTGTTATGACGCAGGGCAGCAAGATTCCTTGGGGCGCTGCCCTGTGGCAAAACCTCCTAAAAGAGGCCTGAAGTCTCTCCTTAGCTGGATGTGGGGGAGGGTAGGAAGTAGGCACAGTAATGGACTGTCCCAAATGGAACGGAGTCACCACCTTAGGCAGGAAAGCAGCTCTGGTCCTAATTACCATCTTTTCCGCACGGAAAGATGTGAAAGGAGGCCTGGAGCGAGAAGCCTTAACGGGCAACTATGCAAGGATTCAAAAAGCGAACCCATTAGCAACATATGAACAAGAGTAAGATCCCACTGAGGCAGAATAAACAGAGTGGGAGGAAACCTATTAGTAAGGCCCTTATAAATCTCAAAACTATAGGGGATTTAAAAAGTTAAGGCTGATCCAGCAAACAAAGAAATGCCGACAAGGCAGATAGGTAACCTTTAACAGTTGCCACAGCTCAACGTTGTTGCGCCCGGGATAGCGCAAAACTTAAAACCTCTCCCAAATGGGCTTTCAAAGGGTAAATGGACTTCTGTCCACACCATTTAGGGAAATTTCTCCCACCTGCCAGTCTAGACCGTCTTGCTGGAGTGTCTTCTGCAGAATAAAATAACGTCCACCACATCAGGAGGAAGAGAAAAAGAACTCGGGTTGCCCCGTTCAATCTCCAGTCATGAAGGTGCAGGCTCTGAAGGTGGCGGGTGTAGAATCTGCCCCTGTGATTGTGAGAGGAGGTCTACGCTGAGGAAGACGGAGCAGAGTGCACAAAGAGAGGTAAAGAAGATCTGTGTACCACACCCTTCTTGGCCAATCCAGGGCTACTAATATGACTTGGGCCCGGTCTTGGTCAATCTTCCTCAGAACTCGAAGAATCAAGGTTATGAGGGGAATACGTGAAGAAGCTGGAAGCCCCAATCTAACTGAAACGCGTCCCCCCCCCGCTTCCTGCATCGGATACTAGAGACTGCAGAACAACGGGCAGTGCGCGTTATCGTGAGTGGCAAACGGGTCCAGCTGATGAAACCCCCACATCTCGAAAATGTGAAGTACCACATCCAGATGGAGACGCCACTCATGATCGGCTGAATACTGAGACTGTCTGCACATACATTCAGAACTCCGGCCAAGTGATTTGCAAATCTGATGGTCCTGAGCCCAGGACCAAAGTCGCAGAGCTTCTCTGCAGAGAAGATACAACCCTACTCCTCCCTGTTTGTTGATACACCACATCGCGGTAGTGTTGTCTTAAGACCTGAACTGACTGACCCGGAAGGGAGGAAGGCCTTGAGAGCCAGACGCATCACTGGCAATTCCAAAACATTGATGTTCAACAACCTTTCCTTTAGCTACCAAAGACCTTTGACCTTCAGATCCCTCAGGTGAGCTCCCCACTCCAAAGTGGAGGCATTTGTTATAACTGTGGCCACCAGAGAAGGAGGGTTAAATGGTTTCCTTTGAGACAGGTTGAATGAAACACTCCACCATTGCAGCTCCACCACAGTGTCTCCAGAGATTTTGACTAACTCCTCAAAATCTCCGTCGTGTTGAAACCACTGCCTTCGGAGGCACCACTGAAGAGCCCTAATATGCCAGCGTGCATGGTTGACCAACAGAATGCAGGAAGTAAACAGACCAAGCAGGTGCAAGACCGTCAGGACTGGAACAAACGCTCCTTTCTGAAACAGTGGAATCATAGCCTGAATGTCCTGAATCCTCTGTGGAGGCGGGAAGGCACAACTCACTGTAGTGTCCAGTACTGCCCCTGTAAACAGATTGCGCTAAGAGGGTTCCAGGTGAGATTTAGGTACATTTATTGAAAACCCCAAGCTGAACAACATTTGCAGTGTCAACTGCAAATGGCTCAACATCATCTCCGGCAACCTCGCTTTGAGCAGCCATTCATCTAGATACAGGAACACTGGAATTCCCAACCTTCTGAGATGTGCTGCCACCACCGCCATCACCTTTGTGAAGACCCAAGGTGCGGAAGTAAGACTGAACGGAAGGACCGTAAACTGATAATGTTGAGACCCCCACCATAAAACGGAGGTACTTCCGATGAGACTTCAGAATGGACTTCCTGTAAATCGATCAACACCATCCAGTCTTACTTCTCCAGCACAAGGAGAACCTGTGCCACGGTCAACATTATGAATTTTTCCTGTTTGAGGTAGGAATTCAAAGTCTTGAGGTTGAGGATTGGCGGTAACTGTCCATCCTTTTTGGGAATCAGGAAGTACCAGGAATAGCACTCCTGACCCCTTTCCTGCTCTGGAACCAACTCTATTTCACCCTTTTGAAGCAGTGATTGTACCTCCTGCTGGAGAAGCAGAAGATGCTCTTTCAAGCAAAGGCCTTGTCGGGGAGGCAAAGGAGGAGGATACTCCTGAAAGAGTAGGGCATACCCATTCCCCACAATATCTAAAACCCAGAGGTCTGTAGCGACAGACCTTCAGTAAGGCAAAAAATAGGCCACCCATCCCACGGGGCAAGCATGCTCTAAAATGCTGGAGCTAGAGATTCTTTCCTGCAACAATAGCTGGAGAGGAACAGAAGGAGACTTGCTGACAGACAGAACCCCGCAGACAACCTCTGCCCCTTCCCCTGTAGGTCTTGATTTGCGCCCTGCTGCTGCTACCGTCAACTTCTTCCCCGAAAGAACAGGTTCCTCGAAACCTGCAAAATTGCCTATAGTCTCTAGGTTGTGTCTGAGTCCCAAGGATCTCGCAGTCGCCCTGCTGTCCTTAAATCGCTGAAACGCAATCAGCCTTGGCTCCAAACAAACAAGACCCATCGAATGGTAAGTCCAAAAGAGTAGCCTGGATATCCGGAGAAAAGCCATTTCCCCTCAACCAGGCATGACATCTAGTAGCCACAGAAGAACCCATGGCTCTTGCCATTGAGTCCACAGTGTCTAGCCCTGATTGTATACCCTGGCGGGCAGCCACCTGGGCTTCCAACAACAGTTCAGAAAAATGACCCTGAAAATCAGTTGGCAACTTTGGGATGACCTCCGTCGCGGAGTCCATTAAGGCATGAACATAACACCCCAACATACAAGTCGCATTAGTAGATTTAAGGTCCATACTTCCTGAAGAAAAGATCTTTTTGGCCAACTGCGCCATCTTTTTGGACTCCCTATCTGCAGGCGTGGCAGGGAAAGAGCCCGCCGACAACTTGGAGGAGCAGGAAGCCTGAACCATTAGACTCTCGGGCGAAGGGTGAGATGACAAAAACATTCCAGGAGCTGCTTTATATCTTATGGTCACTGACCTAGAAACCGCAGCACAGGTCATAGGCTTTTACTAGATCTCCAAGTTAGGCCCTGGTAAAGCCTCATTGAATGGCAATCATGGCGCTGACGAATGAAGTACCTCAGTAAGGATATTAGACTTAAATTCGGCAAGTCCAATAATTCTGCAGCCTTTGTTATCACTGCATGATAAGCCGTCACTTTTGGAGGTGGCCAACCCTTAGGCGACACTTAATCCCAATCAGGCAAGTTATCCAATCCACTAGCCTCCTCCAGGCCTTTGAAATCAGGATCCACATTCACAATTTCACCTGCTTCAGCACCTTCATGATCTTCACAATACTTTTCCTCTTCCAACAACCTCCGAGTCTCCCGACAGGATCTGATTCTCAGCATCACCTAGGTGGCACCGTCGTCGCAGGACAAGCCAAAGGCCGAGTTGGTGGAGCCGGTTGTGGATGAACCGGAGCCGCTTTGGATCCAGACGGCGTGGGAGATGGTTCATTCAATAAAGGATCACACCATTCCTGCAAATGCAACGGAGTCGGCAGTCTCGGCCCCAGCAGAGGCCAGGCCAAAGGAGACATAGGCATGAACAGCAAGAAAGGAGCCTGCTGGAAGTGAGGTGGGAAACCTCCAAGTGAATTAATAAGCAGACCGATGGGTCCTGCAGGCACACCAGATGGAGTGGCAGCCTTTGCGAAAATGCTAAACATAGCATTAAGAAAGTTGGGTGGATCAGAGCCTGGAGTCTGGAACGTCGGATATACCGGATCCTGGTTCGAGTGCTCTGGCACCATACGAGGGACCACCAAATCTGACTCCAGTTATGGAGTCAGAGTCCTCGGTCCCAGTACTGGAGGTGGAGTCACAGGCTTCTGTGCCGGAGGTGGAGTCACAGGCTTCGGAGCTGGTGTGTTAGATCCTGGAGCCGGAGACATTCTTGGAGAAGGAGTTTTTTCATCCCTACGCCGAAGTCTTAGAGTCGGAGATGCCAACTTCGGAGACTCGTCTTTAGATGAACGATGCCAAGACCTGTGGTGCCGCTTCTTCTTATGCTTCCTCTTGGAAGATCCTGAAGTATGGGTAGACAGCGACTTTGAACGAGGTCAAGATCTAACAACCCCTCTTATGCTTCTTGGCCCTGGCCATAAATAACTTGGCCTCCCTTTCCTTTAAGGCCTTAGGGTTCATCTGTCTACACGATGCACAAGCCTCGACATCGTGGTCCGATGGCAAACACCATAGGCAATCCTCATGTGGGTCATTAATAGATATTTGACCACTGCATTCCCTATATGGCTTAAAACCCAACTTCCTTGGAGGAGACCTCTTTAACAGCTACAAAGTTGCAGCAAGAGATACCGAAGTAATCAACCAGAAATGGAGAGCCTGGGAAAAAAACATTACATTGACGGCGTGGAAAAAACGGCGACGAGGTCCTCTTAAGGCTCCGATGACGTCTCACAGAGTCGCGTGCAGAGCCACTACATTGTGAGGTCCTCATCCACGTGGGAAAGCTATGGAGTAAAGTTTCTGTGGAATGCTGCGCATCGGGGTAATTCAAAAGGTGAGGAATCCACAGGCAGATGTATTCATCAGAAATAATTTCCTACGCAGACACCCAAGTCATACTCTCACTCACTGACCACACCACCACCACCAACTTCCCCAGATGCAAGACAAACGTTGCTGACTGGATGAAGAACAACTGCCTGCAGCTGAATGCAGACAAGACGGAAGTACTGATCTTTGCCAACAGTAGCAACACATGGAAAACTCCTGGTGGACATCAGACCTAGGACATCCAACCACACCAGAAACTTCAGAATCATAATTGACAACAAGCTCACCATGAAAACACAAATCAACGCCGTCTCCTCCGCCCGCTTCCTCACTCTGTGCATGCTACGCAAGATCTTCAAGTGGCTACCCCTACACACAAGACACACCGGGACACAAGCCCTCATCACCAGCTGACTGGAGTACAGCAATGCCCTCTACGTTGGAATCACTGCACACCTTCTATAGAGACTTCAGACCATACAGAACGCCGCAGCCAGACTCACCCTTGGCTTTCCCCGACGAACCCACATCACACCCAACCTCAACAAACTCCATTGGCTCCCCGTACAAAAGAGATCGTAATTCGAGCTGCTGACCCATGCACACAAGGCTCTACACAATCAAGGACCCGCCTACATTAACCACTGCCTGAACTTCCACCCACCATCCAGAAGACTACGTTTCGCCTCCCTTTCTACCAAAGCAGAAGTGGAGGATGCTCTTTCTCCCACATCCCAGCAAAGAGCTTGAACAGCCTCCCCTCTCACCTCTGTACCATCACCTCACTTCCGGAATTCAGAATGGCCTTCAAAACCTAGCTGTTCGAATATGCCTCCAAGACCTGCAAGCGCCTGGATACCCTATCGGGTGATTAGCTGCACTTCATAAATCTTGATGGATTGTGAGCAGAGCCACATACAAGTAAGCGCCACCCATGTGTGCAGACGCCAGTTCCTTTCTTTTCAGGTCTCCAGGTGCAGATCCAGACTTGCTATTTTATCACACCATTTTCTCCAAATGTGTTCCTTTTTAGGTCTCGCCTAGCGTAGCTGTGCACATGCGTAGCTCCCTCGGCGAGATTTATTGCTAATGAGGACTTTTAGAGAAGGGCTTGAAGCCCCGCCCCTTATTTCCATTGGCTGGCGTCACCATTTATGCTAAACGGTGGCCTGCCATTGGAAATAAGCTTTCTGGGTTGCCTCCCTTTGGCTTTTTTGTCCGGCCCATCCGGACTGGCTCGTCTGCTTCACGGCTGTCGTGAAGACTTTTCTTATCTGCTTGTTTATTTAAGAAGCAGATAAGAAAAGTCTTCACGACGGCTGTGAAGCAGACGAGCCGCGGCACACAGGCATTCCGAGGGCGCCTGTTCCCAGCACTTCCCCCTCCTCTCCCACTTGTTAATCTTTCGCCTTGGCTGCGTTTGCTTTGAGACACGCCAGGCTGCTGTGTGTGTGTATTTATATATATTTTATATAGCGCGAACTCGACCCGAATATATGCGAGCGCTTTACATTAGCACCGATTACGTTATACAAGAACACATTGGCATGGACATATTATGTTAACGACTACTCACAAGTGTGTACACGCAGGCGGGTACGCGCACACATGCACACGCCCCTACTGTGTTCCCTTCACAGACAATAAGGAGTGTGTGGTTGCAGGGCTCGCACCCTTCGCCCCAACCCCCAGCAGTGAGCGGCCTCTGAAGTGCTGTGAAGCACTTTGCTGCTGTGTGTGTGTGTATTTATATATATTTTATTTAGCGCGAACTCGACCCGAATATATGCGAGCGCTTTACATTAGCACCGATTACGTTATACAAGAACACATTGGCATGGACATATCGTTATGTTAACGACTACTCACAAGTGTGTACACGCAGGCGGGTACGCGCACACATGCACACGCCCCTACTGTGTTCCCTTCACAGACAATAAGGAGTGTGTGGTTGCAGGGCTCGCACCCCTCCCTCCACCCCCCCAGCAGTGAGCGGCCTCTGAAGTGCTGTGAAGCACTTTGCAGTGTGCACAGGGCCTGCTCGGGACACAGTGCAAACAGGAGCCCCTAAAGGCAGGGCCCCCAACACCCTCTGCTCCCAGGATTATTTTCTGGAGCAGACTTTGTTGGCTTAAACTTACACGCCCTGGGCTGCGGCCAGCATCCCTGTGCTTCGAGTGGGGTGGGGGACCAGGAAGCGCCCCACACAAGTGCTTGGGCACATGGCACACAGAATTCAAGCCATCATCTTCACAGCTCAGACATGAGGCTGGGGTGTCGCCGGTGAAACAATTAGAGGGCCAGTGTGAATGCCCCCCCCCCCCCCGCTGCACTGGGCTCCCCTGATGGGCAGAGACTGCAGGGGGTCTCCCCAGACCCCCTCTCCTTTGCTAACAGGTCTGTTGTGGATTTGTGTGAGGAGACCAACCTGTTGGTGCTCGGTCGTGAGTCGGGGCACTTTACTAACAAGCACAGAACATTCATGAATAAGCGCCCTGCTGGAGGCCTCGCCCCTCCTTATCTGACCAGAGCTCTGAGGGGGCATCAACTGACCAACTTTAACACAGCCTGTGGAGAGCATTCAACGGCCTTTCACAAAATATATTTTCAACAAAATATGCGCGTGTTGTTTATCGCCAGCCCTGAATAAATAATTACACAAATGTAATTTTATAGATTAAATTTACAACCCCAGTCCTCCAAATTTGGAGTATTCTGTAAATTCAAGAAGTGTTTAGCAAATATTTACAACTGAACCACATTTTCTATGAAAGCACGGCTGTTGTTATTGTTGTCTAAACACACGGGTGTTTTTATGTTACGCACTCACCTTTCAGAAAAAAGGTCAGTTTTTTTAAAAAAAAACGCTACCAGCCTTAATTGAGGAAGTCTCTGATCGGTGTATACTTATTTCAGCAATAAAATAACTCTGACATAGGGACAGTCGTCGCTTGCCCTGGTGTTTGCATGAATATTGGTAACAGTTCTACCACGTTATGTTAGATCTAATTTCAAGGCACAAATAGTGCTTATGAAGGATTTCACATTTCCGCGCAATTTGAGGCAGAATTTAAGCGCGTTTATGTTCCTTTATTTTTACCAAAACAGAATAAAGTATGGCTTAGTGTGTATATCAATTGGTCGCCAGCAGACTGTGTTCGAGCGCGAGGCTGTGCACCTCTGCACGTGAGGTTGTGCACAGCGAACAGAAAGATGTGTGTGTTTATGAGTAAGGGGGCCACATCGGCTAATTTAAAATAGTCACGTTACAATCGATGTGCTTGGCAGAGTGGAGTAAGACTTGAGTACTATTCATTGTCTCACGGAGACTGGGACCTCTGACTGCTGGAGTAAGCTTCGAGTACTATTCACTGTCTCTCATGGAGTCTGAGGCACTCTGAGGCTGGAGCGTAGAATGTACAACGCATCTGACAGGGCCATGTGAGCCGGGGCCTGAGCGGGGCAGATACATTGAGGGTCAAGGTTGTTCTGTGTTTCTGACAGAAATTGAAGAAATGATCAAGACTTTCAGCTATTGGCATTGTAAATCATAATGCCTTTTATTTATGTGTTAATTATCAAAACAGATAGATAAAAGGCATTGTCATTTACAATGCCAATAGCTTAAACTCTCGCTAATGCTATTGGCATTGTAAATGACAATGTGTTTTATTTATGTTTTTAAAAACAAAAGCAAAAAGAAAAGGCAATGTCATTATTTTGAGCTATTGACATTGTAAATGTCATTGCGAGACCTATTGCATTGTAAATGCTTGTTATCCAATGTGCAAAAGAAATGTCACCCCCCAAACCCACAGGATTCAAATCTTTGTATAAACTGTCACTAACAGATGTCTGTGACAGATCCCAGCGTGGTTTACCTTTGGTGCTTGGTGTTGGAACACAACTCCGGGGCCTGCAACAACTGCACCAAGAGGAACCCAAAGGCCATAAAGGAGCGCAATGCAAAACTCTACATCCCCAAACACCAAAAGACTTCACGCCATGACTGGTTGAAGTCGAAAGAAAGGTTCCGTTCAGAAAATTGTTCCCCGGGGAGATATTCATTGTGGTTGAAGTCATTGGGGTCAGTCGAAAAAGAATCCAAGTGGAACTCTGCCCCTTCCCACCACTCTTGAACTCCAGAAAAGGTGAGAGGGTATCAACATGCCTCTCAGTCTCACTACCAATCTTGACTGGAGCCAATTCTGAACCTGGTCCAGATAAAGCCTGAATTCCCAGGACCATTTGTGACTCAGCTGTAACAGAGGCTTTCTGCGAAATCATGCAGCGTTTTTTTGGCACCATACGGACGACTTTGGGACCCTATGATCCACAAAGACTTCAAGTTGGACTTCCGCAAGCAGATTCACCCTGGGCACCATCTGGACCCTCCGAACACACTTAGAGTTCCGCACCTGCTTTGGTGTGGACTTCAGTTTTTCTTTCATGACCTACTCCTGTTCCTTTCACATCACCATTGGTACTGACGCCGCCTTAACCGAAGGAAGAGGCGAAACCAATCCTGCTCTCTGATTCTGAACCAAACTCATCAGGACCGAGGCCGCATCCTGATCCCACTGGGCTGCAACCTTCTGAAAACCCATAGGAGTCAGATATTTTGCCTTTGCCTCGCGACAGAAACCAAGAACTCCATAACATTTTCGGAAAAGACTCAATGATTATTTTGATCATGGGGATCCGTTTGATCCTCAAAACACAAAGAACAATTGGTAGGAAGAACTGCAAAGATGCCAGTGGTCTAGACACCTACCTCTATACCAGCTAGGCCCTGCTACAGAAGAAAGTGCTACTTTGCGGCTGTTATGCAAAGAGTAAAAATAAAATATTGACCTTTAGTTGCCTACATTAGAGGTAAAAACGAATTTGCTTACAGAAGTCCATCACCCTGATCAGACACACACAGAATCTCTATTGACTTTTAATGAGGCTCTACCAGATACTCTTTTAGGTCCATGGACAAAGCTATGCTCTGGGCCTCCAGTTAATAGGCAAATAGCTCGTTGCCATCATCTTGCACCAGGTGACCCGAATTATTAACTCAACACCCTACGCCTCTCAAAGCGACTGGGCCGTCAAGGGATTTTCCCAGTGGCGCACCACCTAGCGGGATCTTTAAATGCCAAGGAAGACAAACTAATTTGCTGATGCCTAGCAGACCACGAATGCCAGTACACCCTGAAGGTTGCAGAGGACATCTTCCAAGTTTGGAAATAGCTTTGACTCCATCTTTCTGCCACTGCTGGGAATGCGCATTGTCAGCACTTTTGTGCGCTAGAGGTCCTGCAATGGCTCGCTCTCAGAGACACATTCTGCATAAAGTAGAACTCAGGACTCTTGTATGTGTTCCCACCGCTAACTCTCCTGCCCAGAGTACTGAAGATTAGCACGACCGGGCCCAAATCATCCTAGTAGCACCAGATTGGGCAGGAGTGTGGTACCCGGAACTCCTGGGCAAGAGCATCTGTCCTTGAATCAAGCTGCTACTTCGGAAGGACCTTCTGTTCCAGCAGCAGGACAACGTTCTGCAAAATTTACATCTCTATGATTGGAGATGGAGCAGCAGAAGTGGACTGCTTTCGACCTCCCTCGTGAAGACACTGATGTAATCTTGGTGGCGAGAAGACGAAATCGTTATATGCCAGCCAATAAAACAAATGTTTTGTTCAGCACCCGCAAGACTGACCCACTTCAAGCCAAGTTGTCTGAAGTGTTGTTTGTATTATCCCTGTCCCAGCACAGATTTGCTTTGGGCATGGCTAAGGGTTATTTGTCTGCTCTTTCTGCATGTTTACAATTGACACATCAACCTTGTTTTATATAAATCACCTGTCTTTCTTAAAAGATTTACAACATTGGTTTCCACCACAGTTTTTCATGATTACACGTGGGTGGGTGGGTGGGTGGGTGGGTGGATGTGGGGGCACACATATGTGGGGGCACACATATGAAGAGGAAAATGCCTCAGAGGTTTCCCTTCCTGCACTAAAACAATCCTGTTTGCAACACAGGCACCCTTACACCACAGCCCAAGGGTCCCTGCATTGGTGCTAGGCAGCAGTTTGTGCTCTAGCACAAGGAAAGGCCAGGAATGCGCCGTATAATGTTAAATACGGTGCATTTATGCCCTTTCACGCAGAGCAGCAAGGTAGCTTGCTGCATGAAACTTTGATAAATGTGGCCCTTAGTTTTAAAAGATTTCAGGTCATTTGTGGTAACCTCTATATATTTCTAAGATCTTCAGTCCAAAACCCTACACTCTTCCTCTAAGTGGGTTAAGAGCCTGAGTGTCAGCCTGTTCACCTTTTTAGAGATGTTGGAAGGGTGTTCAGTGGGAGAACACAGTTTACATAACATAAATTTGATGCTCTTTGAGACATTGTGTAGGTTTCAAATTTGCTTTCAGGAATTCTGCAGGCACATTTCAATATTATTGTATACGTTAGGATTTCATAAAATCTATATGCATTGCTTACCAAAGAAGCCAATCCCACATGGTTGTGTTACAACAATTTCAGGGTTAAATAATTGCTAACTTTGAAAAACAAAGGGCTCTGGGATCTTTGACATTGCATCATTCACACTAAAGCCTTGTCTGCATACCACAAAAGATTTAGGCAACATTCTACTCTCCTGGTCACAAAAACTGTTGGCCTTCAAAAAGGCAGACTAATGTTGTACTGCTGAGTGCTCAGGGTGATTTCTAAGGCAAAATGGGGATTGGTTTAGCTATCGCTTGGACTCCGATAAAGTAAGAAAGAAGCCTGTGTGAGGGATGGGAAACTAGTTTGTGCATTCAGACAAATCCAAGATTGCCTGAGAATTCATACACCACATTTACCATCGCCTCTGAACATGGCTTGTGGTATACCTTAAGCGTACCATCTGCCTTCATGAAAACCAAGATATACCACCTTACAGGGAAAAATAACCTCAGTTTTATCCCCAAAAAAGATAGCTGCCATACTATGTACTGACCATCACAACTACTGCCTCCAAGAAGGCAAAGACCCTCCTTTTATTCAGTAAATCGTGGCACTTTTTCTTTTATTCGACACAAACCACAGTCATCAGTAAGAAATATTTAGAAATGACAAAAAAAGGAAAAAAAGGCGACTGGACTGCCGGCATACAGTGTGTCCAACGCTGGCTTCTGTTGTTAAATGTCTTTTTAACACTGAACTTTATCCGATTCGTTGAGTCATATTTTTCAGTTTCACACAGCTGCTGTATGTTTGTATTTTTTTTTTTTTATTTCCTCCCGAACACAAGCAAAATTGAGCTGGGAAATGTCTGGTTCTTCTAAAGACAGCAAGAGCTGGGGGCATCAGTTTGTTTACGGCATGGTTCCATGGTGATGGCCACACCCACCCCGCTACGGCCAGAGGTCATGTGTGTCACTTCGGTCCATGTGTCACTGGCCGGGTCATAGCATTCCACGCTGTCCAGGAAGTTGTGCCCATCATATCCACCTGGAAATGACAAACCCTTGGTTAATACTAAGCAACTGTCGAAGTTTAATGTGCAATGTACATGATTTGGAAATGATTCTGAGTGTGGGGTATGGGATTAGGGTTGCAGCTACAGTTTTAGCAAACACTTTTCATGATGTGGTGTGAAAAGTAGCCCACTAGTAAGCTGTAGAAAGGGAACCACAGAAAAGATAACAATGGAAAATAATTAACTAGCACGCAATAGAAAAGAAAACATGTATAACAATGGGCTTGTAGTGCAGCAGGTCCAGATGATGTGCACACTCTGCTCATATAGTGTTCGGCGCAGACATTGAAAATGAAACCTCTTCTAACAATTTGCAAAGTGCCTTGTGATACCACCCCTGAAACACACAATGCACCTCGACAAAGGCTCCACGTTATACTGTATTTTCCCCCTGGGGGTGGGTAAGAGCGTTTATGTGGAAAGGTTTGAAGCTACAAAATGTCTGCACTGGTAGATCAGTATGTGTTAAACACAATAGTGATTATTAAACGTCATGTCATGAGATGAGATCACAGTTGGGGAGGTGGGAGGGCACGTAAATCTACAGAACTACAAGTTGCAAACCGATTGTTATAGTTCAGTAATATTTTCCGTTTGCACCAAGTGGTGCTGTAGATCACATGCTGTACATAGATGGAAAAGTAGTACCCCTACTCTTAAGGCGGTGTCTTGCAAGCAGCGATGGAAGACATTTGAAACAAAGTTTTAAGTACAGTTTGTCTGACTTGGGCTTCTTGTTTGGTTGTACTGTTTGGTGAACGTGTGAATATTACACCATATCACAGCTTTACAGATGTATGTGAATGAGATGTTGCCTAGGAAAGCAACAGTGGGTGCCTTTTTGGGGAGCAGAATGTACCATTGGCACAGATTGTAGTGTTTGCTTTCAAACCATTTGGCAAGCCCTGAAAAGGAATAGGGGTTACCCAGGTGAGGCTGGCCAAAAGCGACAGAGTGCTACTTGGTCTTTCTGAACAATTTTTTTAACATCCATGTAATCCATACAGGCTCTTTTGACAACCAAAGTTTGTAAGACCCCAATACACAACCAACTGTGGTAGAAGGAAAAAGGACAATCTATAGTCTGAATAACATGGAAAAGGGAGAGGACCTTTGGCAGTAATCAAGGGTGTATTCTGATGACCACCTCATTCTTTGTGCACCTGGAGAAATATCTCCTCCTTTGTTAATACTTGCAGCTCAATTACCCTGTGGAGTAAAGTGGTTGCAATGAGAAAGAAATTAGTTACTTACCTGTAACTCCAGTTCCTCAGCAATGGTATCTTTGCATGAATCCCTCCGATTCGGCAGGCTGGGAATTCTCTGTAATCTTAAATAGCCGGAAATAGTCTAAAAATGCCTGTTGACCTCAACAAAAGTGTTTGTTTAGTAGCACATCCACTTCATTTGAAGCGACCTGGACTTCAGACAATGAGGTGGAAGTACCGGGAGGGAGGGTCGCATGTGAGAATATATGAAAGAGATCAACAATGGAGAACTGGAGTTACAGGTAAGTAACTAATCTGAAAGAGACACGTTAGTGATAGATTCCTTACCTTAGAATATCCCCAGGAGTCAGACTGCATCCGGAAAGTTTTTCATCAGCAATACCCCTGCGCGTCGGTAGGCGTCGTCGTACTGCTCCGCGTACGTCGCTGGCGTCGTGGTCGCCGAGATGACGTCATGGGAGCTATTTAGACGCGCCCACGCGCGCTGACGTCAGTTCTTTCTTTTTCCGCGTCAGCAGCGCAGATCCGAGAGAGAGAGCAGTACCCCTGGTTAAAAATTTTAACTTGGTAATTGTTTGTCGAGTAATCGACTCTGGTGCAGTAGGGATGCCCGGGTTTAAATCCTGTGGGGCCTGCCGTCGCAACATGTCGGTAGCGGACCCGCAGGACGTGTGTCTCTTCTGCTTGGGGCACGCCCATGACCCAGAGGCGTGCCCCGATTGTCGGGCCATGGCGCCGAAAGCTTTGTGGGAGCGTTACCGAAAGTTGTTGGAGGCCCGGCAGTCGGTTCCGCATCGATCAAGGTCCCGCTCCCGTGGGAGGTCGAGAGACCGGTCGCAGAGCCGTTACCTTCGCTCGTCGGACTCGGGGACAGGTAAGTCACGGCGCCATAAAAAAAATCAAAGAAGCGAAGTCGTTCATCTTCTACCCCTCACCGGTCCCAGGACGTGGTGGACGGGGCGCGGCTCCGCTGGAGCCCACGTCGTTGCCTGCGGCCTACCCGTCCTTTCCGGGCCCGCACGCGACGTCGGATGAGATACAGGCCTTCCTGTCGGCCATGGGCCGTTTGTTTGGCCCATCGGGTCCCTCCGGAGCGCCTTCGGGCCCCGCGGACACGTTGGGTGGGTCTGCCCCCGTGCTGCCGCCTTTGGCGCGGCGCCGCAACTGACGCCGTACGGCGCCGAACCAGAATTAGTCTCTTACACACCACCCCCCCCTCCCCCTCCCCCCGATTCCAATTCTTGGTACAGAGTTTCTCCCATTTCCCCAGGCACCTCGTCCTTACCGGCCTCTTCCAACACCGGTAGCTGAAGGAGTGTACTGGAAGGGGTCTGAGGACCCTCTTGCAGCCCAATGCGAGAACGAGCCTGAATGGGAAGAAGGCCTGGAGGGTCCTATGGATCTGGATTTCTCTCCACACCCTGGCACACTGTCCTCTTCCGTGGCTACGGAGGAGGTGGGGACTTTTTCAGTGGTGCTGCGTAGGGCGGCTCAGGCTCTTAACCTTGAGCTCCCTTCTGTGCCTATCAGAACAAATCTTCTGACTGAGGTGCTGCAGCCAGCGTCCTCTGCGGAGCCGCTGCTGCCCTTCAATGAGGCACTCACTGATGTCCTATTGAGCACCTGGGGCAAGCCTAACACAGGGGTTCCTGTCGATAAGGGGGTGGCACGCCGTCATCGCCCGGCGCCGGGCAACCCCAGCTTCCTCACGCAACACCCAACACCCGAGAGTCTGGTTGTCCAGGCCTCTGCCTCTCCGAGCGCATTCCCTTCTGCTCCCCCGGACAAGGAATCTAAGAAACTGGAGCAGTTTGGAAAAAAGATCTTCACTTCTGCCAGTTCAGGGTTGGGGGCGGTGAATACAGCGTGCCTGTTGGGCCGCTATTCACATTCCGTATGGGACACCGTGGCACAGGTGCTCCCTCAGTGCCTGGTGGAGGCTCGGGCGGTGCTCTCCCAGGCTGTTACAGAGGGGAGAGATGCTGCAAAATTCACCACCCGTTGTGGACTTGACACAGCAGATTCCCTCGGCAGGGCGCTTTCCACAACGGTGGCGCTCCGTCGTTACGCTTGGCTCAGAACCACTGGCTTCTCCGGGGATGTCCAAAACACCTTGTTGGACATGCCTTTTGATGGCACACGCCTGTTTGGTGACAAGGCGGATAGTGCCCTGGAACGCTTTAAGGACTCTCGGGCTACGGCCCAGTCCTTAGGTCTCGCCACCACACGCACTCCCACGAGGTCTGCTTTCGCTCCTTTCGAGGGCAGGGTCGAGGCGTCCAAACGCGTTCCTTTCAGAGCCGCCGGCCTGCACAGCAGCAGTCTCAGCGTGGCCGAGGTCGGGGGCCCGCCGAGGTGGGTCACGGAGCCAGCGGGCGGGTCAGCCCGCCGCCTCCAAACCTTCCTAGTCCGGTCTTTCAGGCCCACCAGACGCCAGTGGGTGGCAGGATTCGCCATCACCTCCCCACTGGCGCACCATCACTTTAGACAGGTGGGTTCTGCAGATAGTCCGAAGGGGCTACTCCTCCCCTTCGAGTCTACCCCTCCAGCCATGCCACCTCAGTGCCACCGCATGTCGGGGATCACTTGGCACTTCTCCAGCAGGAAGTCGCGGCCCTCTTAGCCAAGGGGCCATCGAGCGCGTTCCGACGCCAGAAGTAGGTCGTGGTTGTTACTCCCACTACTTCGTGGTTCCGAAGAAGGACAAAGGTCTGCGTCCTATCTTAGACCTCCGGAACGTCAATCGCTTCCTCCGGAAGGAGAAGTTCAAGATGCTCACGCTTGCTCAGGTCTTGTCTGCCCTAGACCCGCAAGACTGGCTGGTAGCGTTGGACTTGCAGGATGCTTATTTTCATATTCCCATCCTGCCTGCCCACCGGCGTTACCTACGGTTCACGGTAGGCCACGAGCACTTTCAGTTCACAGTGCTCCCTTTCGGCCTTACCAGTGCCCCTTGGGTGTTCACAAAAGTGATGGCGGTGGTCGCAGCTCATCTGCGCAGATCGGGGGTTTCAGTCTTCCCCTATCTCGACGACTGGCTGTTGAAGGCGGGATCGCCCCAGGCAGTCGTCTCCCACCTCCAGACTACGGCCAACCTCCTGCATTTGCTGGGGTTTTCCATCAACGTGCCGAAGTCACACCTGATTCCCTCTCAAAAGCTCCTCTTCATCGGAGCGGTTTTGGACACGGCGCAGTTCCGGGTTTATCCTCCCGAACAGTGAGTCCGGGACATTCGGGCTATGATTCCGATCTTTCGGCCCTGGTCCTGGGTGTCGGTCAGGAAGACCCTGAGGCTACTGGGCCTCATGGCCTCCTGCTGATCAATTATGCCAGATGGCATATGCAGGCTCTGCAGTGGGACCTGAAGTTCCAGTGGACGCATCAGGGGAATCTGTCCGATTACGTCCACATCTCGGAGGGCACTGCACAGGACTTGCAGTGGTGGCTCACGGACCAGGGTTGGGGCACCGGCAGATCCCTCTCCCTTCCCCAACCGGAGCACACAGTGGTGACGGAGGCGTCCCTCCTGGGATGGGGCGGCCACATGGGAGAAGGGGAGATCAGAGGCCTCTGGTCTCCGGCGGATTCCAAGCTCCATATCAACCTTTTGGAGCTCAGGGCGATCCTACTTGCACTGAAAGCATTCCTTCCCTCTGTCAAGGGGAGAGTAGTGCAGGTGTTCACGGACAACACCACCGCCATGTGGTACTGCAACAAGCGGGGTGGGGTCGTGGACCCTTTGTCAGGAGGCTCTACGTCTCTGGACGTGGCTGGAACGTCAAGGCATTTCCTTGGCGGTTCAACACCTGGCAGGTACCCTAAACGCCAGGGCGGACGAACTCAGCCGCAGGTGCATGTTGGATCACGAATGGCGTCTTCACTCAGAGGTGGCACAAGGTCTCTTTCAACAGTGGGGAGAGCCTTGGTTAGATCTATTCGCCACCGAAGAGAACGCGCAATGTCATCAGTTCTGCGCGTTGGAGTTTCCAAGGCGGCACTCGCTCGGCGACGCTTTTCGTCGCGAGTGGAGTTCCGGTCTATTGTACGCCTTTCCGCCTATACCACTTCTACCCAGAGTGCTGAAGAAGATCAGACGCGACCGGGCCCAAGTCATTCTTGTGGCGCCGGACTGGGCTCGAAGAGTTTGGTATCCCGAGCTGCTCAGTATGAGCGTGGATCCCCCGATCCGGCTGCCTCTTCGGGAGGATCTCCTGTTGCAGCACCAGGGGACGGTCCTCCAGCCGAACCTGTCCAGCCTCCACCTCCTTGCGTGGAGATGGAGCGGCGACAGCTGATTCCATTTGACTTGCCTCCTGAAGTCTGTAATGTGATTCTGGCAGCCAGGCGTCCCTCCACTAAAACGGTATACGCCTGTCAGTGGAACAAATTTGTGGCATGGTGTGCAGCAAAAGCTGTAGATCCTCTTGCTGCCCCTCTCTCTGACGTCCTCTTGTTCCTTCTCTCTTTGGCCCAGCAGGGCTCTGCTCTGGGCACTATCAAGGGCTACCTTTCTGCTCTTTCAGCCTTTCTTAGGCTGCCTGATCAGCCCTCTCTTTTCAAGTCCCCTGTTGTTAACAGATTTCTCAAAGGCATTACTCACTTTTTCCCTCCTGTTCCTTTTGTCATGCCTCAGTGGGACTTGAACCTGGTTCTCACATACTTAATGTGCGCTCTCTTTGAGCCTCTTCATAACTGTCCTTTGCGGTTATTAACTTTGAAAACTGTGTTCCTGGTGGCCATCACTTCCGCTCGGCGGGTGAGTGAGCTCCAAGCTCTTTCCTGTAAACCTCCTTTCCTGGCGGTTCATCCGGACAAGGTGGTTCTTCGACCACGTCCCTCCTTTCTACCAAAAGTAGTCTCTGCCTTTCATCTCGGGCAAACGCCCACTTTCTTTCCGCCTCCGCACCCTTCCAGAGAAGAGAGGCTCCACCGTCTGGACCCAAAACGTGCACTTTCGTTCTATCTCAACCACACACACAGCAGTTCCGGGTGGATGACCAGCTCTTTGTTGGCTACGTGGGCGCCAAGAAAGGTCGGGCTGTGCACAAGAGGACTATCTCACGATGGGTTGTCTTGTGCATTAAAGCCTGTTACTCTCTGGCTAAAAAGGAACCTCCAGTTGGGCTGCGCGCCCATTCTACCAGGGCGACAGCAGCTTCTACAGCATTGGGACGCGGTGTCCCCCTGCAAGACATCTGTCAGGCGGCCACTTGGGCCTCGTTGCATACTTTCACAAAGCACTATTGCCTCGACAGTCCAGTCCGGAGAGACGGCTTCATTGGCCGGTCGGTTCTCCGTGACTTTCTGGTGTGATTTCACTTCGCAGACCCACCACCGGGGATGGTATTGCTTGGGTATGTATTCTAAGGTAAGGAATCTATCACTAACGTGTCTTTCAGATGCACAAGTTACTTACTTGTGTAACGATATATCTGTAAGAGACATTAGTTAGTGATAGATTCCTTACCGCCCGCCCATCCTCCCCGTTCTGCGAACTGTTCTCTAGGGTTCAGGTCATCCCTTTCAGGGCCCTAGTTCTATTGCACCAGTAGTCGGTCTCTGGCATGGCTCTGCGCTCCTGGCGCGGAAAAGTTGTGTACAGAACTGACGTCAGCGCGCGTGGGCGCGTCTAAATAGGTCCCGTGACGTCATCTCGGCGACCACGACGCCAGCGACGTACGCGGAGCAGTAAGACGACACCTACCGACACGCAGGGGTATTGCTGACGAAAAACTTTCCGGATCCAGTCTGACGCCTGGGGATATTCTAAGGTAAGGAATCTATCACTAACTAATGTCTCTTACAGATATATCGTTACACAAGTAAGTAACCTGTGCATTTCTTCTCTAGCATTGAATCTTTCATATATTCACATGCTTGAATCACAACAGTACTGACCGCTACAAAACAAAGTGATGGGTGAGATGCTTGAATTAATCTCAGCTACTGGCAATTACTCTGGGCCGCATTCCAGTCCATAGTTTTTTTGCCGATATGCCACTCAGATTAGACCCAGCCATATGCAAATCAGCCTTGATCCTGCAGCAATAGGGCGACTCCAGCCCGAACCGCCAAGCCAGGTCCTTTCTGAACTCCAGCAGAAGCAACCCAAGACAGATTTCGCCCTAGCTGGGGCTTGTCAGTCTGCTGTAGGTTGGTTACAATAGCACACGGAGCATTGGACAAAATCTAGTATAGGTAGGACCTCTATCTCTTTATGTGGTTGTTCTTTAAAGTCATATAGGAAGCAACTGCTGCTCCACAGGGATCATTGGAAGGTTGATTTTTTTCCCCACCTTTTCCCATCAGTGCTTGTAAACAGGCTATGCCCTCCAAAGAAGAATCTGGGTGTACGGCGGAACTGCCATCTTCATTAGGTATGACAATTATCCCACTCCTTAGCATCTTCATCGCCCTCTTCCTTTACATCTGAATAGGGTGACCTGGAAGCCTCCTCGTTTCCCAAATCCTTAGTAGTGGATGGTGCATGACTATTTGGAAGTTGGTCTGTTGGAGGTGGAGATGGCATAGGACGTGCTGGAGGTGGTAGCAGAGGTGGGGTGGGCATGGACTGCCTGACAGGCTGCTAAGTAGTCTTTGAAAGATGTTCATCATCTCTTGCAATGTTGTTAAAAATACAGCAGGCACTTAAAACATCTCGGATTCTACAAAATCATGACAATGGTTACAGGGTTGATAAGGATAATCAGCTATGAAAGTCTGTTTGAGAAACATATCCTGATAAGCGTCCTTTGTAGGAAGCTGGCTCTGTATATACTATACCAAAATGAGGTATAGTGTGCACTAAGTCCAGTGGAACCCCAAAGGTAGGCAGAGGTAAAAGTAGATAGCACCCTACTCTCTATTTGTGGTAGTGTGGGCGAGCAGTAAGGCTTTATCAGAGGGTAGTGTTAAGCATTTGTTGTACACAATCAAAGACTGAACTCAGACCAATTTTGTTTGTATAAAAATACTATTAAGTTCTTTTATTTCTAAAACCAAGCCAAGCCTGGCACATGTAAGTGGAATAAATGCTTTGCAAAACATTATGCAGTGTTTACAATTGAATGCAGGTTCATATGCAGTTTGATTGAAATACAGGTAGGTCAAAATATCGAAATTACTGTTCATATTACTTTTTTGATGACTTTAAGTTACTTTTTCTACTCCGTGTGATATGCCTAGATATCCCACTGGGACATTTCCTAGAGAAAAGGTAAGTAAAATCAGTTTTGCACAGTTGAAGTTTTTCAGGTTTCCATACAAATCAACTCCACACTTTTCAGAGAAAAACAGTCAATGTACTCCTGTGGAGAGAAATAAAGTTATCGTTTACCAGGTAAGTACTCTGTCTTTGGGGTTGAGTTTCTGGGGTTAGAACAAGGGTTTCCCCCAAGGTGAAGGATGCACTCTCAAAACACCCTCAGCGGCACTAGGGGGGCCGAGTGCAGAGTGCTGAGGCCCAATGTTATCCAATTGGAGATAGGGCACCTCCGGTTGGTGGCTGCTTACGAGCAGGCCACTGGGTAGTGGGAGCAAAGCTCCTGGTGTTAGGCTCAGGGCAAAGGGGGATCTTGTTTAGCACACAAAGTGCACCTGCAGCTGCGGCTGGGTGCAGGAAGCTGGTTTGGGGTCGGGTGCACTGTCGATTTCAATGGGGATTCTCCGGTTTCAACAAAGACTGCAGGCTCGGGACGAAGATCTTCTGGAGGTGACCACCGGTTGGAGAGGTAAGTTGGGATGCCTGGGGATGCTGGGACACCGTTGGTTGGGCCACCCAAGGCCGTGGGACTTTGGGTGCAAGGGTGTCTTTGGGCACCGGGTTTTCCTTACCAGCTCCGGTCGCGGTGACCCTCCAGAAAGAGGCTGCAGGCGTCGCTGGGAGATTCGAGGCAGGTCAGAGAACACCAGATCTCGGTCAGGATCGCCGGGGAGACCTTCTCGTGGTGTTGGGCCACTCGAACTTGGGCCGTGCGCGTCGGGTGTAGACTCGCGGATTTGGCCGGAGCCAGAGTCTGTTGGTGAGCAAATTCGGTGCTCACTGGAGACAGAGTCTTTTCTGTGGAAGGCAGGGCAGGTCCTTGGGGTTCTTGAGGTTGCTGGCTGAAGGACCCACCGAGGTTTCGCTTCTGCAGGTTCGAGGTGGGGACAGGCCGGTAGGGCTGGGGCCAAGTCAATGGGCGTCCTCCTATTCTTCGACTTGGCACGGCTTCTTCGATCCTCCTTCTTTTCTTCTTAGTCTATTCTTGTCTGAGGAGGCAAGGTTCAGGGGTGCCCCTAAATACTAAATTTAGGGGCATTAAAGGTAAGTAAAAGGTTAGGACCCATGGGTCCCTTCCTTGGGGTGGGTACACCCCCTATTATGCCACCCTCCTGTGGGAGGGGGGGTATATGCCTCACTCTGGTTGGCTGGGTCCCCTCCATCTGCAAGATGGCGGGGACTAAGAGTTGTGCTTCACCTCACCTCCCCCACCTGAGGGGTGGGGTTGGCAAAGGTGGGCATACCTCCCTCCCTCACTTGGTTTTCCTGTCGATTCTCCCGCCCAAAGTGGGGGTCAGAACCGGTGAGGGCCAGTTGCTGGAAGCAGCAAAGGGCCTGGGGAAGCTCACAAAGGCGGCAAGCCTTTGAAGCTTCCCCCTTCGTGGACCCTGCCCATTCTGGGGGAGGGGGCTTGGCAACTCGTCCCAGGATGTGCATTGTTTCAGACCCCCGAGAGCAGCAAGCTCTCGACCCAGGGGTCCAGAAACATGTTTGGTGGTGGCAGCTAGCGAGCAGCCACTCAGTCTGGACACTAGTGTTGGGTCATTTTTCAGGGGACATATCTAAGATGCCGTCTGTGTGCATTTTTCATTAAATCCCACACTGGCATTAGTGCAGGTTTAATGTGCTGAGAAGTTTGATACCAAACTTCCCAGTTTTCAGTAAAACCATTATGGTACTGTGGAGTTCATAATGACAAACTCCATATACTCTTAATGGCATTACTGCACTTACAGTGTCTAAGAATTGGCTTAGACACTGTAGGGGTACAGGGCTCATGCACCTGTACCCTCACCACTGGTATAGTGCACCCAGCTAGAGGGGTGGCTGACCTATGCCAGGGCAGTGGGTTGTAGGCATGGCACACAGGGATGTGTGCCATCTCGACTCTTCACTTCACTTTGTTCTGCACCAAAACACGCAGCCTGCAAAAAAGAGCGAATGTGTGTATATATATATATATATATATATATATATATATATATATATATATATATATATATATATTAAAAAAAAGGTACAGGGCCTGTAAGGGTGGCACAATAAGTGCTGCAGCCCTTAGGGGCCTTCCCTAGCCACAGTGCCCTTGGCACTCTTTGACCACAGGGCAGTCCCTTGGAAATGGTACCAATTGTGTTTTGTCTTCAATGCAGTTTAGGGAAAGAACATAGGCCGTGGGTACCTGTTCGGCAGGAGCCAATGGCACACTCAGTCAAAGTACATTAGCAGTTTAGCAAAAAGTGGGGGCAACCATGCAAAAAGCGGGCACTTTCTTACATCCTCAAATTCCACGATGCTGTGGACATCCAACATCCAACTGCATAGGACTATAAGCAGTCTCTGAAACATATTGGTCGGCAAGGTTATCCTCAAACTCAAGGACCAGAATTTGTGCATGAAGGTTTGCTGTCACTTGAATAGAAGGAAAAAAAAAAAAAAAAAAAGAGACTAGCGTGGAAAAAACTAATTGCTGATGCCGTTGATGTCGGGAAGCTAAGACATTCTTGGCATCATAGATGATGATCTCGACTCCAAAGGGACTGTTGTCACCGATGGTGGTCTTGAAGGCGGTGCAGTTGATGACAGGGTCGCTGGTAGTAGAGTGTGTCAACAAGGAACTGGTAGTCAATGGTGTTGAAGTCTACATGGATGCAGACACCACAGGAGACAATGGAAGTGCCATCGACAACAGTGGATTTTTCCATGATATTGAAGTCACCAACAGAGACAAAGTCAGCAAGGATGTCCAGAGAACTTGGATTTTTGGAACAGGCTGACGTCATCATGTTTGGGGCATTTTCTGAGCAAACCCAAGTTTTTTGTGTGTGGAGGTGATTTAGGATGCTAAAGTACAGCTAAGGGTAATTAATATATTTCCTTTTTTGTGCCACCTTTCTTAGAAGTGCTTGGAAGATAACTTTTCAAAGAATCATCTCCCTTAGTAGGAGGATTTTTTTCTTTTCCAGTACATAGATGGCCAACCTTCTCTCTTCTCTATCCTTTAAGATTTCTGAACAAAAGGTTCTACAAATGTTACAGCGCAAAAGCTTGTGCATTGGATAAACACAATAAATACACTGCTCATGTGGGTCATAAGTGAAGATTTTCTTCTGACCACAAGTCAGAATTTGAAGAGACTTTTTCTCTCTTTCCTCCATGGTAACAGATGAAGGGTCTCCCTGGCTCAGAAAAAAAGGAATTTCCCTAAAAACAAATTACAGTACTCTGAAGGTTGGGCTCTTTCAATTCCAGGGTAGACCAGAAATAACCTCAGGATAAGGTCACTGAGAGGTTAGAGCACAGCTCTTCTTGGGGCTCCCTTACACATGACGTGTGGTAGAAATCTGAGTTATAGTGACCTCTAGAGAGTGGGAGAGCTGGCACTTCCATCTCATTAGCTGACGTTTGAGTTGCTTCAAATGACGTGGATGTGCTACTAAACAAACACTGTTGAGGTCTATCTATTTTAACACTGTTTACATCCATTTAAGATTACCAGGTATTCCCTGTCTGACGATGGGGAACGATTCAATCATGTGAATATATGAACGATTCAGTGCTAGAGAAGGCCACTGTTCAAGAAAGGAACTACAGTGGACAAGAACGTAGTAGTTCAAATGGGAGGCCCCATATGCAGTATAAAAACATTGTTTAAGCCCTATGAAGGCACTAGTGGGGTTGGAGGAGGGAGAATCTCTTTAAAGGCCTTATTTCAAAGATTGACTGGTGTTCTCCAGTTTGTAGGCAAGTCTCTACAGCACCTAGGTGTATTCTTATTGAAAGGTACGCTACTCCTGCCTTTTATATGTGCTTTAAATAATGCCTGCACTGGAGCTTTTTGGGTGATGTATCCCCCCTTGCTTTTATAAGGAGTACATTGTGGTGATATTCTCTTTGTGAATAAACAGAGACTTGGTGCAAATGAGTCTGTGAAATGCTCCCAGTAGCCCCAGCAGCTGAACTGCCATTAGTTCCCATATACTGATATGCAGGTGTCTTTGCTGCACGGATCACTGGCCCTCAATTGTGAGCTACCTCGTGTGTACTTCCCACCACATGAGAGGAGTTTGTGTTGATGGCACCAGTGACTCCGGTCGTGTACCGACCCACCTAATAACAGGCTCTTGTTGTTTAACCGTAGTAGTCTGTGCTGAACATTGGGCTCCACCAACACTAGATCTTTCCACGTTCCAGTCACTTATAACCATTGCCTCACAAAGCACTTCGTAAGGATGTCATGTACACCTGGACGTTCAGGTCTAGTGGAACACAAGATGCCATCATTTGCAACAGTTTGTCATTCTCATTGTCAGAGGATGCAATGTCTGGTAAAGGAGAAATAGCCTTTGAAATGCCATCTCCCTCTCATTGCTGGAGTAGGCTTTACCGGTCAGTGTATACAGTATGGCTCCCAAGAACAGCTTAGTCTGTTCGATGCAGTGAGATTGTTTTTTTTTGCCACCGACAGTGAATCCCAATGCATGGAGGAGTGAGATGACTTGTTGAGTATGAGCGAGGCAATGCACTCTGCTCCTGCTCTTAACCCGCCAAGATTGAATGCTGGTGCACCGAAGATGCACTGGCACCACTACAAGTCACTTGGTAAATACTTGAGGGACGGATGTTATGCCAAATGGTAGGACATTGAATTGATAGTGAAATCCATTTACGACAGCTGCAGTACTAGCGAGAAGTTGTGTGGATAGGGATGTGGACGTAGTGCCCTAAAGATCAATGGTCACCATGTAGTCCCCGCTACAGAGCAAAGGAATAAGGTCTTGGAGGGGCATGACCTTCAAGTACTATGACATGCTGCACTGATTGGGCAATCTTAGGTCGAGTATCTGCTGTAACATCCCGTCTTTCTTGAGAATGAGAAAGAACAGGGAGTAGATAAACAGTTATCACTGGTGTGTAGAGTCCGGTTTGATAGATCGGTTTTAGAGCAGTGCCTGCACTTCCTCCAGGTGTTGGTGGTCTTGGTTGATGCTACACTGAAGTAGTGGGATCTTTGGTGGTGTGGTGTGAAATTTTAGGCAGCAGCCGATGGTATGATGGAAACCAACCACTGGTCTGAGGTTATATCCTTCCAATGGAAAAGGTATAACTTGTTGCATCCCTCCAACAGGTGTTGAGTAGTGGTGGGGAATGCGTGGAAGGTCATCGATTGGGGCGGGGGGGGGGCTGTGGGGCGGGGGGGTAAGAGGGGCCTTGTTTTGGGTGCCTCTAGTCTTTCAGCGCTGTTGCACCAGAGGCCGCCTTTGAAGTATGGCTTTGATGTTTGACCTTCTTGAAAGGAATGCTGCACGTGGTACGAAGGACACTGGGAGTTTCCTGATGATGTTGCAGCTGCAAGTGTTTCTGGCCTATGAAACTATGACTTCAGAGGTTGGTTTAGAAATGCTATCATGGCCTTTTCCATGTCTGCGACTTTCTTGTTTCTAAAATGGAATCAAATTGTGGCCCAAAAAGGTGTTCTCATAAAAAAAGCAAACCGATAAGGAGCTGTTATACCTCTGAGGAGAAACTTTATGCCATGCATGACAGTAGAGCTAAATGTTAGTATTTGTCTCCTTGGAAGCAATATCAGCAGTGTATAAGGCAACCTAATGTTGGCATTGGAAATCCCACTTTGAGCACCAGCAATTAGCACAAAAATTCAAAGGTGCATTCTCTACACATTCCCCCCCTCCCCCCACCCAATGATTAATTCGCATATGACCTGGTCACAGTTTTCTGGATCCTATTTCGCTCCAATGCAGTCTATGGTCACATAAGGTTATCATGGGGTGTGTTTCTTCATTTTGGTGTCTTGGCACCAAAGTTTTTTGCTTCTGTACTGTGACAGTTCCGGAGCACTCGAAGACACCTCAAAACCAGAAGACGGACAAAGACAATCTAAGTTAGAGCTTATGACCTGGTGCACTGTGGATATCAGGGGGGATGTATCATGAGTTACTTCAAAGCTGAAGCCTCTTCTTCAAAGAAAAAGAACTTGAAATAGCCACGTCCAACACTAGACGGCAGGAGTGGGAACTACATAGGACGTACAGCAGCACATGCTGCAAATATTCTGTGAAATACTCTACATATTACAGACAGGTGGTCCAATAACTTCGTGGTATTTAAATAATCAGTCATCCAGCCTATTTACATGGAAGGTAGGTGCGATGTCGAATGGAAAGAGAAGGATGCCCGACTAACAAAATGCTAACCTGTCTATGCAAGAAGTCATATTTTGTAAGTCCACCTAGCTCAGCTACTGCAGTAGTACGTACTGCATGTGACCAGTGAATTCATGAGAAACGTAACTGTTAATAGGGAGGTGTGGACAGATGTGCAAAGGTTTGTTTTTGTAGCAGACACCTTTGTAATGTGGTTGTAACAAGTTTAGAGGCATGGATGAGTCAAGCAACACTCCTATGTTTCTAGCAATTAGGGAGGGAGAGAGTGTTAGGAGAAATGGGATGTGCAAAACTGATTAAGACAAATCAAAACCAGATATGCGGCTTGTGACACTGTATGGAACAAGAATTATAAATAAGCCTGTAAGAGAAGGTGCATTAATTGCTTTTCTGTTTTGTAAGCTCTTATGTTGGGATTCAAGTGCTCATCACAGAATCTTTCATAGATTTATATACTATGCTCCACTCCCTAGAGGCCAGCATACCTCAGATTTTCTAGTGCAAATAAGTTGTGTGAAGGCAATTCTTATAGTGAGATCAGTTTTCAGAATTTAAATTTTTTTACAAGCATCAAAAAGCAGAAACTGTTTCAGCTTCTTATCAGCTGGTAGTACTACAGATAAGAAGGTTTAGCTTTCAACCTTTTTTTTCCTGAAGGTTTATCACACCCATCTGCAGTTTCTGTAGGATTCTTTGCATGTGGATCAGATACGAATCCTACCTCAGATTCTCTACTCAGCTAGATTTATTCCACCTTTTGAGACATGGTTGAGTTTTCTAAGCCCAAAACTTTCACTTTTAAATCAGTAAAATGTATGGCCTTAAGATATTTCCAAGTATGCAACATTTACAGCCTGCATGCAAATCCTTTAATATTTGTCAGCCGTTTCCTCCACAAAAGGGAAGACAAAATAAAGAGAGAAAGTTGTGAAGAAAGAAGGAAAATGCTACTTACCCAGTATGCATCTGTTCTTGGCATATAGAGCTGTAGAGTCATATGCTATGCATAGATCGCCATCTAGTGTTGGGTCCGGATGTTTGCACTTTGTTTTTCTTCGAAGAAGTCTTTCCAATCACGAGGTAGGTGACTCCTCCTTTCGGTGATAGTGCGCATGGGCATCGACTCCATTGTTAGATTGTTTTCCCGCAGAGGGTGATAATGGAGATAGTAGGAGTAGTGAAAGGAGATGTCCATTTATGCATGTATCCAAGTAAGATGCTACTGCAACAGGTATAGGTAACCCGGGGAGGTGGGTGGGCGCATGTGACTCTACAGCTCTATATGCCAAGAACAGATGCATACTGTGTAAGTAGCATTTTCCGTTCAAGGCATATGAGCTGTAGATCATATGCTATGCATAGACTATATAGCAGTTATCTCCCAAAGCGGTGGCTAACCTGTATCTGTTGCAGTGGTCTGAAATAGTGTACGTAAAACTGCCTGGCCCACTCAAGCTTGTTGTCTTGCTAACACATTTACACAATAGTGTTTTGTGAATGTGTGGGGTGTAGACCATGTTGCAGCTTTGCATATGTCATCTATGGGTATATTTCCTAAGAATGCCATAGAAGCCCCCAGTTTGCGTGTAGAATGTGCTCTAGGGGAACTGTTAGCGTTCGTTTTGCTTTTGCATAGCATATTTGAATGCACTTGACTATCCACCTTGCAATTCCTGATTTTGATATGGGATTGCCTTTGTGTGGTGGAGCAAAAGCGACAAAAAGTGGACTTGTGTTACGGAAAGGTTTTGTCCTTTCTATGTAATACAGCAATGCTCTCTTTACATCTAATGTGTGTAGGGCACGTTCTGCCACTGAATCTGGTTGAGGGAAGAACACTGGTAACTCAACAGATTGATTGATGTGAAAAGCAGAAATGACTTTAGGAAGGAATTTAGGATTTGTCCGAAGAACCACTTTATTTTGGTGCATTTGTAAAAAGGGTTCTTCTATAGTTAATGCCTGAAGCTCACCCACTCTGAGTGATGTGATAGCCACGAGGAAAGCAGTTTTCCATGTGAGAAATTGCAGTTCACATTTGTGCAATGGCTCAAAGGGTGGACCCATTAGTCTGGTGAGAACAATGTTGAGATTCCATACCGGAGCAGGTGGACGTCTCGGGGGGAATGACTCGAGTCCCTCCATAAAGGCTTTGATAACAGGCACTCTTAAAAGAGATAGATGTTGCCTATTCTGGAGGTATGCAGCTATTGCAGCCAGGTGTAAGCGTATGAAGTGTACGCTAAATTGGACCATTGTAGATGTAACAAATAACATGTTTTGTACAGAAGCATCAAGCGGGTTGATGTGGTTGTTATTACAGTACATTACAAACCGCTTCCACTTTGCTGCATAGCAGGCTCTTGTAGGACGTCTAGCCTCTTTGATAATATTCATGCAGTCTGGCGGTAGATTAAGATAGCCAAACTCTAAGACTTCAGGAGCCAGATCGCCAGATTGAGTTGACTGGGGTCTGGATGTCTTATGTCTCCATGGCTCTGTGTGAGAAGATTGGGTGTAAGACGTAATTTTTGGTGAGGAACTAGTGAAAGTTCCAATAGGGTTGTGAACCACGGTTGCCATGCCCATGTGGGAGCAACTAGGATTAGTGTCAGGGACGCTTGTTTGAGTTTCTCAACCACTAATGGAATTAGTGGGAGAGGCGGAAAAGCGTAAGCAAATATCCCTGACCAATTCATCCATAGTGCATTGCCTTTGGACAATGAGTGTGGATACCTGGACTCGAAGTTTGGGCATTTTGCGTTTTGGTATGTGGCGAACAGGTCTATGTGAGGGACTCCCCAACGTTTAAAGTATGGAAGGAGGACCCGAGGGTGGAGTTCCCATTCGTGTATTTGCTGTCTCTGCTTGCTGAGGAGATCTGCAATCTGTTTGTTGACTCCTGGGAGATGTTCCGCTAGGAGATAAATAGTGTGGTGAATGGCCCACCTCCAGATGTCTTGGGCCAAGCGGGACAGTTGGAGAGAGTGTGCCCCCCCCCTTGTTTTTGTATGTAATACATGGCTGTCATGTTGTCTGTACGAATTAGGACAGCTTTGCCCTCTAGGTGAGTTTGAAACGCCTTGAGTGCTAGGAATATTGCAAGCAGCTCTAGGTTATTGATGTGGAGCAACTTCTGTTGTTGGCTCCACAAGCCTTGCGCTGTTGTAGATGAGCTCCCCAGCCAGTGAGGGACGAGTCCGCTGTCAGTACTATCAGTGGAACCGGGTCTAAGAACAGCCGTCCTTTTGATAAATTTTGTGTGTTCCACCACTGCAGAGAGCGATGAGTACGGCCGCTTACCAACACTAGATCGGTTATTAGACCTTGAGACTGGTTCCACTGACTGGCTAAGCATTCTTGAAGTGGACGCATGTGCAGTCTGGCATGGGGAACGATCATGATGCAGGATGACATCATTCCCAGTAGCTGCATGTAAGTTCGAGCTGGAATCCAATGGTTGGGTTGGAAACAGAGAACTAAAGACTGAATATTTCGAATTCTGGCTGAGCTGGGAGAAGCGAGAGTTCTTTGGGTATCTACTGTGGCTCCTAGGTAGCCCTTTGCATTGGTTGGTTGGAGATGTGACTTTGGCACATTGATTGTGAAACCTAGTTGATGCAGTAGCCGAATTGTCTTGAAAGTGTGCAGCAGACATTGTTAGACGATTGGCTCATCAAAGCCAACACGTACTAAGTATGGGAAGACGTGGATGCTTTGTCTCCTTAGGTGAGCAGCTACTACCGCCAGACACTTTGTGAAAACTCTCGGGGCGGTGGTGACACCGAATGGGAGTACACTGAACTGGTAGTGTTGACCCGCTACCACAAACCTGAGGAATTTGCGATGCGCAGGGTGAACTGGTATATGAAAGTAGGCGTCTTTTAGATCTAGAGTAGATAGAAAGTCACCTTTCTGTAGTAGAGGAAGTACCTGTTGAAGTGTCACCATGTGGAAATGGTCTGACTGAATGTACCGGTTGAGTTCTCTGAGATCTAAAATTGGTCTGAGAGAACCGTCTTTTTTGGGAATGAGGAAATAAAAGGAGTATACGCCTGACCCATGATGTTGGGGCGGCACAGGCTCCATAGCCCCTTTTAGAAGTAGAGACTGAACCTCCTGTTTGAGGAGGTGTAGATAGTCTGGTGATAGTTTGTGGGGCTTTGGTGGAATGTTTGGAGGCGTGTTAATAAATTCCAGGCAGTAACCAGAACGGATAATTTGGAGTACCCAATTGTCTGTGGTTATTGATTGCCAGATTGGTAGCAATTCTGACAGTCTTCCCCCGACAGGTGTTGAGTGGTCGGAGGGAAGCAAAGGTAAGTCACTGCTTTGTGTTGGCGGGGGAGTTGCGTGTGTTTGAACCCCGTCCCCTGCCCTTGCCGTTGTTACCCCTGTAACCTCCCCTGAAATAACCCTTAGATGGAGAGGGTTGGTTATTGCCCTTATAGATAGAGGTGGCTTCTGATGAGGTATTTTTGGAGCCTCCTCTGTAAAAAGAGCGTCGAAAGGAAGCACGACCCTGAGTGGACTGAAGGGCTCCCATAGATTTGGCTAGCTCAGTATCTTTCTTCATTTTCTCAAGTGAAGAGTCTACAGCTGGGCCAAATAGATGTTCCTGATTGAATGAGGTATTTAAAATGGAGGTTTGAACCTCAGGTTTAAAATCAGATACACGGAGCCATGCGTGCCTTCTTAAGAGGGTACTAGTATTTATTGCTCTAGCAGCAGTGTCTGCAGCATCTAGAGAGCATCTTATTTGATTGTTAGCAATAAGTTGCCCTTCATGAACCAGATCTTGTGCTTTTGATTTGTGTTCCGGGGGTAAATATTGGATCAGTTGTTCCATTTCATCCCAGTGCGCACGGTCGTATCGCACTAACAGTGCCTGAGTGTTGGAGACACGCCAGAAATTGGCTGCCTGAGAAGCTACCCTTTTCCCCGAAGCGTCAATAAGTTTTGATTCCTTATCAGGAGGTGGAGCCTCTCCTGCTGTCTGCGAGTTGGCTCTTTTCCTTACATTAGACACAACCATAGAGTCTAGGGGCAATTGTCCCCTTATATATACTGGGTCTGATGGTGCTGGCTTGTACTTCTTGTCCACTCTAGGGGTAAGAACGCGAGCCCTGACTGGGTGATTAAAAATGTCATCTACATGCCTGACCATCCCTTTAAGCATGGGTAGTGTATGTGATGACTTTTGTGTGGTACTGAGGGTTTCAAAGAGGAAATCCTCTTCTAATGATTCTTTATGTAGCTGTACACCATGATAGTTGGCAGCTCTACCCAGTAACTCAATGTAGCCTACACTATCATCTGGTGGAGAGGGTTTGGTAGGGTACAGGTCGGGATCATTGCCTGTGGGCGAATTGGTGTTATAATTGTCCCATGGGTCTTGTAACGGCTGATCATCATCCCTATCCTGATCATCATCCTGGTTGTCAGGTGTATGTGGTGGTGAATGTTCAGGTGAAATTGGTTGAAGCTGAGGGGAAGCTGGTGATGAAGGAAGAATAGGTGGAGGGGGAGGGGAATGGTTAGTTCCAACAGATCTCTTCTTTAAAGGGATGCAATATTCTTCTTCTACATCAGCCCTTCTTTTTTACTTTAGTGGAGATATGGCCAGTCTGTGGATGGATATACAAATGCTTTTGTTTCGGATCCGGTTTTTCAATTGGGGCATCGAAACTGGGCTTTGTAGTTGTTTTCTGTACTTCTGTCTGTTTTTGCGCCGAAATTTTCAGTGCCAGAGTCGAAACCGTTGATGTTTTCGGATCCGACAATTTTTTCGGGGCCGAATGGTGGGGGTCGGTGCCGGACATGTGTTTCGACCCTGAAGGTTTAGGCTCCGAACTTGGTTTGGAGGGAGTCTTTTCAGAGCCGGAAGGCTTTTTGGTATGCTTCGGTGCCGAGCCAGAGGGCGGGGCGTCAGAAGCGTGCACACCGGGGCCCGAGTGCACGGGTCGGAGCCTTCTTTTTAATTGAAAGTGTCTCTTGGGATGAGGAGGGAGCTTTACTCACGGTACGTGGACCATGTGGGATGTCCTCTTCTTGGTCGGATTCGAAATCTGCAATGTCGACCGGCTCCTGGTCCTCCTCTGTTCCCATGGCCTCGCCGGCCTCTTCGTCCAACTGTTGACCGAAGATGTCCGGAATGGAGCTTGTGTGCTGGCTCTGCATGTCGCGACGGCAAGCCCGACAGTCGCTAAGTGTTTTCTTGGAGCGGAAAGCCTGGCACGCGTCGCAGTCTTGTTCTCTGTGTTCGGGGGACAAACACAGGTTATACACTTCGTGTGAGTCGGTGCGCGGGTATTTCGGGTGACACCGAGGGCAGAATTTAAAGGGAGTTTGTTCCATCGACTGCAGGTCGACCAGACGCGGGTAGGCCTGAAGGCCTTCCACAAACTTTCCGTTCGAAAGATTACTTTATGTAATTCCGATACGCAATAGAAAGGGAGATGCGACCGAAAACAATACCGTTGAGGGTATCTTGCACACCGAGGTAAAACCGAAGGAACGGTGTCGAACCGGAGCGCAACGATATACATCCAAAACCTGATAGCGGAAAAAACTATTAAACAATGGAGTCGATACCCATGGGCACTATCACCGAAAGGAGGAGTGGTAAACCTTGTGACTGGAAAGACTGCTTCGAAGAAAAACAAAGTGCAAACATCCGGACCCAACACTAGATGGCGATCTATGCATAGCATATGATCTACAGCTCATATGCCTCGAACAGAAGGTTCTAGTTTTTGTGTGAGATCAGAAGCTGCATTATCAACAATGCCCTTGTTTATAGGGGTTTGGAAGTCGTGTGTGTGTCTGCATACGACTCCTTTCTTAAGGGAACAGCAGAGCTACCATGACAAGTTATACAGGAGAATGGGGTTTCCACTCTTGAAGAAGTTTCAAATCCTGGTCAGTTGGACATTTACTTCCTTCTGTAAGCAGACAAATCCTAGAAGGAAATTGTGCCTACTTCCCACCCACCTTCTGCCACCATGACCCCTCAGTCAACCAGGTTCAGATATCAGAGACCTTCAATGGTTAAGTAACAGCAGATTGATTGATGACACTAGAAGCAATGATAGATCAATGTTATAAAAGATTCTCTCGGACTGGGATCTTAGTCCTACACATCTTTATATGAACCACCATTCTCAAAAAAGCATCCAGTTAACCATACTGTTTCAATGGCAGAATCTTAAGCTCCTGTGGACTGCTCTAAGACTCTTCCACCTCTTTGGCTAGTGTGCACAGACCGGAAGTAGGCAGATGAAGGTGCCCTACGCATATAAGAAGATGTTGGAGATGAAGAGATGGGCATAGTCCCATTGTGATGATTCTCATGCCAATGACAAATTTAAGTACTATATTGTACCAGACGTTCACCGGTTATCTTTATACCCACACCAAAAAGGTTTCTTTACGATTTTAAAAGTTAAACCTCTTAAGTCAAAGAAAACCATTCTGGACTTGGAACACCAATAATAGGAGAGCATGATAAGTATGAAAGCCCGTGTCACCATCTGTAATTCAATAGAATAGATAAAGATTGCAAGGCTTCAACTTGACTTTTCATAAAAATTAAACCATGCGCTCCAATTAAACCCGCAGCAAAAAAAAAAAAAAAAAAAAATCCAGAAACTCAAGATACCATGATCTTCTTTTAAGACAGAAAGGTGACACCTAGATAAGTGTGGTTAAAAAAAAAAAAAAAAGAAGAAAATTGTACTGTGGCTATAGCTGCAAATGCCCTGACTAGGCCTGTAAGTTATCATTTTACTGGGCAGAACTATTAAAAATAGGAGAGCCGAAGCACAAACAGGAAATGGCCTCATTATTGAAGTCTAAAGTACAAATATCCACGGCCAAGCCAGAAAACAAATGCAAACGAAACAATTGATGGACGGAATGCTGAAAAATGCAAACATTCACCCCCAGTCACAAGGATATGGGTTTAATCTATCATTCTTTTGCTCACCACGCCACCCCAGTTTGGACCCAGCTGTATGCAAATCAGGCTTGACCCTGTGCCTCATGGGAACAGTCCAGCCCGAACTGCCAAGCCAGGTCCTCCCTGGACCGGAAACAAGCATCCTGGGACCGGTTTCAGGGCATCACCCTTCATCAGCCAGGCTAGCTTGAATCCAGTGGCGCAGTGGGCACGGGACCCATGTCTGGGCATACCCTTCCCACTTAGGGCGACAATTGCAAAAGAAACAATTGATGGACGGAATGCTGAAAAATGCAAACATTCACCCCCAGTCACAAGGATCTGGGTTTAATCCATCATTCTTTGGCTCACCACGCCACCCCAGTTTGGACCCAGCTATATGCAAATCAGGCTTGACCCTCTGCCTCATGGGAACAGTCCAGCCCGAACTGCCAAGCCAGAAAACAAGCACCTCCTTAGCTGTGGTCATGCAGAGGGCGTCAGAAGTGCTCAATTTACAATTACCCACAATGAAGATAAAGACTAATGTCCTGACACAGGTCCTTCAACCAGGCCAGACACACAGAAACTCTGTTGCCATTTATCAAGGCTCTAACAGACAGATGGCTCCTAGGCTGCTGGGGTTACTGGCCTTTTGCATCCTTCTGGTGACATGCCACATCCCTGAAGTCCCATTGGGCACAGCACCAGGGCCATCTGTCAGACTGTATCCAGATTTCAGAGGAGACTGCAAATGAGCTGCAGCGGTGGCTGCTGGACTGCAGCTGGGTCAGTGACAGAACCCTCTCCATACCCCCATCCACACTTCACAGTGGTGATGGATGCATCACTTCTGGATAGAGGAGGCCATCCAAGAGGTGGAGATCCGAAGACTCTTGTCTCCAGTGGTGACCTGGCTCCACATCAGACTGTTGGATTAGCTTGGCACTGAATGCCTGCCCACCCCCATCAAAGGGAGGATGGTACAGGTGCTCACGGACAACATCACGGCCATGTGGTACTACAACAAGCAGGGCAGGATGGAATCTTGAGTATCTGACAAGAGACACTCTCTCTGGAAATGGCTGAGCCGCCAGGAGATTTCTCTAGTGGCTCACCACCTGTCGTGATCTCTAAACGCCAAAGCAGATGAACTCGGCTGCCAACACTTAGCGGATCACGAATGGCAGTTACACCTGGAGGTGGTGCAAGGCATCTTCCAAGAAAGGGAAGAACTCGGTCTCAATCTTTCCGCCACCGCCAAGAACAGGTCATGTCACCACTTTTGCACTCTAGAGTTTCAAAGAAGTTTCTCTTTGAGGGGCATTCACAATAGAGTGGTGTTCGGAGCTCCTGTATGCCTTCCTGCCACTGCCTCTTCTGCCCAGAGTTCTGAAGAAGACCAGGTAGGACTGGGCACAAGTCACCGGATTGGGCACGAAGAGTGTGGTATCCAGAACTCCTGGGCATGAGCATTTGTCCCCAGATCAAGCTGCTCCTTCTGCATGATCTCCAGTCACAGCAACAGGGTAGGAATCTGCACCTAGGAATGTGCATTCTGCCTCTCGATGCTTGGAGACTGAGCGGCAATAACTGACTGCCTTTGATCTTAAACCGGAGGCTGTTGATGTATTCTTGATGGCTCAGCGTCCCTCTACAAAACCTGTGTACACCAGTTGTTATGACAAGTTTTTGGTTTGGTGAGGCACTCGTCAGACTGACCCATTACAGGACAAACTGTCTGGTGTGTTCGTTTTGTCCTTGGCCCAGCAGAGACTTGCTTTGGGCACTATTAAAGATTATTTGTCGCTCATCTGTCTTTTTTTTTTCCGGTTGCTGATCAGCCCTCTTCATTTAAATCACCTGTTATGATGAGATTTTTAAAAGGTTTGCAACACTTGTTCCCTCCAAATCCCCTTGTGATGCCACAGTGAGACTCCGATTTAGTGCTCACCTTTTTTTGATGTGCACCCCCCCCCTTTTGCACAGCTGCTTTCAATGTGAGACTTCTCATATTGAAAGCTGTCTTCCCCATTGCCATAACATCGGCTAGGTGGGTGAGTGAGCTGCAGGCACGCTCAAGTCAATCCGCCATACACAGCATTCTTCCCAGACAAGCTGGTGCTGAAGACACAAGCATCCATTCCACGGAAAGTGGTCTCTGCATTTCGTGTTTGGCAGGCTGTCACCCTTCCAGCATTCTTTGCTTTGCCTCATCACTCCAAAGAGAAAGCGATTCTATTGTTTGGGCCCCAAAGAGCACTCAGTTTTGACATGGATTATACCAAAGAATATTCGGTGGATGGACAGCTCTTTGTGGGGTTATCTGGAGCAACGAAGGGCAGTGCAGAAATAGACCATCTCCCGATAGATTGTTCATTACTTCAAGATCTGCTGCGCACTGGCTAAAAAGCAGCCTCCAGAAGGATTATGGGCTCATTCCACCTGAGTCAAAGCTGCTACCAGCGCAATGGCAAGTGGAGTGTCTGTCCCGGATATGTGTCGGGTGGCTACATGGGCTTCTGTACACATGTTCATGAAGGACTACTGCCTTGACAGTCAGGTCTGTTAAGGGTATTTATCTTGGTGGGTCCGGTAGGTATTTTTGATCTGAGCCAATTCACAGACCTACCACCTGATAAGGTCCTGCTATGGTATCTATCAATAAGTTGAAGAATCTGCAGTTGAAGTATCCACCAGAAAAAGGTTACTTTCAGTAATGCTCTTTCTGGTGGATACTCTAACCACAGATTCTCCCATCCCCCGTTTATCTGAGCTGGAATATTTTCTATCTAAAAAGGTCCCAATATAGAGATCTGCACACTGCTCATGCCAATCTGCCCATGGGCTCAGCATCGGAGGACGCTGACAGCCTATGAAAGCAACTGACATCTGTGTACATGAGTGATGCTTACAAGTGCCCCCGTGGGCTCATCACTTCCGGAGTGGAACCACGTTGGAAAAGAGCCGCAGAACGCCACCTACCAGAATTCAGAAGTACTGCTTTAACATTTCTGGATCCAGTCTGACCCCGGGGGAATATTCACAAGGTGAGGAACTGGTCGTTAGATAGAGTGCTAACAAAGGAAAGTAATTTGCTCATTCATAGTATTCATATGAATACTTTTAACAGCATACTTATCAGGGTACAGTTACCAGCAGCTGGACCTGCCCATCAATAAACTTCAGGGTTCCAGCAAGAGCAAAACCCAGGTGCCTAAGAAGAATCTCACTGGTTGTAAATCACCACTCCACTATTTCCCACAAGTAGGGTAAGGTGTACATAAAAAGCATGACATGCTATCCCATCAGACGAAAGGATACTAACTATGGTCCAATTTGGCAATTTGTTGAACTGTGTCAAGAGGCCTCCAAAAGCTCCACCAAAAAGCAAAGTTATACGGCGTGGTGAAAGATCCCATCTACAGTCCTAAATTTTTTTTTTTTTTTTTTTTTTAAAAAGAGGCAAGAGAAAAAAAGTCAGCAAAAATGAAGGCAACAAGATATTTTACTGCAGATACTTACTGGTCAGGAAAGAATCAAAAGGATGAAGGACCCTTATTTAAACATGACAGTGACGATCAAGGACACCAGCTTCAAAATGAGGTTCTAGTCTCCATCGTCTTACAAGACGTCTATTGGGCAATTCCAGCTGGAAGAGGTGGACTAAACGAGGGAGCAGCTTATCTTTCAAACAGAACCAGAGGTTTCTCAGTTGCATGGTCAAATGCCAGCACAATCAGTTTCTTAAGACTTAATAAGTGTAAAGCTACGGGGCAGCACATATTAGGTGTTTAATGCGCACTATGCTCCATTTAAATGTCTTGGAGCGGAGAGCTTAACTCTTTAAGCCTTCTTGACCTGTAAGCAGTAGTACTCAGTGAGAATCTCCCCCCACGCCCAACCTGACTGTCAGGGAACAGGAGGGGGTGTTTATGATTAGATGTTTGTGCATCTTTACTCAGGCCTTCCCCCGATACCCCCAATCAAGAGTTACAGTCTAAAATGAAAACAGTTGAAAGTTAGCCAATATATCTGCAGCTTGGGCTATACTATTTTGTAACACAGACCACTTCACTTGGCTCTTTCAGTGGACAGATGGTTCAAAGTCCATTCATTGCTACTAAAGAGAGAGCAAGGCCTAGTACTGCAGTGTCTTTACACCAGATAACAGATACTTTTTAAAGTTCCGTTAAATTTCTACCTTATATTAGGAAAGGACATAGATAAACTACCAGCTGGCGGTCAGCTCCTCTGGAATAATTCCCCCCCTGTAAAAAAAGGTATTAAGTTCATTCTTAAAATAATTCTTTCTGCTTTATGTCTATCTCTTGTTGGAACAGCCAAAGAAGGAATGGAGGGCAGCCTTTATAACCTGTTGTAAAGCTGATAGGCTGTCCCCTCAAAGTCTGTTCACTCCGCCAGTTGCACGGCAACTACAGCAACATTCTATGAAGGAGTGTTTCCTTCAAATATACAGAGAAAGGCAGGGTCAACAGGCGCAAACAGCAGGAACTGTTCCATTAACCACAGCCCACACATTCAAAACATAAAGTGCGGGAGCCTGCACTTACAGAAATGGCAACAATATACCCATCTTATACTACAAAGGGGGAAACTGGATACTCTAGAGAGTTAAGGCTCGAACTTGATAATTAGTACAGAAATGGTCTACTCCTCTTGAGCAACAACAGATCTGTGCATGAAAGACTTGGGGTGGGGGGAGGGTGAATCCCCTTCCTCGCTCCTGCCCATATCTGATCCTGAAGTGTCACAGAGCAGGGAAAATCCTATGTTGTGCTGGATGAAGTAGGCAGAACTAGGCCTCTAGCGCAAGAATTATAGGGGAGACAACCCCTTCATTCCAAAAAAGAACTGCTTAGTCGGTACCAAACCCTAATTTGAAGACCGGGTGGCAAAAGTAGCACAATAATGCTTCCAGGAGTCTAAATGTGGAGCAAGGCCACTGAGGACAGAGATTGGAAGACAGTGATGACGAAGGATAAATGAGTCCTACTTCAAAATCGAGGAAAACTGAACAAATATGTAATATCCATCACATTTGCAATCCCTCAAAGAGCCAAAATTGTAGGGGACCGGGAGGGAGCAGAACATACAGGGTACTTGACCTCCTTACCGGACATGATCTTAAAAGCGATGAGATACCCAAACTACCTTGGAAATCAAGATAGGAGAGGTGAGGACCAAAGTTGCACTTTTTAGACAAGATCTCTACAATGAGGTGGAATGCGTTACGGCGATGCAGGAGTGTGTCTCTGGTCGAGGCGGGGGAGGAATGACAATACTGTTAGGGATCTGCCCAAAAACAAAACTGATGCAACTAATGGCATAATCCAGGATACTGGAAGAAATGATGAAGGACATGGAAGGAAGAGCCAGCTGGAACAACCCCCGGATAGTTGGAATTTTGCAGTGAAGAGAGGCAAACCACCCAGAACAATTCCTGGAAAAGTGGCGCTCAACTCTTGAGCCAGAGGAGACAGATCACAAAGCTTTGTGATAAAGCAAGCGCATAGGACTCTGATGCCAAGTCCTCCACTGGGAGGATCTCTGGGGCCCTTGATTTTAAGCCACTTAATTACAGGGATGTGAAAACTTTATTGCATGATTTAAAAAACCTTTGCAAGTACAAAAAATAAAAGATTAAATGAAACACTTGTTAAGTTTTATAAAATTGAACCCAGATTCCTGTAATAATAATAAATAAAAAAAACGCCCGGCCCCCCACATGTCCGAGCTCTCTTGTAGGTACGTTGCCCACAAATGCTAGTGATGTCGATCCCTTGGGGGCATTTGTGGTCGTGAGATTATATATTAAGTCCCAGATTTAGCCGGCCTATACGCCAGTCCCTTTTTGGTAGCAGTTTTGTATAGAGCTTTACGACAGATTTTCGTGTGTCTAAATGCCCGCAAGGAAGCTTGTCCTGCTATTGTAGAGATCCTGAAGTCTGTGTCGCTGCCTGAGGTGGCGGTCGACTTATCCCCTCCCCCAGTTTTTTTGCTGCGTGGTCCATTAACCTTACCAGTGCACAGTTTAAATTTGTGTTCCGTGGATCAAAACATGCCAATACTGCAGCTCTACACGATGTAACCTCCTTAATGTTCCAGCCCCTCCGTAGAAGGGACCTTCTTTCCTTCAAGAGGCTTGGACACAGGCATAAAACATGAATTATGTCTTCCCTATGATGGCCACAAAGCCGACATGGTTCCTGGGCATGTTCTCTTTTCCATTTGGGAAGGTGACAGGACAAGGGGATCACCCCTAATCTTAAAAAGCAGAGTTTAGTGCGTGCACTGAATGGTGAAGTTAAATAGCTCTGAGGTGTCAACTGATCATATGATATAAGGGTCATCCAACCGTGGCTTCTTCTTGCAAGACTTGCCTTGTCTTCCATAGAGGAGAGCTTTCTTGCGCTTATTTTTGCTAGCCTTTTGAACTCGTTTTGGCTGACGTGTAGGTCCCATACATCGCTCAGGCCTAAGGTTTTTAACCCGCTTGTCAAGTAGCCATGCCCCGCTAGCCATCGTTTTGTGTTCAGGTTGGCCCAAAGATGTTGCGCTAGGCTACCTTCCTTTGACATCCTCAGTTTATGGCAGCTCACTAGAAAAGTCATCATTCTGCCCAGGGATTGTTTGCAGATTCCCAATTCCAGCCTGATTTGTGCCGGGGACGTATTTGGTGGTAGCTGGAAGACTGTTCTAAAGATTTTTGCGATGATTTTGTCTAGTAGGCCGCTGTCCAGTCCTTTTAGCACCTCGCTTCCGTATGTCAAAGTTGGGATGATTTTTGCCTGTGCCACCTGAAGTGTTGGAGCGAATGTTGGACCGAATAATTTCCTGTGGATAGAACTGAGTGCAAATGCTAGCGCTGTTCCTTTCTTTTTTGCTCTCCCAAATGGCTTTTGTATCTTCCGTTGTTGTTGAAGAGGACTCCTAAGTACTTTTGGCAGTTAGTTTCCTTGATGCTTTCCGAGTTTAAGACCCATGCCAACTTCTTGGGCCTTCCCGGACGAACCGCCAAGATTTTGGTTTTCTTATTGTTTATCTGAAGCTCGTTCTTGTTTGAGTATGCGGCAGTAGCATCCATGAGCCTTTGTAGACCTATCTTTGTATTACTTAGGAGGACCACGTCGTCGGCATATAATAGGTTTGACAGCTGTAGGCTGCCTAATTTAGGAGCGTGCGAGTTGACTGTGTTTAGGGCTTCCGGAAAATCTGATAAAAATAAATTAAAAAGTGTAGGGGCCAAGACGCATCCTTGTTTGAGACCGTGCGTTGTTAAAATTGGTCGAGACAGTCTGGAGCCGTCACCAATTTTGATCCTGACCCATTTGTCCTGATGCAGTAGCTTTACTGCTCTTAGTAGTCCATTAGGTATGTTCAGTAAGGAGAGCTTCTGCCATAGCTTGGCCCTGTTTACCTTATCGAACGAAGATTTGTAGTCTATAAATCCCATGTAGAATGGTCTGGTGCTAGACTCTGCCTGATCTATCAAGCAAGAAAGAGCCATAAGATTGACCGTAGTGCCAGTGCCTCTTGTGAATCCAGTTTGGTTTGGAGGGAATACTGAGCGTTCCTCGGCCCATGCCCGAAGTGAATTGAGCAATATCCCTGCAAAGTACTTCGCCTCGTTATCTATTAAGGCGACTAGCCGATAATTTTCTGGAGATTTTTTGTCCCCTCCTTTAAAGATTGGAGCGAGAATCGATCCTTGCCAAGAGGGTGGGATGGTGTTCTTTTCTAAGATGGAAGTGAAAAGTGGAGCTAGCTTGGTGGCCCAGAAGGCCGAGTCCTCCTTAAACAAGGCTGGAGGAATGCCTCCTGGTCCTGGGGCCCCATCTTTCCGACCCTTTTTGGTCTGCTTTTCAATTTGATCCTCCGGGACGGTCCTGTGCTCAATGCTGTTGACTTGGTTTTGTCTGTCTGTATGCTTTTCAGTTATTGGGCCTTTATGGAGATGCTCTTCCCCAATTAGTGCTTTGCAAAAGTGCTCCGGAGGCGAGTTCACCACTGTTGCTTCATTGCTGCCCTCTATGCCAATGACCTGACTGAGGGTGTGAACTTGTCGATCGTTAAAGTGACTGTACAGAAAGAAGTACCACTCGGACTCCAGTATGTTTGACGAGGCAGCTTTCGGGACACAGCCTCCAAGACTATTTATAGTACGCCAGAACCTCGCAGTTGTTTGACCTTATGTCATTGTATAATTTGGCCCAAAAAGAGTTCCAATGGGCCCTTCTAGGTTCTCTTTTTACTGTCTTTAAATGTCTTCGAGCTTCTCTCAGTTTGGTTATAGTTAGTTGGTCCATTGGCTTTATTTTTAGTTCCCGCCATAGCCGGTTCATATTTCTTTTCGCCGATCGTATCACAGGATCCCAAGAGGTCGACTGTTGGGTCCCGATCACTTTTACATGCATTATTGGTTTTGCGTGTTTGGCTGACAACTTCCTTGCGAAGTTTGTCCAGTTTGCAATTTGATCTTCAGTTGTTATGCTGGTGTTCACATTCATGTGTTTTGCCTCCATTGCTACCTGCTGTAGGTTTTTGACCGAGCATTTAATACGTTTTAAATTGATCGTAAAGCTTTCGAAAGCTTGTGCCCCTGCCTAGCATGTTGTACCAGCCTAGTGCTTAGCAGTATTTCTTGAGGGCTGTGGTCGCTTTCTAGTCTGTTGCCAAACCCAAAGCCGGAAATTTGATTCAAGAGGGGAAGACTGACGAAAGTGTAGTCAATTAAGGATGCGCCAGTTTTTGATAAAAAATGAGAGGCCAGGTGGCTTATCCGGAAGGAAACGCCCGTTGAGGGCTCTAAGGCCAAGATGTTCCCGGTTTCCTTGTAAGGTGCGGCCCTTCGGGTCCTCCTTTGTCCATCCGAGGTGGTCCTGCGGTGGTATGGCCCAGTCGCTTTCCTGTGATTTGGTTACCTCATTATTTTGTAGCTCGGACATTAGCCACATATTAAAGTCTCCAGATAGTATGATATCTGCGTTCGAGGATCCAGATCTCGTTCCTAACACTGTCGCTATCACCTCCTCTGATAGGGTTTGCCTGGACGCAGAGTTTGGGCGGATGTACACATTCAATAAAATGATGGTCTTGGGCTGGCCTTTGTAGGTACTAAAAGAAATTCTCACAGACTGAAGAGATTGGGAAGAGCTTACGAGGTCCCATGAGGTGATTGCATTATTTGTTGATATGTAGGTGGCTAGACCTCCGCTACCTCTTCCCGAGAATTTTGTTTTCAAAGCTGGAGTGTGGCGAGTTTTAAACCCTTCCAGATGCTGTGACTCCGCGAGCCATGTCTCTTGTAGCAATATGATATCGAATGACCGTAGGTACGAGGTCGTGGCATCGTCCCCCAGTTTGTTTGATAGCCCATTTATGTTTCAAGAGCAGATCCTTAATGGGCAGGCTTCTTGGGCCTTTTGGCTATTGTTTTGTCAGCGTAGCAGCCGGGTTGAGTTTAATGATCCCGCCAACCATGACCATGTGCAGGCCTGTTCCAGCCCCCTGTTTGGTGTGTGTTGGCCCACTCTTGCTATTTTTTCTTTCGAATCGGAGATGGGAGTTTTATCCCGGGCGCTCCTCAAGACCACTCTTTGTCCTGCGCTTGGGCGCTTAATGGCTCGGGTTTCCTGCAGAACATGTGGGTAGACTGGTTCCCTGCCGGGGAGTATGGTGATGCCCCACTGTTTGAAGGTTTCCGTGTGCATTAGGATTTTATTCATTGCCTCTATCGAGCGCCAGGAGACTTTCGTGGCTTCATTTGTTTGACCCTGGCCTGGTGCAATAAATTCTATCGAAGTAATATCTTGTGATGTTACAGCATTCGACAGGCCAATTGCTTCTATTAATTTCATGATGTTTCCACGGTTTAATATGTCGCAACTGCCTTTGGACTTGTACTCTGGATAAAAGAGCGTGAAAGTTGTAACTCCATGAGAGAGGACCTCAAGAGGCTCAGGTAGTGGCTCCGGCCCTGGCGTACAGTCCACTGGGACAGTTCCTGCCAAGGGTCCGAGGGTTGCCTCCTTCGTTACTTTGTGCGCCGGTATGGGAGTCGACATGATCAATACTCTAGGGCTCTTTTGACTCTTGATTTGCGCCTCGGCTGATTAGCGCTTCGCCTCCCGTACCCTGTGCAAGTGTAGTAAAATTGCCCAAATGATCTTTGTGCGAACAACTGGCTTGGGCCTGATTAGGTGAATTGCTGTTACCAGGCAGCTCTATAAGCCTGGTGCACCTTTGGCCCTCTGCCCTTGGCAAAGCCTTGGGGTCCGAGAGTGCCAATTGAATGTAATAGTTGGCTCGGTTTCCCCCCCCCTTTTCTCGTGTGCTCAGGGTCGACCCCGGCGACATCCTTTTCCTTCTTGAGGGGTGAGGAGCCAATCTGGTTTTGTTTGACGTTGCCAGGTGAGGTTGTTTGGTTCTCCGATTCCTTGGTTACCTCGTCTGTTCTTATTTGATCTTTATGGCCGGTTGAGGCTGCTCGTCTATAGGTGTTGAACAGTGGGTAGAGACTCAGATCTTGCTTAGACCGGCGAATCTTGTTGCGACCTTTCCGCTTTCTTGGTCTTTTCCCCTTGCCGTTGAGATCTTTCATGTCCTGATCTAATTGGGATGGTGAGATGGGCTCTACTTTGCCCGCGGCTGGGGATTTTTGTAAGTTGTTCATAGTGCTGCCGGTGGCCGATGTTTCCGGGGATGATGACATAGCCCTGGTTGCGGCCCCCCTAACCTTTGAGTTTGCCGCCACCTTGTCTTTATTGACGGGGCTTGTGACACCATCTTTTGTACTTGGGAGGAGAGGCTTTACATTTGTGATTTCTTTTAGGTCCACCATTAATTTTGCCATCATCTCTGTTAGCGTACTTAGTTTCTCAATTATTGGTGAGCAATCGCATCTTTGTCGCGGGAGGTCGGCATCCGCCTTGGCCCGTCTAATCAAGTTATTTAAATTTGTAATTTTATCGTCTATGTTGGCGACGTACACCACCAGTGTGTTCAAAAGGCTGATTTGTATGTCCATTTTATTGGCTTGGTAAGTCATGGCATCAGCTGACCTCTGTAAAATGTCCAGAGCTGTAGCCCATGCCGCCTCCTGTTTGAAGTCCTCCTTCTTCCTCTCGTTAGGGACCGGTGAGGGCCTGGGATGGTCGGGAGCGTCTTTGCCATATGATGAAAGCACGTTTTCCCATTCTTTTGATTCTAAGAAGGAGAGATCCCTCCACTACACAAGCGTCCTCCTCGCATAACGAAGGCCTAGTCCAGCTCTGCCCATAATGTAAGCACTGTGCAAGGTCTCTTCCGCCTTCCCCCCAATGTGGTGGATGCTCTTGTGATACGGATGGTGTAATAGCAGAAGTGACCGCTCCCCCTTCAGTTTTATCGCTTGTGCTGCCCTTTGTGCCCGTCTTTGTTGGTGGATCGATGTGCTTAGAAATAAGGTCTAAGCTGGCGTGGGGGAAGGCTGCGGTGTTAGCTGCAGAGTCACTCGTTGCCTCTAAGTATGTTAATGCGGTCGTAGTATGAGTGCTCCCAGCAGCAGCCAAGACTGGAGGTGGAACCCCTAAACTGCTCAGCGTGGTTATATTAGGGTCACCTTCCCCCTGTGCTGGTTCTAGCACTTCAAACTTGCTAGTGTCTGTGGCTTTGTTGGTTTGTGGCTTGCCTGTCTCAGAGTTGCCGCCTGAGCTGCCCTTGGAAATGGTCACTACGGGGCTCAAAGGAATAGGTAGTCCCTTGATTTTTGTACTACTCGAGAAGACGGCTGACCCTGCGTCTTTTAGAAAGGCAAATTTTGACGTTATTTTTGGTTGAATGCTAGATGATTTGTAATGAACAAAGCCAGCTTCCTGCGAGTGCAAGTGGGAGGTGCTGACTGTAGTACTTCCAGATGCACTTGGCGACAGGTCGAGTATCCGATCTGTGTCGACAGTAGATGTCTCTAGCTTGTCTCTCTGTTTCCTTTTCTTTTGTGGGGCTGCGCTCCTCTGCTACCCTGATCGCATCCTTTGCTTTGTCCGGTTTTATAGCAAAAAGCCAAGGTACACAGTCTTGGACCTTCGAAGAGTCCGTAAAGACAGCGTAGAGGTTGCGAGTGGACCAGGCGCACTGGAGTGCTGGAGGGATGAGGATGAGAGCAGGGTTCACTACTGGTTAACTGACCGCATCCGGCACACGCTGGACCATTAGGGGTGGCCGCTCTCGCTTTTCTTTCTCTTCCCCCCGCTGTCTGCTACCTGCACCCTGGCAGCTCTCCGTTGACTGGCTATTCTGTGTCAGTCTCTGTCGGTTGCTGCCAGTTACTGCTACTGCTAGGTGGTTTTCTTCCTTTTCTGCTCACAAAGGCCTGTACCTTCCAGACCAATCGCCACTTCATCAGTTAGTCACACAAAGTTTTGATGCTTTCTGCGTTTGTCCCTTGGCCTGCCGTTTTGGCCTACCGCTGAAGACCCAGTTGTGTGTGGCTGTGGTATGTCTGGCTGTCCTGTGCAGCACTGGTATGTCACTAATTTGGACCCAAATAACAGTCCCAGACAACAATCCCCCCCCTCCTTATTCTTGTAACTTGTGGGCTCTTTATGCGTAATTCTGTGGCCCATACAGTCCAATCCTTCCCCCCTTCTCTGTACCTCTTGCTCTCTTGCCCCGTCCGCGTCCGCTCTGCTGGTGGCTGAAGTCTGATATCCAAAGATGTCTGATGGACACGGCCGGAAACTCGCTGTGCTCACTAATCGCTGTTGCTGCTTAGAGTTGCAGCTCTTCAGGCACTCAACAAGTACTCTGCTCCGCTCTCCAGCAACAGCACGGCCGGTGAGGGATAAAAAGCAGCGGGACCACTGTGGGGGGGCCGCCCGCAACTGGATGGTATTTTCGTTGGGGCCCCCACCGTGAAAACGAAACTCAGCGGGAGACGCGAGGACATGAAGCAGCAATTCGGCACCCTCCTCGGACGCTCGCTCACTTGCCTGTGATACAGAAAACAATGTACAAGCTGGGGAGAGTGGCACTGGAGTCAGTCCACGTAATGTTCTGCCCGGACTACACTAGGCAGGTGCCAAATCAAAGAAATAAGGTCAAGAAGAAGCTGATGGCCATGCAGGTGATCTATATACTTTTAATCAGAGCAAAGTTCAAGTTTATTCATAATTTAAAAGCCTTCTTCTTTGGCACATCAGGTGCAAACATGGGACCGGGCAGAAAAGGGAAAGGATCTCAGACGAGAGAATCATGAGACAGAACAACTTAACGAGAGCCAGGATGCAGACCACCCGACAGGAAACAATTGGAAGATCAGAGATGATGGCCTTGGAGATTAGATTCTAAGGGTCAACAGCAGACTCAGCGCTTATGATGCAAAGAAACAGCTCTGATTCAATACAAGACAATCTGTCCATGTGAGACTGATAACCGAATTCACTGAACTAGCCACAGACATTTGATTGAGGCAGCTTATTTGTCATTTCAAACAGGGTCCAGACTACTAGAATAGCTTGAAAACTGTGCTGGAGTTATGTATGGGAGGGCTTGGCTACAGGTGCTTCCAGAGTTCGGCAAGCGGCAGTCTGCGTCCTCTGGTGGAAGTATGGGATGGAGGGTAAAAGGGGAGTTGATCTGAACAGGTTTTAAAACACGGAGCAGGAGATTAGATAATGTGGCTAAAATGGAAACAGAAGCAGCAGAAAACAAAGTGGCGAAGGGTAGAATGAATGAAAGTGGCCAGTTTGATAGTGTGGAGAAGACGCATGGCAAATGAGGAAAGGGGGGGCATGCTGACAGTCATGATAGGGACAGTAAACAGACTGGGGAACAAGATTAAACAGGGACTATCATCATAATTTAGCAGATGCCCCAGTCCAGTACTCCTGCAGGAAACCCATATGATGGAAAGTGGCTGCAGATTCCCGCTAAGGGGAACGCATAATATGCTCTCCCATGCAGGCTACAAGTGGGGTTCTAGAAGAGTAGGCACACTGGCACGGAAACTCTCACTATTCCAGGTTAGCAAAAAAAGGGTCAAACCCTAGTGGCTGCTAAGCTGCAGTGATTGGCGGCACACAGGGGATGGCAGAAAGACACAATAGTTAACTTATGCGCCCAGAGGCTACAAGATAGTGTACTGAAAAAGTGGAACCAATACTGCTGAGCAACCCAGACTTGATACACATAAGGGAGAATTCAATTATGTCACGAACAAGACAATGGACAGGTAGAGTCAAGGAGATACAGAAAACACAACACCACTAGCCCGGACAGCCAGAGGCAATGGACAGGTGGACGGATAGTGGACGCTACATAATCAGGAGATGCAGTACTCCTATTTCTCAAGAGTGCACAAAATATTGCCCAGGCTGGACTACATTCTCATTTCAGGGGATAACCTCCGCAGGGTTCTGAAGGTGAACTACATGGCGAAAGGGATCTCAGATCCCTCTCTCCTGCTGGTCACAATAGGAAAAAAGATAGAAGGACGTAAAAGGGTGGAAATTAAATGCCTCTGAGCTAAAGGATTGACAAAAGAAAGCCATAAGCAGAGCACTAAACATTATTTCTTAGAAAATATGGGAATGGTGGAACAGGGGTGGAGCCTATGAGAAGCATACAAAATGGTGATTAGAGGAGAGGTCATGGCATTACTCCACCTCAAGAACAGAACGAGGGGGAGCAACTGCAAGCAGTTTATGAGGGACACATTAACAAAGCAGTTAAGAAGTATGACGCAGTCAGCGAATAAAAACTGTATTAAGTAAGAAACATGGTAGGCGCTTATTCGCATGGGAGAACAGGAAAGAAAGCTTGAGATGGGGACAGCGAATGAAGAGAGTACTTTAGAGATGCAGGAGGTCGGCACAGAAAGGACATTTGCCATGAATATATTACAAAAAGCTATAAGAAAGAGTGGAAAGAGAGAGTGGAGGCCAGGGTTCAACACTGGTGCAAATTGAGTTTTGAGAGTGTCATAGAAGGCAAGAGAGAGGTTAGATAACCCTATTTCCAGCAAGAAGGTGGGAGAGGCAGGAGGTCAGATGGAAGCCGCGTAGAGTACCTGACTCAAGTGGACTCTCACTGTAGCTATTCTAGAGACCACAGCTTGGAGATTGTTTGTCTTACTATCTCAGACACACTACAAAAGTGGTCAAATATACAGGGGGCAAACCAGAGGATTAGGAGGAGTTCTCCATAGCCATAATAAATGTGGAAACAAAACAGCCAACTAAAGAGTAAGCATACAGGATGGTGGTTGTACTGCCCACTCTTATTATCTCAGAACAGTCTGAATTTATGCTGAGATACTCAACAAGACTCAATCTCCCAGCATGCCTAACAGGATTGACAGGCTGAGCAACATGAAGGGCCACATGTTATTGTGTCCTTCGACGTTGACAAGATGTTTGACTGGATATTTTAACTTTTAGAAGAAAAAAAATACAGCTTCAGGTTGGAGTATTTAGCACAATTAGGACTTTTGTGTATGGACCCCACTGAAAAGTGAGAGTCAATGTGGTTACATCTGAGACCATTCTGCTTGGGTGAGCTAGAGGAATCCCTCCTGCTTTTGCACTGTTGGTACATCCAATGGCCTGCTAGGACAGATTGGTCTCAAGGGTCGATGGATTCCAATGGGCTGAGGGAGTGGCCCGCAAAATATCACTGTAGAGAGATGATAGATTGCGGTCTATCTCCAACCAAAGTAGATCTGCTCCCAAGATTGCTGGCCATTTATTGAGAGTTCGTAAAGGTCTTAGGATACAGAATAAACTTGCAGAAGTCTATAGTATTTAAGATGCATCCCTTGGAAAAGGAACAGATAACTTACAGTGAGAAATAATTAGTTCAGGCACCAGGGAATTACGAAGCATAAAGAATCATTCTTTAAACAAAATCTGCCCTGGCGATCCTTAAATTCAGTCAAGAATTAAAAGATTGGCATACAATGCCATTTTTAATGCTGGAGCATTTAGCCCTTTTGAAAAGATTCACCTACCCAGGCTTTTACAAGCTGTCCACAATCCCAACCTACATTATGGAGACTTTTTCGGTAACCTGAAGTGTGAAATTGGTACTCTGCTGGGGATGGAAAGTCATTGCGAATATCCATATACATCGGTATAAGGCAAAGAAATCTCTCTACCAAATATTAGACATTACTACGGTGCCTCATAACTGCTAATGATTATTGACTGCGCATTTGTGCCAGTGAGGAACCAGTGTTTAAAAGTAGACAAAATAGCTATAGGGAATAAAACAATTGCATTAACTATACAATGATGGGCAACAGGGGCCTCTTTTGCAAGCCACAAGACCTGCAATCATGACATGGAGGATAGCCTCACTAGCACTAGGATGGAGTGGCAAGCAGATCATGAGAAACCCAGTGTCCATGGGGAAGTTGTTATTCCGCGCGCGGGGGGGGGGGACGGGGGGAGGGGGGGGTTCGTGTGTGTTTGTGTTTCTCCTCTCCCCCCCCCCCCAATGGAGGTATTACATAAGGAACGAGGATATTGAGATTTTCCAACAGCCGACCTGTGCTAATTAACATTTACACATTCAAATTCTATCACATGGTCCTTTTGTGTACCTAGCAGTTTTGTATTCTTTCAATGACGGTGTCACCGGACCGAGTACCTGTACTGTAGCAGCTTATCTAGTTCAAGGGGCAAGATCCTGGTGATGCAATTTAATCTAGTTGACTGGTGTCCCAAGTTCCCTATAATAGATCAGGTTATTATCTGTTGTCCTTCGAATCTAATGTTACTCTAGAGATTGGGTCCTATCCCTTGTCTGGACATTACCCTTTTGCTAGTCTATCATTTACCAGAGTGCCCAATTCCCCCTATAGGATACAACTAAGATGTTTGGTTCTTTATGTACAGTCAGCAATGGGAATTCTTACCTTAGATTTGGTAGCACGTTAAGTGGTTGTACTGTCTGATGTATTGGTGCTCGGCTGTCCAAGAGTCAAACTATTGTGTAAAGAGGAATGATTAAAGCATTCCAATTTACATCAGAGTTCCAACTATCCTAACAGGCGTGGAGAGTTCTGAAGTTGGTCAATTGTTTGTCGGACACTTGGAGGCTGCTAACATTTTCATTGATGCCACTAAAGCATTTGATTCCTTTGAATGGGTGTTCCTACGGACAACCCTTCAACGTATGGGACTGCCCCACTCCTTCCTACAACTGATAAAATTACTTTATTTTAAACCAATAGTGACATTGTATTGAATGGACAGGTCTGCACGTCTATTCAGATTAACAAGGAAGCCCGACAGGGCTGTCCATTGTCACCTGTACTTTTTAGGGCTCGCCTGAGCCAGCGCGCTGCTCTGCGAGGCTTCTAGTAAGGGCTTTTAACTCGGAGCACACACTTGTGCATGTGCTTTTTTTTTTTTTTGCGCACACGCTATTGGCCTTTGCGTGCGTCTTTCTAAGAAAGATAGCACGCAATTGGCCAAAGGCAGGTGCATGTCCCGCCTTCTCTCTCCCCTGGCCTAGGGAGCTCGGGAGCGAGCAGTAGCGCGGCCGGGTGCCAGCTGCATTCCTGACATTCCTTCGCGGCCGCGCTTGTTTAATTAGGAGCTTGTTTTGTGTTTATTTTACACTCTTTGGTTAACCGTGCAGCGACCACTGGAGGGCAGCAGAGCGACGCGCTGACTTCTAGGTGCCAGTCTTCCACTGATACACGGGCTTCCTGCCAGCTGCCAGAACATCGACAAGCGGAAAAACTAATGTTTTCCAACCATTAAGGATGGGGCATTGTATGTTTTGACACTCCATGATGGCTCTAACCGTGCTGGCCTTGCCGTCACCGGCATACACGGAGTTATTCACTCGTAACCGCTCACCTGCATAAACTTGCAGGACGTGATGCTTCCGCGTTAATTTGACTGGGGAGCGGAATCGGGCTGCCTCACGTGCGTTTTTGGCGTTCGAGACTAGACGGGTAAGTGATGGGCTCTGTGCCACGTTGTATGGTTTTTAGGACTCGTAACTCATAGCTATCTTTTGTAAGGACTCAGAACATAACCAGCACATGTTGCACATATGCGTGGTGTCTGTTGGGGCATATTTTTATTCTTCGTGTGCTTTTGGAACATATTCCACATTTTCGTATTTTTACAAATACAGGTAGCACAAGATGTTTTCCAGGACCTGGTTCAGATTTAATTATGGGTGCAAGATGAAGACTTATAGCACGGGAATTACATGCCTATACCAGTTATTTTGTTGCATTCAAATATACACCCAACATTGGATTTTAGGCTGGCTTTTTGCACTGCAGGAGGAGCTGTAAGATATCCGAGGTATACCCGTTTTTCAGCAGACTTAACATATATCTATATACTGCATGAGGTGACATACTGCAGTATTTCCATAAATGATTTGAGGATGTAGAAACATGGTTCTTCCATCCACTTAATGATGGCAAGTGGATTGAATATAGACAGGTTTACAGGTCTTAAAACCTATATTATGGCACATCTTTGACACAACTTAACTATCATCATTGCTATACTTTTAACGGAACTTCGTTTGCCTACTCTTTGCAGCATTGGAGCTTATCATGGACTCTTTCTCAGAAGCCTAACTGGGCGCCAGTTTGATTTCCCACGCCAATGATATTTATGGACACAGCTATTTTCTGGTAACATGCTTATGTCCGTGATGCGCTCTTTTGACATGACTCTCATACCTTCCACAATGGCACTGCATGTGTGCTTTTACGTGTAACATATAGATGATTTTACTCGCCAGCTGAACTTCCACTTCTCTAGACTAGCTGGTTTTCTTTTCTTCCTTTTTTTGGGGGGGGGGAGGGGAAGGAATATCTTGCTATAAAACAGTTGTAGGTAGTTTTCACTTTTTAGTACAACTTGTACTGTATTTTGAGAATTAAGGTTCTTGACATGCACTTTACTTTGTTTTTAAACTCAAGTGTTGGTTTCCTGAGGAGCAACACATTTAGATACCAATCACAAGACGACATTCAGACCGTTTTTTTCTAACTTTAGTAAGTACTTTTTATGTTAGCAGACTAGATTATACTGTCCAAGGTCAGTATGACTCTTTTGCATTACAGAGTTAGTTTTGCTTATCCATTACTTCAGGTTTGTGGTAAATGCCCCTCGTTTCAACATTACGTCTGTTACCATTACAAGTGCACTGCATGTTCCATTCGCCTTTCTATAGTGTAGTACCTGACCCTCGCAGCTTCTTCACTCTTGTGGCCTGTAAAAGTCCCGCCTGGCTTGATTGGAGGCTCTGCTCCCCCATTCACCAGTGGCACATGAAGTATTAGTAGATGTTGTAGCACCCAGGATAATGTGCTGCATGGCTAAATACTTACAAGGTCCCAAAGGCGAGACCTATTGGCTAAGCCAATGCTTGTTGCTCTAGTGATGGAACCCATTGCAACTACTCTGCACCAAAAATATAGTCAATACTCTGTTTTGGCAGCAGACCCCTCTTGATCTCGCTACATGCAGATGATATATTTTTATATGCTAGAAACCAACACAAAATGGACTCCAACTGTTTGTAAGAGAATTCATTCGCTTTGGAGAATGGTCGGGTCTTTCCATAAATTGGGAAAGTATATTTCCCCTTACACAGGTAAATTTGAGCCGGAGTATCCGCCTACTTGGGCACACTCTCCCATTAAATATCTAGGCATATGGATTAGTTTAGACACCGAGGAAATCCTTGCACTAAATTACGGGAAAGCTATCTCTAGACTGGAGGAGCAAATAACTAGTTGGCTAAAATTGCTGCCGTCTATGGTGGGACAAATTGGCTTAAATAAAATGATGGAACTGCAGCGGTTCCTCTACTATTTGTACATATACCTATCGCACTGACCACATGTTTTTCAAAACTCTCACCTCATTACTAGTACGCCTAATTTGGGCTGGCAAACAACCACGGATAGCCTGGACCACCCCAACATTGCCATATCATATGGAAGGATTTGCCGTTACAGATATGGAACTTTACTGTCTTAGTGCTCAAGTTCACTTTGCCTATTACTAGCTAAACCAACTTAAATATTTGCCCAATCTTGCTGCAAGCAAAATAAACATAGTACAGTGCACAATGCGTGCGTGGGACAAGGTAAGGGATAAGACCACCTCATCTCTCCTCTACTCTCCATCTACCCCATTGCGGGCTCAATTGTTAAGAGTAACAATGGAACCCAAAGCGGGCCCCCATTTTCGCAAGCTTAATATGTTCAAATGAGGAGGCTTCTACAAAGATTTAATGGATAAAATTGTCACAACACCCTCCTACGCCTCTGGATTCTTACCTACTCCATAGACTTAAAATGACTGGTAAGACACTCATCCCGGAATTTCCAAACAAATCCAATAAATCTGGCTCACTTGAACTCTTAGCTGCTGCCAACAGTCCCAAAATACTAATTTTCTCAATATACTGCGTTATACAGAAATTGATTCCTGGGAGATTATGCCCGGCCAGATCTGCATGGTGAAATATATGGGCAGAGGTATGGGGATACTGTTGTGTGCCAACAGGAGAACTTCTCTCTAGCAGCAGATTGCTTCTAATACATTTCCGGTTTCTCCCCCGTCTCTACTACACTTCTTTGACATTGCACAAATGGGGCCTAAGGGACACAGATCTGTCTGCGACAGGTGTGGCAATAGGGGGGAGGAGCTGGGGGCATTCACCTATTGTTGCAATATGAATAGATCCATAATCTCAGACTATGCTTTGCAGGATATGATTGGAACTAGGATTCAACTGTCCCCAATCATCGCATTATTGGGAAGGGTTCAGAAAATTTCTCGAACAGACCACCAATTTGTAGCGCTCGCTTTGCTGCTAGCTAAGAGATTAGTAGCTAAACATTGGAGCTGTGGAAGAGCTCTATCTAAAGAACTATGGATGCAAGAACTCACATATTGAAGTGAGCAGATGGCACTAGAAAACGAGCTGCTGCCTTAGCCTTCTAGTACACAGGAGATCTGGATAGCATTTCAGAGCTTTTTGATCACATCCAGGATTGAACAAGTGGTCTGAATGTCTCTGTGACAACAGACCATGTCAATATTGGTTAGACTCCTGATAGTGGGGACACCCTGGTTTTTGTGCTAGTCACTGGCAGATAGAACTGAAGTGGTTGGGTAGATGCACTGTAATTCTACCGCTTGTCGTTGTGCTACATCTTATTGCTGATGTTGTATTTTGCAGTATTATTATTTAAACAAAAACTAATAAAACAATTTGTTTGTCGGACACGTTACTTTGAGGGTTGTTGGTTTTCGGGATTTTTTTTTTGGTTAAGGCTTAGCTTTAAGGTAAGGATGTACAAAATCGTTAAGCATAAGGAGTGGATATCTCTACTCCTTATACTAACTTTTATGATTAGGTTTGGTGTAATTAGTATTTTGCCTTGGACCATGGTTTACAAAGGGGTGAAGGTGTGGGTTATAGAAGAGGGCTGATAATGTGCTATGTTATGGGGTTTGAGCTAGGCGGTATGGACTGTTAAGGTAAACGATGAGGTTAGTGTTAAGGGATGGGGTGGCGTACCTTACAGTATGATCGAGTACCAATAAACTGTATTTTCTATTTTAGCAACTGACTGAAAATTACATAAGACCGCATTACATTTAGAGCTTTGAGTTTCTAACTTGTGTCTTTGAATTTGCAACATATGAATCCTTGAACGTCTAATGCTAGAGAAGAAAATCTTACTGTAAATCCACTTCTCCAATGTTGGTATCATTTATAGATTTGAATTTGAACCTCCCCTATGCAGCTTTGCTTTATTTGTTTATTATCTACTCTTCCTCTATGAACAATTTGATGTATGGTCACCTCAAGGAACAGTAGAGTTATAAGCTTCTCCATCTCACTGGCTGTCGGCCACACCCAAATAATGAGGTGTATATGCTTCAAGAGTTATTAAATGTATGTATGTCTTTTAATATTGCACTTTATCACATTTTACAGGGGATTCCCAGACAGACTGTTAGAAATGGGATCTCTAGTTGGCAAGGGCTTGCACCTTTGTCCAAGTAGGGACCCTTCTTCCTAGTCAGGGTAAGGGAGTTACACTCCTAAAATAACCCCTGCTCACCCCCTTGGTAGCTTGGCACTAGCAGTCAGGCTTATTCTAGAGGCAGTGTGTAAAGCATTTGCACATAACCAACAGTAATACAGTGTAAGCACTACAAACGGACACCACACCAGTTTAGAAAAATAACCAATATTTTTATATACTTTGAAACAAGACCAAATACGATAAAAATCCACAATACTAATACTTTGAAAATGAATGCTTGATAAGGTAACTTCTTCTTTGCAGGAATAACACAAAAGCAAAGTTCGTGCGAGTCGGTAGCCCTGTCCGGGTCTACCGCGATGCTGAAATACACAGAGTCTAACAGTTCCAGCCGACCGCGTCGCTACGGGCCAGCAGAGTCGTGAACAGACTCGGTCACAGTACCTTTCTCGTTGTGGCTGGTACGGAGTGTACGAGCCGGTCGGCGTTCGTCGCGCTTGCGGTGCAAGACGGAGCGATGCAAGGTGCGGTGTCCCTCGATGCGGTGCAGGCAGCGGCTCGATGAGCGTCGTGCAGACGGAGTCGGTGAGTCCAAGGCGTGCTGTGCAGGGCGAGACGGTGTACGATGCGGTGCTGACAGGTTGCGATGCAGGCGACCAAGCCGGAGTGCGGGAGCTGGCGTCGGACAGTGGTGCGAGTCGGAGCGGTGCGTCGCAAACGTGCGAGCGGTGCCCCAAATGCGATGCGGTCACAACTGTTGAGCCAGTTGCAGCGTCCGCGTCGGTCGGGTCCGGCTGGTTCAGTGAAGCGATGCGAACTGCGGTGCCCACAGGTCACGGTGCAAGCAGCGGCTCGGTGTTGACGGCGTCGGACGTCGCCTACGGTGAGACCAGGGTTGCGATGCGAAGCGGGGCGATGCGGTCTGCGGTGCAAACAGGTCACCGGTCAGGGATGGATTCGGTTGACGGAGTCGGTTGCAGTTCCCTTCCTCTGTGGCAACTGAAACAGCGTTCCAGAAGTGGTACCCAGAGGCTTGTGAAGTCTTTGCAGTCCCTGAGACTTCTTAACAGGAGGCCAGCTCGGTTCCAGGCCCTTGGAGATACTCAGCACAAGTTTGTAGAAAGTTCAGTCCAGTCCTTTCACTGCCCAAGACAGAAGCAGCAACTGCAGGCCAACCCAACAAAGCAGTCACTCAGCAAAGGGGCAGTACTCCTCCTAGCAGCTCTCCGTCTTGACAGGTTCCTTGATTCCAGCGAGATCTAAATTCATGGGGTCAGGGCCCCAATATTTATATCCCAAATTCCTTTGTTCTCTGAAGGCAGAGAGGCCTTTGCCTAGTCCAAACCAGTTCTGGAGCACTTTGTTGACAAGTCTCCGTCCTTTCTTTCAGAGAGTAGGCCAGGGACATCAGACTCACCACAGGAGGTGGAGCCAGCATTGTGGAGGGAAGGCACTGTCCTATTCAGGGCCCAGGTGCAACTCCTCCCACCCATCTACATGTAGATCTTGCTATTCAGCCCTGTGCTGACTCACCCTGTTTCCTGGCATCCCCCAGCCCCTGTCACTCACACTCCAGACAAGGAATACACAACGCTCGCAGAGGCAGGCTTGGATGGTTAGACAAGAAAATACCCACTTTCTAAAAGTGGTATTTTCAAACACAGAATGTTAAAACCAACTTCACTAAAAGATGCATTTTATCATTCTGAGTACAGGCACACTAAACTCGAATTTCTACCATGTTCCCTGGGTCAGTTAGGATTATAAGCTGTAATAATCAAAACTGCCCGTTCTGGCCTATGGGGAACAGGTAGCCTTGCAATAGTGAAAAACGAACTAGGCTGTAATTCACTATCAGGACATGCCACACACACCAGGGCATGTCCTACCTTTCGCATACAACGCATCCTGCCCACAGGGGTACCTTGGGCCTACCTTAAGGGTGACTAACATGTAGAAAAGGGAAGGTTGAGGGACTTGCAAGGGTGCGCACTTGCCAAGTCGACATGGCAGCCCCAGGCTGCGCACAGTCTCTGCAATGGCAGGCCAGAGTTACACTTTACGGGCTGTTTGCGTGGGTGGCACAATCCAGTGCTGCAGCCCACCAACAGCATTTGATCTATAGGCCCTGGCACTCGCAGTGCACTTTACAAGGGACTGACACATAAACCAAATAGGCCAATCATGAAAACACCAATCCATACACATTTTATACAGGCGCACTTGCAGTTTCCCACTGGACAGCAGTGAGGAAAGTGCGCAGAATCATTACACCAGCAAAAACAGAGTCAAAACCGGGAGGTCAGAAAGCAAAAAGTCAGGGGAAACACGCCAAAAGATGCCAAGTCTAACACATGTCCCCTCCAGCTGAAAGTAGGGAGAACTACCCAACCCCATTGGAGTTCTCTTCACTAAGGCGGAAGAACCTGGACAGACCATCTGCGTTGGCGTGTTCTGTACCAGGACGGTGTTCCACCGTAAAGTCCATTCCCTGTAGGGAGATGGACCACCTCAGCAGTTTTGGATTCTCACCCTCATTTGCATCAACCATCTGAGGGGCCTGTGGTCTGTCTGAACCCGGAAGTGAGTCCCAAACAGGTATGGTCTCAACTTCAGCGCCCAGACCACAGCAAAAGCTTCCTTTCTATGGCACTCCACCTCTGTTCCCTGGGGAGTAGTCTCCTGCTAAGGAAGACTACAGGCTGATCCAGGCCCTCTTCGTTCAGTTGTGAGAGCACCGCTCCCACACCATGCTCTGAAGCGTCAGTCTGCACGACAAATTCCTTGGAGAAGTCAGGTGCCTTGAGCACGGGCGCCGTGCACATGGCTGCCTTCAGGGCATCAAAAGCTTTCTGGCAGGACTCAGTCCAGATCACTTTCCTGGGCTGCTTCTTAGAAGTCAGCTCTGTTAAGGGGCAACGATGGTGCCATAGCCCTTAACAAATCTCCTATAGTAGCCGGTGAGACCTAAGAAGGCTCTCACCTCTGTCTGGGTCTTGGGGGCTCCCAAGCCAGAATGGTGTCAATCTTGGGTTGTAGGGGCGCCACCTGGCCGCTTCCTACCTGGTGTCCCAAGTACACCACAGAACCCTGCCCGATCTGGCACTTACTGGCCTTGATCGTGAGGCCTGCACCTTGCAGAGCCCTCAACACCTTCTCAAGGTGCTGTAAATGTTCTTCCCAGCTGGAACTGAACACAGCAATGTCATCCAGGTAGGCGGCACTGAAATCCTCCAGCCCAGCCAACACCTGATTGACCAACCTCTGAAAGGTGGCAGGGGCATTCTTCAACCCAAAGGGCATCACCCGGAATTGGTAATGACCTTCTGGGGTTGAGAATGCTGATCTCTCCTTGGCCCCATCGGTTAAGGCAATCTGCCAGTACCCAGACGTCAAATCAAACGTGCTGAGGAACCGGGCAGCTCCCAACCGATCAATGAGTTCATCAGCTCTGGGGATGGGGTGCGCGTCAGTCCTGGTGACGGCATTGAGCCCACGGTAGTCCACACAAAACCGGAGTTCTGGAGTGGCACCGGGCGCAGCAGCCTTTGGGACCAAGACCACTGGGCTGGCCCAAGGGCTGTGGGAGGGCTCAATCACCCCTAACGCCAACATCTTAGAGACCTCCTCCTTGATGCTGGCTCTGACCCGGTCAGTCAACCTGTAAATCTTGTGCTTCACAGGAGGGCTGTCACCCGTGTCCACGTCATGGGTACACCAGTGAGTAACACCGGAAGTCAGAGAGAACAGTGGGGCGAACTGTCCCAACAACTGGTGACAGTCCCCCTGCTGCTCCTGAGTCAGAGTAGGGGAGAGGATCACACCTTCTACTGACCCATCATGCTCCTTGGTAGACAGGAGGTCAGGGAGAGGCTCACTCTCTTCTTCCACCCCATCATCGGTCGCCAAGAGCATACTCACTTCGGACCTCTCGAAGTGGGGCTTGATGCGGTTCACGTGAAGGACCCTCAAAGGGTTCCTTGGAGCTTGCAAATCAACCAGGTAGGTGACGTCACTTTTGCGCTCCACCACCTCATATGGCCCAGTCCACTTGTCCTGCAAGGCACAAGGTGCCACTGGGGCCATGACCCACACTTTTTGCCCAGTTTGAAATTCGACCAGAGTGGCATTCTGGTCATACCACCTCTTCATTTCTTCCTGGCTTGCTTCTAGGTTCGCCTGAGCGGGTTTCCTGAAGCGGGCAGTTTGGTTTCTAAAGGCCAGCATGTAGCTAAACACATCCTGGGGAGTTTTCCTGGGAGCTGCCTCCCAGCCTTCCTTTACCAAACTCAGAGGTCCTCTGACAGGGTGGCCATACAGGAGCTCAAAGGGGCTGTACCCAAGAGACTTCTGAGGCACCTCCCTGTATGCAAAGAGTAGGCATGGCAAGAGGACGTCCCACTTACGCCTCATGGGTTCTGTTAGACTCTTGATCATGCCTTTCAAGGTCTGGTTGAATCTCTCCACCAGACCGTTTCCTTGTGGGTGGTAAGGAGTGGTGAACTTGTAGGTTACACCACACTCCTTCCACAGGGATGTCAAATACTTGGATATGAAATTGGTCCCCCCATCAGAAACCACCTCTCTGGGGAATCCCACACGGGAAAAGATCCCCATTAACGCCCGGCCCACCACTGGCGCCGTCGTTGTCCTGAGAGGGATTGCCTCCGGGTACCGGGTGGCATGGTCCACCAAGACCAGGATGTACCTGTTGCCCATGGCGGTCTTGGGATCCAGTGGCCCCACAATATCCATCCCTACCCTTTCAAAGGGTGTACCAACAACAGGAAAAGGTTGGAGAGGAGCTTTGACCTTCCTCCCACTCTTACCACTTGCCTGGCAAGTTTGGCAAGACCTACAGTGTGCATCTGACTGCCTTCGCATTTGGGGCCAAAAGAAGTGGGTGACAAGCCTGTCAAAGGTCTTGTCCTGCCCCAAATGTCCTGCCAAAGGCACGTCATGAGCCAGACCCAGTAGGAAGGTCCTGAAGCGCTGGGGTACCACCAGCACACGGGCTGACCCAGGCTCAGCAACCTTAGGCTCACTGTATAGGAGACCACTCTCCCAGTAGATCAGATGTGACCCGGACTGATTACCAGCTGCCTGGTCTGCAGCCTGCCGCCGCCGCAGACCCTCCAGAGTAGGGCACTCGTTCTGCTCCCTGCAGAACTCCTCCCTGGTGGCACCCCCTTCTTGCTGCCAATGGGTCAGCTCAGAGATGTCTCCCAGTTCGGCTACCTGCTCCCCTGTAGGCACCGGGGCGTCCCCCTCGAGGTCCGCCTCCTCCCGGTCCGTGGGAACTTCGGGGGCCGGTTTCCCGCACCCCCTGCCCTTTCTCTTGGCAGGGACTTGGGCCACTGTTCCAGGCTCCAAGTCCTCTTGATCACCCTTTCTGGCTGCCATTAACCGAGTAGACACGCATGCCCACTCTGGCAACCCAAGCATCTCCTAGTGAGACCTGAGCTCAACATCCTTCCATAAGGACTGCTCCAGGTCGTTACCTAGCAGACAATCTACAGGCATGGTAGGGCTCACAACCACCCTCAAGGGACCTGAGACCCCCCCCCATTCAAAGGGAACCTGCGCCACCATACACTGGCGCTCAGAGTTGTCTACAGCAACTTCTTGGTGGAATGCCCCTGGGACTACCTGCTTCTCAGAGACCAGGTGACACCGGACTGAGGTCACACTGGCTCCAGTATCTCTGAGAGCCTCTACCATGTTCCCATTGATGGTCACCCAGGTGCTATATTTCTTTGTGTTAGGGGGCACCTGGTTTCCTTGGACCATCTCACTGTCCCCTAGTGAGACAAGGGTCATTTCTGCGGGGTCCCCACCCTCCTGTGGGCACCCCTCCTCCCCAAGCGCTACACTAGCCAACACTTTGGACTGTCCACCGGTGGGTGGCTGTGTCCCCTTTGGGCACTTGGGGTCCCCCTTAAAGTGACCTACCTGGTCACATGCATAACACTTGTGGGGGCCGGTCTCAACAGGCTTCCCTGTAGAGACCCCTTTCTTCTTATCACCGGGGGCTGGGAACCTTTACCCTGGGTACTAGTTTGGGGCCCTTTAGAGAACTCCTGTGCTTTACCCTTGTCCTCCCCACCTTTCTGCTGGGGACCCTGCCCACCTTTGGCTGAGTCTCCCCAAACGCTTTCTTGTGGACCCTGGTACTCACCCAGCGGTCCGCTTCCATAGCAAGCTTCCTGGGGTCAGTTAGCTTACTATCCACTAGGTGCTGGCGCAGATCTGCAAAACATAGACTAGACAAGTGCTCCCATGCAATCAAGTTGTAGAGCCCCTGAAAATCTGTTACACTACTGCCCTTCACCCAACCATCCAGCGACCTGCAGAACACATCCACACATTCCAACCAAGTGTTGGCATCAGACTTCTTACTGGACCTGAACTGATCCCTGTACTTTTCAGGAGTAAGACCATACTTAGTGAGAAGGGCATCCTTCATGTCAGCATAGGTGAGGTGATACCCCCTTACCCAAAGCTATCAGAGCATCCCTTGCTTCTTCAGGGAAAAGTGGCCACAATCCTGCTCCCCAATTTTCCTCAGGGACCCCATTCATGTGTATGGCTGCCTCATAACCCTGAAACCACCTTTGTATGTCATCCCCCTTCTTGAACTCCTTGCCTACATTCTTGGGAATGTGCACAATCCTGTCTGCCTTTCTGGACGAATTGCTGCCACCATCTGAGCCTGACTTACTCCTAAGTTCTACCTCCTTCAGTTCTCTCTCATGCTCTAAGAGCATCTTCTTCTCCTCCATGGCCAATCTCTTCTCCTCCCGCTCACTCTCCAGCCTGAGCTTCTGCAGCTCAAACTGCCTTGCCTCCCGCCTGTCTGTCCTCCAGCTCCTCTGGGGACAGACTGCTGCTGCCTGACCTGGCGGGTTCCCCCTCACCCAAAAGCACATCCACCCTGGAAATAGGCACCTCCACCTCCTCAATGAGATTACCAGGCTGCCCACTGGCATGTCTGGCTGCTACCCAGGCCCTCAGCGCCTTCTGTAGCTCCTCCTTCCTTGTGAGGCCTTTAATTTGGACTTTCAGGTTTTTACAAATCGCTCGTAGCTCCTTTACGGCGTAGGATTCCAACCTATCCTACTCAAAGATAACTTCCAGAGATGCAACGGATGATGCAGTTGATTCAGGCATGACAAAAGTAGTGAGTTGAAAACTGGAAAGATCAAAAATAGGCAAAAAGAAAAAGAACCAGTATGTGGTACGTAATGGTCTGCGATATGGTAGTAGTGCACACCAATCACTGTAAGTCAAGTGCAAACACAAGTCCTATCCTCACCGCTGACAACCAATGTTAGAAATGGGATCTCTAGTTGGCAAGGGCTTGCACCTTTGTCCAAGTAGGGACCCTTCTTCCTAGTCAGGGTAAGGGAGTTACACTCCTAAAATAACCCCTGCTCACCCCCTTGGTAGCTTGGCACGAGCAGTCAGGCTTATTCTAGAGGCAGTGTGTAAAGCATTTGCACATAACCAACAGTAATACAGTGTAAGCACTACAAACTGACACCACACCAGTTTAGAAAAATAACCAATATTTTTATATACTTTGAAACAAGACCAAATACGATAAAAATGCACAATACAAATACTTTGAAAATGAATGCTTGATAAGGTAACTTCTTCTTTGCAGGAATAACACAAAAGCAAAGTTCGTGCGAGTCGGTAGCCCCGTCCGGGTCTACCGCGATGCTGAAATACACAGAGTCTAACAGTTCCAGCCGACGCGTCGCTACGGGCCAACAGAGTCGTGAACAGACTCGGTCACAGTACCTTTCTCGTTGTGGCTGGTACGGAGTGTACGAGCCGGTCGGCGTTCGTCGCGCTTGCGGTGCAAGACGGAGCGATGCAAAGTGCGGTGTCCCTCGATGCGGTGCAGGCAGCGGCTCGATGAGCGTCGTGCAGACGGAGTCGGTGAGTCCAAGGCGTGCGGTGCAGGGCGAGACTGTGTACAATGCGGTGCTGACAGGTTGCGATGCAGGCGACCAAGCCGGAGTGCGGGAGCTGGCGTCGGACAGCGGTGCGAGTCGGAGCGGTGCGTCGCAAACGTGCGAGCGGTGCCCCAAATGCGATGCGGTCACGACTGTTGAGCCAGTTCAGCGTCCGCGTCGGTCGGGTCCGGCTGGTTCAGTGAAGCGATGCGAACTGCGGTGCCCACAGGTCACGGTACAAGCAGCGGCTCGGTGTTGACGGCGTCGGGCGTCGCCTACGGTGAGACCAGGGTTGCGATGCGAAGCGGGGCGGGGCGATGCGGTCTGCGGTGCAAACAGGTCACCGGTCAGGGATGGATTCGGTTGACGGAGTCGGTTGCAGTTCCCTTCCTCTGTGGCAACAAACTGCGTTCCAGAAGCGGTACCCAGAGGCTTGTGAAGTCTTTGCAGTCCCTGAAACTTCTTAACAGGAGGCCAGCTCGGTTCCAGGCCCTTGGAGATACTCAGCACAAGTTTGTAGAAAGTTCAGTCCAGTCCTTTCACTGCCCAAGACAGAAGCAGCAACTGCAGGCCAACCCAACAAAGCAGTCACTCAGCAAAGGGGCAGTACTCCTCCTAGCAGCTCTCCAGCTCTTCATCTTGACAGGTTCCTTGATTCCAGCGAGATCTAAATTCATGGGGTCAGGGCCCCAATATTTATATCCCAAATTCCTTTGTTCTCTGAAGGCAGAGAGGCCTTTGCCTAGTCCAAACCAGTTCTGGAGCACTTTGTTGACAAGTCTCCGTCCTTTCTTTCAGAGAGTAGGCCAGGGACATCAGACTCACCACAGGAGGTGGAGCCAGCATTGTGGAGGGAAGGCACTGTCCTATTCAGGGCCCAGGTGCAACTCCTCCCACCCATCTACATGTAGATCTTGCTATTCAGCCCTGTGCTGACTCACCCTGTCTCCTGGCATCCCCCAGCCCCTGTCACTCACACTCCAGACAAGGAATACACAACCTCGCAGAGGCAGGCTTGGATGGTTAGACAAGAAAATACCCACTTTCTAAAAGTGGTATTTTCAAACACAGAATGTTAAAACCAACTTCACTAAAAGATGCATTTTATCATTCTGAGTCCAGGCACACTAAACTCGAATTTCTACCGTGTTCCCTGGGTCAGTTAGGATTATAAACTGTAATAATCAAAACTGCCCGTTCTGGCCTATGGGGAACAGGTAGCCTTGCAATAGTGAAAAACGAACTAGGCTGTAATTCACTATCAGGACATGCCACACACACCAGGGCATGTCCTACCTTTCGCATACAACGCACCCTGCCCACAGGGGTACCTTGGGTCTACCTTAGGGGTGACTAACATGTAGAAAAGGGAAGGTTGAGGGACTTGCAAGGGTGCGCACTTGCCAAGTCGACATGGCAGCCCCAGGCTGCGCACAGTCTCTGCAATGGCAGGCCAGAGTTACACTTTACGGGCTGTTTGCGTGGGTGGCACAATCCAGTGCTGCAGCCCACCAACAGCATTTGATCTATAGGCCCTGGCACTCGCAGTGCACTTTACAAGGGACTGACACATAAACCAAATAGGCCAATCATGGAAACACCAATCCATACACATTTTATACAGGAGCACTTGCACTTTCCCACTGGACAGCAGTGAGGAAAGTGCGCAGAATCATTACACCAGCAAAAACAGAGTCAAAACCGGGAGGTCAGAAAGCAAAAAGTCAGGGGAAACACGCCAAAAGATGCCAAGTCTAACACAGACTATGGGAAACAATTTAAAGCATAATAATATTTAAAAAATGCCTTCTTTCATACCCTAAGTTAGGCGAGAATGCAAGATGAATCATAACAGTATAGAGTCGGAGGAAAAGCAAGGTGCATAAGGGGTCTTCAGAGGAGTTTGTCTTACCAAGGACATAGATCTTGCCCAGGTGGACTGTGACGCCAAGTGCACTGCGCCGGTGTTTCATGGGTGCTGCCAAAGTCCAGGTGTCGGTTGCCACGTCATAACATTCCATGCTGTTTAGCTGGTCCGTGCCATCATAGCCACCCATAGCATAGATGCAGTTGTCAAGAGCACACACGCCTGAGATAAGGGAAAGAGAAGCACAAAGCAGATTATGATCCAATTCGCTATGCACATACTGTATGAATCATTTACCATTTATTTCAGGAACAAGAGAGAGCAGCATTCAACAAGAACCTAAAAGCAGAAAAGAGTAAGTTACTTACCTTTGGTAATGATGTATCTGGTAGAGACTTATTCTAGTTGTAGATTCCTTACCTTTAGAATTCCCCCCCAGGCATCAGTCTGGGTCCGGAGATTTGTCATTAGCAGTACCCCCGCGCGTCGGTAGGTGGAGTGGGTCGGCTCTGCGTCGTCGGCATCGTGTATGCCGGAAATGACGTCATGGGACCTACATAAATGCTGCCCGGGCACGCTGACGTCAGTTCTTAACACAACTGTTCGAGGCATGTGTGCGGTAGATACACATGCTTTGCATACTCCTGCCATCTGGTCTTCGGTCCGGATGTTCGCAAGTTGTTTTTCTTCAAAGAAGTCTTTTCCAGTCACAAGGTAAGGTGACTCCTCCTTTCGGTGATAATGTGCATGGGCATCGACTCAATTGTTAGATTGTTTTCTTTCCGCCATCGGGCTCGGATGTGTGTTGCAGCGCTCCGAGTCGAAACAATTAATCGGGATCCCTTCGGTACGCAATTCACTCTACCCTTGTCTGTATTGTTTCAATCGCATCATCCACCTTCTGTGTGCCGAAAAATTCGGGAAACTTTCATAATCCAGTCGGGAAACTCTAACCGCAGCCTTCTGGCCTAGCTCGTTTTCCTCCATCTACTTCCAATTGAAGATCCATCATCGAGTCTTCTGCCGATGGAACGGACACCATTTCAATTCGGTCCTCTGTGCCATTCAAAATACCCGCATACCGACCTTTATAAGGTCTGTAACCTCTGTCTCTCCCCAGATCATAAAGAGGAAGACTAACGCTGGTCGGTCGTTCCGATCCAAAAAGACTCTGCGGGACAGTCGGGCTCGACGAAGATACATGCAGCAACAGAGTATCGAGGACACCCCTGATATCTTCGGGGAAGATATCGAGCAAAAAGAAATGGGAGCGTTGGCAGCGGAAGAGGCCTAGCAGGGGTAGCAGCACATCTACAACAGCAAATCCATGTCTTCCCATACCTAGACGATTGGCTCATAAAAGCCACCACACATACCAAATGTGTGCAACTCACACAAACTACCATAAACCTTCTGCATCAGTTGGGATTTCCAGTCAATGCACAAAAATCCCATCTTCAACCCACTCACATACAACCATAACTAGGAGCCATTCTAAACACTCAAATGGCTCTAGTATATCCCAATGCAGCCAGGATTCACAATTTTCAAATATTGTTACTCCAGTTTCAAAACAACCAGTATCTACCATTCAGAACTTTCATGCAGTTACTGGGGATGATGGTGTCCTGCATTGTTAGTGCCACATGCAAGACTAAACATGCATCCTCTACAAGAATGCTTAGCACATCAGTGCAATCAATCACAGGGTCAGCTAACAGATCTAGCGTTGGTAGACCGCCACACTCATCGCTCTTTGCAGTGGTGGAACACACAAAATTGATCAAAAGGGCGGCCCTTTATCGACCCTATTCCACAAGTCGTGTTCACAACAGATGAATCTCACAGGGTGGGGAGCACATTTACAACATTTAACAATTCAGGGTCTTTGGAGTATCACCCAACAGAACCATCGCATCAACTACCTAGAACTGCAAGCAGTTCAGCTTGCATTAAAAGAGTTTCTATCTCATCTGATAGGGAAAGTTGTCCTAGTCCAGATGGACACTATGACAATAATGTACTATGTTTAAAAACAGTGGGGGACACACTCTCTACAGCGGTTACGCCTCTCTCAGACCATTTGGCGTTGGGCAATCCATCACAAAATCCAACTCCTGGCAGAACACCTTCCAGGGACAGACAACATATTTGCCGACCTCCTCAGCAGAATGAGGCAACAAGTACAGGAATGGGAACTTCAGCCACAAGTTCTCCTTACGTACTTCCAAAAATGGGGATTTCCACAAATACACCTCTTTGCCACAGCAGAGAACTCAAAATGCCCAGACTTCGCCTCCAGGTTCCCACACCCTCTATCCAAAGGCAATGCCCTATGGATCAACTGGTCAGGGATATTTGCTTAGGCTTTTCCGCCTCTCCCTCTCCTTCCATTTCTGGTTCAGAAACTCAGGCAGCCATCTCTCACACAGATTCTGTTGGCTCACACATTGGCTCGTCAACCATGATTCACCACATTATTAGAACTCTCAATAGGTCCACACCAGAAGCTGCACATACCTTCAAAAACTCACACAGAACCATGGAGAAATCAGACATCCAAACCCCAAGGAACTTAACCTAGCGATTTCACTCCTGAAGTCAGAGTTTGGATACTTAAACTTACCACCAGATTGTATGATAATTCTTAAGGAAGCAAGAAGACCCACCACTAGGGAATGTTATGCAGCAAAGTGGAAAAGGTTTGTAATAAATAACACATTTGATCCGCTAGATGCATCTATACAAAATATTTGTTATCTTTTGCATCTACGGTGAGTTGGCTTAGCCTACACATCCATTCGACTACACCTTGCAGCAGTAGCTGCATATCTTCAAAACAGACAACATTTATCCTTATTCAAAGTTCCAGTAATTAAAGCCTTAATGGAAGGCCTTAAACGAATAATACCACCCAGGGTACCACCTGCACCTGTCTGGAACCTTAACGAACAAGTTACTTACCTTCGGTAACGATATATCTGTAAGAGACATAGATTAGTTATGGATTCCTCACCTTAGTATTACCCCCAGGCGTCAGACTGGATCCGGAGAATTTTTCTTCAGCAGTACCCCTGCGCATTGGTAGGTGGCGTTGGTCGACTCCGTGTTAGTCGTTGGCATAGTGTTCGCCTTAATGATGTCACGGTATCTACTTAGACGCCGCCCCTGCGCGCTGACATCAGTTCTTTACAGGACATTCCATGCCAGAAGCGCAGAGCCATGCAAGACACTGACCACTGGTGCACAAAACTAGGGCCCTGAAGGGAAGTCCCTTACCCTACAAGTCAGTTTGCAGAACGGGGAGGATGGGTGGGGCGGTGAGGAATCCATAACTAATATATGTCTCTTACAGATATATTGTTACCGAAGGTAAGTAACTTGTTCATCTGAAAGAGACAGTTATGGATTCCTCACCTTAGAATAGATACCCCAGCAATACCAACCCCAGAGGTGGGTCTGCGAACCAAGTTCACACCAGAAAGTCCTGGAGAACTGAACGGTCAAAGCAGCAGTCTCTCCGGACTTGGCTTTCCAGGCAGTAGTGTTTGGTAGATGTCATGAAGGGGGGACTCCACGTCCCAAAGCAGTAGTAGCTGCCTTCCCCCTGGTGGAATGGACACTCAACCCCACTGGAGGTTCCTTTTTCGCTAAGGAATAGCAGATTTTGATGCAAAGAACGACCCATCGAGAGATGGTTCGTTTTTGCACGGCCCGACCTTTCTTGGCGCCCACATAGCCAACAAAGAGCTGGTCATCCACCCGGAATTGTTTTGTGCGATCCAGATAGAATGAAAGCGCACGTTTTGGATCCAGACGGTGGAGCCTCTCCTCCTCTTTAGAAGGATGCGGGGTTGGGAAGAAGGTGGGCAAAGTGATGGTCTGTCCTATGTGGAAAGGGGTAACCACTTTGGGAAGGAAAGAAGGCCTAGTGCGAAGGACAACTTTGTCCGGATGAACAGCCAGAAAAGGAGGTTTGGAAGAAAGAGCCTGAAGCTCACTCACCCTGCGAGCAGAGGTGATGGCAACCAGAAAGGCAGTTTTAAGTGTCAGAAGTCTGAGAGGACAGTTATGTAGCGGCTCGAAAGGAGCGCACATAAGATCGGGCAGAACCAGGTTCAAGTCCTACTGGGGCATTACGAAAGGAATTGGAGGAAACAAGTGAGTAATGCCCTTAAGGAAGCGATTTACAATAGAGGACTTGAAAAGAGAAGCTGGTCAGGAAGCCTAAGGAAGGCCGAAATGGCCGAAAGATAGCCTTTTAGAGTGCCCAGAGCAGAGCCCTGCTGGGCCAAAGAAAGAATGAAGAGGAGAACCTCTGAAAGGGGTGCAGAAAGGGGATCCACAGCCTTTGCTGCGCACCATGCCACATATTTGTTCCATCGACAGGGGTATACCGTTTTGGTGGAGGGATGCCTGGCTGCCAAGATAACGTTACTGACTTCGGGAGGAAGGCCAAAAGCTGTCAACTGTCGCCGCTCAATCTCCACGCAAGGAGGTGGAGGCTGGACAGGTTCGGGTGGAGGACCGTCCCCTGCTGCTGCGACAGAAGATCCTCCCGAAGGGGCAGTCTGATCGGAGGATCGATGGCCATGTGTAAGAGCTCGGGATACCATACTCTTCGAGCCCATTCCGGAGCCACAAGAATGACTTGGGCCCGGTCGCGCTTGATCTTCTTCAGCACTCTGGGTAGAAGTGGTATAGGCGGAAAGGCGTATAGAAGACCGCAACTCCACTGGCGACGAAAAGCGTCACCGAGCGACGGCCGCCTTGGCAATTCCAACGAGCAGAACTGCTCACATTGCGCGTTCTCTTCGGTGGCGAATAGATCTAACGAAGGCTCTCCCCACCGCTGAAAGAGACCTTGCACCATCTCCGAGTGAAGACGCCATTCGTGATCCATCATGCACCGGCGGCTGAGTTCGTCCGCCCTGGCGTTCAGAGAACCTGCCAGGTGTTGAACCACCAGGGACATGCCCTGATGTTCCAGCCACTTCCAGAGACGAAGTGCCTCCTGGCATAGGGTCCACGACCCCACCCAGTTTGTTGCAGTACCACATGGCGGTGCCAGTTGTCCGTGAAAACCTGCACTACTCTCCCTTTGGAAGGAAGATTATGCCTTCAGTGCAAGACGGATCGACAGAAGCTCCAGAAGGTTGATGTGGAGCCCGGACTCCGCCGGAGACCAGAGGCCTCTCATCTCCGCCGCTCCCATGTGGCCGCCCCACCCCAGAAGTGATGCATCTGTCACCACTGTGAACTCTGGCTGGGGAAGGGAGAGGGGCCTGCCGGTGAACCATTCCTGGTTCGTTAGTCACCACTGCAATTGATGTGCAGTGCCCTCCGAGATCTGGACGCAATCGGAAAGATTCTCCTGATGCTGTGCCCACTGGAACTTCAGGTCCCACTGCAGAGCCTGGGGCGAGCCCACCTTCAACAGCCAATCGTCGAGATAGGGGAAAGACTGGAACCCCTGATCTGCGCAGATGAGCTGCAACCACCGCCATCACCTTCGTGAACACCCGAGGGGCGCTGGTAAGGTCAAAGGGGAGCACGGTAAACTGAAAGTGCTCGTGGCCTACCGTGAACCGTAGGTAACGCCGATGAGCCGGCAGGACGGGGATGTGAAAATAAGCATCCTGCAAGTCCAAAGCTACCATCCAGTCTCCAGGGTCGAGGGCAGACAAGACCTGAGCCAGTGTCAACATTTTGAATTTCTCCTTCCGGAGGAACTGGTTGACGTTCCTGAGATCCAAGATAGGACGCAGGCCTTTGTCCTTCTTGGGCAGCAGAAAGTAGCGGGAATAACAACCACGACCTACTTCTGGGGCAGGAACTCGCTCGATGGCTCCCTTGGCCAAGAGAGCTGCAACTTCCTGTTGGAGAAGGGCCAGGTGATCCTCCGACATGCAATGGAATTGAGGCGGCATGGATGGAGGGGTAGTCTCGAAGGGGAGGGAGTAGCCCCTTCGGACTATCTGCAAAACCCACCTGTCCGACGTGATGTTGAGCCAGTGGGGGGAGGTGATGGTGAATCCTGCCGCCCACTGGCGATTGGTGGCCCTGAAAGGTCGGACTAGGAAGGCTTGGAGGCTGCTGCAGAGGGGGCGCTGGTGGACTGGCCCGCCCGCTGGCTCCCAGACCCACGACAATGGGTCCCACGTCCCGGGCCTCGCAGAGGCTGAACAGCTTGCGCAGGCCTGTGGCGGGGCACCCCTTCCGTAGCCACGAAAGGGGCGAAAAGCAGACTGCGCAGGGCGAGAGGAGGAAGCAAGGCCCAAGGATCTGGCCGTAGCCCTGGAGCCCTTAAAGCGCTTGAGCGTGTGGTCTGCTTTGTCGCCAAACAGGCGACGGCCATCAAAGGGCATGTCCAAAAGTGTAGCTTGGACATCACCTGAAAAGCCAGTGGACTTCAGCCAGGCGTAGCGTCTAAGGGCTGCTGATGTGGAAATCGTCCTGCCTAGCGAGTCAGCGGTGTCCAGCTCACATCGGATGGCGAACTTTGCTGCATCTCTCCCCTCTGCCACTAAACGGGAGAGCACGGCCCGGGCCTCCTCCGGGCACTGTGGCAGCACCTGCGTGTCCGTGTCCCACACAGAGTGGGAGTAACGGCCCAAGAGACATGCAGTGTTCACCGACCGCAGTCCTAAGCTGGAGGAAGAAAACATTTTCTTCCCAAGATGGTCCAGCTTGTTGGATTCCCCATCAGGTGGTGCGGTAGGGAATGCGCCCTTGGAAGTCGAGACTTGGACCACCAAGCTCTCAGGGGTGGGGTGTTGGGAGAGGAAAAATGGGGTTGCCCGGGGCCGGGCAGAGGCGTCGGGCAATCATCCTGTCCACAGGAGCCCCTGTGGTGGTTTGGACCACGTGCCCAAAAGGATGTCCGTAAGGGCCTCATTGAACGGCAGCAGGGGCTCTGAAGAGGCTGCTGCCGGTTGAAGCACCTCGGTCAGGAGGTTAGTCCTAACCGCCACAGTAGGAAGCTCGAGGTTTAAGGCCTCGGCCGCCCTACGCAGAGGCACACAAGATGGGGGTCCGTCACCGACATCAGCTTGTGACAGGATTACAAGGCTTGAAGCCGGTCCGCCGAGATGACATCCCTGTGCACCAGGAGTCGTAACTACTCAAAAAGACGTCGACAAAAATAGAGTCAAAAAGTGACTCTGGGTACCGCTCTCTCCGGATCTGCGCTGGCTGGCGCGGAAAAAGAAAGAACTGAAGTCAGCGCACAGGGGCGGCGTTTAAGTAGATACCGCGATGTCATTCCGGCGACCACGACGAATGCCGAGTCGACCGACGCCACCTACCGACGCGCAGGGGTACTGCTGAAGAAAAATTCTCCGGATCCAGTCTGACTCCTGGGGGTAATTCTAAGGTGAGGAATCCATAACTAATTGTCTCTTTCAGATATTGTTCTCACAAGGCTTAGGAGTCCAGCTTTTGAACCTTTACACAATTGATCATTACAATTTCTTTCATGGAAAGTTGCCTTTCTAATTGCTATCACTTCACTAAAGTGTGCTGGTGAGCTATAGGCATTAACCTTAGAGGGAACCCTTCTTTCAACTTCATAAAGATAGAGTGGTTCTTCGTACAAACCCAAAATTCCTTCAAAAAGTGGTCTCTGCTTTTCATATTAACCAATCAGTTGAGTTACCTGTGTTCTTCCCTCAACCTGATTCAGTAACAGAAAGAGCTCTACATACACTTGATGTCAAAAGAGCACGATTATATTATATTGATAGGACAAAAGATTTTCGCAAAACAAAACAACTTTGTTGCCTTTGCTCCACCTCATAAAGGAAATCCTATCTCTAAAACCAGTATTTCTAGATGGATTGTTAAATGTATGCAACTTGCTATGTTAAAGCTAAAGGTACTTTAACTATACCTCCTAGAGCACACTCCACTCGCACAATAGGAGCATCTATGGCCTTTTTAGGCGACATTCCCATAGCTGGCATATGCAAGGCAGCTACATGGTCTACACCACACAAATTTACCAAACATTATTGTGTGGATGTAGTAACACATCAACAAGCTAATGTAGGACAAGCAGTGCTAAAACACTTTTTCAAACAGCTGCAACACCCACTGGTTAGCCACCGCTTTGGGAGAATACTGCTATACAGTATATGCAAAGCATGTGTAATTACATCATACATGCCTCAAACAGATTATGTTACTTACCCTGTAAGCATCTGTTCTTGGCATGTAGAGCTGTAGATTCACATGCGCCCTTCCTCCTACACGGACACCTGTGGTTGTTGCAGTCCTTATTATTCAGGTTACATACGCATGAACATCTCTATACTACACTTACTCCATTCTCACCCTCTTGCCCGAAAACAATCTAACAATGGAGTCGATGCCCATGCGCATTATCACTTAAAGGAGGAGTCACCTTACCTTGTGACTGGAAAAGACTTCTTTGAAGAAAAACAACTTGCAAACATCCGGACCCAACACTAGATGGCCGGAGTATGCAAAGCACGTGAATCTACAGCTCTACATGCCAAGAACAGATTCTTACAGGGTAAGTAACATAATCCTTCCACGCCAGAAGCGCAGAGCCATGAAAGACACTGACCACTGGTGAGTCAAAACTTGGGCCCTTTAGGGAAGTCCATATCCCTAGAAATCAGTTCATAGAGCGGGGAGGATGGGTGGGTTGGTAAGGAATCTACAACTAGAATATGTCTCTACCAGATACATCGTTACTGAAGGTAAGTAACTTACTCATCTGATAGAGACTTCTAGTTGTAGATTCTTTACCTTTAGAATAGATACCCCAGCAATGCCAACCCCGGAGGTGGCTCTGCGAGCCAAGATCCCACGAGGAAATCTTGGAGGACCAAACGGGCAAAGTACCCGTCCCTCCGGACGTGGCTGTCCAGGCAGTAGTGTCTGGTTAACGTGTGTGCTGAGAAGCCCAGGTTGCCTCCTGACATATATCCAGGACAGACTCCGCGTGCTAACGCAGTAGTTGCTGCAGTTGCTCTAGTAGAGAGCTTGTAACCCCACAGGACATTCCTTCTTTGCCAATGCGTAGCACAATTTAATGCAGAGGACAACCCATTGAGACGGATGATGGGGCAGGTAAAAAGGTGGGCAGTGTAATGGATTGTCCCACGTGAAAGGCTGTGACCACTTTAGGGAGGAACAAAGCTTTTGTTCGAAGGACCACTTTATCTGGATGGACAGACAGATAGGGAGGCTTGGATGATAGAGCCTAGAGCTCGCCAACTTTGTTAGCAGAGGTGATGGCAATTAGGAAAGCAGTCTTAAGGGTTAGAAGCCTGAGAGGGCAATTATGAAGAGGCTCGAAGGAAGCACACATAAGAAAAGTCACAACCAAATTTAAATCCCATTGGGGCATTATGAAAGGAGATGGAGGAAACAAGCGAGTAAGGCCCTTAAGAAACCTATTGACAATGGGAGACTTGAACAAAGAAGGCGGATCTGGAAGTCTCAGAAAGGCAAAGATAGCCGAAAGATAACCCTTAAGGGTGCCCAAAGCAGAACCCTGTCGGGCCAAAGAAAGTATGTACAAGAGAACCTCCGAAAGAGGGGCAGAAAGAGGATCAGCAGCCTTTGCTGTGCACCATGCCACAAATTTGTTCCATCTACAGGCTTATACCGTTTTTGGGGGGGGGGGGGTGCCTGGCAGCCAAGATGACATCACAGACTTCGGGTGGAAGGTCGAAAGCGGTCAACTGCTGCCGCTCAATCTCCACGCAAGGAGGTGGAGACTGGACAGGTTCGGGTGAAGAACCGTCCACTGCTGTTGTGACAGAAGATCCTGCCGAAGGGGCATTCTGATCGGAGGATTGATGGCATTGCTCAGAAGGTCAAAATACCAGACTCTTCATGCCCAATCCGGAGCAACAAGAATGACTTGAGCCCGGTCGTGCTTGATCTTCTTGAGCACTCTGTGCAGTAGTGGTAAAGGCGGAAAGGCGTAGAGGAGGCCAAAGCTATACTCGCGACGAAAAGTGTCGCCAAGCAAGCACCGCCTTGAAAACTCCAGCGTGCAATACTGCTGACATTGCACGTACTCTTCGAGGCGAACAGATCTAACCAAGGCTCTCCCAACTGCCGAAAGAGACCTTGTGCCACCTCCGGATGGAGACGCCATTCGTGATGAACCCAGTCTTGGATCGTTAGCCACCACTGCAGTTGCTGCGCAGTTCCTTCCGAGATCTGGACGTAGTCGAAAAGATTCCCCTGATGCTGCGCCCACTGGAAATCCAGGTCCCACTGCAGAGACCGGATATGACATCTGGCATGATCCACCAGCAGGATACATGAGGCTATTAGGTCCAGCAGCCTCAGAGTCATTCTCACCGAAATCCAGGATAAAGGCTGAAACATCGGTATCATAGCCCGAATATCCCAGACTTGCTGCTCGGGAGAATAGGCCCGAAACTGCACTGTGTCCAGAACTGCTCCGATGAAAGTGAGCGTCAGAGAGAGTAAGGTGTGACTTCAGTATGTTGATAGTGAACTCCAGCAAGTGCAGGAGGTGTGCTGTAGTCTGGAGGTGGGAGATGACAGCCCGGGGCGAGCTCGCTTGCAACAGCCAGTCGTCGAGATAGGAGAAGACTGGAACCCCTGATCTGCGAGGATGAGCTGTGTCCAGTGTCATCACTTTCGTGAACACCCGAGGGGCACTGGTAAGGCCAAAGGGGAGATCAGTGAACTGAAAGTGATCGTGGGCCACCGTGAACCGCAAGTAACGTCTGTGGGCAGGACGGTGATATGGAAATAAGTGTCCTGCAAGTCCAACACGAGCATCCAGTTTTCTAGGTCTAGGGCAGGAAGGACCTGGGCCAAAGTGAGCATTTTGAGCTTCTCCTTCCGAAGGAAGAAGTTGAGGGTCCGGAGGTCTAGGATAGGACGCAGGCCTTGGTCCTTTATGGGCACCAAAAAATGGCGGGAATAACAACCACGTCCTACTTTTGTCACAGGTACCCCTTTCTATTGCCCCCTTGGCTAAGAGAGCTGCAACTTCCTCGCGGAGAAGTGCCAAATGATTCTCCGACATTAGTAGGAGGGCGGCATGGAGAGAGGTGTAGTCTCAAAGGGGAGGGAGTAGCCCCTTCGGACTATCTGCAGAACCCACCTGTCCAATGTGATGGACTGCAAGCGGAGACTGTGATGGCGAATCCTGCCTCAGACTGGCCGATGATGGGCCTGAAACGTCAGACTAGGAAGGTTTTGAGGCAGTGGCAGAAGGGGAATGGGTGGACTGGCCCGACCGCTGTCTCCCTGACACACGAGGACGCTAGTTCCCGCGTCCGCGGACACGCAGAGGCTGGACAGCTTGCATGATTCGGTGACTGGGCTAGACAGGCCGTGGCTGTGCACCCCTTCCGTAACCACGAAAGGGACAGAAGGCAGACTGAGGGGGACGGGTTGGAGCTGTGAGGCTCAAGGATCTGGCTGTATCCCGAGATTCCTTGAAGCGCTCAAGCGCTGAATCTGCCTTCTCGCCGGAAAGGCGAGTGCCATCAAAGGGCATGCCCGTCAGAGTAGATTGGACATCCCCTGAAAAGCCAGAAGTCCTTAACCAGGCGTAGCGTCGTACTACTACTGATGAGACAACCGATCTGCCCAGTGAGTCGGTGGTGTCCAGTCCACAACGAATGGTGAATTTTGCTGCGTCTCTCCAGTCTGCAACTGCCTGGGAGAGCATGGTCCGGGCCTCCTCCAGGCACTGAGGCAGCACTTGCGTAAGGGAGTATTGGCCCAAGAGGTATTCACCGACCGCAATGCCAAGCTGGAGGAAAGAAGCATCCTCTTCCAAAGATGGTCCAGCTTCTTGGATTCCCTATCGGGGGGTGGGGGGGGTAGAAGGGAATGCGCCTTTAGAAGATGAGGCTTGGAGTGGGGCAATGGCGTTGGGCGATTGTCCTGTCCACAGGAGCCCCTGTGCTGGGCCTGGACCAAGTGCCCAGAAGGACATCAGAGAGGGCTTTATTAAAAGGCAAAAGAGGTTCAGAGGTAGAAGCCGCAGGCTGAAGCACTTCCACCAGGAGGTTAGTCCTGACTGTCACCTAAGGGAGCTCGCGGTCAAGGACCTCTGCTGTCCTTCTCACCTCTCCTGCGTAGGATGCCCCCTCCTCCATGGCCACAGTAGGGGGAGAAAGCAAGCCAGTGTCAGAGGAAGTGTCCAACCCACTGGCCTCACTCAGGTCCATCCGCCAGTCCATGGGGTCTTCAAGCGGGTCAGTTTAAGGGTCCAGCAGCCCCTCCCAGTCCTCTTCACCACCTCCGGGTACAAAATCAACACCGGGGACAGACACAGGTACAAAAGTCTCCTCCTGCATCAGAACCAACGCCGATCGACACCGGTCTGGCTCCATGTCCAAATCAGGGACGAGGATGGGGTCGACGCCGACCAGGGGCACGGTCGACGTCAGGAGCATCGCCGGCTGGGGAAGGTCAAGGTGGAACAACCAACATCGGTCCGGATCCGATAACAGATCCACGGGGGCCCTCCGGGGCAGGAGCTGCCGAAGGCCTGGGGGCCCCAACCGACTCTACAGGGCCCAAAGGCGCACCAGCGGAGCCAGACTACCAAAAGATGCGGTGCAATGCCTCATAAAATTTTCTTAATTTGGCAAGAGACGCTCCAGCTCCCAGAAAAGTGGGGAGGCGCGGAGTCATCTCGGATAGAGGCTCAGAGGATGGAGGCTAGAGCGACGATGGTCTGTGTCCCGCATCACGTCCGCCTACAGATGGGGTGAAGTCAAAGAACGCCTATGCTTCTTCTACTTCTTCTTGTGCTTACCTGAACATCCCGAGATATCGAAGAAAAGGAGTGCGGGTTCTGCGACCGTTCTCAGGACCTTCCTCTCGATCGAGACCGAGAGAGATGTGGAACTGTGCGACGGGCCTCCAACGGATTTTGGGACTGCTCCCGCAAAGCTTTTGTATTCATGGCCTGGCACTCTGAGCACGACTCATGGTCGCGCTCCAAGCACCAAAGGCACACAAGGTCACGGACAACATCCAATGACAGGATCTGCAGGGCTTGAATCGGGTCCTACGTTAGGACATCTCAACGCCACCAGGAATCCAAGACTCAGAAAAAACTTTGACAAAAGTCGAAAAAAGGGTAGCCAAAAAAACAGTCAAGGGGTAGCTCTCTCCGGATCTGCGCGTAGGCTGGCGCGGAAAAAGAAAGAATTGACGTCAGCGCACCCGGGCGGTGTCTATGTAGGTCCGGCAAAGTCATTGCTGGCACGCACAATGCAGACAACGAACGCAGAGCCGACCGACGCCACCTACCGACGCAAAGAGGTACTGCTAATGAAAAATCTCCGGATACAGACTGACGCATGGGGGAACTTCTAAAGGTAAGGAATCTACAACTAGAAGTCTCAATCAGATACTGTAAGCTATAATGTGCGTCATCTGTGACATTGAACCATTGACATGCTATTTTAGACTAAGCTTAGTGATACCACTTTCTTTATACCAAAGACCTCCTTCAGAGTCGGACCTGCTTGTTGAACTCTAACCAATAGTTACAGAACTGCAAATAGTGCACGTACAAAAGTGTGTGTGAGTAACAAGCTATAATAGGAATATACAAAGAGCGGGTGGAGTTTTCCGGCACAGTGTTCAGTCTGGTTTCCTTTGCCAGTAACAGTATCAGGACTGGTGCAACTGTTTGCCACTCTTTCCCTCACTCACTGGCAGTACCTTATATCTACCTAATAGTGCATTCTGCCAGACCAGCCCCTGGATACTGGGTCTGTAACAGGAAGTAATACCTACAGGGAAGCAATTGCTTCAATGGCACAGACAATATTTATAGGCATGGACAACAGGCTAAAACAGAAGTGATGTGGTTAGTGTGGGGGGCAGGCAAAGGGGAAAAGCATTGATGTGGTTCGGTTAGGATGGTTACAAACATTATGGACTACTGGGTAGGGCCTGAGTCAAGGAGGTATACCGGATCTTTCCAAAAACTACCCACTCTGTTTCCAGTAGCTGCAGAAAGTTAAAAACAAGCTTCCATTAACTGGTTTCTGCAAAACGGTTATCCACACATTGTACTAAACTGAAAAGGTTACTTTCTGTGCTCCCAATTGCATGAATGTACAAAAGGATTGCTCCCTTAAACTTCTCTACTGGTGGATTCTGCCTTTTACAGTCTTTTCCTATTATAACACTATGGATAATGGTCCCAATAGTATGCAAGTAAGCAGGAGTTATGGAGGGGTTCGGAATTAACCCATTAGGAACAGACCTTTCCCTTATGTAGAAAACCTCAAATGTGTGAATTAGAAGTCTTACCTCCCTTGGTTAGCCATATGTACAAAGTAAATAGTATTGACCTGGGGGTTAGGCATGGCAGCTCTGTACAAATCTTTGCTAGTAAAGAGGGCAGGCAGAAATAGTTGCACACAAGCAATATACCATAAACTGAAATATGCAATGTGTCTACATAGTGCTGTGAACACACTCATGCAATTCAGTATTGCATGGATTCAGAAGTTATGTGGATGCTTATTTTGGGCAGGCAATTATGCAGATTCTTTTCAAGTAAAGAATTGTCCGAGTTATTAATTTGGGACGGGGTGACTTAATTTTAAAAAACCAAAAAAAAAAAACCCACTATATTCTTAGGTTACAACTTAGTTCACCAAGACAACATTTTGCAAGCCCTGAATGCTATTGCACATGCAACCAGCAACCAGCTTTTCCCCAGAGAAATGCTTGATGTGGCTCCCGTTAGAAGCAAGGATCCAGCAGACGACAGCCAGCGGGACACACAAGTCCCTTCACCATAGCACCACTGGCCAATAAACTCGAACTGTCTGAGGTAGTCGTTCCTTAAGAAGTGCCAACTCCCTGCTGCTGAAACCACAGAAGTTCATCAAAAAGAAAACTTACAACCACTCCTTCTCCCGTCTAGCCACAAGAATATGGAAAGCACCGCCTCCTGAAATCAGGTCAAACTCCTGGACTACCTCCGTCACAAAAGAAGTAAAAATGATTCTGTGAATAGATTCATTCAATAGTAGCCTGAAGCCACTCAGCTTGATTATTTTACTGTGGGCATCTCCGGATCTTGAATCTGCCAGACTGATTTTTTATGTTATCTGTAGTGCTGCATTCTTATTACTGATTACATTTCTCCCTGTATGTATAACTTGTCTGCTATTTGTACAGCGCTCTGATACCCTGACGGGTCATGTTCGCGCTATATAAAACTCCTCACATAATTTTAAAGAACCTTAAAATAAAAAATGCAACACAATAAACTCTGCAAACAAATTTAGAAATATCAAGAAAAAAAATATATATACTAAGCAAAATCTCACAACAATGGTTAAAATAAGACTATGGGAAACGGATGTATAGATTTTGGAAGTGGATATATATATTTTTAAAGTTTTAAATCAGAGAAAGCACCAAGAAATGGCAAAGTTCGTGTCTGCCCGTGCCTGGCGCGCTGCAGTGGCATCCGGTTGCCGAATTACCGACAGTGGAGCCGGCTGGCAGAGTTGCTCCCGATCCGGGGCCTGCTGCCCGGGCTCTCGTCGTGCTGCACCCTGCCTCCCCTGGCTTTTGGCGGTCGGATTGTGCCTGCGACCCGCCGTCGGGCGGGTGGAAACTCAGGAGGGCGTCCGGTGCGGAGCCGGTGGCACGTCGCCATATCACCATCGCGGAGTAAGTGACCCGCAGTTGATGCGCCGCCCGGCGGGCCTGTGCGGCGTGTGGATGGGGACAGAGGACCTGCGCTCGGGTGCCCCCCACCGCTGGACCGGTTTACCTCGCTTGTTTGATGGCTTGAGGGACGGCGGAGGCTCATGCCTGTTCCCCCTGGCTGCTGCCGTCTCCTGCGGTGCTCGCATAGATCCGGGCAGCAACGCGGCCGCGCTGAATTGTTGCCGGAGGACGCCATTGCCGGCGGGCGTGGCGACTATTGATATCGGACCTGGCTGCCGGGGATTGCTGCGACTTGGGCCTGTGCGGCGCGATGACCTGCAGGTGCTGAAGGAATCTCCTCAGGTTAGTGCGTGGCTCCCCCCTCGTCCTGGCTTCATCTCGGGGGTTTCTGCATGGCCCCTTACAAGTACTGTGATCCTACCTGGGCCTCCCAACGACGCCATCTGCGGGCTTCATTGGAGTCCTTCGGGGGTCCTCCCCTGTTTTCCAGACAGCTGGCGTGGAGGTGGTGTGTCCTGGTTCTGGTGCGCAGGATCGGGTTTGGGGCTTGCTACTTTACCTGCTTTGATATTGAGTGCCCCCCCTGTTTGTACCTTACCGTTGGGGCCGGCGACTCTATCCAGGACCTGGAGCCCCACCCCCCCCCCCCCCATAGTACTGTGGGGTGGTGGAGGCGGCGTAGCAGACCATCGGCCCGCGCTGAGACCCACGCACAGCTGTCGTCCTGTTGAGATCCTGCGAGGGACCTGCTCCCCCCCATATATCGGGTGGGGTGCGGACCGCTGTCGGAACACGCCAAAGCTCATCGCACCTTCACTGCGATCACTGTGGAACGTCCCCGCCATCGCGTTACGCTGCGCAAAGAACACATAGCCTGGCAGCGGCACCCATTAGGGGGATGCGGAGTCGCCTGCGTGTGGAAGCGGCCGGGCTAGGTCCCGGTGCGGCTTGTGTGCGGGTTGACTCTACGCCTGCCTCTCTGCCTGCCTCGGCCTGACCGCCTGCAGCGGGGGAGCCCTCTTCATCCTTTACCCCACCCCGGGTCCTTTCGCCGGTACGACTGTTGCGCTGAGGTGCGGGTGCGCCTCTAATCGACTCCTGCAGAACTCTACTGGCTTGCGAAGGTATATCTGTTGCCACTCAACATGACTCGCGACAAGCTGCCAAGCGCCAAACAAAGCACGCTCGATCGCTATGCTGCCACTGGGGCGCAATCTGCGGATCCAACGAGTCATGGCCCTGCTGGTCCAGATAATGCTGCATTGATGGCGGCAATAACGCAATCCCGAGACGCGCTTGAGGCTAAGATTGGGGCGGTGGGGTCGGACGTGATGCTGATCAGTCAGGACCTCCGTAGGGCGGTTGACAGGATAACAGAGGCCGAAACCCGGATCTCAACGACGGAAGATACAGTTGCCTCCCTTCACAAGAAGGTGTCCTCTCTGGAATCCATCACTAAGGGGCTTGCGCTCAGGGCGGAGGATGCCGAAGGCAGGGCCCGGAGGAACAATCTTCGTTTTGTAGGTTTCCCGGAGGGGTGCGAAGATAATAACATGGAACGATTCCTTACCACGTGGATACAGAGCTGGATCCCTCAGTCGTCTCTATCTCAATGCTTCATCATTGAACGCGCGCACCGTGCTTTGATGCAAAAGCCCCCGCCGGGGGCCAGGCCTCGGCCTATTATAGCTAGATTCCTCAACTACCACGACCGTGATGCGGTCCTCGCACAGGCCAGATTGGCGGGCAGACTCCAGCATGATTCCCACCACATTCTCATCTTTCCAGACTATACACGAATGGTGCAGCAACGCCGGCAGTCATTCATGGCTGCTAAAGCCCGCCTGCGAGATCTTAAACTCCAGTATGCATTGCTCTTTCCGGTCGGCTGAGAGTAATATATGAATCACGTACTCTTTTCTTTGACACTCCTGAGGAGGTTTTTGCCTGGACGGATGAACGACGGAAGCTCAAGCCACACACTCCGCCACGCATCGATTCGGAGTCGTCCTCTGGTGAGGCCACGCAGCGGCTTCCTAAGACTAAAGGGAAAATAAACCGAAGATCACGCTCGAAGCGTCGCTCGAAGTCCCAAGGTGCCTCCGGCTCCCGGGGTGATGGGGGTCTACGTGACTCTTCGCCGGCGCACTATGGAGATTGAAGTCTGTGGGACATGTCCTTACATGGACCGGACTGGCCGGTGAAATCTAACTCTCTTCCCTATTTTATATTGCTCTTTTGGTTATGCAATACCAGTATTGGGGTCTGAGAACTTTGATTTGTTTGTTTATTATGCTGATGGAACTAAACATGGGCCTACGCGAGGTCTTCTCCCCGCCCCTCTCTTCTCAGCATCTGAGAACTTAACGTTTCCATGGGGATAGTTTTATGGGGAACCGTTGGTATGGGACCGTGCCTTGCCCCCGTTGGGGTGGTGGTACGATGCTCACCGCGACAGATACTTCTATTGTTCTTGAAGTTTTGGGTGGGGGTGGGTGGGGGAGGGGAAGGGCTTTCTGTTTTGTTTGATGTTTTTTGTTATTGCCACCAAGTCTTTCGTTCTATGTACCTTGAAATTGTCAATGTCATCCACCTGATCAGCTGCTTTAATATATGTCACCACTGTCTATGTCGCAAAATGTAGCCGGGGTCGGGAGCAGAGAGCTCCGAATTCTTAGCTGGAATGTTAATGGTCTACTGGATAAAATTAAACGGGGTGCCGTGTTGCGCCATGCCAAGCGGCACAGGGCGGGTGTTCTCTTTCTGCAGGAGACCCACTTGGCGGGCACTAATGCACCTTGTTTGGGACGGTTTAGTTTTGCACACACGTAACATGCTGGTTTTACTAGAGGCTCCCAGCAGCACATGGCTGGATCCACAGGGTAGATTCATTGTGATATATGGGACGCTCTATGGGGAGCCCATTGTTCTAGGTAGTGTTTATGCCCCTCCCCCTCTCTCGTGGTCCCTAGTGGAGAAGCGGACGATGCTATGGACCGACCTTCCATCGGTATTAACTGCAGATGTGGGGGGACTGGAATGATGTTATGTCCATGTCGCAGGATAGATGGCGCGCCACGGCCCGAGTCGCTGAGGGTCCCAGATTCCAAACTATTCCCCTCCTAGTCCAGGGCATGGGATGGGTGGACTCATGTAGGACTATACACCCGACACACATGCCTACACTTACTTCTCTAGAGTACATGACTCCTTTTCCCGTTTAGATTACATCTTCCTTTCGGCGACACACCCACAGGCTGGTCGAGGCCGCAATTCTTCCCAGGGGGCTATTCGATCATTCACCGGTGTCCATTCTACTCTCCTTAGACCCCAGGCGTTCCAGATTTCGGTGGCGTCTGTCGCCATGGTTATTACGGGGCGAGAAATAATGGGCGCATATGCATACATCTTTAGCGGATTATCTGTTACTCAACACAGGTACTGTGGAGTCGCCGGCCACCCTGTGGGAGGCTATGAAGCCCACTCTCAGGGGAGCAGATATTGCCTTCTGCACTGCCCTACGCAGACAGTGACGCGACAAGCTGCTCAGAATTGAGGCTCAGCTCCTTGATTTGGAGCGTGCCGGTAGGGATGCAGGGGGACAGGCTGCACGCAGACAATTGCTGACAGTGCAACAGACATACGCCAGCGAGCTTCTCAACGAGGCCAGACTCTATTGGCTCACCACTCGTAGCCGGATTTACCAGTGGGGGGACAAATCTAGCGCTCTGTTGCACCGCCTGTGTCAGCAGACGCTACGGCCCCAGATGCTCCCGAATATACGTGGCCCTGATGGGACCGCGCTTACAGACCCGTCCGCCATTGCCGACAGCTTTGCCTCGTTCTTCGCGGACCTATATGCCCCCCATGAAGTATTACCTGCTGTCCTTATACAGAAGTTTATTGATGACTTTCCTCCCCGCGCTTTGTCAGACACAGCACGAGAGGCATTGGACGCTCCCCTGTCGGTAGATGAACTTCTACCTGCACTATTGGATATGCGAGTGGGCAAGGCGCCGGGCCCGAACGGCTACCCTTGCGAGTTCTTTCAAAAATATCACGCGCAACTTTTAAAACCCTACCTGGCGGCCCTGAAGGCTTCCTGGGACCATGGTAGCCTTCCGCCAGATCGGTGGCATGCTGAGATCGTGGTGTTCCTGAAGCCGGGCCGTCCACCGGAACATTTCTCGTCCTATCGTCCAATCTCCCTACTCAATGTGGAAGCTAAGCTTCTGGCCACGGTACTTGACAACCGTCTAGTCCCCTATGTCACGGAGCTGATCCATCCGGATCAGGCAGGATTTATGCCGAACTGCGCTACACGACAATATTAGGCGTGCCCATAATGCCATCGCTGCGGTGGATAAACTTGACACCCCTGCCGCGCTTCTTTTGGCAGACATGAATAAGGCCTTTGACTCCCTTAGTTGGACTCATCTCTTTGCCTTGCTAGCTCGCCTTAGCATCGGCCCCCGGTTGCTTAGCTTTATCTGCCTGCTCTATACGGGCATAACCGCCTCAGTCCGCGTGGCTGACTCGGTCTCTAAAAGCTTTCCGGTCGGGCGGGGGACGCGCCAGGGCTGCCCGCTTTCAATTTATCTTTTCGCTCTAGCTATGGAGCCGCTTGCGGCTTGGGTACGGATAGACGCGCAATTGCGCGGCTTCGAGTGGGCGCCAGGCATTTCCGACCGCATAGCGCTTTATGCAGATGATGTACTGTTTTTTCTCACTGATGATCTCAACCGGACTGGCAAGCGTCTTCTCCGTATCATGCAGATCTTCGGCGAAACCTCCGGTCTCTATATGAACCGGGGAAAATCCTTTTTGTGGTCACTGCGGGGTGGAGATCGGCTGGGCGACTGGTCGCGGGAGGTGGTCGTGGTCCCGGACGGCTTTAAGTACTTGGGAGTGAATCTCTCTTCGTCTCAGGCCCTAGCATGGAATAAGAACCTTGCCCTCCTATGGACACAGGTGGGAGACCAGACAAGAGTATGGTCTCACCTACCTCTATCCCTTTTTGGTAACTCCGCTATCTTTAAAATGATCTCTCTGCCGCGTCTCCTTCATCAGCTACAGAATCATCCCTATCCGATAAAACCTACATGGTTTCGCCAATTGAATGCTATCCTCGCCCGGTTCTTGTGGGGGGCGGTGCATCGTGGGTTGCTTTGAGGACCTGCTTCCAATCTACATACTCCGGCGGAGTGGCCACACCGGATGTTCAGGCATATTATATGGCCTCCCTTCTCTTGTCCTCAATGACTGGTGGTATGGTGATCGTGGGGACCCGGCATATGCAGTGGAGGGCTGGTTGCTGGGGGACAATGCTCTCCACAGGGTTCTTTATTCAGTGGCACTGCTTCGTGAGCTACCACCCGCCACAGTCATAATTTTTAAGATTTGGAAGGCGGCGCTCCGACAGATGGGCTGGTAGGGGAGACTCACTAAGGAAACTCTATTGTGGAATAATGGACAATTACCACAGTTGATGCACCTGTCCGGTTTCCGGGGCTGGGAGGCCATTGGGATAAATACGGTGGGGGCAGTTGTACGTGGCTGTACTCAAGTCTTTCATAGACATACAAGCAGAATACGATATGCCCCGCACACAATTTTATCGCTACCTCCAGTTTCGACACGCCTTTGCCCCGTCCATATCTCATTTAACGGAGATTCCTGAATTTAATCCCATCGAGGCAAAGGTTTTGATGGGAGACCTAGGGGGATCACAAAATCACTCAAATTTACCACACACCTATCAATAACACCCCCACTACACTCCATAAAACTAGAGAGGCATGGCAGCAGGATCTGGGCCCCCTGGATGAGGATGACTGGGTGGAGGCTCTGGAGTCTCCACGCAGCGCAGCAATTGCGGCTCGCCTGCGCCTTATCCAGTTTAAGTACCTGCACAGAGCTTATTACACCAGGCACAGGCTATGGCGTGCTGGACTCATCGCATCTCCACACTGCTTGCGCTGTAAATCTATAGAGGGCACATTCCTACATACTGTGTGGGCCTGCTCAGTGCTGTCAAAAGTTCTGGAGGGGGGTGTTCACATGGCTGTCCGAGGTCTTGGGATGGGTCATCGCCTCCTCACCGAGATTGGCCATATTACACATTACGGGGGACATAGGTGGAAATAGGTATAAGTGTCACCTCCTATTTCTGGGCTTAACACTGGCCAAGAGAGACATTGCCCGGGCCTGGAAAGATGAATCTTCACCGTCGCTTGGGGTGTGGAAGAAGGGCCTAAATTTCTGTATGGGCCTGGAACTTCCGGTCTTTGAGGCAAGGGGGTGCCCCCGTAAGCACTACAAAATTTGGAAAAGATGGGCTGACTATAGATTATATCTGGAGCCTCCTCCCTCCCCCATATGATGTTGACGAACCAATAGTATGATATTAGCTAGCTGGCATATACGTAGTGCTTGTTATCGATCCGACTATGGATGGCAGAATCTTTTTCTCTATTTAGGTTTCATATATCTGTTGAAGGGAAGCAACGTGGCACAGTTATTTTTTTTCTTTTCTTTTCCTGTTCTTAGCTTTTCTTTCAATATATTTTTTGTGGAACCAATCCTTTCTTATTGCTGGAAAGGTCGATTCATATATTTGCTACAATGTCTATTTGCACTGGGTGCCATGTGAGGCCCTTGTATTATATTGGATGTCAACAATAAAATTATGTTGTGAAAAAAAGAAATGGCAAAGTTCAAGCGAAGTCAATGTTTGAAGTAGACCAGGACCTAGGTGCCAATTCAAGCAGACTGTGGTGAAGCAGGGCTTTGGTAAGCCTCAACGGTCTGACCTTGAGACTTAGGGGGTGCCGAGCAAAAGCACCACCATAAATTGGCTGTGCTCCCAATCCTCGAAGCGCATTGCTCCCCTGCACTATTTAGATGTGTGGAACCACTGTGTTTGTCAGCAAAGCCTCAACTGGCTTTGCTGGCCGAAAGCCTTGACCTGGTGGTCCGTCCACCACTGGACCATCACGTCACGTCACAGTGGCAGATGCCCTGTCCTGTTTAAAGTGGCACCACAATCATTGTTTTAGCATTCCAAATACAACCTTTCAAATCATTGTGGTCCTAGGAAGGACTGGGAGGTGTGAATCAATTATTAGATATACTCCGGCACATAGAAATATTTCTGCATGGTTCTTTTAGGGGCAGTGCTCAAAGGATGCATACAGCCTTGAGGCATGACTACCTACATAACGTATATGTTTTCTCGTGATCTTTTCTTTGCAGGATCTATCGCAAGAGGTTACGTTTTTTCCTTGCTAAAGGGTTTGTAAGTACAAACCTTTATTAGCATTCCTTAGCATGCATGCGTGGAATGTTTCTGGACCTGACGAAAGCCATACTGATCCACAGAGGCACTCAGTTAGATGGCTGAAACATGTTGACTGCATTGAGGATAGTTGAGATCAATTACAGACTCACAAAGATCCACCACTGTTTTTAAAATTTGACCAGGACCTCCATCATAAAAATCACTACATGTAGTAGGAGTTCCTGAGCCAATTTTAAATCACACATCACCACATACACTATCTGTTAGAAGGTGGTTCTGACCATCTGAGCCGCCCAGATTTTTTGCTTTTTGAACACCTAATTGTTGAGCTTTTACTTTGGGAGAGCCTCATAAGTTGGGACTCACCCACAGTGGACTCATGATGAAAGAGACTGCATGTGGATTTTACCGGTGTCCCCCTGGTGAGAGTAGGCCGCTGCGCTGCAGCCGGAGGAAAGGGCACTGGGCTGGTTACATGCAGACACGTGTGTACATGCGTGTGCACACGTGTAGGGGCTGCGCACGGGAGATTCCTTGCGTGCGCAGCCCAGGAGCAGGTATAGATAGAATGGTGTGGCAGGAATTATGCAGAGCTGGGTGGTGACATGGAATAGGCTTTATACAATGGGAAGAAACATGTAAGGGAAAGGTCAGTGTGCTTTACTGTTTTCACTGAAGGACCACTCCATTATTCTCCTATGAGGATGGGGATGACTTTGGGTATTTCCACTTTCCTTCGGGCCTACAAACTCCAGACACGCACTAAAGTCCACTGTAACTTAGGTGAGAAGAAGTATTCCGCTGAGTCCAAAACCATACATGTACTGCTTATGGGTCATCCAGAAATGTCATATTCTTCTGACTCACCTACAGCTGCCTGGTCATCAGCAAAAGGCTTCTAGGGCCCAAGTCTCTCTCTACAGTCAGGACTCACACAATCCAGTACAATCCAATCTAAACTGGGCAGCTAGCTCTTCAACAAAAGATGGAACCCTTTTGTGTTCTTGAGACAGGTACAGGAGCCCAGCCAGCAGGCCCTTGGGTAGCACGTCCAGGCACTGGGTTGAAGTGAGAGCTTAGGTCCCCCTCGGGCTTCTTCACAGGAGGGTCAGGAATGAGTCTCTTTTTCTGATGTTTCTTCCAGGTCCAAGAACGTTATGAGGAACTGGTGGTGGAATGCCATTTGTTATCCATGTATTAGCTAGTGACTGGAGAATTCCTTGGGACCAATTTGGCCCTTTGCGATTCTTTATGTTGCTGTAGACTGCCAAATGGCCCATCTCTGGTTAAGCCTTCGATGTCTGTCCCACAACAGTCTTTCTGCAAATAGAAGGCGGTCTATTGTTTCTTAGAAGACATCTTTTAACACCTTATCAGAATGATAATTACTGCCGCTCGAAGGGAAGGGAGCCAGGGGAACATATTTTATAACTATGAGGTTTTCAAGGTAGCACAAAATTATGTTTAACAGTTACCTTTCAATATAGAGAAAAAAATCTACTTTCACAACTGTACTAGATCTTTGATGAAGAGCAAACCAAACCTTTAAATCAAGTTTCTAGCATTCTCCTGGCTTGTAAAACCTGACATCCATAATCAGGTCTCTTCATGGAATAATGCCACTTAAACTCCACAGTGATAAATCGTGGAGAGAACATTTGTTTGATATTTAACATGTCTCAAATATATACACATTAAGCACCCAACTCTTAGTCTTACAGGTGCACTCCTGTATAACTTTGCTAATGAGTAAAAGTAGACTTTCACTTTTTTGTGTCATACGATACAGAAGTGGGCTGGGCCATAAATGTGTACCTGGAGTGTAGGAAGGTGGAATCTGACTACATGGTTGCCCCCATTTTTTTTTCCTGGTGATTTGTTGGTTTTTGACTTAGTTTGGCTGGGAACCTGCTATTCAGGTCCTCAGCCTATCTGCTTTCTCTTTAAACGACTTGGGGTGCACTCTAGGTGCACTAGTGATTGGATACTGGGGTACCTTATGAGTCCCTAGTATATGGTACCTTAGGTACTAAGGGCATAGGTACTTCACAGGCCTACCAGGGGCTGAAGCATGTATTATGCCACCCCTGGGAAGCAGACTAAATCTGACACCACAGGCCTGCTACTGCAGCCTGGGTGAGGTGGTGCTAGCACTCCTCACTGAGATATAGGTTTCCTATATCTCTCCTGCACACACATTTAAACCTATCAGTCACCCCTAAGGCAGGCCCTATCAATCCTGAGGGAAGGGTGCTTGGTTCCTATGTGAGAGGGTGCCTCTGCCTGAGCAGGGCCCCTCTGCAGCTCTCAGAGTCCATTCTCTGGGGCTGTTTGTGGATGCGGTTAAACCATATACTCTTAAGTGCATTATATCCTCGCGGTAAAATGCTAACTTTGGAATGGCTGCATCAAAACATGTCTTGTTTGGTGTCAAACATCTTGGAATACTACCCCCCCCCCCACCAGTCCTGGCGGCGGGGGTAGCATTCCACCCTTCTAGAGGGATAGACATGTACCTACTGTGGAAACGCGGTAGAATCCTGCAGAGCCCTGGCATCACAAAATGGATGCCACCAGTCACAGACACTGGGCTGCCCTCCTGCTGATGACCGAAACTCGCAGTGGAGGAAGCCCAACAATAGGCATCCTGTCACAGGGAGGTGTAACCACCTCCCAGACAGGGTTTAGTGTATTGGGGCTGGGTGGGTGCACTCTTAGAGTGCTTTGAAGTCCTGCACTGGGGGAGCAGAAGGCTCCTCTGTGCATATGCCAGTTCAAACCAGCTCAGGGGCTACCTGCCCCTGCTCTGGCGCGAAACTGGACAAAGGGAAGTGGGTGTAGCCACCCCCTCCCCTGACCCTCCCATAGGTGGGGTCATAGAGCTAGTCCCTCCCTTTCTTTTAGTATAAGAGGGGGAACCTGTGCATTGCACCCTAGATCTCCCTGGACGACGCTCTCAAGAAGAATCCTGGACCTTCGACGTTCCACTACCTCTGGAAGACTGAAGAATCTCCCTTGGAGTCAAGGAGTGACTCCCCCGCTTGGCAGGCACCAAAAACTACAAACGACGGTCGCAAACTACGCCGCTCCCGCCGGAGTCCGAAGTCCCTGCAGCCCAAGAAGTGGATTTCCTGACTTCTCAAAGGCCATCGTGAGTCCCCAGCGAAGCTGAAGCCAGTGGACCCCAAGAGTGACGAGGAACCGCAACCCCTGGGTACCGTGCACGATTGTCGAGTGCAACCCCTTCACAACGTTCTACGAACTTGTGCTTTGGACCACGTGTGGTCCTAGCCTCCCGCAGGAATCCCTCCGAAGATCAGAGGCCTACCACGTCCCGAGGGACCGTGGGCCCCTGTTGAGCGAATCCTCCCGAGGCGTCTTCGCGATCCCTTGCCAGCCGGCTTGCGGGTCCCCAGAAGGCTTTCCTACAGAACCAAAGGGCTCCCCCTGGTTGCTCCAGGCCTGCCCTGGCTTACCCTCGCTGGGTGAGTCCCTCAGACCTTGCTGGTCTGCGCCATTGACTTTTTACACTTTCCCCGAGACTTGCTGTTACCAAGGCTTGTTGGTTCCAATCGAGTCGCCGACACCGCAGTAAGCTGCAGACATCGTGGGACACGCCGAATCCAGCTCCTGGTCGTCGTCGACGCCTCCTGGACCTCGTGGCTGAAGAGTCAAGGCACCCGTGAACGACCTGAATCTTGCGACGACGGTGGGCATCCATCTTCCTTGCCCCGAGTCACTGCCAAGTGACTTTGAACACTGTCCCCTCTGCTTTCAGGTCTTCCATCTTCTGAATCCAGGCGTGGATTCCTCCGGACACTTCTCCTGTCGCCTCAAGCAGCAAGTCTTCACTGGCTCCCATTGAAAACGACGCCGCGACCCGACACCAAAGAACACCTATGCACCCGGCTCCCCTGGGTGAGGTAACTTCAGCACTACGGTGCTCCTGTGGGTGTGGGCCCTAGAACTATTTACCCTGTAAGTGACTTGCTTGTAGCTACCCTAGAAGTGCCCTAAAACTCTTACTTTCCAAGTGCGACTATCGCGCTGACTCGTACATGGTTCGCGTCTGTGTTAGACACACCGCGTCCAACTCCCTTGCAACTCTATCTGTAACCGCGTCTTTCGACTCGTACAAGGACCGATCGGTGTGTTCGCCTCGAACACGCAAGGGACCTTTAACATTGAAATCTCAATCGCGTCTGTTCGCATAGACTCGTACAGGACTCGCACCGGTGCCAGGACACCGCGTCCGTCCCCTGTGGGTCTCCTACAACTACCTGGGGTGGTTCTCGGGGTCCCTCGATTCTAGATGCCCTAGACCTAGGTCTAGCCAAACTAAGATTGTGATATTAGATTGTGCTAAACTTATTTTGATAACATTTGACTTGTACATATGTTCCTGACTTCTAATCTCATAAAGAGATTAGTAGAGAGTTGTTTATTAATAAATACATATATATTTGATATATATATAACTGTGTGGTGTCTTTTCATTTGGTGATTCAAGAGATTGTGTGGTAAAACAAGCTGCTTTACATTCCTTCAAGACTTCGCCTGAAGGCTGCTCTCCACAGCTACCACTAGGATAGCTTTCTATAAAGGTTGTCTTAAACCTATCTACCATAAGAGTCGAATTGTTCTGGTGCAAGGTGTCCCCTTTAATTAGTGAACAGCATATACCAGGCCAACTTCTCACATGGAGCCATACCATTCAGTCATACAGAATGTTGGTGGTATAAATGCATATCGTAGCACAAATCATGAAAATTAACTTCCACACCACTGGCGCATTTCCTTCACCAACTTACAAAGGTGTTCTCTAAAGCTGGATAAGTCAGAGTATACCCAAGTTTAGCTCACATGTTAGGTGCAGAGCACGAGCAGTAGGATGTTGAATAGCAGTGTCATAGTGCATAGTCAAAATGCCAGCAAAAACGAGTACATAAAAAAAGGCAATAAATGTACAGATGACATGTAGAAAACGCAAAATTGCTACAAAAGAACATAAACCTGTAGTCAAATTCCACTAGATTTTTGTCCTAGGTACTATATCAGAAGCATGTACATTTCTTACAGGATCTTGTGCAAAAGAAACGTTAATTAAATGTAACACTGATGTTGCAACTTGGTATCGGTTATGAATTTACATGAATTCCAGCATAAGGCCCAGGAGGAAAAAATGTGGTCACAGAAAATGACATGATCTCCACGTGATGGCTTGACAAAAGAATCTGAACCTGGTGTCTAGTCCAGGTTTAGTTTAGTGGACTCTTTTGACATCAGGATTGCCTTACAGACGTTACTCTTTCAAAACCATACCATGTGTTCTAAACATTAAAAACCACCCAATGAAACACTAGATGGCAGACGTTTGCAAACTTCATAAATCCAAAATATGCTAAGCCACATAACCAGTCTTGCTGGTACTACGTATTGTTAAGTATTTAGAGTTTCTGTTCATCATTTCCAATTTACCTTTCAAAACGGGGATAAAGGCAGGGCTTTAAAGTGTCCCCCAAATCGAAATCCCTTGGACAGAAAATCTGCTTTGCAAACCCTGTCCCACCAGAGCATCACCTAATTTAGATTAGCTACAGCCAGCAAGTTAAGACTAGTGAATGACCAACGACGACACAAAACAAATGGAAGAACCGATGTACTAGATGCAAAATGGTCCAGATGTCAACTGGTAACAAGGGCAGAGCTTGGTGATAAGAAGAGACTATCACGATGCTGTTGGTTGAGCACAAATCAACGAAAGATCTAAGCATCTTGATGGTGCCTGAACCCTGTGGTAATCTTGTGACAGCTGGCTCGGTTTGAGGTTTTCATTTCGGTTCTGAGAGAACGGGTGCCTGCTCTTGCTTAAAACTACCTTTACAATGAAGTTGTTCAAACAGAACAATGGGGAGAGGAGGGTTCCCAGGCTCTTCCAGTGTGCCCAGCTGCTACTAACTTAAGCTTTGCTCTGAATTCCTCATTACATCTGCTCCTCCGTTTGTCTCAAGCCTTTATTTCTAGTTTCCAATGCCCAAAGCAACCACCAAGCATTGAATGACTAAATATTCCAGTACTGCCTCGTTCTAATGTCATTACTTTCTTATCTAAGGGTACTAGTTGTCTAAATAATGCTGACTTCTAGTTCAGAGTTTAATCGAAATACTCAAGAATCCTCCCCATTAGGGTGAACTGGCCGAATACTAGTTGTTTTTTTCCTGAATCGTACCAGATTTCTTGTTTTACTTTCACCAAGGTTATCAATGCTTAAGAATCAGAATCTTGCCAAAATGCCTACAAAGCAAATGGAGACTAGGTGCATCACGAGCAGCACCACAACAGACTTTGGAATACACCCACTCTGAGATGTTTGATAAAATACTTGGTCAATGTCCAACTTCCTCTGCTCCCAAAAAAGTCCAACCACTCCTCCAGATCAGGCACAAAGTGGAGCTGCCAAAAGCCTGAGTCACAGCATGTCTACTTTGATATATTCCACAGCAGCCTCCCACAGAAAGGCACAGGTAGACTGCAAGAAGGTCAAAGTGAGTCAGCACCTTAAATGAAAAATTAGGAGCCTACAGAACCCACCTTAAATGTTCGGCTTTGGATCCAGGAGAAGTGCAAGCTCAAATGCACAGTTCTTTTACCATGGAGAGAGACGTCGAGTGTAAGGGACCATAGGGGCAACAGAAACAGGCCTTGAGCTATGTAGAAATCAGTAAACTTCAATTAACCAGTAAAGGATAAAGGGATAATAACAGGGTTGTAGCTCTTGGGCCCAAGCTCTATAGTTCTCAGCCTGTCATTGAGAACACAACCAAACCAACAGCCCTAGAAAATCCCCCTGAAATCTGGGGTGCTAACACTATCCAAGTAATGACTGGTATCAAGGGGCACAAGGAAGACGAACTGCTTGCCTGGGCTCACTTCACATTTTGGCTGGTCTATTTGGCATCAATCCGTGGATACAGTATACGTTTCCATACTCCACCAAGTGTCCTCCCAAGCCTTTATGCCAGTATCATTCCAATGCCAGACTTGTACCCACTATATTGCCCCGAACACGAGGTCCTTGGGTGTAGATCTTGGGATAGGGTCTTATCTGAGTCACAGTGGGCATAACGAACACTGCAGCCCGGTACCCACTACGGCAAGTCCGGCCCTGACCTGGACACTCATTAGTTGCTCATAAAGACTCACTAACCCCTTGAACTCAAGGCTGCTCAATGTTTGGAACCAACATTGAAATACAATTATATTAAGTCCTCAGCCAACAGTAACTTCACTTTAGTGGAGATATTTCTGACATTTAATATAAAGACCTTGAGAATAAATTCTGCTAAACAGCCAAGAAAGTGCTCCCATTGTGTAAGAGGACTGTAAGTCACACCATTGCTTAGGGCCGAGTTATAAAGAAATACATAACTCCAGGGCACTAATGCTAGCCGTTACAGAAAGGATCACTGCCCGACATGCTTTTTCACTAGTTCATATTGCATATGACCATATTGGCAGGTTTTAAACATGGGTCTCACTATACCCACCTGGGAAATGCAATAAAACTCAGGGCATCATGCCATGAAGACATAAAGTATTTGCGATAAAGTGTTGCATTATCATTAGCATTCACTACCTCCCTTTCTCTGAAGTCCTATCAGATTTTTTTTATTTTTATAACCCAACTTTTGCTCGTTTTTCTTTTTTTTTTTTTTTAGTTTGGTCCGATTTCTGATGCCCGAGTATTAGAATACCTTTTTGAGTGTGTATACAGAGTTTGCATCCATCAACATTTCCCACCTCGGGTCTTCAACTCTGTGCCAGACCCTTTTCCACACCACATCTTCAACAAAGCCGGCAGCTCCATCGCACCCCACCTGCGCAACGTCATCAACCTCTCCTTCGAGACCGCGACCTTCCCAGAGAGCTGGAAACACGCCGAGATCAACGCCCTACTCAAAAAACCCAAGGCGGACCCGAGCGACCTCAAGAACTTCCAGCCCATCTCCCTGCTTCCATTCCCAGCTAAGGTCATCGAGAAGATCGTCAACAGACAGCTCACCCGCTACCTCGAAGATAACAGCATCCTGGACCCCTCCCAGTCAGGATTCCGCAGCAACCACAGCACCGAGACCGCCCTCATCGCCGCCACAGACGACATCAGGATCCTGCTGGACAACGGCGAGACGGCGGCCCTCATCCTCCTGGACCTCTCCGCCGCCTTCGACACTGTTTGCCACCGCACACTACGCACACGCCTCCACGACGCAGGGATCCGAGACAAGGCCCTGGATTGGACCACCTCCTTCCTTTCCGGCAGAACCCAGAGCGTCCGCCTCCCCCATTCCGATCCGAAGCCTCCGAGATCATCTGCGGCGTACCCCAGGGATCTTCCTCAGCCAGACACTGATCAACATCTACATGGCTCCACTCGCACGCATCGCCCGACAGCACGACCTCAACATAATCTCCTACGCCGACGACACTCAACTGATCCTCTCCCTCACCAAGGACCCCCTCACCGCCAAATCCAACCTCCACGAAGGAATGAAAGCCGTCGCCGACTGGATGAAGTGCAGTCGACTTAAGCTGAACACAGACAAGACGGAGATCCTCATCCTCGGCTCCAACCCATCAGCCTGGGACGACTCCTGGTGGGCCTCGTCACTAGGGGCACCCCCGACACCAACCGATCACGCACTCAACCTGGGAGTCATCCTCGACTCAACGCTCACCATGACCAAGCAAGTCAACGCAGTCTCCTCCTCCTGCTTCAACACCCTCCGCATGCTCCGCAAGATCTACAGGTGGATCCCGACAGACACGAGAAGAACAGTCACCCAGGCCCTCGTGAGCAGCAGACTCGACTACGGAAACGCCCTCTACGCAGGAGCTCCGACCAAGCTCATCAAACGACTGCAAAGAATCCAAAACTCCTCTGCACGCCTGATCCTCGACATTCCACGCCACAGCCACATCACCCCCCACCTGAAAAACCTGCACTGGCTCCCCGTCGACAAGAGAATCTCCTTCAAACTCCTGATCCACGCACACAAGGCACTCCACAAAACCGGCCCAGCCTACCTCAACAGTCGACTCTCCTTCTACGTTCCCAACCGTCAACTCCGCTCCGCCGACCTCTCCCTGGCCACCGTCCCGCGCATCCGGAGAACCACCACCGGAAGAAGATCCTTCTCTCACCGCGCCGCCAAGATCTGGAACACCCTTCCCCTCAACCTACGACAGACCCAAGACCTTCTGACCTTCAGGAGACGACTCAAGACCTGGCTATTCGACCAGTAGCGGCAACACCCCCCCTCCGCTCCCTCAGCGCCTTGAGACCCTCGCGGGTAAGTAGTGCGCTTTACAAATCTTGTGATTGATTGATTGATTGATTGTTGCATCTCCCACAGAAGCAGATGAGCTGCTTAAATAATAGCCGCAAGGACACAAGCTTTACTTTTCCAGAACAGATTATATTCCATTCATGATGCTGCCCATGAGGCAGCATTGTCACACGACTGCCTGAATTAGGCGCATTCCCTCTCGGCCACCAGTTTATCGTTCCAGTGCAGTAGATCAGGGGGGCTTTCATGGTTCATTCATCCATCCGCCACATCCCACAATGTATGTCTTATCTGTTGCATTCAAAATACAATGGTTTTGAGAGCATGCAACAGCTGCTATGCTTGCCTTTTTCAGCCACAGCCCACATTAAAGCTTTTCTTTGATTAAAATCTGGGCTTGCAGAGTATGAAAATAGACACATGCAAAAGAAGAAATTAATTTGGGCTATCACTTTTAAAGGAGACTTCTCCAATGGCATTCAGAAAAAAACTGAGGCCTCAGAGGATTTTCATGGTTTACAATATCCTACTGACACTAGTTTCTATACAATATCCTGTCATGTTGCACAATTGCTGATGACCTGCATCAGCTAACACGTTTGAATCTTATGTAGGTTTAAGCATTCCTCTTCACATGTCTTACTTAAAAATGACTGCTAGCACACAGCATGCAAAATAAAACTAGCAACGGCAAATTAATGTTTTCCTTGGTGGAGGGGAGGAAAGCAGTGAAAACTGAGGACTGTGGTAAAAAGAATTTCAGAATAGGTTGGGTGGAAACTCCACATCCAGTCAACTTTGTCTAACTTTTTAATTGGATTTTAGGACTGCTCGGAAGCAGAATTGTAGAGCAGAATGTACTCTTGGAAGCTCAGAGTGGAAAATGTACATAAGCCAGAATAAGCAATTTATCACAACTTCTCTAAACTTCCATTATACTACCATGCAGCAAGGCTAAGAATAAACAGACTTGCAACTGGTAGCCAAAAATTGATGAAGTGAGACTTGAAATGAAACATGCAGATCATGGTGGTTCCGGTCTCATGAGCTTCTGAACTGTAATTGTAGACATGCGTCCTGAAAAAGCTCTCACAACGTCTGTGCAAGTCCTGTTGCTAGTGAGTATGCAATGGAAATAAGGCTGTCCATATGGCACTCACCTGCCCCGCTCCTCACGGTGTTCATGGGAGCAATCATTTTCCACTCGTCCCGCTCCAGGTAGTAACACTCCGCTGAGTTCAGGCGGTTTGTCCCATCAAAGCCACCCACGGCGTACAAAAGGCGGTTCAGGACAGCCACGCCCACACCTATCCTCCGCGTCAGCATTGGGGCAACCAGCTGCCACTCATCCTTCTCAGGGTCATACCTGCACATGGGTAGGAGGAGGCCTTATAAATACAAATGCAATTTTTTGCCAGTAACCTGTGTCATTCATCCAGATATCAATGCAAAGTTTAATTGAAAACAAATGGATACATAGCCTTCCAATTGGATGTACAGTAATATCTTACACATACATTTAGACAGTTATGATTAGACTTTATAGTGCAAATTGCCAAAACAGACGTTTCTAGAAACTTAGCAGATGATATTAAAACTCAACTCAATGGCTCGGCAGACATATGTGCCCATGCATGGATTGCTATTGTACAGTATGAGCCTAGCTGGATAGCAATGGAGTGCTAAACGTGGCTAGTGCCCGATGTATGATACGAGAGTATACACGAGAGGCAGTTTCTAGAGAAGTTCCTATTGTGAATGGCGGTGGTCTTCTATTAAGGTGTGTAGGTCCTTTCTGAATTGCAGAAGCTGTACTGATGTTGACGGGAATGCTATGCCAGATCCTGGTGCATAGATGGGAACATTTACCACCCACTATACAAAGAGCTCAACCTAAACCCAAAAGCTTGACTGACCAGGCTTATTCTAAGACTCTTGTCCCAGAACACCAGCTCTGTATGGATTAAATATTTCGTATAACACCAACAGCTTATCTTTCAGAACTTCAGAATTCTGTAGGGAGGTGGCAGTGGGAGAAAAAGCAGAATGATTTCTGATTGGCCTAAAGTTGTGTGATATAGGTAAGCGGAGTTGCAGTGTATTGGTTTGCCTTCAGGTCTAGCTATAGATGACTGAAAAAGCCAGGGTCGCACCTGTTCACCTGGCTCACTGGAACACTTTATAAAGGTCTCACTTCATTATAAACCCGACATTCTCCAGTTGTCTCTGAACTGCTCATATATCCACACACAATTGTGCAGAAGGAAGATTGTAACTTGAATCATTTAAGAGGACTTCAACTGCCCCCCCTAACTGAGAAGTACCCCTTTTTAGGTTAACTTTTCAAAGCGTCATCTGAAAGAGGTTAAAAAAAAGACATTTTTGCAAATAGGAAGTGGCTTGTGCTGCGATTTCCCTTCTTTCTAAACCACCACTCTGTTCTGGCGCACTGCGCCCTCGGCAGAAAATGGCGTAGTGTAAAAAGACTTACACTTCCTGTCCTAATTGAGGTGTTAAGGAGAAAAGGAGGCTAGATGCCAAATTAAAAGAACATTGGTGAGTGGATGTACAGGCTATTTAGTTTCCCTTTCACCACCATACTCTGCATTACTAACAAGACCATACACAGCGATAGACTAGATTTTATAAAATCTAAGTTTAAGAGATACTCACCAAATAAGAACAGCAGTATGGTCTTTGATGGCACCCTGGCTTATCACACCACACTAAAGAAGAAACCCATTGGAAGCACATCTCTCTCTGTACAAGGCGCAAAATTAAGGAACATGCTTAAGGATATGGGCCACTAACAAGCACCTGGAATTCAGGAGAATGGTGAAGACCTGGCTTTTCCTCCAGGTGAAGCACATAGAATGGGAGAAATGAATCTTACTATACTACAACCCTATATGAAGAGCCCCGCCATCTTATATTCCTGTAGAACCGCATGTGAATCCTCGAAAGGAACAAAAGAACTAACAAAAAATTGCAAATCTCAATGCGCAGCCCACTCACATTGGAGAGAACTGGGATCTCCATTACTGCAAAACTCTGAAAGAACATGTCAATCTAAGGCTTCCATCAACTGAGCACATTAAGACTCTTTAAATTAATGTCAGTAATTGCGAATCATGACTAAACAAATCACACACAGAATCTCATTCCATCTCAGACGCACTGGAGATGCCAGCTCATAGATTAAGCATGACATATAAATCGACTGGGACCATGGCTGCATCCCATCTCACCTTGGTTAGAGGTTCGACAATAGAAAAAAGCAACTATTCTTATGGTTTCAGTTTCCAGTCATTTGTTTTTTTTTTGATAAGGAGGAATGACCTCAGAAATAATCCTGTGCATATGCCACAAACCCAAAAAGATGTTCACCATTGAAGAGCCCACGCTTCCTGGTAAGTAATTATTCTTTTTCTCTCCCAATGGTGGCATGAGGAGCAGGGGAGGTGAAGTACAGACTGGTGCCCGGTCATGTGGGTGGGAGATGGACAGGGAGGGGGAAGGTGGGGTTGATTAGGCAGAGTCAATGTAATCCAAGCCCAGTTGCCACTTGGCTATTTGGTTGCAACAATAAGTGGATATGATGCCAGTGTGCTGGTATCCTTTACAACCCTTTAGGTGTTAGAGAGGATATGGTGGAAATCTCAAAAGCTACCTGCTGCAGTACAGATTTTCAGGTGGCAGGGCAACTATGGTTCCGGTAGTCATCCGGTAGTACTGACCCATGTCATGGACTCTGGACTGCAGGTGAAAGTTGAGGTTTCTCAAGACTCAAATTGACAGGTGCAGAAGAAAGTATATATACACACCAGTTGCACAGGGAGGGTAAAGGATGGAGCTAATTCCTCTGTCTTGATTTCACTGTGATCAACTATGTGTCCTCTCATCTCTGGGATAGGCTTAGTCCATAAATGCTGTCCCAATGCAGGTCCTTCCGGAAGCTGGGCTTCAGAGAGCTGTGAAGATTGACAAGAGAGGTTGCCTTTTTTCCCACACGTCCTATTAGAGGACTCAACAGATGCTTACAAGACTCCAGCCGAGTCGGATAGGAGAACAGCAACACAGCAGCAGTCTACTCCTGGTTCTCCTCCTGGGTGGAGGTGCAGGTCCTTCTAGTTTGCAAATGTGAAGTACTAAGCAGAGTACTAACTGGAGAGCCCAATACTCCTCTTAACCAAAGGGCCAAGCCTGGCCAATAAACTGATATGCATCTGGTGGGGTGAGGGCATGATCCATTCGTACAGGTCTAATAAGGGTTTTGCAGCCAATCATGAGATTGGTTCTGTATGGCTCAGGAAGTTGTGCAGTGGTTCCAGGCAAGAGGCCATTTTCAAAGAAATGTAGATCTGAAGGGGAAGGCAAGACTTCATTCACTCTGGTAGGAAAACAGAAGCTGCATCAAAGAGACTCCAATGGGCTACTTCTCCCACCCATACATACAGATAACCGTTTTCATCGTAGAGGAAAGGTGTATGTCCAGGCTGCAATGGTCGGAGACAATAGCAGCCTAGCCATCTTGTGTAATTTACTCACAAAAGACTCAACCCTTTACCCATTCAAGTGCACACCTAAAACCAATACATATATACACACACACTATATATATATATATATATATATATATATATATATATATACACACACACACACACACACACACACACACACACACACACACACAGATACACACACGTGTTATCCTCATACATAACACCAACATAAAGGAAAAGGACCCGAATTAACAGACTTTTTGGGCCTCGTAATAAAAAGCGAGAAAGCCTGTCCTCCAACTATAGATTATGCTGCCACTCAGTCTGGGTACATTGAACAGTAGCCACACTCAGAGTAGTGAATTTTGGGTGGCCCCTCGACATCAGAGTCTAGATCTGCTGTCTCATCTAGGTTACAGTAAAGTCTGTTTTGGGGCTAAAATGAAAGTCGACCTTACTGGAAAAACAAATACATGGGTATTCAAAAATATGTACAAGGCAGAGCAGCATAGCTTCTCAAAGCCATGCTGAGGACATTTGCCCCAACAGAACCATTGTACAAACCTGACAGTGGCGCAGGCCCTCCTCATTTTACAGTCCCCAGTCTGAGCTTGAGACAGCCCCAACTTCTTGCAACATTATTCAATGAGACAAGTAGTTCATCAGAACATTATTTATGGTCATGTAATCTGGAAGCAATTATTGAACAATTTTTCTAATGTAGGAGGACATGAACAATCATGTGGCCCCATCGCCAACCCATGGTGCACTAAGGACTGCTTGGCAATCCTAAACTTGTTTAGCAAAACAGGCTTGGGTCCTTATACTACCTGGACTAGACCACACAACTAGTGTTAAACAAACAGTGTCCAGATAGACCATTCATGATAAATGAATATTGAAACGAAACCTTGGATGGCACTTCCAAAGTACGTGTGATTTATTTCACTTTTCTTTAGAAATTTTTAAGAAACAGCATGTCCTAACATTCTTTTCATGTCCTATGTCGGACAACACTTTTTGTTTTGACACAAACAAAATCATATGGTGTAATATTCAAAACATCATACATAGATTAAATATTGAAGCAACACAGTGAAACCCATTAAGACACATTTACATTTAACATACAAAATATACAATGTGAACAGAGCGACCAGTCCTGGCTTGAACTACCACTAGGTGGACATTTAATTATTCGTGGACTGAAGCTACAGCCTAAATTCCTGCCTGTGTACAAAGCTAAGGGTATGTTAATTGGGAAGGGTGTTGTCTAAAAAGAGAAAATTAAATCAAGAACATTCCCTCGTGGCACACCCAAAATCGCTTAACCCATTAGCATGAGCCAGGGGCCCCACTCAATGTTTGCCATTCAAGCAGGAAGCGACTGATGCAGCTTTTGCTGAAGCTCCCCAGAGGAAGATTGGAATTCTTTTGCAAGCAGCAAGAGTAAATGAAGCTTTAAGAAGGGCTTAAATCATGGAGCCTCTTTGTACAAGACCCCAGCACCACCATCCAAGTGTTTTACTTACGAGAACCATGCGTTCCTGATTCATACAACAGCTGTCTCCTTGACAAACTTACAGTTCCCAAGACCAAGTCCTAGTCCGGAGGAGAACCCCAGAATGACATGGGGTCCGAAACGCGTTGGCTCATGCTAATGGGTTAAGCGATTTTGGGTGTGCCACGAGGGAATGTTCTTGATTTAATTTTCTCTTTTTAGACAACACCCTTCCCAAATAACATACCCTTAGCTTTGTACACAGGCAGGACTTTAGGCTGTAGCTTCAGTCCACGAATAATTAAATGTCCGCCTGGTGGTAGTTCAAGCCAGGACTGGTCGCTCTGTTCACATTGTATATTTTGTATGTTAAATGTAAATGTGTCTTAATGTGTTTCACTGTGTTGATGTGTCAAAACAAAAAGTGTTCTCCGACATATGACATGAAAAGAATGTTAGGACATGCTGTTTCTTAAAAATTTCTAAAGGAAAGTGAAATAAATCACACGTACTTTGGAAGTGCCATCCAAGGTTTCGTTTCAATATTCATTTATCATGAATGGTCAATCTGGACACTATGTTTGTTTGGCAATCCTAAACGACATGGTCCCACCAGACTATAATTTACTAGGGTAGATTAGGAAAACTTGGATGTGTTATAACAACTCTGTATTGCTAAAATAACAAATTAAATCGCTTAGTCATCAGTATTCAGGAAGCAAAGACCGGCAAGATTTTCTCTTCTGGTTTACCTAAGTAGTTGAGTGTTCTTTCTCCTTATCCATCTCCTTCCAGGCACTAGCTTACATAGCCTATCTAAAATTCATTTGGCCAACAGGCTTCTTAATCCTGTAACTCGGTTGTCTGGAGAGGTATAAAGGGGGGGTTGAGGGAAAGAGGCTGAACCAACCTATGCTTCCACTTAATATCACTATTATCTAAGTTTGATCTCAAAAATACGTTAAATCAGCAACCTTATCTGCTATCTTCTGTGCCCCATGTTCAGTTCAAGCTTTAGTAGTATCTATCGATGTATTGATTCCTTTTACATGTTCGGATCACTCAGGCACTCCAATTAATATCTAGAGTCCCCTATAAACAGCAAGGTTCTGGTTTGTCAACAACACTTAGCCCTTGGAAAAATGGGTCTCTGCATCATGATGTTGTGGTCCTTAGTCAATACAAAAATACCAAAGATGGGCCAACTAATCTGTCTGACCCATTTAGACTTTCTGCATAGTATACATACTAACCAATTGACCTGGAAGGAGTTGCTTCAGCCAAAACACTCAAAATTAGAGCAAATATATCAAAAATATTTTTTCTTCACTGCAGCCAAATTGCTATTTCTGGAAACCAACACAAAATATTGATATTCCCACGATCTCTCTACAAAAGCCACCTATGTAGAAACTTAGGCTATAGTCCATTTGGCTGAAAAAAGCAAAAATATATATTTTTGTGCTCCCAGTAAAACATATGGTTAACATTTTTGTAGGATTTACCAATGTATCTACAGTAGAGGCCTCAATCATGCCAACCTTGCAACAACATTGAGGCAGAAGCGGTCAGCCTCCCTAATGAGTATCACAAGGCTTCCACAAACTCTCGAAGTTGAGCTGTTGATTCCACGAGGATATCAAATAGCATCGAGTGGATACACAGCATTGCCAAATGATCTTTGTCCAGCAAGGTCTAAATAACAAAAGAAGCTCTAAACTATGCTTTATTGACACAGCTTCTGAAAAAGTCACGCTCCCTCTGGTCCCGCCACCTTATGGGTTTTAGCACACATTATAAACTAGAGAGGGTGAGAACCTGCGGCCGGTGGGATTTGCTCCCACATTCCATACATGGCACAGTGAGACTTTGGAGCTTGCCTTCACATTCAGGACTAGAATGAGATGAACATGGGTCCTGAGACCCACATTAAGGAACATAAAGGGTGATAAGATGGGATGGAAATTCCATATTCAGCCAGATGAAACAGGGTGATAAGACAATGAATTTTAACCCCTCAATTTAGTTGTAAGAGTGAGAAGTGTGATTTGTGCACCCAGGTTTTGAGAACTAAAAAGGGGAGCAAGAGAATATCACCAAGTTTTACTAGCTTCCCTGTCTAGCTTTCCACCCACACACAACACTGGACCCACTTCCCCCATCTGTATGTGAACTTCTGATATTTAAGATGCTTTCACATTGACACAGAGAGCAGACAGTGAGTAGACAAAAATGGTTAAGGCATACATGCCAACATTTTGATATTGGAAAGAGGGAGACTTTGAAAAAGAAAAGGAAAAAAAAAAAAAAACATCAAAATCGAGGGACTGTATTTTCACGATTGACTTATGTTGAAGTATGGGAGCCAGCCTAAATAAAGTCATTTTAGGCTTACAAAAATCGTGAGTCTCCTGTCTGAATCAGGTCTATTGGCATGTATGCTAAGATGAAATAAAAACATGGGCAAGAAACATAAGCAAGAATAAAGAGATCATTCTTATAGGGGTGGGGTCAGGTTGCCTGGAGTGCAGGGGCATAAGTTCCATAGAATTGGTATGAAGCAAAAACCTGTGGGTGTCGATGGAGCCTTTGAAGCCAAAGCAAAGTCAGAGGAGCAGCCTTTTGGCTCCTGAATGGGGTAGAGAGGAGCCAGGACTAAAGTACACAAACACACACGCATTCAGACTTCAAGCTACCCGACTGACTGAAACGAAGGGCGTCTATTCCATTGAGGTGCTCCATTGCACAATCATTTGCTGTGTATCCCTCCCCTGCCCAAGAGGCTGAGCAAGCAAACTGGCTGAATGCAAGGTGCTGATTTAATAAAATTACTTGAACGAACACACACAAGCACACACACAAGCACACACACACGTACACACACACACACGTACACACACACACGCACACACCCCACCCCCTACATAGTAGTAAAGTGGGAGGGACCGGGTGAGGGTTGGAAAAGGTGTCATACTGTCTACTAAATGGGTGGGGTTTAGGGATGACTGATGAGGGTTTAGGGAGGGAGGGCCATGCACCCACCCACAAAAGCATAAGCCCATTGCTATTCACAATCTGCACTTCTAAAGTTACTACAGCCAAAAAGGAGAATAAAACAGTAGTAAATTACTGCAGCTCAGAGCTGGACTAAGTCCAGCACCACCCAGACAAAAAAAAAAATGATACTGCAGAACTCTTGCACAGAAAATAATGGCGGTAGGGTCACAAAATAAAACCCCACAGGAATAATGGTAAATTAAATTATTTAAAATAGTTCAAAATATAAATAGCTTTTGAGTAACTCACTCAGATTCTGTGAACAGCCAATAGTAATGAAGTTTCTCAAAAGTGTACAAGTAAATTAAATGTGTACATTACTCACAAGTGCAAGTTAGTTTTGTGAATAGGCCAGATTGAAAATAGGAGGTTGAACAGTCACAAGAGGGAACTGCACCACCAAATGATGAAGCTTATAAAGCCATCACGCCAGCGCCACCACTGCCTATTTTACTGACAAGCTCACCACATCCAGTGGCTCTTGGCACACTCACAGTCAGGACACCATTAGAAAGGAGACAAAGAAGTGCCAAAGAGAAACAAACTTGAGTCTATTTTTGGCAGGCTGGTCTGATGGTTTATACATTGGTCTGTCATTCACATTTTGCTTTTGTCAATTACAGCACACAGTAGGAGGCAGTGGTGAGGTCACTTTACCTATTGGCTCCCTGCACTTTGTATGACTGCATAAAGCCAGTGCACATTATTTCATCACTTCCACCCACAAATACTTTCTCTCTTTAGGGAAAAATTTGGCTCAAAGTGTAATTTATTTTTTATCACTTTAAATACTGGCTATTATGCCTGCTCTTCGAGTGCACAGTTACATGGGGATTTATTTTCGGTCACTTTTTCAAATTTTAGGTTACAAAGAATATTGCGATATTTTAGCTTCCTGCAATTTGAGTGCTTGACTTAGTGGTAATTTATTCCGATCTCCTACACAAATAATAATAATTAAATGAAAGGAACAACTGAAAGGCTTGTTATTTAAAATAAAGTAAAAAAATAAAAAGCCAGTAAAGAACCCTCAGTGAAAATTAAAAATTCGTTATTACAAACATAAGGCAGGTGGTACAAATGCTTCTGATAAAAGCACACACATATATACACACACACAAATATATACACACACATATATATATATATATATACACACATACACACACACACACACACACACACCAAACAAAAGGATGCCGCACTCGAGGATATAGTAGTTAACATGAATTTATTAACACCACTAACACCAACACGTTTCGACACAAGGTCTTGATCACGGTTGGGTAAGTCCTACATAGATTAGTCTTTTATACTGATATCCCATGTTGCCCATAATGAGGCATTATGGGAATTGTAGTTCCTATATACATTATGTACAGATTGTGTTCCATAGATCAACTATCAAACAATTACATAGATATATTTTATGAATCGGATTGTCCCAGAGATTCATTATTATTTTCATTTGTTTTTATGTATACATATGAGATTGCACTTGCTACATCAGCATATCTTAGACATTGTGTCTGGTCATGCACTTTGTTACATGGTTGCTGTTACTTATACATTGTAACTAGCTAGGTGTTGTGTAGAGTACAATCACATTATGCCTTAGTGGCTTGAGTATTTGGTACTTTGAATTGTTGAGGCTTAGTGCCTGTATATATAGAGCAAACTGTGCATGTCAAAAATGTGATCCTTAATTAGGTCTACATTATATATATATATTACTGTCTTTGCCTGTGGTTGTTACAGTTTAAAAATGTAGTTTTAACCTGCCTGTGATTGTATATTTTATCACCTGTTTTGTGTGTTAAACTTGTGGTTTTCCTGCCCATGATTGCTTCCATTTAACGTGTTGAATTGTGGGATTTGCAGTCCAAACTCTGTAGTTTGTCGCTCTCATTCCTGGTGACTATTCAGTTTTCCCTCCAAATTTCTCCTTTGCTCTGTGCTAAGACCTGTATGTTAAACAGTGCACCCCCAGCCACCATTTTGTGTTATCAAGCCAGTGAAACCAGCCCCCCCTGCCTCCCCCTCCAGCAACAGGGATTTTCTACATCAGAGGGTGCTTCTGTGAGCTGTTTAAACTGTGTTTAATAGGGACTGTGCACTTCTGTTTTTTGGCCAGGAGAGGGAGTAAAGTTGTATTCAAACAGTATTGTTAGATTTCAAGTTTGTGAGGCCTCTACCTGCAGAAATCCAAAGTGTGGATTGAGCCTGTCTGTCTCCTAGGAGATTCTGGACAGGAGAAGCAGCTTCCAACTCCCTGGGCAGCAAACCTTGTCTGAGGTTGCTGGGACCTTATATAGTCTGCTAGTGGCTGCTACATGTATACACTGATTGGTGGTTGTATCTGATGTTTCTATTGGTTTGAGTTAGTGTCCTCATTGGTTGGGTATTTGAGGGTTCTGATTGGTTTCTGGATCTGTGATTCAATCAATGTAGGGTTGGGACTAGGGCTAGGGTTATGATTTCTATTGGAAGCAGGGACTAGGGCTTCCTGTTTTATTGGTTGTTGGGACTAAGGTGGAACTAGGGTTAGGCCTTTAATTGGAAGTAGCGATTAGGGCTTCTGGTGTTATTGGTTGCTGGACTAGGTGTGGGACTAAGAGTAGGGTTAGGCTTTCTATTGGAAGTAGTGACTAGGGCTTCCCGTCCCATTGGTTGCTTGGACTAGGGTTGGGACTACTGGTAGGGCTAGGGCCTCTATTGGACATAGAGATCAGGGTTTTTTTTAACTGATTGGATGCTTGGAGTAGGGCTAAGATTGGCTGTAAGGTCCTGATCTCCTATTGGTTCTAGCTTTTAGGGCTAGTGTTGTGATTGGATAGTATTAGGGCTAGGGTTCCCATTGGCTGACGGGGTCACCTGATTACTAGGGGTATCAAAGGCCAGGGTTAGGGCGTCTCAGCCCGGGCGTCGAGGCTAAGGGCAGAGAGGACAAGGGTGAGTGCCTGTTTGAGCCTGTTAAGGGCAGAGAGGACAAGGGTGAGTGCCTGTTTGAGCCTGTTCGAGGCGGGCCAGGGCCAGGAATGCTGCCCATCTTCCCATTAATTAATGTGTCTATTACTGTTCTCCTGAGAAAGCATATCTAATGCACTACCCTATTTCACATCCGCTACCTCTATCAATATTTTTAATCTGCATATACTTACCTCCTTTATGCATCTATATACTCTCAATGTACTTATGGATCTATATATTTATCACTTTCTTCTAATTTAGCATTTCCAATGCACTACCCTTTTCTCAGCCTATACTTCCCCCAATATATCTTCTAGCCCAACTTTTTGACTCATCTCAAACTTCTTTCTACTACTTTTTCCAATTCACTACCCTATCTCACCCTATACATCTATCACTATATCCTCTACACCCACTCTCTCATTTATCGCAAACGCCATACCACTACTATGTTCCCCAAAATAACCCTTTCTTGACTCTCTCCTACTCTACCCCTCCTTGTATCTTCTGACACCTCCTTTACTGTACCAATGCCCAAGACAAACCTTTCTAAACTCTTCCCTCCGACTCTTCCCCTCCAAAAACCCTTTTTACTCATCAAAAAGCCTCCTCCTACTGCTATGACCTACAAAAAGAAATCCTTCACTCTTCTATCCCACAACTATCCTTTTCAATCAAAATAACAGACTAGCATGTTCACTTCACTAATTCCATATTCCACTATACTAATTCACCACTAATCCTTTATGGGTTCCAGAGTAGCGTGCTACTCGCCAACAAACGCTTCAACACCCACCAGGGGTAACAGGCGCTATATGAATGCAAACCTTTCTTTCCCTTCTATCCCTCCACTATCCTTCTCACTCCAAATAACTGACTAATATCCACCACTCAAATTACTTTCATATTTCACCATACTAATTCACCACTAATCCTTTATGGGTTTCCGGAGTAGCGTGCTACTCGCCCAAAAAAAAAAAAAAAAGCAATTCAACACCCCATCAGGGGTTAGAAGCGCTATATATATGCAAACCTTTTTTCCCCTCTTCTATCCCTCCGCTATCCTTCTGAATCCAAATAACTGACTAACATATCCACCACTTAAAATTTACTTGCATGTTTCACTATACTAATTCAACACTAATCCTCTATGGGTCCCGGAGTAGCGTGCTACTCGCCGAAAAAGCGCTTCGACGCCTCGTCAGGGGTAGTAAGCGCTATACAAATGCAATTACAATACAATACAATATGTAACTTCATGTGGGGCTAAGTGCCCATGTATACGAAACCGACTGTGCATGTCATCCGATATCGTCCTTAATTAGGTGTAAATTATGTATGTATGTATGTATGTATCTTCATGTAGGGCAAGTTAATTCTGGACATGTTATACTCAAAGGTTACCGGGCTGGTTACAAATGAACAAAAAGTTCCTCATCGGTGTTGAGGCCTGTTGGCTGTTTAGTTCTGAAGCAGATGATCATCCGTGACTCAAGGCGTCTGTTTTAGCGTCCTGTGCCCACCTCTTTCATGTTGGGGATTGTGGGCAATCCCACAGTAGCTCATGTTTTGCCACGTGTGACCTTCATATGTGGCTAAATGTTTTATTAACAAAAAAAAGGGGGGGGGGGGGGAAAGAGGATCTTGGCTGGGGCCGCCCTCCAAATAGAATTTATATGTAAAAATAAAGGACCCAGTCTAATATTCTAATAAAGAAAAGTAAAGGGATGTACTTTTTCTTTGGGAAAAACCTTAGGTTTTTCGTAAAACCCTCACCCACCAGGGTTACCCCTTGGTGGCATGCTTCATCATAGGGTCCTTCCCGTTCCGCAGCGGAACGGGGCGTGCTGTGACCAAACGACTACGCGGGAGCACTGATTACACAGACTATGAGAGGCAGATGTAGTGTCGTGGAGGAGTGAAGTTACAGGGGTAGTGTACTTTAAAATTACCAGGCTAGTGGGAAAAGTGCTTTATTCTGACCCCTAGTCGGCAAGGTTAAAAAACAGGGAAAGAAATCGGGTGTTCTGGGAAATTAATGTTCACACACCCTACGGGTCGACATGTTTCTAGCCTATCCCTATCGGCTATTCTTCAGGACCTAGTTTATGAAAGTAATTTTGTCTCCAGGACTAGTTCCACTCCTTAGGTTGTATAGCTAAACACAACTCAATATTGGAAAAACGTGCAGCAATCGCACATTCATACATAGGTGTATAATATTGCTATATCACCTTATCCTTTGTAACGTTAATACCTGTAAGGAAAAAAGGGGGGGGAAAATCAAAGCAACAGAATGAGAAATATCTCTATTGCGAATTAAATCCATCACTGTGTGATGTACCATTGAGCGCAAATTAATAGGTGTGCACCATCTAAGTGAAATGAATTCATTATTCCATTAGTGACTTCTCCGCTCATTCGTCTGTGTTGTCCCGTGTCACTTCTAGTGTAAAAAGTATGTGGTTAAATGTTAAAAAACACTCAAGATACTCGTGTTACTCATGATGGAGTAAGTCCCTTGTTCCGGGCTCTAAAGTCAATGGAAACTGTAAGCATTGTGAAAAAACACACAACATATTACACAAAACATACACCACGGAGTCACATACATGTATTCAATGAAGGTCGTGCTTCATGGTTGCCCCGGCGGGGAGTCCAGCCTCTAGTGAAATCACTTAGCTCAGCCGGACCCCTCTGAAAACACCTACTAGTATCTGCCGCCCGGGAACCGCATGTTACTGGGACCCAGTGCGGAAGTGTTTTTAATAGGCCGGCGTGCACGTACGTGGGCGTTCTGGAGATCTAGCATGCCAACATTCACAAAATGTCCGCCTTGTATGGGCCAATGTTATCATGGGAACGGAAGTGAGATTTTTGAGAACGCTACCTTTTACCTCTATTCCATAAAGATGAAGGTGAAAATATTCATAATGAAACCTTAGTCATGATTCAGAGGTTTTTTAGAAGAGCTTAATTTGTTCGTTTTTAGTCATGCAACCGATTTAGACAGTTGTGAAAGCACTAGTCCTTTGTGTCTCTCATGGGGCCAAAGCAACAGGCAATCAATTGATGGTTTTCAGCCTGTGATCAGCTGATGACTACCCTGAGTTTTGTCTAAATTTTATGATTTCCAGAGAGCACATTTGGTTCTTTCAGCACACCCTTACTATTTCCTAAGTGGTGTTACAAAATCTTGAGCAGGAGGTCATTGTACAGTTCGATAGTATTTCTGGTGGTTCCCCAGGATGTCAAAATATTGTTTAAGTGTTCATCTAACAAAACTGTTTCACTGGATATTATCGTTCAGGTCTTCGAGGGGAGTGTTTAGTTTAAAGACCCAGCGTTGTTCTTTTTCGTGGAGTCGGGCTTCTACCGAATCGTGGTGTTCATAAAATTTAGACAAAACTCAGGGTAGTCATCAGCTGATCACAGGCTGAAAACCATCAATTCATTGCCTGTTGTTTTGGCCCCATGAGAGACACAAAGGACTAGTGCTTTCACAACTGTCTAAATCGGTTGCATGACTAAAAACGAACAAATTAACACTCACACACCACTCACACACCCAGTAAGACACTTATACAGTCACTCCCAGACCCACTCACACACCCACTGACAGGCCCACTGAGACACTCTCAGACCCACTGAGATACTCATACACCCACTTACAGACCCACTCACGCACCAACTCACACACCCAGCAAGACACTCATACACCCTCTCTCAGTCCCACTCAAAGACTCATGCACCCACTCAAAGACCCACTCAGATTCATACACTCACAAACAGACCCACTCAGACTTATGGAGGCACTCGCAAACCCAATCAGACATCCACTCCCAGACTGACTCAGACATTCACAGACCCACTCAGACACTCCCATACACACTCAGACACCCAGCGAGACCTTATGAAGCCACTCCCAGACCCACTCACACACCCACTGACAGACTTACTGAGAGACACATGCACTCACTCGCAGACTCTCAAAGGTTACAGTTAGGAAATAAACATTTTAAAAACCTTAGAAATTCACTGAGAAAAAAAACAAAGGTTACAGGGACATTATAGTTAGGCTCACATTTCACTCGTACAAATCCATTGAAATTCTGCAGTAATAGTTACCTGAGCTAACCATAACTTACGCCTCACAAGGTCCTGCTTATAAATTCACATATTACATCACTCATGACATGTTTTGATTGGGCACATGTGTGCTTCCACAAAAAAAAAAAAAAAAGCTAGTCCTCCAGGTACAGGCAGCTGTGATCATTTTGTTTAATTATCCAGCTGTCTAAGCTTGAACTTTCAGGGGCACACGACACTGGAATGCCAAGTGTCCTACATAATTTATGTTATTTTTCTCTGGCAACAGCAGAGATGGGAGGAGGGCAGTCATTAGCCTACATGGATTTTTATGTCTGGCTTAACAGTGTAACTCTCACCTGACCATTTAACCTACACCAATAGAAATCTACAGTTTTTTCGTTCCACACAAATACATATCCATACCCATGCCACATACCTGTAATGCGTGATGTTACCATACAACATTCTTTTAAAGTCAGACCTATTTGCATTGCCAATGCTCGTTTGCTATGTCTGGGCTTAGACTCAACAGGCCATGGACCAGTTGGAACACTGAACATACTAATAAATCAATTGATTGGGAGGAAGGGGGGGGGGCATAATCACTGGTTGTTTACATTACAGAATCAAATAGTGAAGACAAAGCACACAACAATAACGCAGGGGGCCTTAACACTGCCAGCAGCATTTCTGGTTTAATGTGGACAGCAATGCATTGATATCATGCAGGCCAGAAAAGAGTCAGTGGGTAGATATTTGAGAGCAGAAGTAGCAAAGGGGCACACTGGTTTCCGAAGCAAAGTGCATATCATGCTGAAAATTCTGAAGCAATGCAGCTAATTTTTTACAACAAGCATAGCAAGAGTCATGATGAGGCTTGCAAAGCAGTGTGTGTAATCGTTTACTATTAGCTAAGCACGAGTGCCCAACATCATGATGATGCAGGAACACCTCCTACATTGCCACAGAATCTGATAGTTTGGACTCTCAAAAAGTCACTGATCAAGACTGTTGATGTACAGTAAAACCTCTCTCTCGACAGCTTTCCTTGGCACTACCACATTGGCTAGTGGAGAGCTCCACAAGTTACCACTCATCATATGCTACTTTTCAAGATAAAATAGTAGTTTTAAGAAGAGAACTACATAGTGTAAAGACACTTCAGATTTTCATCTCAATCGTTTCATTTCTCTTTCCTAGGTGTCACGCTTCAACTGTGGATAGAATGCTCCACAATTGAGACACTAGGGAGCCCTAACACTGAAGGATTCAAAGAATAGGTCCCTGAAGACATCTGAAAAGACTGCATTTAACCACTGTTCTTCTTGAGAAAGCTCAACCTGTGGAGATCCGTAAAGCAGCTAAATGAGTCCCCCTCTTCAATCAATGCCTGATTTTGCAGTGAACATTACCACAGACCACATGTTTTGTGGTTGTGCATTACTGTTTTGATAGTTTATGTTGGCAGGCAAGGGCATGAAAAAGCAGGATTTGGTCTAATGACCACACAGTTGACTGGAGTACCAGGACAGTGCTAGTCCCTGCTTCCCTCCCCCCTCCACCTCACAACTATGTGGTCCAAAGCATGTTACTCCATGCCGCACTTCCCGTGTTGCTGAATCTGGTCACTGAGGAAGTCTTGTGCACCAGCAGTGAGAGAAAACACAAGTGTCAAATAATGGAACTGCTGTATAGCTGGTTTATCTCCAGACTTGGCCTATGTCTGGGAAGTCTATGGAATCGCCTTGCTGCTGGACCCAAGGAAATAAGTTTCAACGTATCTGCCTGCAGGAGGAGATGGACTCCATCTGTCAGGAGGAGGTAACCTGCTGTGTAGAGGATAGCCAAGGCCCAGATTATTGGAAGGACTTGTGTGGTGGACATTGCAAGAGACTACCCAAGAGCCATGAAGTCACCTCAGCGAGCTACCCAGGAGTCATCAACAACAAATGTATCGAAGAGCTGCTCTACCCCATTCAAACATTGAAAAGGGTGAGTCTATTCCATCCCGACCCTCCTTGTACCCATGGGGGGGGGGCCAGTACTTGCCTTTCTTGCTATTATACGGGTCTATTGACATTTTGACTTCAACTCCTCACCTCATCAGCTGGAGGACGGGGACCTGGAATCAGCTAGCAGATTTGGCCTTGAAGCTGCTGCAGTTCTGATGTTTAGCAGATTAAAACCCCAAGTTGATGCCCCCTTGGTCAAGTCAATAGCCAACTATCTATTGCCCATTATGGGTGCCTCTCCAAAATCAAGACCGTCACCAGTGGTTTTCAAGATACAGGCACACTTACCCCGACCATCTATTAAGGGACTTCTAGGGTAACCTGGCAAGAAAAATCAGTTACTGTACTCAACCTGTGGCCCTGTGACTACTAAACTTTGGACGCGAGCGGCTTCTCTCTGCCCCCAACCAGGCTCTAGGTCACGACCCACACAACACGACCACGAAGAGCACCAGTAGCTTCAAGAAACAGTTCTGGAGGACTGACACTTTGTTCTTTGGGAGGAGAGTTCTTTGGAATTTTAGAGGATTGTAGCAGATGCAGGAAAAGCAGTAATCCAACCCTCGTAATATGGGGTGGGGTCTGGAGTATTTCCACAGCTGACTCTGGTTAGGTGGACCCACAACACCACTGCATTACACCTCGTAGAGACAAACCAAACATACAAGTTACACAGAGGCTTCGATGGCAAGACCTACCCCCCTATAGACACCATCAGCAAGGAAAACCTCACAATCATTACCGGTTACGCTTCCAAATGGGTATAACCTCATGGAGTCCCTGCCTCATGGCCAACCCAAAGTCAGACTGTTTTGCATTAAAGGGGAAAAAGATCAACTAATTGGTGGAGTACTCCATACAAAAACATGTTAATTACATTCAAAATATTGTATCTTTCTACTTGATGCCTTTTCTCCACTGACTAAAAAGAGAACCCAAAAACAAGTCCCAAGTTGACAGGAACCGTCCTCCTCCGGACAACACTGGCTTGAGGGCCTACTGTAAAGGGACAACCATTAACTCCTGTAGTAAGCCTAGATTTCCCAGCCATACTACCCTTACAGGGTCAAGTGCTAGAAGGAAGTAATTATGTCATTCAGTTAGAGTGCAACAGTTCTGTGAACCTGAACATCAAAGGCAAACAGCAACACCCCTAATTATTTGCTTTAAGTTCCTTCGGATCTCAAGAAAAGCTCACACTGGCATCAAAAAGTATAGAGTTAGTTTTACCAAGTCCATGGAAAAGCCCTTCACAGAGTCATGGTTACAACGTTTCAAACTAAGCATGCAAACCAACAGCCTTCATTTTAAAGTATCAAAATGTTTGCCACCATCACACAAACACTTAACATGCTCAGGCCAAAGCTAATTTGGAAACAAAAAGACCTGATATAGTTGGTTTCAGTTTTCAATAAAGAGTCAATAATTTTCAGCATTAAATCTCAATGGAATCTGAATGCAGACAGTGGGAGGGCAAGATGGCTGCCGACTGACCTCAATGAGAGTTGCTGCTGCTTCTCTCCCCCCGGGCTCATATGAATTTGTTATGATAGCCATTTGAAAACCACCTGGGAATATCCCCCCCCCCGCCTGGGCACTTACCTTTACGATGACATGCGGCTGCTGAGCATCGGGGTCCAGCTGAAAGCAAGGTGTTTTGTCATAGTTGTGTTCCTGCTGCCACCAAGCCGTCGGCGCTGCTCTGGTTTGCTTCAAGGGAGCCGCTGGTGCCTCGCAGAGAGTATGGCTCCAAAAACTGATAAAACGGTGAAAGTCTTTAGTAAGAGTAAAGATGCTCTGAGCTCATCTGCGGATATCGTGGGGGCTGGTGCCCCCTGCTTCAGTAACTCTAAGTCTGCCTCTGGCTTGGTGCGAGGAGGGAGCCATACACGCCGAGGAGTACTGATGCCAAAGAGAATGGAAGCTACTGGGAGAGATATCGGCGCTGCAGGCGGGACTCGGCTCCGGGCTGCGGCTGCAGAGGGCGCAATGCGGCAGACAACGGTGGCAGAGGCTTTTGCGATGTCTTTGCCACCTGCTGCAGGTCTCCAGGGGGTATCTGCAAGTCTTTCAGCGGATGGAGCAGCGGGAGCAACGGGAGCTGGGGAGTCGACACAGCTCACACAGCTGAGCTCTGAGATCTCAGAGCGAACTGCAGGTAAAATCTGGACCGGAGCAGGGATTGTCAGTGCATGTACAAAAACTTCAGAGGGCTTGCATAGACCAAATCGCAGAGAATGCTGAACTTTTAGAACACGCCACTACTGAAGCTTTTCACATGGTGGCACTGGATGAGCAGGACGACAGCACCGTGCAGGGTGATGAGTGGGGGGACAGTGCTGAGCCGGGTGAATGCGCTGAGCCTGTGCAGAGAAATGAAAATACATCTGAACCCACAGGGTTACCGGTTCTGGTGGCAAGAAATCGGATAGAGGTTAAGAATATAAATGGCGATGATAATGCCTGCTTGAGCACTGTTTTAACTGAGGGGGTCTCCGCCACTACACTGGTAGACCAAGCTCCACGGCATCGTGAGACGACGCACAGATCTCCAGAGGGGGACCAATTTTACTCTCTTAATGATGACTCTGAATCGCCTGCCCTTACCGAATTTAACACCACGGAAGAAACTGATTCTGAAGAGTCTTCTACCGTGCAAAAAGGCCCTCGCTGTAAAGCTGCACTCCAAAAGCGACGGCATAGATCCAGAGGTAGTTTGGCTCAGACTGACACGGCTATGGCAAGAAAACTGGAATGGGATTACTCAGCTACTAGCATGGTTTATGAGAATAATGGGCAAATAGAACTAGATGGCTCGGCTGTATCTTCTGGACCTCCTGCCCCTCCTACATTGGACTTGGTATATTCTACTTTAAAACAAATGCAGGGAGAGGCCAGAATAGAAAGTAAGAGATCGCTACAAGCTACTAAAAAACTGCAAGCTTCTATACGCAAAGCAAATAAACTCTGCACAGAAATGGCCGAGCGGGTCACACATGTGGAGGACAGAACTGTGGCTCTGGAAGAGGAAGTCAATAAGCTACAGGAATTTAAGGTGCAGCAAGAAAAGCAAGCAGTGGATGTCTGCTGGAAACTCGAAGATTTCGAGAATCGCCAACGGAGGAATAATGTTCGCTTATTGGGGGTTGCCGAAAATGCGGAAGGGGCCAATATCGTGTCTTTTGTGGTGTCCTTACTAAAGGGGGCCTTTCCGGACCTTGCCCAATGGAATTGGGATATGGAGGTCCAGCGGGTCCATCGTTTCCCAATGGTGCAGAGGAGGAATGTTTCATTTAGGCCGGATACGCACCTGAGAGCAATCCTGATTAATTTTGGGAACTTTCTGTTGAGACAAGCCATTATAGACAAGGCCAGGCCTGACGCCAAGCGGACTTTTGATGGGCACACTTTCTTCGCACGCCCCGATTTCTGTCACGCTACAGTGGAGCGTAGATGGAGACTTCGGCAATTGATAACTGCATTTCAGGGGGTGGGCTGTGAAGTGTAACTGTTATTTCCTGCTCGCCTTAAAGTTATAACTAATGGGCGGATCCGAATGTTTCCCTCTGAAGTGAAGGCACAAGAATTCCTGACGGAGCTTAAGGAGGCCAAAGGAAGGGCGGCTGCCCGCTAAGATATATCGGGCTTGATGATTGTCTAACAGGATTATGGATTAAGGACTGTGTATATTTTTTCTTTATGTATCAGTGCTGATTTTTACCAAGTTGACTTGGGGGGGTGGGGGACGGGAGGTGGTGGTTTGTGGGGGAGAAGAAGGTGCAGCAACACGAGAGGAGATTGGTTGCCACAAATAGGTCTCTTTGACCTATTTGCCTGTATGGGTTGTTGGGTGGGGGCGGTTGGGTTTGGGGGGGGATAGGGTTTTTTCACAGCATAGCACAGCAGTACGTATGAGGAAATTTTCAGGCAAAAGCTTTAGGAAATCCAGAAGTTGGTTTTTTTGTAAAAAAGGAGGGATGGAGGTGAACCTAGCTTGGAGAAAGATGCGTAAAATAAGTATGAAATTTAATGTAGGAGGGCAATCACTTAAAATTATTTTATGGCTTTCATGAACCTTAGGATCGGATCTATTAATATCTGTGGGCTCAATGATCAAGTTAAGCGACAAAGGTCTGCAATAATATTGAAAGCTCTACGCGCTGACATATTATGCGTACAGGAGACTCACATAGAGCACACTAGAGCAGGGATTTTAGAACAACTAGGCTTTAGATTGCTGGTGGCTACAAAGCAAGGCACTAAAACTAGAGGGGTAGCTATCCTCACTCGTAGGAAAGACCTAATAGTTAAAAGGATATTGTCAGATAGGTGGGGACGATGGGTTTTAGCTGAATGTGGGTTTGCTGGGGAATTATTCACTGTGTGCTCGCTGTATGACTCAACAGCTGATGATCCTGAGGTATTGGAGTTTTTGGATAGCGAATTTGCCCACTGGCCTACTCCACTTATAGTATGTGGTGACTTTAATATAAATGGGTTAGGAGGACTTTGGGGTAATACAGGCAACAAATACGTCGGACGTAAAAGAAAGGTTTTTAAGGCACTCACTAATCTGATCAAAAATCACGGACTTATAGATGTATGGAATCATTTAAAAACCAATGATGATGGTAGCACCTTTTTTTCTGCCCCACACAATGCGATCTTCCGACTTGACTATTTCTTTGTGTCACACTTATTAATGTACCGGGATACAATTGAGAAACTCCCTAGGATATTGTCAGATCATAACCCTCTTGCTCTCAATCTGACCTTTACTAAAGGAGAACGGGCTGAGCGGACATGGACCTTTGAAAGAGGGCTTTTAACAGATTCTGAGTATGTCTCTTATATGAAGGGGTGGATCACGGCCTTCTTTGATATAAATAGGCATAGTGCTAGTACAGGAGTTGTTTGGGATGCTTTTAAAAGCAGGGGTTAGAGGTGAGACTCTCAGTTTTAGCTTCTCCCGGCAAAAGAAAGAGGCGCAACATGAAGAAACACTCTACAAAAACCTAGCCAGACTTGAAGAGGAGCTAGCCTCTGCGGTTAAAGCCGGCTTAGTCACTACTGATATTTTGTATCGGCTTGCTTGGGCAAAAGCAGGAATAGGTGAAAGGGCTGCTGCAAAGGCCTCTGTCCGCTTTTTAGCGAAAAAGAGCAATGCTATGAATTTAGCGAGCGGGTAGGTCACACGCTGGCAGTAAGACTCCGACAAAGATGTGCTGCCAGTGAGATTAATGAGATCAAAGATGAATGTGGAAATCTAGTTACTGACCCATGTGGGATTCAGGTAGTTTTTCGGTTATTTTATCAACGACTATACGGGGAGGAATCTCAGGATTTGCAAAATTCAGCTCAGGATCTCCTCAATAGTATACCCCTGCAGAGTATCGAATCTGCAGATAGAGAAAAATTAGAGGTAATCTTGACGCAGGATGAGATTTATGATGCGCTGAGAAATCTTTCTTCGGGTAAGGCCACTGGACCTGATCAGATCCCATTGGAATTTTATAAGATCTTTGTGGATGAAATTGGACCTGCCCTTGTTGAAACAATACATTGTGCACAATCAGGGAGCTCAGTTCCTGCATCCTGGGCAGGCGCTGACATTATAATATTTTTAAAAAAGGGCAAGTCACCCCAGGAGCCTGGGTCGTATAGGCCCATTACACTTCTAAATAGTGACTCAAAGATCTTTTCAAAAGCTTTAGCGACCAGATTAAATACAATCATAGTTAAAACCATCCACCCATGCCAGCACGGGTTTATACCCGGGAGGGGTACTACCCAGCATACTCGACGTGCAATAATGCTGTTCGATGTGGCAGAAGTCTCAGGGGACCCTATGGCTTTGCTGCTCTTGGATGCAGAAAAGGCCTTTGATAGGGTCTCCTGGGACTTTTTATGGGAAGCAATGAAATGGTTTGGAGTTGGGCAGGGGTTTATTACAGCTATTCGTGCTATGTATAATGCACCAACAGCTCGATTAAGAATTAATGGGAAATATACAACACCCTTTGAGATTAAACGGGGCACTCGGCCGGGTTGCCCATGCTCACCCCTTTTATTCGATATATATATATATATATATATATATATATATACACACACACACACACCCTTTAATTCGGCTTTCAGAAGCTTGCCAGGAAATCAAGCCAATGATTTATCATGATATTTCAACAAAAGTCCTTGCCTATGCTGATGATGTGGCTTTAGTTACCCCCGATCCATCGGCAGCAATAGTGGCAGTTGAGAAGATTGCTTTAATATTTGGTAGGATTTCTGGATATGCCCTGAACAAACAGAAGACCCAGATAGTTATTAATCGGGGAATTAGCTTTTCTGATCCACGGGTAACAGATTCAGCGGTCTACCTAGGTATTTCTATAACCACTGATCTGAACTCCCTAGTTGCAATAAATATTGACCCTATAATTCGGAAGGCAAGGAAGGATTTTGATAATTTCCATAATTTACATTTATCTTTAGTTGGTCGCTGCAACGTGGTCAAAATGGTTTTTTTACCCAAAATACTCTATTTATTTAGGGCTATTCCTCTAGAATTCGGGAAGCAATGGTTTGTTGCTTTAGAAAGCTTGGTAAATCGATTTGTTTGGGCTCATGGCAAAACAAGGAGAGCCCTTCGTTATATGTCTCTGCCTTCGGAGAGAGGGGGTTGGGCACTTCCAGATTTTAGATTCTATTATTGGGCTGCGGCTCTCCACTATATGTGGGTGTTGTTCGGTGGGTACTCAGTAGAATCAAGTGCCGTGGATTCGTTGCCTAATGTTTATCGGCTACTGATGGGCAAGGATGCTGCGAACTGCTTTCTGAAATTTAGCGAGCAGAGTTATTATAAAAGAACAAAGTTTAAGACTATGCTGGCAGCCTTTAAAATCTGGGCTGCCTTTAAGAAAAAGATTGGTTTGGGCAGAATGAACTTTTATACTCAGATGTATGGTAATCCCATGCTCCCGGAAATTTATTCTGATCAGATTATGGCAGAATGGGCAGGGCATGGTCTCCTGAAAGTGGGTGAATTGATGGGCTCTGAGGGAATGCTCCAATTTAAGGATATCCAGGACAAATTTGGGTTAAGCTCAAAGAATTTCTTTAAATATCTTCAAATTAGAAGCTTCCTGGGTAAAAAGCTGGGTGGTGGTAATGACTTTTGTAATAATAAAGTCAGATGTTATAAGAAGCAGCAAGGGTTGTAATATCAAAGGAATTTACTGTGAACTTACATCACTGAAGAATGATGATTTAGAAAAGCATGGTGAAAAATGGAAAGTTAGGTTGGGCACTGAATCTGATAACTTTTTTGATTCTTTAGAGTTGGGGCAGAGACTGTGTTATGCTCGGCTGGGCTTCAGGCACAGCATTTTAAGACGCTATTTTCACTTTATTATACCCCGGCAAAGATAGCACAATGGGGAGGACAGTCGGGAATTAGGTGCCCACGGTGTAATTTATTAAAAGTGGATTTAGGCCATATGTTCTCCACTTGCCCGCGGCTTGACTCAATAAAATCTTCCATTATGGCCTTTTGTGAACACACCTTGGATATCAAAATTGGATTTACCTCTACCCTAATACTTCTTGGTATCGATAACTCCCAGGGGCAAGTCCCGCATTTTCGTTTTATGTTTTTAGCTATGGCAGTTTTCCGAATATGTGTTGCTGCAGCCTGGTTAGATCAAACTCCCCCAACTTTCCAACTTTGGCTAGCCAGATTACTCGCGATGTTTAACCTCGAGAGGGGAATTTATGAGCGGCGGGGTAAAAAGGGGAGAATTTTGGGGAAACGCATCTGGGACCCGATTTATAACTGGAAAGAATCCCAAACCCAATCTAGGTCCTGATTCCTGAAAATTGATTGGTATTGGATAAAATATATCCGGACAATTGTTGGGGCTTGTTTTGATTTGATTTTTCTTTGTTGGTTTTCTTTTTTTCCCCCTTCCTTAATGAGAGATCACTCAAAATATATATATGCCGGGGGGGGGGGTGGGGGTGGGGGTGAGAAGGAAGAGAGAAGAAGGGAAGAAAAAAAAAAAACGCTTTAAAGTAAGAATGTAAATTTGATTTTGTAAATTCTGGAAGTTAAAATATGGAAGTATTTATCCTCATTCGTGAATGAATTATATATGCATTATGGATGCTGTTTATAATTTACAAATCTTCAATAAAATTTAAAAAAAAAAAAAAAAAAAAAAAGGAATCTGAATGCAAAAGATGGCGAAAAGCAAATGTTCTCCCCAGTTGCCTTTCACAAGCATTAAACTTACAATTGCTTCCGCACCAGAGAAGAATATAATTGCTGTTCAGTTTGATGAGAATTAGCTTTCAAGCAAATCTACTGGTATTATCTGCGATCCCCAGTCAACTACTCAGTCCTGTTAAAGAACAATAACTTACAACAGCTCAATTCTGTGTGGTTACCCATGCAGGGGATCAGGGTTCTAAATCGGACACCAAAATGTGGGGAATGAGGGCGTACAGTGTCTGGCACAACATCAATATGTAGTGGTCAGAGTAAGTCACAGGTCGAAGTTCCAGGCAACAAGCTACTTGTGCACAGTGGCCAGTGCTGTTTAATCTGGGTGGAAGTGGTAATGCAACTTAATAATTTCCCCCCAAAAGGTGGTGTCTTCAAAGCTTGTGAAGGGGGAAACTCCTAGGAACATACACCAAAAGTGAACTTGGAGCACCACTCTAAAGGTCATCCATGACCCCAGGTATGTAACAGAACTACGCTTGTTGACCGGTAGGAATGTAGTAAAGTGTGATGCAACATTCACCACTGGGACAAACTGCACCACCTCTAAGAGGCCAAAGAGGGTGTGCATGCAACGCTAAACAATATCCGTGTCATTCAATATAAAAGTATTACAAATTGCTGCACAACACAGAGTAGTAATTACACGTAGACGTTCTGTGATTTAAATAGCTACAAATTCATCCTTGCATTACAGACTTGAGTCCTTCACGTGGGAGGTAGGGTGTAGGTTGCAGAAATTAAAAATGAAAGAGCTACTGCTGTTAAATTCTACCAGAAACTGGGAGGCGTGGTAAAGCGTTTAGCTGGACACCAGCAGTGGGCTATAGTGGAGATGACAGGGCAGATGCAGGAGTACAGAAATGCAGAAAGAGGAGGTAGGAGAGAGAGGACTATTGTTAACCAAAGAAGAGGCTAAAAAGGGAGGTGTATATAGGTGTGCCTGCACCGGTGCAAATTCTAGTTGACCACTTTTAAATTTTCTTCTGCATATGGGTTCCTAGACATTATGTTATGTATCTTTGCATAGAGCTAGATTACTAATTACTTGGTTTCTTGCTACTGTAGAGTGGTCACGGGTGCAGCAATCAGACCTTAGTAGACAAAACAAGAAGACACTTCACTGGCTAATTAAGAAAGAGAAAAATATACCATTGGGCACCGATCACCACTACCAGTTATGTGCTCCACTCAAGTTCAGATGTCCAAAAAGCAAGATGCAGATACTGAATCGAGTTGAAACTATTTATAACAGGTTAACTGGAATTTTCATTGGTGAATGCATTGACAAGGGTTAGTCAATAGGGGACTTACATTTTTGTAGAAAGTTAAAGCTAAATTCTTAGGTGTAAACGGACTCTATAGAAGGCATTGAAGCACCTGTCATAAAGGGTTGGCTCCTTACACGTCTATCTTTGCTTTCAGGAAGAGACTACCAGTAGTAGGGGATGTACACAAGCACACAATGGATTCTAGGCACTAGAGTATTGCATGACATGCAGAGTCATACCTCCACACAACTGGAAGCAGTTTGAAGGAGTTAATTGTGCTTGCTGAGTTTGACGTGTGACAGGACAGGGTGGAGACTGCATCTATCAGTGCAAATATCCTTTTCGGTCCTAATCAGGGAGGCTGGTTTTAGATCACAAATTACTGAAAACCCAAGGTTATCTAGAAAGGGCATTCAAAAGAAGTCTAATCTTTTCAGGGAAAACGTTCTGTCGCCACGTGCGCGCACGTCCGGAACTAGACGCCGCTAGCTCTGCGCTGAGCTCATGCAGCCTAAGTCATACATGAGAAGGCTTGGAAACTGCCCAAAAAACATTTTCGCACCAGGCGCCACCAGCGCTAAAGCCGGCCATGCACTTGCGTCATGGTGCAAGGGTGCCTGCATTGCAGGTAGGGTTGTTTTTGTGCAAAAAACAATCCTTGGAGGTTTCCTCATTCTAAAAGTGCTGCAGGAAGAGAAAGAGAAAAATAAAAAATTAAAAAATTAAATATAAAATAGATATGGCTCTATCAGGAAGGTGCAGCATTTCGACGCATTCCCTGGTTTAACTGTATTGGTAAATATGGGAATGATTCAAAAATGCATAGGTGGATGTGTGGTAACACCCACTCTCCACCCATATAACGCCTTCCCGGTGCAGAGTAATGCAAGGCAGAGACCTGCGCTGCCTTGCATTACTCCAGATTTACCAAGACATGCAAGTACACATAAGGTGGCCTTGCAAGGCTTGGTAAATCTCACTAAAGGATATGTTGCCCATGTGTCACTCTGTGTGACGCAAGAGCAACGCAATCCTATGATAAATCTGGGCCTGGATGCATTATCATGAGTATCTTGATGTCCGAGAGTAAAAAGAGTTCAGTTTGTGTGAACTTCCAAATACAGGAATAAACCATATACTATGGGGTCCACCTGCCACACAGACATGCTCGGATGATGGTTGGCTGAAAGAAAAGGCAGTTGATTTTGTTTTTAAAGAGGAATAATAAATTAAGTTAGATCGGAAAGGAAAGCTCTCCAGGTCAGCCAAACAAGAAAATGGGAGAATCCGTCAGTCAAGAGTCTCGAATGCGTGCAAAGTAGAAATTACAGGGCTTGTTTTGTTTTTATTTGTCTTAGGATCAGTATGCCACTGCAGGAGTAGTCCTCCACAACCCCCTAGTCTGTCGTTAGAAAAGTGCAAGTGCAGACGGCCGTCCCTATGAAATCCTACAGATATTTTGGATTGCATGATTCAGGGCCACGACGGCAGCATTTGCCTGTATATGCATACTGTCATACATATATGTTTATGTTCATACTCCAATATCAATGAGCAGGATTGCACCAATAATGACCCTGCAACTGCGAAAAATTAAACATAACATATGGATAGGTGCGTAACAAGGTAAAGGTAGTTACAGCAACCAATGCTGTAACAGCATGCGCAAACTCAAAGACACAAAACAAGTTAATCATCCAATCAAAAACGTACATTAATGAATTCAGTTCGCAAGCTGCAGATTGGATTAGCCAAGATGAGAACCGTAAAAAAGAAAAAAGAAAGTTATTAGAGCTCAATTCATTCCCACATGTTTGTAAATGGGCAATGAAATGTATATATATTTTGTTAGGCATCCACCAAAAAAATAGACTACAAAGGTTTTACACCGGTGATCTGCTTTGACAGGCAGGAGTAGATGTGTTAATTTTTCTGCTGTCCACCTTCTGTTCTTTTTGCTTTTGTCGCCCTAAGTGGGAAGGGGATGCCTAGACTTGGGTTGCATGTTCACTGTGCCACTGGATTCAAGCTAGACTGGCTGATGTGGGGTGATGCCCCGAAACTGGTTCCAGGGTGCTCGTTTCCGGTGCAGAGAGGACCAGGCCTGGCAGTTTGTGCTGAACTGCTCTCATGAGGAGCAGGGTCTAGACTGATTTGTATATGGCTGGGTCTAAACTGTGGAAGCGTGGTGAGCAAAAAAACCAATGGATTAAACCCAGATCTGTGACTGGGGGTGAATGGTTGACTTGTTCAGCATTCTGTTCAGCAATCTTTTCTTTTTGCTTTTGTTTGCAGGTAGGAGGCGCTGCTCAAAAGATCTCACACAAGATAGAGCAGAAGACACCACTGTTGGGTTAGAACCTTGCCACCCCAGTTTGGTTAGGTAAATTTGTGTCTCAATAGTGTTGCCTTGAACAACCGCTCCTCCATCCCCTTGGATACTTGGCTATGCACTGGAAGCAGTGGAAATAATTGGGTAACAGTAGCAGAACAACTTTAACATTTCCTTAAAAGAAAACTGTAAAGACCTACCAACTAGCATTCGGAAAAATTACAAAAAAAATCTAAAACCTCTTGGGCATCACCTACCTTTCAACGCTGTTGTGATGTATGCAGCCGTGAGACCCTCCTGCTGCATAAATCATGCCATCGATCACACCCACCCCAATGCGGTTCCTGGGAACACTCATGGGCGAGCAGGGAGACCACTGATTGTTCATAGGGTTGTAGCAGTCCAGTGCATTAGAGTCCATGTTTCCGTCTGGGGCATTGTTCCTCCCACCCACCGCGTAAAAGAGTCCACCCACCACACAGCCCGCCAGCCCGCTGCGGGGCACCTGCAAGTCCTGCAGTCTGATCCAAGTCCCATCACTGGGGTTGTATGCCTCAAGGTAGCTCAGTGACTGTCGGTAGTAGCCTCCAGCCGTGTAGATGACCTGCGGAACCTTGGGAGTCCGGCTGGGCTGAGGAGAGGTAGGTCGGTGCAGTGTGAGGTCCTGGAAGATCTTGGCCAGGTAGTCCTTGCAGCGGGCATCCAGTTTAAGGATCTCACACTTCTGCATCTGCATTTGAAGGAAGTTTGGTGTGAGCGAGTGGCAGCGGACGGCCTTCAGTAATGCCTGCACGTAGAGGTGCCGGTTTTCACAGTCATACTTAATCCAGTTGATGCATGCGTGAAAGACCTCCGACTCGCACCGGACATTCAGCTCGTCCCGACTAATTAAAGTCACCAGCTGGCAGTGAGAGAGGTTGAAGAATTCCTCCTGCTTAGCAACCTGAAACAAAAAAAATAAAAAGATTTAGGCAGACTGACAATGAGTAAAAAGAGCTCAATTGACAATCACCAAGAAGAGCTCAACTAAGAACATGAAGATCCCAACAGGGCCGCCAATGAACTTTGAATGCTACCTTTGGACCATGTATTCTGAGTGACGTTAGCACATTTGCTTGATCACCAACAACACATCCAATGTGTCAAACTATGCCAATTGGGCTAGTAGCTGGACCTGCAGGCAAAGCGCGATAATGCTAACTGCACATGTGCACAGGCTTTCACTCTGGACGTTACTCTACGAGAACCTACAATTGGCCTGCAAGCGCAGATAGATTTCAGAGATGCATCATTGACCTTTGAAATTCATACCGCAACCTTTTCATTTTGGCAGAATTGAAATGTGCACTATGATGCCTGGCACACTCAACACTGTAAAGTGAAAGCTTCTCTGAGGTGGTTCTCTACTGTGGTTGCCCAATGCAGACTTGTGGGCCAAAAAGACCTTGGGAGGATCACTCTTTAGATTTTTTGAGACAAATCCCCTTAACGGTTTTCAAATGTCCAATTCCCTACTAGGATCATTTACGTCCAGGGTAACATCATTTATTTCCTTCTTTACCCTCATCCAATGGTATTGGCCCCCTCTAAAGTAACTCATTAACATTCAGAACGTCCCTAAATGCTGCAAACAGCCTGGTCCCTTTTTCTCTTCTACAATGGATCTTTATTAGTTTCGTGGTTCACAAAAAAGGGGAGGAAGGGGGGTCCGAGGAGGTTTATAGACCCGCGAGGGTTGGCTCCCCATCTATACTTACAAAACACCCGAAAAAGAACCCTCGGGTGTGGGGGTGACATATCTGTATTAGTTTACCCATCACCTTCTTAGGATACTCGAATGCAGGCTTCTCCAAGGAGTAGCTCCTGGGTTACTGGTAGCTCTTCAGCTACCAGTCAGTTGCTATACTGTGTGCATTCCAGCCTTCTATATTGGAACTTTTTGCTTAGTTAAATTAACATATGTATGACAAAATTGGGTATTCCAAGAAAAAAACGTGTGTATTCTCAAAATTGATAAGATGATCTTGGAGTGATAAATTGGTAAATTATTTTTATTGTGTAGAATATATAGTTCTGTACAAAATACCTATACATAAATCAGACTAATAAAATACACAATTTGTATTGTTAAAAATCAACACCCTAAACTGCACAAACAAAAAAACTTGCTAGAAGAAACAGTAAAAATTAAAAATGTAAGTATTTTTCTCCAGCTACTAAATGAATTCATAAAAGTACATAAAATAAGTTCAACTTCCTTTATAGGCCCATTATTTACTATCTTTTAATTTGAGTCATACATATGTCATCTCTATAAATTTTGTTAGTTTCCCAACAAAAGCATTTGATTGTGCCATAAAACAAACTAGAGTTGCCTCCTTTACAGTGTACAAAGATAACTTCCTGAATGAAGGAAGTAAATACTTGCTGCGAATATCACTCAATTCAGGACAAAGACAGTTAATGTGGTTCAAAGATTTCTTGCAGTAATTACAATGTCTACAGTTTTGGATACTGGATATAGAATTCCAGAAGCCTTCGAACTCTTTCAGATAAATATATAGTAGACGGAATCCTAAACATTTTTTTGGTACCGCTAAATTAGAATTAATTTACTGATGATTGGGCTGGAAATAAGATTCAATAAGAAGCTCCGATTGTTTGTATTGTGAGCTTTTAATAAATCCCTTAGATGAAAGCACTCCTTTAGTCTCTCTAACAACCCTCTTACAGTTTGATAATGACATCTGCAGAAGATCCTGTATAGTTGGTAAGGTATGATCCTGGAGAAAAATATTGATTTCCTCGCAAGAGAGCCACAAGCTGGTCACAAAAATCCATGTCAGCTCTTGATCCATCAGCCCTCGCAGGGAATCGGCTTTTGCAGAGTCACAATCATAAAATTTGTTGATTTTCTGGATCCAGTGAACCGCTTCGAATGATGGGAGACTTCATTCGAGTCCGACAATAGCCTGTGGGGTAGAACTTCGCAAATTGAATAGAGACCGAGCATTTTGAATAAATATTGTCCAATTTTATTAATCTTTTTTTCATTAATAACTATCGAAGCATTGCATGAAAGAGGAATTTGTTTGGCCCAATAGGGTAAGATGGTTGGTCTGATAGCACAACCTCCGTAAACTTGCGAAAACCTTTTCAAGGCTTTTGTTACAGTGATGGCCTTTGTTTTTAAATGATGTAGAGTTGTCAGATGTTTGCCCAACTAGAAGCCCAAATAGCCATATGAGTTAACTGACTCCACAGTATTATTGCCTAACTTCCATTTGAATTTATGTGGACCCCTCCAAACGAGATTATCTTGGTTTTCTTGACGTTAGCTGATAGACCGTTAATCTGGTTATTTTCATAAAGTTCAGTAAACGGACATTGTAATACAATAGGGGTCTAGGAGCAGATTACAAGGTCGTCTACATACAAAAGATAATGGACTGAACAATTTCCCAGTTTTGGAGGCAGGAATTCAGATTTTTTAATATAACTGCCCAAGTCAGAAATATATAATGAAATGAGAGCTGGAGCGATTACATACCCTTGTTTTAGCCCAATGTTGATGAGAAATTTGCCGGAGACATGCTGTTTGGTCGACAACTTGATTTGTATGCAAGTGTTGGTATGTAGACCTATTATCAGGTGAAACAGGTTGGAATTCATGACCAATTGTTAATAACTTTGACCAAAGGCGACTGAGATCTACTTTGTTGAATGGAGAGGAACAGTCCACGAAGCAAACAAAGTGATTTTCTTTGATTTAATGCCTTCCTAATGACAAGAGTCAATACAACTAGGTTGTCTAGAGTTGCATATCCTGTTCTAAAGTTTGTTAAATAGGGCAGCAGCAAATTATTTGGTACTTTCACACCTAACAGACTGTTTGGTAAGTATTTGGCAAAAGGTTTGCCTTTGGTATCTAGAAGAGCTATCAGGCGGAAATTTGCAGGGTTTTTTCAGCTTCTCTTTTTATGAAGTGGTTGAATTATTGATCCTTGCCATGATGTTGGAACCTCACCTGACTGCAAGATATTGTCAAACACGGGCTTCAGTATCCTGCTTCACATCATTGGATATTGCTTCATTACAGCAATAGGAATACCATTGAGTCCGGGGGCACGGGAGGTCTTGCTCTTTGTTATTAGTGATGCAAGCTGCATTTCTGATAATTCCATTCCCTTATTGACATGCTGACTTAGTGTGCACAGTAGAGACTCATGACTCGCACAATGGGAAACGTTTCCCAGGTATCTGATGGAAAATCATAATACATTACTGGTCTGTAAGAGGCAAATCCCATTCCCACCAAGTCTCAACATTTTTTGTAACGATTGTTTCATGTCATTTAGCCCATTTTTTATTGGCTTCCTGTAAATTGCTTTTAACTCCTTAATTGAATTTGATTGCTCTATGCTTGGTGGAAAGGTAAGTAGATGTTGCAAGGATCTTCTATGTTTCCGTTTTAGGATCGATATTCTATTGAATGGCCTGAAAAATTGACTCTCTCGAGGTTGTACATTTGTAATAATATTTTGTGAAGTCAGGTGGTCAATAATGATTTTTGTGACTTTAGCCCACATTTCTCTCCACAAGCCATCCTTTCCATTAGAGTTGCAGAGTTCATTCAGCCCTTCTCCTAGTTGGACAGGTCTATAAGGAGGCAGCCTTCTCTGACAATTTTACTTTTCACACTATCTTTTTGTTATTTAGGGCCATCAAAGAAACTGGTATAGATGATAGTGGCTGAAATGGAGAAAAGAAAAACATATTTTAGGGTTATTGCTTATGGATTGTGGTCACTTTCCGCCGTTGGGTAGTTTTTACACAAGTGAAAGTATGAAAAATGAATCCTCGTGAAATCGATTGTAGAGCTTGCATTAGATGAAACAAATGTTTTTCTTGCGGGTTGGTCATTCTGAAAATGACAATTGAGGAAACGGAGCCCCGATTCCACAATGAAGGTTTTCAGGAGTCTTAATTTCATGGAATAACTCAGTGCTTCTCTCTGAAACATCAGCATGGGAATTAAGAAAGTTTCAATCGGCCTTTCGTTGGAAATGTTGAGATCAAGAAATGCTTTGAGAAAGTCTTCATTGAAATCTCCAGTGAAGACACACTGGGAATCTCTGCAGTCCTAAATTCGATTTTCTAATTCATCCAGTATTTTTGTGATGTTTATCAGCCGGTTGAGATGGCTACTGAGAGGCCTCCGAGTAGGCTATCGATACATTCATGAACATAAGAATCTTTTTTTGCTTCTTGGATGTATTGCTTGTGACAACGTTACATGCTTCCTTATTCTTCCCTTTGTCTACATTATTTGATTTTTTCAACTTTCAGTCGCCGTTTACTTACTAACGTCTCAAAACACTCTTTTGAACAATATACGTTGGTAATGTGAGCCTCCTCAGTTCTTGGGTCACTCCCCATCACAGGTATTGTTCCAGAGTGAGCTGGATTAGATTCAACTGTTTCAATGTGAACTTCGTTTGATCTGGGAATTTCGTCTTGGTTCTTTACTTCAGCGGTTTCTCTCTGTTCCAGGAAGTGTTATTGGACTATAGACAGTTTGTGGAGATGCTGATATTGTTGTAGAATTATTGGAAAATTGGTCTTGAGAACTGTGTAGTAATAAAAAGATTCTGTGCCATTCTGCCACTTTTTTCCATATTCAGGATGGAATTTAGTACAAATTCTGATTTTAAACTTGAACATATTTTTGTACGAAGAAGTTGTGATAAACTTATCAGGTCATCCATTCTTGCCAAATTAGAGGTACCCTCATTAGTGTTGTCAGTTTTGTCTCCACTCCAATTAGGGTTTTATTTAGAGAGTTCAAAACAGTTGAATGCTCATGCAATGATCTGAGTAGAATGGCCTGTTCACTGATGAGCTGATTGAAATTCAAGGGCCTCCATCATTTTTGTAAGAGTGGAGCTAATTGCGCCCATTGCAGAAAGCACGGGGTATATTGGAGGAGTGTCGTGATCCTCTTTCGGTAGTTGTTCTTTGTTAAGACTGAAGCTCTACCTCTTCCCTCTATCAGAGGGGAGGATGATTTGTTTGTTGCATTTGAGACAATTCCATTTATTTTAAATAGTAAATCCAAATTATCCAAGGAGTTCGCCAGCTCGCTTTGTACACTTAAGTCTGGATTAAATATTTCTGTGGAGACCGGTTGAACTTGGCAGTAGTCTTGTTTTAGATCTATTGAGGGGCTCCAATAGGGTGTCAGATGTAGTCCCCTTGAACTCTTCTCTCCAATAGATTCAATCACTTTCAAAAGCTTAGAGGTTTAAAAACTAGTATATGCTGCACTCCATGAACTACAGCCCGGGTTACAAACGGTTGATGCTCTGTTAGGCTCTCTGGAGGAGATTTGAGGTTTGAATGTGGTCTCTGGACTTGGAGATGATCAGTTCCTTCAGCTTGCTCGAGCGAGGGGACAATATCATTATCCTGTACTTCCTTCACGTTAGGTGACTTTAGCAGTGTAATAAGCCAAGTGCTGATCATTTTCTGTTTCAAGCAGACAGGATTTCCTTGCAAGTCAGACTGTGACTGGCGTGGAGGGATGGAATCCCTTTGCTGGTGTGCTCCTGCTCTTCCTGGCTACCATCTGAAGGGTGCGAGTGAGTTGGCTATTTATTTGAGTTGGTCCCTGGACCAAGAGCTCACTTTGTTCTGGTGAGACCTGCAAGATGCCAGCTTACACTCTAATAATGCTACCACAGCTGATGTTTCTGGGCCCTCATGACTGGAGTGAGCTGATCTTTAGCGAGGGATCTGGGCTCATCTGACTTTTGTAGACAATGATAGCAGTTTCGTACTGTTGGCAAAGCCAGATTTATCATTTTTTCCGCTGTTTTTAATGGCACGTTTTCATTGCTGTAGGTGCCTTTGAAGAACCAATCCACTGGGCGTTACACCAGAGCTACTGAATTTCCTTCAACAAATACAGTGGATGATGACTGAATTTGTACACAATAGCGGGATGCAGGGAGCTGTGCTAATGCTTATGGCAAGAATGCAGCTCAACTCTGGAGCCCCTGCAAACCACAACGGAGGCTGCCTTAAGGCGGAGAAATGGCTGAGAACTGGCAATACCGACACCAAGGATGCGCCGAACTCTTGCCCTACCGATGCGGTCTTGCCAGAGCGCTAGAGTATCAATGTGCTGTCTGGGACCCAAACCGCTCCCCACTACTGCCCGCAGCCTCCTACTAGTGCTGCGACAAGCCCCTGCCCTCCCATACTCACCGCTCAGCAGGGTCCAAGGGTTGGGGAAGGTCGCAGCACCGGATCCAAACTACTTTGGGACCTGGGGCAGAGTAGCAGAGGAGGCCGGGTTGTGGTGGGTACTCTGAGCCTGGCCGCAGTGTTTCACTGACATAAAATGGTGAAAAGACAGCAGCCGACAGCCAACTGCCTCCAAGCACAGGCGCACTCGGCGGCTCTCTGCTGCAGTGGGAATACGTGCTTGCACATCACCCGACCGCTGATAGCTTATGAGTACAGATTTTTGAGTCATAAATCAAATGTGGAGACTTGTTACTAATATAGTTACTTTAGTGCTAGTGGCACTGCAGCTGGTATGCATTGCCGACATACAGGCATTCAAAATTGGCAAACCTTTTTCACAATACTGCCAGCAACCCTCCTGATGCACCGAGGTGATCACTGCTGGTAATTTTTGACATGGTGGTTACTAATGTAATCTGGTCACTATTACAACACTAAAAATCTTAGTAGCTCGCAATCATTTCTGTTTAACATGCGCAGCTCTTATTACACCAAAGGTTAATGACCCCTGGCCTGCTCTAATGCGGGGATCCTGAAGGTTGAAGAACGCCGAATGAGTGTGCCGCTAAATCAGTTGTGAAGGCACAATCCACGTGGGCTTGCATCCCGGTTCGGCCGGACACAGTTGCTCCCTTCAGGTGCATCTCACACGGAAGACTGAGCTGCACTTAAAGGACATCGCCTCCTACTTTCAGAAGGAGTATTCCCCCGACGCACAGGCTGGCCATTGGACTTCACCCGTGGATTACCCTCGAGGACATTGGTTCCACTCAGTTCCATTAGACTCACGGATCCCCATCCCTACTTAGAAATGTTGGAACACAGGCTCTCTCAGGCATCTATATAACCTCTTGTCCTGATGATGATCCCCCTACTTTTCAGCAGGGATCGAAACGTCGTCGACACCCACACCGTGACTCCAAATGTATGATAATTTATGCGGAGCACGAGTTGTCCTTAGGCATTGTGACTGTCTTGAAAATGTATTGCTAATGTCACTTTTAGAAATGAATGCCTGAGGTCTGGAAATCTGCTGATTTCCATACCCTGCGATGCTACCCACTAGACCAGGGGTCTTCAAACTGTGGGGCGCGACCCCCGGGGGGGGGGGGCGTGGAGTGATACAAAGGGGGTCGCGCATTCCCAGTCACACTTCTGCCCAGGCCCATAGAACTACAAGGGCTTCAGCCCCCCTCCTCCCGTCGTGTCTCAGCCCAGGCTGCTGCAGCTGTGGGCTCGGCTGGGCAGTGTCTGGAGTCTTCTCTCCGACACGCCCGAGTTTTTAACAGGTCGTTAAAAACCATTTGCATATTTACATGCCTTTGTAAGCTGCTTACCGAGGCTTAGTTTTTTTCTGGTTCCAGTACCCCTGGGCCCCCACTCTGCCTATTCCTTACATTTAAACAGTTCTATGAAACGCAGCTGTGAATAAAACTCCAGGAAGTTAAGAATGTCACAGTTCAACAACAAATGAAATTAACCAAGAACAAAAAATCGTTTAATGCCCTAGCGCTCAGAAGTGACAGAAGGGTGGAATAGTTCTGTACAAATAAGTGAATAAATGTTCATACAGACTTCAAGTCTCGTGAGCAAATCACGGAGGGATTGCACAAACTTTCCTTTATCTGAGGTCATTAAAGAGAGGGCCATTTAGCAGGGATCGTGTGCAGTAACACTTATTTTACATGGTGTTTATTGATACTGCTTGTCTGAAAACAGCACATAAGCAAGTTGTCCCTTGATGAAACAATTTATCTGTGTATTTGTAAAGCACCAATATCCCACCTTTCATCTAATTCCCAGGGCTTCATATATCCTAAAAGGTTTTTTTCTGTACACAAAGTGTTTTCCACTTTTGCCAATTTCTATTATAAGAATAATTTAGCTTATAAAAACATTATATACAAGTCCCATTGCATCTCGGCACTCCAATTCGTGAGAATTTGGTCCTGTGGATGTGCTGGAGTTGTAAAAATTTTAAAGCACTGAGTATGTAGGCTTAGGGAACCGTTTGTTAACCTGCGGCATTGGCAGAGCCATGAATCCAGGCTTTTTGCCCACTCCTGCTCTGGGACCAAAACTAGTTGTGCTGCCTGGACCAGAGCTGGAGTTTGATGAATATGCAGATTTAGATGTAGATTCTTGGTGGAGCGAAGCAAAGGAGGGTGCAAGTTCCATAACTGCGCTGGCTGCACCGAAACAGTGAGACAGACAATTCATGCCTTCCTGAATTAGGGAACAATAAGCAGAGTGGCACAGGCCGAGAGGAGCATACCGGTCCGACCCGTATGCTCTGTGAGGAGAGATGAGAGGATGAGAGAGGACAGCAAAGGAGTGAGAGAATTCGATTGAAGGTCAGGGATGAGGAGAAATGTGAAGTGCCGAAGGGAAGTGCGGACACGCAAGAAGTGAGTGTGAGCGAAAGGTGAGGGCTACTGTTAAATCGTGAGAGAAGATAGCTGAGAGATGATCTGTGACCTAAAAAGATAATTTGATGCGACATGGGTGAGGGACAGCAGCGATAGGGGAAGAGAGGGAGTACTGGGGTGGGTGCAGAGCAGTGATTAATTTGTAATAAAACATGTGCCAGGGCCCTCACCAGTAGGTCACTGCAACTTTAACCACCCACCCATTGCCTGGCCTGCGCGGCCAATGACAATACCTATGCAACTACCAACCATAACACTTGTACAAGTGTGACTATTCAGACTATTTCAAGCCCCCAAAGCTATAAGAATGGCATGGGTGTCAGGAGTTTATCGTTTTTAATGTATATTGAATTAATAAACAGCTGTTCTGCTCATCTCTAAATTACACAGACAGAGCCACCATGTGGAAGTCTGTCATAGTGCCAGTGCGCACAGATAGGTGCCAGTGCGGAGCACCGGAAACCACCTGCTCAAATTAGGCACTGGTGCTGAGGTAACAGGGGAGAGGGACTTTGGTTCAAGAATGTGTGGAAGAACAAAGGGGAGATGTTAAAGATGAATGGGGGGACTGGAGAGTTGTAAGATACAAATAGACAAAAATTTGAATGGAGAGACTTGAGGTGAATGAGAAGTGCTGAGGGGCACGAGAGGTGACGGGGCCAGAGAGGCGATGAGATAAATGCGAGAGTCTGTTAGAGATGAGGGCAGTGAAAATACAGAATGGCAAGGGGTGATTAAAGGTGAAGTGAGAGGTTGCATGGGGAGAGTTCAGAAGTTGTAAAAGGGGTGAAAGAAAATGGCCTGCAAAGTGAGAGAGGGATCCAGGGTTGGGAGACGAGAGAAGAGAGGGATGGAAGGGAGGGGGTGAGAGGAAAGCAGCATAGGTAAACTGCTGAACTCTGCACAAGACCGCCAGGGTTTTAAGGGACCCCTGCTGCTCATGGCCAGGGCCAGGTGAGCTTCTAATGTGGCAGCACGTATTCCTGCAGAGTGGAGTGCCCTTCACAAAGGTTGACTAGACATCTTTCTGATGTTAATTGCTGTATTTTGGTTATAAACTGGTACTGATGTGGTGAAATCTTTCCTCAGTGTTACTGTGTGTAAAAAATGTCAAAATAATGAAGCAATGCTATCCCAAAATACGCGGCATAACATAATATTATTTACATTTTCTTCCCACACAATTTAGTCAAACCGGTCGCGTAATTTGGTCCTCACCTGCCTCATAATTCCAGTAGCCCTGCCTACAGGTTTAGAAATTTTTGTTAGGAGGGGGTCCTCACACCTGAAAATGTTGACAGGGGGGTCTCGGCATCCAAAAGTTTGAAGACCTCTGCACTAGACTGTTAATGTATTGTTCCTTTTTATTGTATGTTGAATAAACACAATCTTTTCCATTTGGTACACAAACACAGCGCTAATTTGTGGTTCTGTGCTTATGCCCTTTATGCTCCTTTGTAGGGACCTATGTCTCCAGTAATATACAACTCTGTGACTCATGGTCTGAAGGTGTTTGAGTGCTGTTGGTAGTGTGTGCTTCTAGAGTGAAAGGGGTGGGAGCGCTGCCAGTCATATCAGATTGCCACTCTAAGTGAGGAGTGTGCTTTTGGTAAGAGTGGGAATGCTACTCTGATGAGTGTGGGAGTGCTGGCAGCATAGAAACACCTTAGTATGCAAGTGGGGTAAAAATACTTCAGTAGTGTGCTATTTTTACGGGTGTGAGGGTGCTTTTAGGAGTGTGCGACTGCCAGTCTGCAAGGGGTTCAAGACTGCTGTTGGTATTTAGGATGTTTTGCTTTTCCAACACAAAGGCTGCAATATTTCCTCTCATGTTTTCAAGGAGGCAAAAGCTAAAGACCCTCTGTACCTATTAAATGATCGAGTTTTACTGTTGAAAAATCTGCAGCAATGGTTCCTAAGTGCCATCCGCTTCCTCTGCTCGTCAGTCTCAAGTGTCTTTTTAGGTCGAAGCCTACCAGACAGAACAGCTGTCTGGTTTGCTAAAGACAACCTGGGGACATTCAGAAAGCTAACCAAGGAATATGCATTCTGTCCATTGCGGACTATTGGCTTTGTGGTTTATAACTCACATTTCTGGCTTTCAATGTGATGGCTTTATTTGTTTTAGGCTGTTCAGCTCAAGTTTGTCCCTCCTGTTGTCCAAACCTTATTGACTGTATTCTTCCACAAAGTCGCTTTCTGAAAACAGGACTATAAATCTTATTTTTATGTTGTTACATTTGCTGTGCATTCAAAGAAAGAGGTCAGATGTCAAGCTGTATCTTCCAGGGGAGCTTGGTGTTTACTTTTCTTTCTCCGACTTTAAAGTGAGAGAATTTATGTGACAATCTTGCTGCGTACCCATGTAAAAGGAGAAGGTGTAGGATGTTTTTTTTCCCTAGCACATAATAAAAAAAATGAACTGTGCTAAAGTTTCAGAATATATCAGAACGAGTACAAATGAAGCACATTTGTTTTGTAATTTTGAAGTGTGGTGGAAACAAATATTTGAATAAGATCAAAACATATCAATACAGTAGGTGATGACAAATACAAACATGGTCGTTTGTGTGCAGTAACACCGTATTTTGGTGCAAATGTAATGGTCATTTTAATTGAAAATGTGTTATTGGTAATGGCAGTGCGCTACCACACCATGCATATTCCACACTACGCCACTGCACACTATGCCACTCCACTCACCCCACTCCAGTCTACCCAGCTAATCTGCCCCAACCTCCCAACTCCCGCACTACCACTGCAACCTACCCAACTACTGCAATCTACCTCGCCCCAATCTACCCTACCACGCTAACATACACAACTCCACTCTGCCATGCTAATCTACTCCAATCTACCACGCTCGCCTACCCCATTCCAATCTACCACGCTCACCTACCCCACTCCAATCTACCCCAGTCCCACACTCCAATCTACCCAACTCCACCCCACTCCACCCGAATCTACCCAACCCCACCCCATCTACTCAACCCCACCCCACCCCCAACCTAGTCTATCCCACTCCACCCCAGTCCAATCTACCACGCTAATCTACTCCAATTCAATCTACCCCAATCCAGTCTGCCCCAATCCAGTCCCACAATTCAGTCTGCCCCACTCCACTCTACCATGCTAATCTATCCAACTCCCACACACCACACTATCACATATCACTCTACCACACCCCACACTACACTACTAACTTTTTGCCATGCTGAACAGCAGCCACAATGTGTACAATATGGTTAAAACACCTTGACGAAGCCAATAGCTCTTGCATACGCTAGACCAATTGGCTTTTCCAATGCTTATTTCCCCAATCTGACTGCAGCATCATTAAACTTGGAATTGGCACCCATATACTGCGGCTAGTCATGCAAAATCAAGAGGAAGTGTTGTTTTTTCAGCAGTGGTTGACATTACAGATGTTGGCGGTTTGGGTGTCACAGAAATTGGCACTTGGAGACATGGACTCTACCAGGGCTCTTTTTTTGTGGAATAGTAAGCAATAATAAATCTGTTGCAGTTCATTTGGGATAGTCCTATGGCAGTCCGAGATTAAAAGGCACCAACTGTGGCAACAGGAGTCTATTACTACTGGAACCGTGGGGCCATCTTACTATGGGACCCAAGCTGATCACTCTATTAGCGCCTGCCATTCAGGGAGCGAGACAGCAGTCCAAGGCTTACTCTGGAAAGTGGAATGGGCTGGAAACAGAAGGCCTCAAGGAACAGAATAACACTTAATAAATAAATGTCCAACCAATCCTTTTACTTTTAAAAAGGAAAAAAATGGTACTTTAAAATCCCAAACATAAGTTCTAAACAAACTACAAAGGTACGACAATTGCAGCTCGTGAACTAACAATATGTGTTATTGCTAAACAACGTAAGGCTCTTTCCTGTGGTGTTTGTCACAGAGTTCACACTGTACAACCCAGTCCTATCATGTCTGACTGAGTTCCCTTTATAAAACCCAATCCTATTGTATTATTCAGAGAGTTCAAAACGTAAAACTCCTTCCTATTGTACTTCCAATGGGGTTACGCCATCCAAAGCCCTTTCCTAAGGGATCTGACACAGGGCCTATTTTAAAAGAGGTTCTACCAGACTGGAATTACTTCATAAGCATGTTAACAAGTGCTACCCATCAAATGCCTCTAAAAAAAAAGATTAACAAAGGGACGACACTAAAAGCCCGATCTCTACATTGCTTTTTGTGATTACATGAGCTCTGGAACAACGAAATCGGTTTCTAGACAGACCAACAAAAAAAAAATCTTGTTCCGTGCGCCGCAATGATATATTAAGGCTGCCGTTACTACAGGTAGAAAAGGCCCTCATTCCCGCTTTGAAATGTTGACAACTGCACAGCAAGGCAGGGGAATGAAGCCATGTCGCGGAGCAGGGAATGGCGGGTTGGAACAAGGGCGGGAACCAACGGGTTAAATCGGAGGACGAGGGCTGCGTGATAAACAAGGAAACTATGTCTAGTGTACAGATTGAGCAATTCTTACCAGGAAACCAGTGAGTGGACACACCCCCTGCAGCGCAAAACGTCCTGAGTGTACAGAAGGCATACTGTGAGATCATCACGAGCTCAGGGGCACGGACAGCACCTCCCGGCTCTCTGCAAACATAGCACGACAACAGCAAACCCTTGCCAACCGGGCCTTGGGAGAAAAAAACTTGGCAATGTCGCCCAACTCCCGGGACACTTCACTCGTGCAAACACGCGGAAAGCCTTAGCAGCAGGGCCCGCAAAGTGAGCTGCAATACATCCAATAGCGCACACACACGATAACAGCAAACCCTCGGCGTTAGGGACCAAGGCATAAGAACTGCAACATAATCCATCTCCCACATTCTGCAAACACACCACAACGGCACAGCATTCACAGCACAAGGACGCTATCCCCAGACAGAATAATCTTTATTTCTTTGTCGTATAAGAGCCATTGCCAAATGGGAGGTATTTACTACATTATGAATGAAGCAGAAGAGGTCACGCACATAACCAATGACAGTAGGCTTTTCAGGAAGGTCGCAGACATACGGGAAAAAAAAAGTTTCATTTATGGATTAATGCCACCAAATGGCTGTTTCAGGCTACAACTTAAAGCGACAAGGGATGGACGTTAGGCAGGGAGCGAAAAAGAACGATAAAACGTGTTAAGGGCAGCTTTTAAGCAGAGGCGGAGCAGCCAGCAGACTGTACAGAGTTTTGCACTAGAATAATGTTAAAATGTGCCCATTCTATTGGATAAACTGGTGACCTGGAAAGAATGAACGATTGAGTGCACCTCGGAAATATGAGCTCCCTCATCAATAGAGAGTCAACTTTTTATGGTCTGGCTTGACAGCGCTGCTGACCTTAGATACTCATGTATGCGAGCATCACTAGAGAGGGGCTTTGGCTGGTGGATTATGAAACTGGTGGGGCCCCTTGAAGCCCCAAAGCACTAGGACAGACAGACACCCCCCACCCCCTGGGGCAGGCCCACAACTTCTGGCTCCCCTGTGCCTCTGCAGCGTGTAGAGTCAGACCCACGAGACTCAATCCAAATAACGGACTAATATCCACCACTCAAATTACTTTCATATTTCACTATACTAATTCACCACTAATCCTTTATGGGTTCAGGAGTAGCGCGCTCCCGCCGAAAAAAATCGCTTCAACACCCCATCAGGGGTAATAAGTGCTATATAAATGCAAACCTTTTTCCCTCTATCCCTCCGCTATCCTTCTGAATCCAAATAACTGACTAACCTATCCACCAGTCAAATTACTTTCATATTTCACTATACTAATTCACCACTAATCCTTTATGGGTTCCGGAGTAACGTGCTACTCGCCGAAAAAGCGATTCGACGCCTCGTCAGGGGTAGTAAGCGCTATATAAATGCAATTATAATACAATACAATGAGCTTCCACCCAATCAGAACCTGGAATAGGATAGAAGGTCTCAAGGTAAACCTTTTTTCTCTATTCAAGCTTCTTATAGGGCACGAGAGCGTGTGACTGACAAGCCCTGAAGCTCCACTATCGGACATGTTGCACTGCGTGAAGCTAGTGCAGAATGTCAGATATGTATTGTGTATGTATGAGGCCGGACAAATGCACAATAGAGCCCTATTTTGCTGCAAGGTAATAATATAGCTTTTACATGCAAACAATCTCCGAGATCGTTGGTTTTCATGTAAAAACTTTAACATGCCAAGCAGTAGTGGCACAATGAGGCAGTGGGTCGACGCCTGGCATCCTCTAGGGGGCAGCTGCTACTGCCCACATGTTGGGAGCCAGGAGGACATGCTATGATTGGGCAGAAGTTGTGTGCTTCAACAAAAAAAGTGCTTGTCCTCCACACAGCAGTAATCATTTTGTTATTTATCCAGCTGCACGAGCTTGAACTTTCTATGGCACGCTAAACATTGTAATGCTATTAAAGCGCCTTAGATAACGAGATCATTTATGTTGCTTTCCTCTGGCAGCAGCACAGAAGGGAGCAGGGCAGTCATTAACCTACATGGATGTTTAGGTCTGGCTTGACAGTGCCAGTGTCACCCGACTTTTTAACCTACACCAAGATTTTAGTTTTTTTTTTCTTCCACACAAATATCCATTACTTATAATGCTTCACATTGGCATACAACAATCCTTTGACGCCAGACCTAATGACACGGACAATGCTTGTTCAGAGTTGTGTGGCAGGAAGGGTATTGGACGTAAAATGGCCATTATGGGAATTGTTTGTTGAAGTGTGCGAGGTCTGAAGACAAGTTCCAAACAGCCGCAGAGGCACTTGCTGTTGCTGATGTGTGAGGAGGATCTGCTATGGGTGGGTCTGCTGTGGGTGGGTCTGCTGTGGGTGGGTCTGCTATGTATAACCCCTATTTCCCCAACAAGCTTGGGTAAATGTTGGTTGGGGGGATATAACTGCCATCCTGTGACCCACCCACAACTTTATTAACACCCAGGTGCAGGCGCAAAACGCCCATTGGGCTCAAAAGGCTTCAGCCCCCCCCCCCCCTCCCCCTTCGTCGTGTGTGTCAGCCTGTGCGGAGACAGCTTCCCGGGCACAAACACAGACAGTTTTTGAGCTGCTGTGGGCTGGCTGGTCTGGCGAGTGTCTTATTGCAGCCGCACCCGAGTACTTCACAGGTCTTTAAAAGACCATTTACTTGTAAACAAGGCTTTGTTGTTTTTCACCTCTTCTTAGAGCCCCTGCATCGCCACTCTGCCTATTGCTGGAAGAATCAGCCTCCCCCCCCGAAATTTTTAGTAGCCCCCCCCCGAAATTTGGCAATAGTTGCGCCTCTGCCCAGGTGACAGGCCAGAGACATCTGGGTATCTTTTGAACTGTTTGAGCAATCTGACCAAATAGGATATGCTCAAGACCTGAATTTTAAACAGGTTTTCCTCACGTTTGGGGAAAATGGGTGGGGAATGGGGAGAAAGTTAATGAAGGAGAAAAAACTGAATTCTGTATGGGATGAGGTGTCAACCATAACTAGAGGCGCAACTGCACCTCTGTAATAAACAGGCATAATTGCAATTGTTACTTTGCAGTGTTAACCCCTTGTGGCTGCAGCAGAAAGTGCTTTTCCTCAATGACGTAAAGTGAAGCCTATGAGCAGGGTCACTGGAACTAAGCGGCACGAGAGGGCCAAATTATGTGGCATGGTTGAGTAAAGGATGCAGCAAGATAAGGCAAATTATACAGCATAATGCGCCACATTTAGTAAAAGTATCAATTATTTTGGCATTTTTAAACTTGGAAACACTGTCTGGGCATAGGTCACACCTCATTAGTACCCATTCAACACTCAAATATAGCAATAAGCAACAGAAAGGTGACCAGTCCAGCTGTTCAAAAAGCCTTCCACGTGTTGCTGCATTTTTAATAATGTTTGAGCTAGAAACAAAAAATGTTTGTTAAAATCTGCAATTTATGCAGAAGATGATGGATTATGTGGCAAATCTATAATAATGCGAAAATCGCCGCATAATTTGCATAATTCCAGTGGCCCTGCCTATGAGCTACAGAAGTAGGCACTGCTCAGAAGAGATATTTTCCTGGAGTCCGGGGATTGACAGGGGGAGGATAGGGGTCATATGAAAAGTCAACCTAATCACAAAACAAAAGAACACGCTGCAGTTACGGCACACAGATTTAGGGGGTTTGCGACTGAGGCGCGACTGGCAGGATATTTTAAGAAACTGAATCCAAGAAAGAGCCAGTGCCGGGTAAATGAGCCAGGATCATCCTCACAAACTGAAAGAACTAGACCAAATTGGGCGGGGAACGAGACCTATAGAGGTCCCGATATCAAGACCAAACTGCAGCAAAGTACCCCCGGGCGATTGCCGACTCCATGACCATCACACACATGTACCATGAGAGAAAAACTGCACAACCCCAAAAAAAGGGGGATTCAAAGTTTCTGACTTCCCGGCAACACTCACGCCCCTGGCAGTCAACATGCCCTTTCTGTGTGGAGATCAGAAATTCGAAAATTCTTCTGTGCGTATTAGGAGGAAGTGCACTCTTCTGCGTGTGCGGTGGCGACGGGAAACCACCCAGTCAGGAAGCTTGGACCAGCCGTGGTACGGCAAAGCAGACAAGCACACATTTTCAAGCACTTTTCTAACTGCGTAAAAAAAAAAAATGTTTAACTTCTAAGCTTCCAATCATTTATATGTGTGTCTGTCTGATCCGGGAACACCAATAGAATCTGGAACTCTCTGCCTCCCTCACTCCGTCTTACCCAGGGCTTTAAGTAGGCCGGGTCCTGCCAGTGCTGAGCACCTGCAGTTCTAAAAAGCAGGTGCCGAGACGGGTCCCTATCAGGTTCTCCATTTTTGCCCTCACCCTCGGTGAAAAAACATAAATCTTAACTCTGCAGCAGTGCCACCCTTCGCTGGCTTTGATGTAACTTCAAAGAGACTCGTTATAGTTCTTTCAGTGTCTCATCATTTTAGAACTGAAACATTTTCAATAGGTTATACAACAAAGCCATAGTTGTTGCTTATTTATCTTATGTAACTAAGAACCATTGACAAAGCGAATAGTCCTGGCTTGTTGTTGGTGTAATGTTACTTGTTGAGTTGCATATCTGGATGCAGTGACAGAAACAGCAAAATACCAGTCAGGCGGCACACTATGCAAGCACAGATTTTCAGTTTACATGTTTTTAAGCCACGCCCTTAATTGCATCGGCCACGCCCTTTTGAGAAACCACCAGTTTTTTCTCCCCACTTAACGGCCTGGTCTAACCGCCTGCCAAGCAAACTTCAAAAAGAACCTCAAGCTCCTCCTATTTGACAGACATCTTGGTTAATTCACCCTCGACCAGACTTAAGAACTCTCTCCACTGCGCCTTGATCGGCCTTCGTTTAACTGCGTTTGTCCTCTGCCCAATTGTTGTAACGGTCTCTTGTGGCAACTCCTGTACACATCCACCGATGTAAACGTACGAGTTTAACTATTACTGTATCTATAAACAATAAGAGAGAGAGGGAATTTTTAGAAGGAACACTCTTGATCCCCAAATAGTAGTCTAAACAACAAAAGAGTTTGCCTTCTCAAGAGAAGAGCTGGCGTGGAGAATCAAATTTGATTCTTATAAAGCCCTCACTCACCAACCTAGTTGGTGACATGCTTCATCATCGGGCCCCACCAGGAAGGTCGAGTACCTCCCCGGTGTGCTTCAACGCCAGAATTACTGCGGAGCGGGTTGAAGTGACAAGTGCACGTGATTGTGAAGTGATTTAAAAATGACTAGGCTGTATCCGAAAATGATTTTATTCGCCGGTCAGTCAGGCACAAAATAAAAACAATGTGAGTGATGTGATCGCTGAAGAAATTGGTCAGCTAAATCTCACTATGTGTGGTCAACATGTTTCTGCCTCTATGATGCTACTAGCTAGGCATTCGTCAGGACCAAAGTGAAGACCCCGGCGGTATGAGCACGCTAAGGCTCACCCTAACCTGGAGGTCAAATGCGTGAAAAAGTAGGAAAAAAGAGTCTTTAAAAACCTACTATCATTGCGGGATCCTTCTTACTTATTGGGACCCTGCAGATCTCTGAAATGAAAGAACAAGAACGAACAAACACACAGACATAAGTATATTCAGTAAGCATGTGGTCATAGGACGTTCATTGTTCCAGTTTCAGCATACAAAAGTGCTCTTCTCGGAGTGCACCGGAAACTATATCTCAAGGAGCTGTCGTGCAGTAGTGAGATATGAATGTGCACATATTTTAGAAAGTTATTGAAAGTGGCAAAAGCTGGAACCACTATAAACATAGGTGGTATCACATTAAGCGCTATTTTTACTTACACGCCTATTGTGACGTGGAGAGTCACAGAGCGTCAAATCAGAAAACGCTAACGTGACTACAACGGGCTCAACCAAGCGGTGTTGTCAACGGAAAAAGAAAAAGAAAAGAAAAGTCTTACACATAGGGTGATCACTAAACACACCCTGGGTCTCGGGAGGGGGGTGGAGGCTGATTGGCACACCCTATAGAAAGGTAGAGACAAAACAAATACATAAATATGAAGTTCGGTCCCGCAACAGCAGGCTGGTCACTTATCTGTGTGGTAGGGCTGCTCGAAACACACTCACGCCGAGAAAGCCAGACACCCGCTTGGTACCTGGTTGAACCCTCTGAAAACCGGACCCCGTCGATAGAAGGGCCGGTGTTCCACGTGTTTATATAGGGGGTGGGTATGGAAACGCAATAGGGGGTGGGTATGATTCTCCACGCCAGCTCTTCTCTTGAGAAGGCAAACTCTTTTGTTGTTTAGACTACTATTTGGGGGATCAAGAGTGTTCCTTCTAAAAATTCCCTCTCTCTCTTATGGTTTATAGATATTAAGCAGCGTACAGCTGTGAGAGCCTAGGGGAGGTCTGTGATTGCCAGAACCTCCCTTCTTCCGATTTTTCGCATTTTGCGAGTTTCATACATTTAGACACCATGGCAAATATGGGTCTCACCTACTCTATCTCAGAGGTTGATGCTATTCTAGCTGGCCCATCCATGTTTGCTGACCCTACCATCTCACAAGCTATCACTCACACTAGTGAGTGGGAAAAATTGTCAGAACAGAAACGAAATAGAATTAGGACAATCTTACACGGGACCATCCTTACCGAGTATCTCCGTACAAACACAGCACCAAGAGGGCTCCTGGTAACTAATGCACCACGAATCTTCCTAGAGGATGCAGTATTTAGAAAGGAATGGGCAATGATCGCGTGGCATTGTACACGCGACTGGCTTGTCCTAATCATTAAGACAGCTCTGCGACTTTCAGAAGCCTTGATGGTCGAAATCCAACAGACGGAAAACCATTTTAAAACTACCTTAACAGGCTTCAAGAAAAAACTGGACGAAGTTAATAAAGACATCACTGATTATAAGGACGGCTTAACCCAATCGAAAGTGATTAAATTCCAGAAAGACCTAAAACGATTTGCCTTTGATAAAGTCTATCCCTATGCTGACCCTACCTACATACCTCCCACAAAAAATAACTCCAACTCCGACATCTCGGATGATAGCACATCGACCACTAGTGGGTCTAGCAATGGGAGTTTTAGACAAAGACAAAGGGGCGGTAATAGGGGTACACCAAGACAGAACTATGCCCAACCGATGTGGTCACACTTTCCAACACCGGGACCCGGTATGCATCCCATGCACTTCCAACAACCACCTTTCCCCCTAATGGGCTGGAATCCGGCCTATATGCCAGCGCAGCCTTTTCGTCAGAACTCTTACCGTCCTTTTTTAGAGAGAGGCCGCAGAGGCAGAGGCAGGAGGAGAGGGCAGAATCAAGTTCATTGGGAACAAGAAGACACAGTGGGCAACCACACACGCAGCAAATCTCAGGAACCCCAGGCAGGCACCAGTGCCAGGAGAGTCTAATTACTAATCTCTCTGAGGTAACTTTGTCCCCAGTGGAGAAACAGGTTTTAGAAAAGGGTTTAGGGTTTGTTCCCTCAGCCCGCCTAGACAAGTTTAAACTACATTGTGAGCTGGCGGAATTTTTCAGAAAGCTCAAACTGAAAGCCTATTTTGAGGGTAAAGAAGTCAGTGAACCACAGGAGAATCCAGCTAATACAGGATTGAGGTTGAAATCATCTTTCACCCCCTCCTTATGGGGTACCGGCTGAAATTACTACTTTCGAACAGGCAGTTTTTCTTGAAATAGAGAACTTTGAAGAGGGCAACATTTTTAAAAATCTTAGTAAAATGGAATATCAAGCGCTTCAAGGTTTGCAATCAAATACTGCAATCACCATAAAACCAGCTGACAAAGGTGGAGGGGTGGTAATTCAGAATAAAGGGGACTACGAGCAAGAATGTCAACGTCTCCTTGACGATAGGAAGAACTATACTCCCCTTACTACTGACCCCTCCCTAGAACTTAAGATCGAAATTAAGCAACTGGTGAAAGAGGCAGAACAGAATGGTTACATTACCAGTAAAGAGTCTGCTTTCCTAACTGAGGGGGAAGGTGTTATACCCTATTTTTACACTTTACCTAAAACGCACAAAAACAGGACACCTCCTCCAGGACGCCCCATTGTTTCAGGTATCGGCTCCTTACTCGAGCCTTTGTCTCGGTTCTGTGACTTCTTTTAAAACCACTTGTACAGCAGTCATCCACGTACCTTAAAGACACTAAGAGTCTTCTATGCCTTCTACAAGAAGTGACCATTGAGGAGGCTTCAACCATACTAGTGACACTTGACATAGAGAGTCTATATACCAGCATTCCCCAGGACGACACCATCAGGGTCCTGGGTGAGGCACTGGACGAAACAGTCTGGGACTATCAGACCCCTAAAGAATTCATTTTGAGGTGTGCCACTCTGGCTCTCAAAAAAATTTTTGGGGAGTATAAGAATCATCTGTTCTTGCAATCAACTGGTACTTCGATGGGCAGTACCTTTGCCCCAAGTGTGGCGGGTCTGTACGTCTACAATTTCGAACGCAGATTCATCCTCTCTGGCGATAATCCTTATGCCTCTTCCATAGTATTTTGGAAGAGGTATATTGATGATATCTTAATGATATGGAAAGGACCAGAGTGCGTTCTTAATGACTTCCTTTCCTGGATTAATACCCTTGACCTGAACCTAAAATTTACCCACACCTGTAATCAACATGAGGTGGTATTCTTGGATGTGGTCATCACAAAATCAGAGAGTGGCCTCTCTACTAAGACCCATTACAAACCTACTGCCAAAAATAACCTACTTGAGTTTTCTAGCTTCCACCCTAGGCCCCTACGGGAAAACCTACCGTATGGACAATACCTTCGGTTAAGAAGGAACTGTAGCAAATTGGATGATTTTCGCAACCAATCAGCAAACCTCACCTCTAAACTGAAGAATCGAGGTTACCCAGAAAGAATTCTGAGTAAGAGCTATAAAAGGGCCCGGAACCAACCAAGGGAGGCTCTTCTGGAAGACACCCCCGAATGAAGAAGGACATTCCCCTTACCTGTGTTACTACATACAGTACTGCTTCTACTACAGTTAAGAAAGCAATTAACAAACATTGGAGAATCATCACTAGTAGTAATCGGTTATGGGAGAAACCTCTTTTTCCTTTAAAAGGGGCCGCAGTCTCAGGGATTCTTTGGTCCACACACGACCCAAAATTGAGACATTGATTGGCACTCCTTCCATAACTGCGGCTTGGGGTCTACCTAGAATAGTGGGTCATTTTCCTTGCACCAACTGTAGTGTTTGTCATCTGACTGCACACACAAAGGTCCTCAATCTTGAACCAGGCAAAACCTGGATACAACGCACTCACACCAACTGTAATTCCACAAATGTGGTATACTTGATCACCTGCCCTTGTGGTCTGCGTTATGTGGGGATGACGACTCGTAAGGTGAAACAACGTATTGGTGAACATAGAAGTAACATCCGATGCAGGAGAATCACAACCAAACTTAGTGAACATTACATACACCACAATCACACCACGAATGACTTACAGTGGACAGTCATTGAACAGGTGACCGCATGTAGAAATACCGCAGTCTCTGTTTGAGAAAGAACAGAGGTGGGTCTATCATCTGGGCACAGATAAAGAGGGGCTGAATGATCATATTCCCTGGAGCACTGTACTCAGAAACTAACAGAATTAGTTTCAATTTTTTCTGTTCAGCCGCATGACCCCCACAGAGTGTGAACTGTTTAGACACCTACTGTTTAGACACTCCCTGTTGACAATATCTGGTACACCACCTGGCACATTCAACTATCTATAGAAGTGTTTGACATCTTCATGAACTGGTATAGGCACATGACATGACAAGCAAGCAATGCACATAAGAGGATAGACCTGACCTCTATATACGAGAGAGGACAAATTTCCTTTGTGTGGTTTTGTTGCTAACGAATACCCTTGCTTTAGTCTTCCCTTTGAATGGTAGCACAGTTGGCATTTGACATAACGTGCCTATCGCTTGTGAATAAAGTTTTGTTGCGGTTTTATCGCATCGGTATTACTGAAGTCAGCGTCCTAGTCTTTTCTGGTGACGCTGCGGGCCAAATGATTTAACTTTTCTTCATTCTGATTGGCCCCTCTGTTGCCGTATACGTAATGACGTAGCTACTAGGGCTCCCCCGGGACACCGACGCTCAAACCGAGGTTCCTGGTTGCGTTTCCATACCCACCCCCTATATAAACACGTGGAACACCGGCCCTTCTATCGACGGGGTCCGGTTTTCAGAGGGTTCAACCAGGTACCAAGCGGGTGTCTGGCTTTCTCGGCGTGAGTGTGTTTAGAGCAGCCCTACCACACAGATAAGTGACCAGCCTGCTGTTGCGGGACCGAACTTCATATTTATGTATTTGTTTTGTCTCTACCTTTCTATAGGGTGTGCCAATCAGCCTCCACCCCCCTCCCGAGACCCAGGGTGTGTTTAGTGATCACCCTATGTGTAAGACATTTCTTTTCTTTTCTTTTTCTTTTTCCGTTGACAACACCGCTTGGTTGAGCCCGTTGTAGTCACGTTAGCGTTTTCTGATTTGACGCTCTGTGACTCTCCACGTCACAATAGGCGTGTAAGTAAAAATAGCGCTTAATGTGATACCACCAATGTTTATAGTGGTTCCAGCTTTTGCCACTTTCAATAACTTTCTAAAATATGTGCACATTCATATCTCACTACTGCACGACAGCTCCTTGAGATATAGTTTCCGGTGCACTCCGAGAAGAGCACTTTGTATGCTGAAACTGGAACAATGAACGTCCTATGACCACATGCTTACTGAATATACTTATGTCTGTGTGTTTGTTCGTTCTTGTTCTTTCATTTCAGAGATCTGCAGGTTCCCAATAAGTAAGAAGGATCCCGCAATGATAGTAGGTTTTTAAAGACTCTTTTTCCTACTTTTTCACGCATTTGACCTCCAGGTTAGGGTGAGCCTTAGCGTGCTCATACCGCCGGGGTCTTCACTTTGGTCCTGACGAATGCCTAGCTAGTAGCATCATAGAGGCAGAAACATGTTGACCACACATAGTGAGATTTAGCTGACCAATTTCTTCAGCGATCACATCACTCACATTGTTTTTATTTTGTGCCTGACTGACCGGCGAATAAAATCATTTTCGGATACAGCCTAGTCATTTTTAAATCACTTCACAATCACGTGCACTTGTCACTTCAACCCGCTCCGCAGTAATTCTGGCGTTGAAGCACACCGGGGAGGTACTCGACCTTCCTGGTGGGGCCCGATGATGAAGCATGTCACCAACTAGGTTGGTGAGTGAGGGCTTTATAAGAATCAAATTTGATTCTCCACGCCAGCTCTTCTCTTGAGAAGGCAAACTCTTTTGTTGTTTAGACTAACTAATACTGTAACCTGCTGTGACCTGAATCCTGTGTGTTGTAAGCCTTTGGGCCATGTCCGTGCTATATAAATTTGCACAAATACATTTTAACCACTTTGAATCAAGAGAAAACTGCTCTTTCACCCAAAATAGAACCTGCCAAGCATCCTCATGTTCTCTTGCACTTCTTTTTTGCACCGTCAGCACACACTTTTTATAGAGCACGAAAAGGGTTGCATTTCACAGTGAAAGATGTGCTACATCAATTCAGAACATCCCAGCGTACCTTTCTTTGTTCTGCATAAGTAATGCAGCACTCCACGTTTGGAAAGAGATTGCTTACCTGTAGTAGTCACCTAACTTGTGTTTGAACTAGCTACACTCTCTGATGAGGTACAAGAGAGAAACTCGTGTCAGGAGTTGCTTGATTCACGGTAAGCATGGAGTATATATATTAAAAATGTTCATTTCAGTAAAGGTCGACTGCTTAAGAAACTTTATGACCCTGGTATCGAGATTAATTGGATAATCCACATGTGGAAGCCTCAAACATAAGTAGGGCTTTTCTCTGGGCAATTTACAACGCTGCGTTTACCCATGAAATCTGTACTTCTAAAATTGGAAGCATCAAATGTGTTTGCTTTGTTTAGCGTATACCGCGTGCAGTCTGAGGCGTGAAGTGTTTGTTTACAGTATGAAGCACCACAAATAATGGTTAAGCACGGCGCACTGTACCACCTGAACACCATATAGCCACTTGGCTGGTACTGTCCATGAAGGGGACTGATGGAGGGAGACGGTGGCGCAGCAGCCCAGATCTCAGAACATCCAACACCCCCAACAAAGACCAAGATCAAGGCATGCTTACCACTGAGCTGGGCAATTGTAGGAGGCTGGCTTTAGTATATGGTGCTCACTTATGTAAGTATAGCACCCTGCACTAATCCAGACAACCCTTATGGTGACTGTAGTGGTCTTAGACAACCTTAGAAAGCTCTCCAAGTGGTAGCTGTGGAGAGCAGCCTTCAGGCGTAGTCCAGAAGGAGTGTAAAGCAGCTTGTTTTACCACTACTTAATCTTATGGTATGAGTTAAGTTTATAATGAACCACACAGTGTAGTTATAAAAAAATAGGTATTTATTGTTAACACTCACTAACACATTGCACTATCTCCTATCCGGAGATCTGAACACAATACTTTGTCAATAGAATACGTAAGTAGCACAAATACACAGTGGTCTCCAGGGGGAGACCAAACCATATACTAAATAGTGGAATGCGAACCACGACTTAAGTCAAGAACGGACCCAAAAGATGTAGAAGAGTCGGGGACCCAAGGAACCACCCAAGGTGAGTATTTAGGAACCCCACGGAGGCCGTGTGCAGAGTGGGAACAGGACCGTGTGCTCAACAGAAGTCAATGGGTAAGTTGCGCTTGCAATTTTAAAGAAGAAGGACCCTTCCCAGCGGACCCTGAAGAAACCCTGTGGAAGATGGAAGGTTGGGGAGTCACCCCACCCGTGGATACCCCAGGAACCAGGATACCTACATCAGGGAAGCCGGGTGCGAAGTGACGTCGGAAACCGCCGTAGACCACAATGAAGGACTTCAGAAAAGATGCCTCTGGCGAAGAAGGTGAACGTGTCCGGTGGAACCCAAAAGTGGATTCAAGATGAGAGGTACCTGTAAGCAGAGGTACATGCCACTCAGGAGTGACCAGGAGGCACGGAAGACGAATGTCCACCGATGTTGGGGATGCAGGAGAGATGACGGTGCCCTTGAAGTTGCAGCTGTACGGACCAGGCGACACAGAGGAAGACCAGGAGCCGTGCATGAGCTGTACCACGTCGGATGTTGAGAACCAAGAGGTCAGTGTCCGGCAGGGGCACCAACAAGCCTTGGCAGCTGCAAACAACATAGTCGTCGAGAAAGGTGCAGTCATGACCCGCAAGGTCCAAGTGACTCACCACGAACAGGTAAGCCAGAGCAGGCCCCGAGCAAGCAGGGGAGCCCACTGGAGCCACAGAAGACCTTCAAGAGGACCCATGGGACGAAGGCACAGGAGTCGCAAGAGGACTTCGAGCAGCTCACCAAAGGATAAAGGCCCACGGTACAAAGGATGCGATACAGGCAAAGATCTTGGATGCAGGAGATGCTTGAGGCTGGAGCTTCTTGGAGCCCGAAGATCTCTGGAGGAGAGAGTCAACAAGCCTTGGCAACGGCAAGTCAACGCGGTGCACACGGGTACTGCTCCAGCGGTTTCGACGAGGGTTACTGGCTTCAAACTTGCTATGAAGACAGCGCAGGCCGAGGGAGTTGCAGAACCACCACCTATGTTGCTGAACCTTTCGGAGTCCATAGGAGGTCAGGAACAGCAGACCGGTCAGCTTCGTTGCGGTGCCTGCAGATGCAGGGGAGTGACTCCTTCACTTCAAGGGAGATTCCTTCGGGTTTCTTGGATGTCCACAGGCCTTGTGAAGAACCTGTATGGAGCACAGGCACAGACGATGCAGCAGACTTGCAGGATGACGAGACCAGGAGCAGCAGGAGTCTTTCCAGTTGCAATCTTGGTTCCCAAAGCGAAATCCAGAGTGCCCAGATGGTTGAAGTAGAAGTGGTACTGGATCTGAATCTTGTCGCACGACGAATCTAGAGACCCACCCACAGGTAAGCCCTTAAGTACCCTAAGGAAAGGGTTGGGATGATTCAGGGGTCCCTCCCAGAAGAGGGGCTAAACAGTGGGGACGATACTCCCATGTCCTTTGTCCAGTTTCGCGCCAGAGCGGGAGCCAACAACTCCCTAAACTGGTTTCAACTGGAGTATGCAAAGAGGGCACCAAATGTGCCCTTCAAAGCAATCTAATGGCGCTGGCAAGCGCCCCCCCCCCCGTCCCAATACACTAAGTCCTGTCTGGTAGGTGGTCACACCTCCCTGTGACAGGTAACCTATTGTCCTGCCTTCCCCTGCTCGAGCTTGGCTCAGTAGAAGGAGGGCAGAATTGTGTCTCTGGTCAGCAGCAGCCATAGTCTGATGTCCAGGTCTAGAAGACTGGTACCGAGGGCCTCCCGGAGGAGCTTTACAGTGCATGGAATCATACCTCCCACACCGTTTACGGTGTGGTGGTATGATTCCAAAATGTTTGATACCAAACACGACAGGGTTCGTTACAGCCAGGTTAGAGATAGCCATCGCGTAATGACGCATGGCCACTCTATGCATCTTAACGGCTGATGCAGTTACAACCCGGGAGAATGGACTCCAAAGGTTGTAGGGGTGTCCTGCTCATGCAGGGGTACCCTAAGACTTAAAAAAGATCACCCTGCCTTCAGGATTGAAAGACCTACCTTAGGGGTGACTTATAGGTTTTAAGTGCAGTGACCTCAGATATAAGGAAACTTATATTTGTAAGTGGTGCTAGCACCAGCTCACACAGGCTGCAATGGCAGGCCTGTAGTCACAATTTGAGTGGTCTCTCATGGGTGGCATAATACATGCTTCAGCCCATGGGAGACCCCTGGTGTGCGTATGCCTGCCCCCCCCCCCCCCCGAGTACCTTAGTACAATATACTAGGGACTTACAAGGGTACACCAGTAGCCAATCTGGAGCGTACCCAAGTACTAACCATGTCCAATTTAGGGAAGAAGCACAGAGACTGGGGTCCTGATTAGCAGGATCCCAGTCAGAAAATCATAATGAAATCAGCAAAAAGTGGGGGTGACCATGAAAGCAGATCCTACGTTCCTGTAGCAATGATGTGTAAGAGGTAGATTCTATTCAAAGGGTTGTCATTGGGACTCACCTTAAGAATTGCCTTCATTGTGCCCTCTGGAAGGAGGACTGCTTCAAACCAAGGAGGCTACTAACAAGTCTCATCAGTCTGCAGACGTGGCCCTCATGGTCTACGCCACCTGCAGCCGCCTGGACCTCCAAGTTGGGTATATTTTTGCACCTGTGTAGTTGATGTGGTCACGGTGTCTTCGGGTAATGCCCCATAAACTTCATATCCCCTGCTTTTGGAACACACATTTCTGAGTTCCAGGGGCAGGTTCGTAAGTACAGCCAATCCTAGCGAGCAGCATTCACCGATAGGCCAGTACTGGGAACAACACACAGCTCCGTCACTGCATCCCATTCCCAACTGCAGCACTCAGCAGTGCTAGTTCACTCCAAGAAGAACACCCACTGCTGTTCCAGTAGTAACCCTATCCTAGATAGCTCTGCTAATGCGACTCAATCCTGACCTTCAGCACCCTTTGTTATTCCAGCGCTAGGTGCCACACCCTACTCTGCCAGTGCACCCCAATCCTGAGCTGTATCACTAGTTGCTGGCCCAATAATGTGAATTCCCCAGCTCTGTTAATACACTGCAGTCTTGAGCAACCACTGCTGTTCTAACATTGTGGCATATACCGAGCTCTACTTAGGCACTTCAAGCCTGACCGTAAGCACTTACTGGCTGCCGTTTAAGTGCTGGGGCGCACACACAGCTCAACCGCCGGTGTACACACAACTCTGCCGTCGGTGTACCTCAGCTCTCAGATGTGCTAACATCCAGACTGGATGATCCAGTAACGCACCTATGGCCTGATGCTTGCCAGGGAGCGGTTGTGAAGACCCATCGGCGTTATTGAGTAACAGAGTGCTGGGGCAGCATGACACTGCACGAGCACTCACCTCTGCGACTCTGGACGTCGGGGATTTACGCAAGAGCGTACTACGCCCGACCCGGTCACCAGGGGCAGAGGTTCCGGAACCTTCCAAAGCAGGCTCTTCCACAGTCAATAAAATGCTGGCCTCGGAGTTGTGTCATAAAAACACCTAAAATGACCCCAGCAATAAACAATTTAGAAAGTGGTAAACGCTATATGAATTCTAATATCTTATTGGGGAGCCACATTCAGTGAAGGTGGGGGCGCGGGGTAAGGGGCAGGAGGATGAAAAGGAGAGAGACTATCAGGATGGAGGGACGGGGTGAGAAGAGGATGTTTTAATCCCATCGGGATTCCCTTCCACGCCTTTTTTCCCATTGGAATTCATCGTGGTGAATTATTTTCAAGCATTAAAAGATGGAAGCCAAGGGATTCTCTTTCGATAGGCCGGCAGCATCGAGGCGCTCTGAAGCAGACGAGTGCAGTAGTCCATGTTTGGTTACAACCAGCAAGGAACGGTGCCGGAGTCACTGCTGCAAACATTGTTTGGTCTCCAAGGCCTGGAGTTGTCACCCAGGGCGTTCAGCGGTGAGTCAGGTAAAGGCAATGCGCCGATTCCGAGATTTGACTCACTTCTCAACTCTTCCCCTGTGGCACCTTACCAACACACCCTTCTATACAGGTCTCCGTCAACACAGCTGTAAAGTATCCTCATGTTAAGTAGGACTCCTTCAGTGCTACCTCCTGGACACTGTTGCAGAAAGTACTTCATCCACTTTCGACACCTCAGCCATCTTGTCTCGGAGCCCCTCATAAGCAGAAAGGCCAAATCTGTTCAAACATGCCACTAACTTTTACCTGGTCGACCCTCTGTATGTGAGAGAGGCGGCTACCCACCGCTGACTTCGTGCACATGGTAAGGGGTTGCCTGCTGAAAGCGCATTTCTGAGGGGAGGTGATGAGAACTGTGTCACACGTAGTAGGGCTGGAACTAGAATGCACTATCAAAATGTGCTCAACAACTTAAACACTTACAAATGCAAACCTGAATGAATGCGCTCAGTATGTTTTTTTCAAAATGCCAGACCGCAATACACTGGCTGACATCCACGGCCGGTAGAAAAGGTCTGGAAACTAGATTTAAAGCAGTGGGCAATTGCAGACCAGCAACATGTGAAGGCTACATGGGAAGACAAAAGAGTTATATAGGATGTTATAACTTGGGGAGAAATGCTTGCTAAAATTATGGATCCTACCAATATTCGATCCTGTTGAACTGGCACCATCAAACTATTCGAATAGTAAATAGATGAGAATTATGGATTGGACATGTAAGATATATCTGGACAGAAAAAGTTTGTCGCTAAATAACTGCTTAATTATAACTGAACTATATGAAATAATGGTTTTGGTTTCTCATGTGCCATTGATCAATGTTTATGTGTGTTTGAAACTTCAAGAAACACAAGTGGGAAAAAACACCAAGTAACCTCTGTTCTGAAGAGCTTTAACTCTAGAATCAAGAGGCAGATCCCTAGAAAGGTGCTGAAGTTGTCCCACCTGGCCTCTTTGAAGAGCTTCGACTCATAAACTGAAGGAAACGCGCCTGCCTTATCTGTGTGTTCATGCCAAATATTTTGCCTTGGACTGGACCCTATATTTTGCTGGCTTTGGAACTCTATGCACTTCACCCCTGCTAATCAGTAGTAAAGTGCCTGTGCTACCCCTTTAAAACATGGTCAAACTGACCTATTCCTAACTGGAATATTTAACTTGCCTAAAAGTACTAGGTAATGGTACAAAATGTACCCAAGGGCCTGGAGGTTAAATGCCACTAGTGGACTGCAGCACTTTTTGTGTTATCCACTACAGTGGCAATGCAAACATGGCTTTTGGCCTAACACTGTCGCTTGACAGGAACAATGCAAAATATGCACTGCGACCTGTCAAAATAAAAACCCTTCTTTACAAGCAAAACCATCCTTTTAAATATAAGTAAATAACCCTTATGCAAGCCTTTCTAGGGTGTACAGTATTTAAAAGTGGGTCATGTAGAAAATTATGTCCCTACAATAAAAAGGCTCAAAAGCTATTTTCACTATGACAGGCCTAACTGCCTACACAGAAAGCTAGAGTACAACTTAAAATACTAATGCTACATCTTCAAAATGGGACCAGGAAGAAAAAAAAAATATCAAACCACTTTTTAATAGTGATTCAAAATCCAATTCAATGGTGAAGTCAGATTTTAATACATATTAAGGAAAAGTAACTTTTACAAAGTTACACCCCTTTACCTGCCTGAACTGTCAGAAGGCTAATTAGCATAAATCTCTTCCAACTGAATACGTTTTTAAAAGGTGTGAGATACCTCCCAGGAGCAAACAATACTCTGACAAAAATAAGCTCAGAGGACTCCTGAATTTAACAGAATAAGTCAGTGGGGGTTGTGGGCATCCTTTTTTTACACTACAGTGTGACATTCCGCTTGACAGGTCTGCTAAGCCACATTTAACACTTGGGCCACACTTGAAAGGAAGAGAATAGGATGCCATGGCAATTCTTGTGTATCCACGGTCTGCTTTTTGGAGGACCCTGCCTTTGTCCTACCAGACGTCTGGTGCTGGGTTTGTTGTGGGTGTCTGTCTCAAACTGGATTTTAGTTTAGTGTCCAAGTTTTGAATGTGCACTCTAGTAAGGTCCCGGGTGTTATGCAGACGGATTTATCCCGGGACCTTACTAGAGTGCACATTCAAAACTTGGACACTTCGAACTTTGGATGTTATTTATACGCTATCTCGAAGCAAATTGGATTGTATAGAACCTTCGTCAGATTCCATGACTCTTGAACATAATGTTTAGCCTGGAGAAAGCCCTGGCTCAACTTGCCACATAGGGCGAAACACGTGTCGGCTGTTTCCTTTCTTAAAAACTTTCCACAAAATAAGTAAAAAAAAAAAAAAAAAAAAAAGAGTGAAATGGATGTATAAAGCGGTGAATGAAAATAAAATAATTACTTTCACTCAAACCAACTTGGATTACTGTGCTGTGTCAAAAAAAGGAATTACCCTATTGGCTAAAACAGACCGTTTGGAAGAGAGGAACATATGCTTACAGCCCTACTCTTACTTGTTAATATGAGGCTGGAAAGGTCCAGAGCCTCGAGCAAAGTTCCTCTAGCATTTTAGGAATTCATATCCAGAACCAGGATCTCTGGACCGTTCGTTTTCCTTTGAATCTCATAAATGGGACAACTGCAGGAACCAATTTTAGAACACTTTCTTGACCTATGGAAGATCTGAAAAGGACTAGACCTTTCATCTACTGACCTGGGAGGTGCACTGAAGGAGTGGACCTGCTCCCCTGTGTATCTTGGACAAACAAGTGAACTCCAAGGTCAGTTGGCTGACCTCCTGTATGGCTACAGAGAGACAAGCTGCAAGAGACATTTTCCTGGAAGAACCCAGCTAACCAGTGGCAACTGGACCAGGACTGGAACCTGCTGTTGGTCTCTGTCTGACACCTTGTGAGTACCCAAGTGCCTCCCCTGATGTTCTAGAAGCCTTTGAAGTGTATTTCTGTGGTTGGTTGGTACTTAAAAGACTATGGGCCCGATTATGAGTTTGGCGGTGTGGGAACAGAGCGGCACGCCACTGTCCCGCTCCCACGCCGCCAAACTTCACCATCGGCCGCCCGCCAGATTACGAGTTTTATCGTGGTCTGGCGGGCGGTCCTTTGGCATTCCCACGGCGGTCCCTTTTAAAAAGGCACCACATTGGGAACGCAAAGCCCGTTACTGCACGGCATGGACTGTGCAGTCCATGCTGTGCAGGAAAGGGGGTGCATGCAGACAGAGGGGCACACCATGTGCCCCCCCTTGCATGCATTCTCAGGCCATGAGGGAACAGGGGGCCCTATAGGACCTCTTTATTTCCTCACCGCCACAGGTTTCATGGCGGGCTCACCACCATGAAATCTGTGGCAATGAGGAAACTCATAATGCTTGTCGGTGCCACAGCGGCATCACCAGCATATTGCGGCCCTCAGACCGCCTGGCCACTGCCAGGGATAGCGGATCCCTGGTGGTTGCGGCAGTCCTATTGCGGTTCGACCACCGTAGTTGTAATACGACGGTCAGACCACTGGTGCGCCGGTCTCTTACAGCCACCACACCTCCACCGCGAGTTTGGAGGCCCTATGGACCCCCAAACTCAGATTTAGGCCCTAAGGTAACAGGTAAAATCTTTGTCCATAATGAACGTGGTTGTTCCATCACGGTCAGCCTCAAATGTTGACTAGATCCCCGTCTACCACCACCATTGGCTATCGCATGCACTTTGTTCTTCTTGGTGTTATTTCTACTTAAAACTTTAAAAACTTATGTCTTTAGTTCCCCTTATTGGAGTTTTGTCATTTTGTTTATTACATTTTACTCAATATTTTAATTTGGTTTCAGGTTTTTATTGTTTCGCATTTTGACTTCATTACTGTTTTGGTACTGCATAAATACAGTTGGTCTACTCGGTGCCATAGCTACCAGGGAGTTGAGGTCAGGTTAATTTAGTGACTTTGAGGATTCACCGCAAAAAAGGGTTGCGTTTATTCCCTGGTGGGTACTGACCTACCCCAAAAAAATATCCAATTTCTTACATGAATCAAGGAGGCAGCTCCCTAGAAAGGCACTGAAGACTTTGCTCGTGCCTCTCCGAAGAGCTTCGACTCATGAATCAAGAGATAGATCCATAGAAAGGCGATCAAGTCACTACTGAATCAGATGGTAATCTCATGACAATAGAAAACAATGGCCATCCTCAGCACCAGAAATAGCTAATTTCCTAAATACATTAATAAAGTCAATAATTCATTTAAAGTCCCCGCTTCACCATTCAAGGCACAAAATTCTGCCATATGACAGACAATAAAATATGGCAGACAATAAAATGTCATCCTTCAGATAAAAATTTGACCCCGCTGATCCCAGACTGCTACACCTCCACAGGACTTCGATCTCCAGTGCTTAATCGACCCATCGTTGCCAAGTCTGTCCCTTTCTTAAAGGATACCTTAAAAAGATCACCAATAAACTAAAATCTTCTGGCTCACCTTCTAATCCTTACAACAACCAATAGACTATCAGATGACAGAGTTCGGGGAAAAGTTCCAATTTGATTAGTAAACTCCTACTTTTGTAGATGGGAGAAAAATGTATTCCATAAGGGGTACATTTTATTCATGATCAGTATTTTTCAGTAGGAAAAAAAAAATACGTTCAATTAAATTTTTAGATACAAGTTTTTTTTGCAGAAGTTCGTGATGTCCTTATACTGGAAAGTCGCAAAAATGAAAAATTTATTTTCACCTGTAATACCTTTGGTCATATCGCCTAACAGAGGCAGAGAATTGTACCTTCTTACGGCACACCGTTAACAATGATCTAAACAGATCTAAACGACAGTGTAGAAGAAAACTAATCCAGCTGCTGTGTAACCAGTTCGTGTGCTTTCCTGTTATGGGGTGAAACAGGCAAGTAAGCCACTTTTCATTCGGGTTAATCACAAGATTGTTTATGCACCACCACCAAGAGGGTCTGTCATCGATTGCAAAGATTTTACAAAGAGTAGTCACTTCACAACTTATGCCTACCTTGAATCAAACCACCTCTTCAAACTTCTTCAGGAGGGTTTCAAACCACAATGCTAGCTTAATGACCACCAGAGAAGAGTGAATAATACAGTTGACCAGGATAAGGACTGCCACGACCCTCCTTAACCTATATGCTCCCTTTGATACAGAGCACCACAACAACCTTCTCATGAGCCTGAAGTCCTCTAGTATCAGGGTGACAGAGGGGCAGTGTTTCAGATCATGCTCAAAACGATGGGCACACTCCAAATAGTACAAAACTTGATCCAGGCCTCACCTTCGGCTTAAGAATTCTTGACAGCTTGCCCTCAGCCATGCTGCTCCACTAGTCGGTGATTAAGAAGCGGGCTACATTAAAAACCCTCCACCTTATCCAGCAGACTCTACAAAGCAAAGCACCAGACTACCTGTGGAAACTGTTGCTTTTGTACCCATCGACTCGAGGCGCAAGGGTGGCCCTTCCAGAACCATCTCTCGCTACTGCCTAGAGATGGAAAAATTCTGGCACTCTCAAAGGTTAACACATTGGAACTCCCTTCCCTTGCCACATCGCCTCGATGTTACATTCAGTAGGACCGAAGACTCAAATCTTCTGCCAAATCCGCTGTAAATCTTGTTATTGTTCCTCAATCCCATCCCCTGTGCTCCACAAGCACTATTCTCCCAGGCAGCTGCAACAGAAACAACAAATAAAGTAGAACTTTTCCCAAGTTACAGACCCTGGCGTTCAGCCTCAGCCAATCATCCCCAATTCGGGTTGGGTGAAAGTAACAGCCGTTATTTACTGCTCTACACCCTGTGGAAAGAAGTATATAATAAAAGACAGGTTTTTATGTATTCCAGGCCTTGCGCAGGAGTGGGTGGGTGCAATGGGGTGGCGGCCCATGCTCCTCAAATGCATAGAGGGGGCAGTACGAAGAGGGCTCCTTGTGGGAACCTGCGGGACAGTGCACGTCCGCTTGATGTGCCAGGACATACATGCTCCTGTTTGCACAGGCCCTCTGTGGAGGCTTGGGCGCAGAAAACAAAGACGCTGCAGGCCAGGACTGTGGTGCACCGAGGGACCAGTGTACTCAGTATTGGATCAGCAAGGAGTGCTGGTGAGCAGTGTTGGGGTGCACGGACTGTAGGGTGTGGGCTCTGCACTAGCCGGTGGTGCTACCGGCACTCAGTCCTGCTGCCGCACCTGGGTGGATTGAGCAGCATCAGCAGAGCCGAGTCTGGGTCCAATACAGGAACAGCAGGCTGCTGCACTCTAACCCCGCCTACCTTCAGTGTCAGTCGCTTATCTCGCACTTTTATGGCACGCCTCGTGATATCCTTGTAACTATTGCGGGTAGTGTTCTATCTCTCCAAAGACTGGTGCCAAATTTTAAGAGTCATACAAACTATATTTTGCCAAAAAAACAGTCTCGCATTGTTTTGCTACAGAAAACGATTTGTTTTTAAATCAAATATGTTTAGGGCAAAGTAGAGTTAATGCAACAAATACTAAAGTGTATAACGTTAGCACTACGAACTAGATATTTAACGGTGCAGAAATTATTTTCCACTATGGTCATCTTTAGGAGTTTGTCGTTACCTCCGCGGGGAAATACCGGGGCTGGGTGTAACTACACCAGCGCAGTATCTCTCCGTGAGATAACTGGGAGCACAAGCCCCCCCACCACCAAAACACCCCCGAAATGGGGAATAACATGCGTACCCAGTAATACCTGTTCCAACTGTTTATGTTCTTCCTCAGTCTGGGTGAAATCCGCAAATATTTACCCACTCGCTTGTAGCAGGTGGTAAATATGCCCCCCCCCCCCCTAACAATGAGGGTGTCGGCAGGGGACAGATATCCTTTTACTTTAGCTTTGGGGGTGGGCTTTTCCTGCTTCCCCGGTTGAAGTAGGAGGGCAGGCAGGGGCAGGCACAAGTGCTGCCCACAGCTCCTCATTTGTCATTGGGGCTAGAATAATTAGCTCTGGATTTTGAGAGCCCAATAATTCCAGCCCCGGAGACCCTCGAAGGTGCCCAGAGACACTGCTCCGGTCAACTCATAATGAGGGCCTAAATGGCGAAAACGAGACTTGTCCGATCGTGAGCTCTCGGTACCCTTTAACTCATTGCACCCAACCTTCCTGCGAGCATCCTGCCTCAAGGGCGAGGTCTACAGCCACTGGCGCATGTTCTCAACCAGTATAGCTCTGAACTAACCGTGGGCCTGCTCTGCATTCGGTTTCCTTCAAAACCACCAGATTGGCCCGAGCGTGGGGAGAGAATGGGGAAACTAGGTTAACAGGCTCGGCTTCTTTCCATTCACAATTTCAACCTACTGCATCTGGCTTTGTTACATCGCCACATAACATGAAGAACACTTTTGGGCTGCATCACAAAACCTCTAAGAGTAGTTATGCATTACTCCTGACTTAGGTGTGACTTACGCATGGCTTACTTGTGATGGACACCTGCATTTTCAGGAGTACAGCATGCTTACTGACCAAAAAAACAAAACAAAACAAAACAAAAAATCAGCCCCTAGAGCAAGAGGAGCATGGACCAGTGGAAGGAGGGGGATGTCTGAGAGTGGCAGAAAAGAATCAGACTGAAGGTTAAAAGACACCAGAAGAGAAGGCAGAATGACAACATAGATAGATAAGACAGGCAAGATGGACTAAAAGAATAGAGCCAAACTGCCAGAGAAAAAAGGCTGAAAAAGATGAGATACAACATCAGAGAGAGATAAAGTCAATACAGTGAGGGAGAGGTGTCCGAGGCAGACCAAAAAAGGAGAGACAGAAGAGAAGTTGAAAGAGAAAAGATAGACCGAGAATATAAAGCAGAAAGAGGGAGATACATAGTCAGGACAGAGACACTACAGATGAACAGAGACAGAAAAAAAGTCAAAGACTTCCAGCTGTCAAAAGATAGAAGACAGAGAAGAGAGGCCAAAAGAAAAAAAAGAGATAAACGGTAGAAAGACAATTCAATACAGTGAAAAGACTGATAAAGAGAAACAGAGCTTCGAAGAAAAAGACACACAACAGAGACAAGACTGACCAAAACAGAAGATACATAAGGAGAAAACAGACTAAAATTTTAGTGGAAGAAACAACAAGAGGAACTAGGGTCATGTCCCAAGATCTAAAAATATGACAGACATGAGAAACAAAAGGACAAAGACGAAAAAGAGCTCACAGACCTAACGAAAATAAACAGCTTTGATGTCAAGATACTGAAAGGTAAGAGACGGAGTTAGGGGTTAAAAGACTTAAACAACGCAGAGAGAGAAAAAGTCAAGACAGACCAAAAGACATAGTGTGAAAGAAAAGGGAAAGAAAAAGAGTCCATAGCCAGAAAGAGAAAAAGTCAAATCGGGATATACTGGAGAGACTATACAAATTAGACAGGGACCAGTCAAAAAGTAGAGATGGGTCTGGCATGCCAGACAGGCCGAGAATGAACGAGACCCAGAGCCAAGGCCTCTAGAGGTTTTAGCATGTCATTGTAGGTATTGTGAACGGCCTTTGAACAGGAGCATAGTACGTTAGTAGTCAAGTAACTGTTTCTATACCAGACAACAGATAACCACAGATGCAGCCCTCCCTCCACTGGTCATAACATGAGATTTGTCCCTTACACCAGCATTGCAACCATGACCTACCCACCAATCTTACCTCTCCAAAGTGCATGTAGATGTACTCGCGTGCTTTCTGGTGCAGCTCGGCGCAGCCAATCTCCTCTGCAAAGTTGGCGATGCCAATGGCGTTGCTGGGGTCCAGTTGCCCGACAAGGAATTCACTGCAAGCCTTGACAACACTGTCAATCTGGTACATGACAGCGCCGTTCATGACATGCAACACACACTTCTCCCCCACTGAGATGGAGGCCGTATAGGCAAACTCAATGAGCCGTTCCATCACCTTTGGGTGCACGCCTTCGATGGGGACCACCTCCATGCCACACTCCTTTAACCCATTAGTGAACATGGCACGAAAGACCGGGCTGCTGGATGCCAGCACAATTTTGTGTGCCATGAACTCTACCTCCACCCCATTGTGCTTGACTTGCAGTGTCACATCACAAAGTAGTCGGTTGAGCCGCAGCTCATTCATGATCTCGAAGGCCTGCTTGGTGTGGTCCTCCAGCGTGTAGTGAAAGTAGCGGTTGCCATTTTGGGAAGGCGTGACCTCAGCCTTACACCCGGTAGAGTACATCACAGTCACTGTTGCCCGGACATTGCTCAGACTCCGAAACGATGGAATGGCACAGACCGGTTAGGAAAGAAACAAAACAGGATACCACCACACAAGTTCTGAAATTTGGAAGGCTTCTGCCAATCTCCAGACTGGTTAGGATTCCAGCATACAATCCGTGGCCAAAACATTCAGGTCAGCTGATGTTAAATACCTGGACAGGAAACAAGAAAAAAAAAAACTCATGTATATGTGATTATTATCTGACCCTTAAATAAGAATTTTACTGTAGAAGTGCTATGCAGAAGCAGAGTAAAACACAATTATCATTGTCTGGACTGGAGACACCACTTCACTCTCGGAGTCAGGGGAACTGGCAGCTTGAAATATACTATACTCCCTTTTTTCGGCATGCCTCAGGCACGTCCTAGATATTCACAAATATTAAAGTACAGAACTCAGAGCAAATCAGATTGGAAACTGGGGGGGGTCGGGGGGGGGGGAAGAGAGCTTATGGGTAGAATAGTTGCACTTAAAGCACACATTATGTAGATTTCGCCGTAATCAATAACTAAAATAAACTAAGCCTGATAAAGAAGGTTTGACAATTAAAGAAACCACACTTTCAGTTAGCTACTTCAGTAGTATTTCCTTCTTTCTCACCAGTAAATTGGTTCTCTTTGTTCCCAGAGACTAACACTGTTATGTAGTACAATACTCACTTAAAATGACGTGCTGTTATGTAGTGCATTTTCACCTACTGCAGCTCATCACTAACACCCACTTATACTCTTTGTAAGCTCTCCACACTCCGTAAGACTTCAGGAATCCACCGAGAATGCGGGCTCGGCCTACAGGCACAGCGCATTACTGCCCGCCTGCCAAAGGGCAACGGTGCCACTGGCTGACTCGTGCGTGCGTCATCGCGCCTCCTGGTGCAGTGCACTCACTGGGCGTTCTCCACCAAGAGGCCCCTTCCGTGGAAGACGTGCTGCGCTTCTCACCGCCGCACGAGCACGGCCTTTGGACAGGTCCATGAGAATGCAGGTGTTGTCAGGGCCAGCCCCTGGCACGCACTACTTGTGCCTTGTCGTTGTTGTGTCTCTGCAGGGCGGGTGCCCAGAAACTGGGAGGTGTGTGCTCGGATTAGCAGGAGTTGGGCCAAGTCGCTTGCGATAACGAGGTTCTCTCCCTGTCAACTCTACCCTACTGAAAGGATGCGCATGCAGAATTTTCATTAGGCAAACGTGTAATGCCCCCCTCTGTAGATGGCATGCAGTGCTTTGTAAGGACTACTAACTGAAGTGTGGCAACCTTTATCCGCCTCCACACAATCTTACCCGCAGTTTAACCCGCTGCAAAGTGGATATGGAAACATTATAAACAGCTGAAACTTACCTTCAGGCAGGTCACTTGATAACACTTAAGGGAAAGGGCACAAAGCAGGAATCCTGGCTCATTAAGTGGCGTGAGAAAGGAGTTCCGAGGAGAGGGTATCCTCTCTGACTCACATTCTGCCTAGAACAGATCATGGCCTGCTCTTATATTTTGGGAATAGTGCGCCTACATGTTGAGGGAAAATTACTATTTTGTAGGCACTTAAGGTAGTTGGTAGACCCACGTTTGGAAGGCACGGTTCTTACTGTTTTCCATCGCTAAATCCACTGGCGGGTCACCCTACTTACCTTGAGGGATCAGATACTCTGGGCATGCGAACACTAAGCAGTTTCTTGGGACTAAGCTGCACCGGCCATTAGTGGTTAACAATCAAGTTTGACACATTTCAAAACGATATATGCGGATCAATGTATAAGATGAAGAGAAATATAACGGCTGTTCAAAAGGTACTAGAAAGGAGCCTCTTCGCTTCCTTGGCCCCTAAAAACACACCGAGACGAGGAAATCAAAGACCATACACTGCAGAGTTATCCAGTGTTGGTTCACAAATACCACAGCTGTGCCAGATTTTCAGGATATCCTCAAGATAAAAGTTATCTAAATGAGAATCACTTCCATAGACCGTGGGTGTCCTGAAAATCTAGCTTAGGACTCATGGACCTACGATGGACCGCCCGGCAATAAGGTGATCTTGTTGGTATACCCATAAGTAGCCTAGTGCACCAGAGTGCCTTAAAGTGCGCTCTACTTGCTAGGGGCATCAAGTGCTGCAAACTGAGGAGCCTACTTTTTGATGGCACACAGAGAAACAGGAACAACTGTGTGCCTCAAAAAGGGCAAATAACTGTCCTCTAAGCAAGAAGAAAGACAGCTTTTCCCAAAGAGAGAGGAAACTGTAGTGACTGGAACGGCTGTCAACACAGGGTACGGCTTTCTCTGCAGACATATGTACATCTATGTACCCTGACAGCCTTTTGTCAAATTGACAGACAGAAGGACATCCACAAAGGCATAGCAGAACCAAGCAAAAAGCCCATGAGCGGTGCGAGCAAGACTAACCCAACTGCAGAGTGTATGTCAACTCAGAACATGAGAACTCAGCAGGCCACGCAGGGGTGCTAGCATTGCCTTAGGACACAACTGGGCCAGAGCACACCACCCAAACATGCCCAGATATTAAACCTATTTAGTAGGCATATGTTTTCCTCCGGTCAAGAGACAGCTTTTGTGAGATTCTTACATCAGAAACAAGCCTTTGGAGAAATTACACCACCCAGCGAGGGGCATGGGAATATTTTCAATTATCAGTCTGTCAGGGAAAACGTCCCCAAAACAGCATCAGTTTAGAAGTGCAGTACTTTAATAAAAACCAGAACTGCGAATCAAGGACAAGTCTTGCTTCCCCAGCCTTCACTCTACAGAGGGGGCGGGAGTATGGTATACCGGGCCTGGGAACAAGTGAAACTCTCTGCCTCTGACACACATAGGTGTTCAGCTTTTGCAGTGGGAAGCACAGCCCTCTCTACTGAATGATGAAACCCTTCACAATCACTGGTGTCTATGGTTACCCATTAGCGCTGGTAAGAAAACGAATGAACTCTGGGGCTCACTGGGGATTACTTGTTCCCGGTGTTACTCTGCAAAGTGTGGAACTATATATATAGTGAATGCCGAAACGCGTCGTAGCGTGATTGTTGAATAAACAACTTTATTGCAGAAAATCTCCCCGTGTCGGTTTGTTGTTTAGCAAACGGTTATGCTGTGTGTATATATATATAATATTTAAGCTCCGCTGAGATTCTCATTAAGTGGGAGTACAATTTACCATAAAAATAAATCTGGTTGATGAGGAAGCAAAGGAACTAGGGCTTAAATGGAGGGAAAACTCATCTGAATTAACATTTGCTGAAGGTCCAACTACTCATTGAACTGGGTGAGGCTCGGGTGTTCTTCACAGATCTCAATTTATTCTGTCCTATTTTTGTCTTTGCATTCTGGCTCAATTCATTTTTGTGTTTCCCATTATAGGTGCAAAAAGACATAGCAAAAGCAGAACTGGATAAACTACTCGGGTCTATTTGAGCCAGACAAAACACCCTTGCTTATAACCGCACAGAAAAACGTCTATAGCTGGCCCTATAAAAACTCAAACGTTCTGTCAAAAGTGCGCTTTACACTTTCCATGACTTGCAAACGACCTTCATTTTGGAAAAAAAAACCTCAGCAAATAAACTAAGCACATGAGTTAAGGATTATCGGATTCATGTGTCTTGGTAGTCTGTTTAGGTTAAACACATTTTCTAATTCATGACAACGCACAAGTCACAGGTGGGCCTAAACGTCCTTAGCATGGTAGAATAAAAAGGGGCACGGCAAAAGGTTCCTATAGATTTGCACAAAGCAAAACAAGGAACCACTGTGCAAAGTTGGCAGTCCTTAGAGTAGCAAGGCAGCACTACTAGCACGGAGCCAAGAGGTAGGCATATGAATCCTGAGAATGTAATGGAGACGGGGACAGACATTAAAGTTTTGATAGCATGGTGCCAATAGATTAGCTTTAGCGTAATTTGTATGATAGGGCTGAACACTAAAAAAACAGCAAGGAACAGGCCTAGAAGCCTCGAATATGGTAAGACAAAGGACCAGTATGGAGCCAATGGGCAGGCCTGGTGTACCATTATAGTCAAAGATGGAACCTAGAGGCAAGCCTAGAATCCTCTAGTTGGGTAGGACACAGCATTACCAGGAACCAAAGGTGAAGTGTTAGACTTCATAGTATGCAATATACATTTGTTATGAATATATATGGCCCCATGCAGACCCTTCCAGGCTTGCAACCTTTTACCCCTGGATGTACAATATCAAGCTTGGTAGTTGTAATTCAGTGCAATATTCAAATAAAGGTCACACTTTAAGTGACCGAAGTGTAAAAAGCAGGCTTCTTCAGTCCCAGAGAGTAACAACTGGGGGCATGAACTTATATTTTACCAGCAATATTCCCAATTTTAGCATTCAGGACCACCTGCAAAGTTCCCTTGTGTATCTTCACCCGTACAAAGTTTGCCTGTGTATCACAAGATAATTTTCACTTGGTAGCAAGATAATTTTCACTAGAGGTATGTGTGTGGTGTGTGTGTGTGTGTGTCCGTCCAGTAGGTAGTTCTAGTTGGGACCTAGTTTTCATAGGAAAAGCATTTTTACCTATATCTTTGGCGCCAGTTGACGAATCTTCACAAAATTTCCCCCAAAAATTCGATGCTCACTTTAGCGGCTGTCTGGAAAGTGTTTCAGGGTGATCTGTGAAGTGCATCAAATTCGCGGCAAAATTGAAAAGAAAAAAATTGCGGTCTCCCACGCTTGTTTACACTATAGCCCCCTGGTGGGCCAGGTCCCAGGAGCATGCAGGCATTAAAAAAAAAAAGTAATGAGGGTCCCCATTAGCCCTAGCGATCACCACCTCCCTGGGGTTTTATTACTGTAATGGAGGGGAGCCGTGCAGACCACCCTCCACGGAATCAAGAGAGCCCCAGGGACCACTAGCTCCCGGGGCTTTATTTTTAAAAACGGGGGTGGGGGCATCACAGACCCCCCTTTTGGGGCTGTTTGATGCCCCAGGGCCCACCACCTCCCCGGGGCCTATGAAATAAACAGAAGTGGAAGGGGGGGCCACATGCCCCCCTTTCTAGGCCATATACGGTGCCAGGGACCACCACCTCCACGGGGCCAGCCCATGCAGATCAAAGGAGGGGGGCCAAACAGCCCCCTCCTGGAGCAAATAATGACCCTAAGGACTTCCACCCCGCAGGGCCGGCTCCTGCCGTGTCCTGGGGTGCCCACCCCCGGGATATTGCCGTTTGCTTCGGCTTGGCTGGAGCTGTGACAGCTCCAATCAAGCAAAAGCAAACACTCCGGTTCCAGCAGGCGAGAGTTGTCAAAGTGCTCCTGCTTGCAGGAAGCGGAGGTTTCATCTCTTTCCCTGTCCACAGACATGCCGGCAGGGAAAGAGATTAAACGACTGCTCTCGCACACAGGAAGCTGCATGTAAAGCAGCTCCCTTCGTGCGAGAGCAATGGCAACTCCTGCAGGAGGCAGTGAGCCAGCTGGGACCGCGGGGGCCTTGAGGCTCCCCCCGGTGTCCCGGGGAAAAAAAAGCAGAAAGAGGCAAAATAAAGGTCAGAAACGAGTAGAAGGAGGCAGAATAAAGGTCAGCAACTAGCAGAAAGAGGCAGAATAAAGGTGTGAAACAAGCAGAAAGAGGCCAGATAGAGGTCAGAAACTAGCAGAAAGAGGCAAAATAGAGGTGAGAAATGAGCAGCATACACACAGTTGCTCACTCACCCATACAGCCACTCACACACCCACTCACTCATACAGCCACTCACAAACCCACTCATATACCTATGCAGCCACTCACAAATTCACTAACTCACCCATACAGCCACTCGCACCCACTCACTCAGACATCCACTCACACACTGAAACAGTCAGACAGCCACTCAGATGAGATGTTAGAAATAGAATGACTCATTACTAGTACAAAAAAAGAATGGTAATTTCACTTATTCTATAGCTTAGTATATATCTTTAAGACTCAGAAACATTTACAAAACACAGTCACGGGATGATGTCACTGACCAGGTCATGAGTGATGTAATATGTGAGGTTATAAGCAGTGCATTGTGGGGGTGTAAGTTATAGTTAGTTCAGGTAACTAGACGTGCTGAATTTCACTGGTTTTGTACAAGTGAAACCTGATCCCAATTATAACATCCATGTAACATTTGTTTTTTTTCAGTGAATTTCTAAGGTTTTTTAAATTCTATTTCTTAAATATAGCAACCCTGTAACCTTGTTTTTTTAAGTGAATTCCTGTGGTTTTTTTAAACTAGTAGACGCATTTGCTGAGTGATGGAGAAAGGGGGATGGGCCTCCGACCAGCTTTCAGCAATCCCATGTGTGGGACTTAGTGGAGGTAACAGGAGGGGTTCTTAGCCCCAAAGGACCCTTAGCATCCAAGAGGACTTCATCCCCCAACCAGTAGTGTGCCAGGAGGCGCATTTGCAGAGTGGTGGAGAAAGGGGGTGGGGCCTCCGACCAGCTCTCAGCAATCCCGCAGGTTGGGACTTACTGGAGGTAATAGGAGGGGTTGTTGGCCCCCAAGGATCCTCAGCGTCCAAGGAGACTTCATTCCCCAACCAGTGGTGCGCCAGGAGGAGCGTTTTGCAGAGTGGTTGAGAAATGAGGCGTGCCTCTGGCAAATTCCCCTGGGCATGGCCTTTTTTCTTTACATTTTATTAGGGGAGGGGGGGGGGCACGTGCTAAACATGCAGCACCCTGTGTCTGAAAGCAATTTGTCTGTTTCCCTGCTTGCTTGAGAAACAGACGAATGCTCCGCTTCCAGCAAGTGAGAGCATTTTGTCACCTCTTGCTTGCTGGAAGCAGAGCGTTTGCTGTGACTAGGCAGGAGTGGTAAAGCTCCCGCCAAGCCACAGCAAACAGCACCCCAGGGCATAGTAGGAGCTGGCCCTGGGGGGGTGGGGGTCCCCAGGGCCATCTATGGCCCCAGGAGGGGGGCCGCACAGCCCCCTCCTTTGATGTTGTAGGGCCTGCCCCGGGGAGATGGTGGTCCCCAGGGCTGAGAACGGACCAGGAGGCGGACCGCACAGCCCCCCTCCCATTTTTAAAATATTGAATTTGGCCCTGTGGAGGTGGCGGCTCCCGGGGCGCGGGTCCGCAAGGCCCCCCCCCCCAATTAATTTTTTTTAAATATTGCCCCGGGGAGGTGGTGGTCCTCTGGGCTGGGGGGGGTCAGAGAGACCCCCCTTTAACAAAGCATACGCCCCGGGGAGGTGGTGGTCCCCGGGGCATTTATAGGACCCAGAAGGGGTGGTCAGCGACCATGAAACTTTCTAGACAGCGGCTGGAGTGAGCGTCATACTAGTTTTGAAACTTTTTGTGAGGATTCGTCAAATGACGCCAAAGTTATAGGCAAATGAAAAACGCTCTTCCTATGTAAACTACATCCTAACTATAACAACATAGTGGCGGTCGGCAATAGAATATATATTTATATTCTATTTCTTAGCAAAAGTACCTTTGGCTGAGTTTTTCTATGCACAATTGCACTGCCCTAGATACTTGTTTTCCGTAAAGTATATCTTTTTCAAAATCATTATCTTGGTATTAAAGACGTGCAAAATAAATGGTCGCAAAAGTTGCAGTTTTTTACTGCAACTTTTGCAAAAATTTATGATAAGTGTGTCAGGTATAGAGGAGCCTGGCTTGTGGTGTGGTAGGTCTGGAAAAGTAAAAGAAGCCTGCAACTTTCACAAACGTTTCCACAGAACTTTGCAAAAATTGTCAAATAAAAAAACACCACAATTTGTAATTTGGTACACCCATGGTAACAAACTTCCAGCTTTACCAGGTCAACATTAGAAACATGGCGGTTATTTTACAGAAAAGGCTACAACCCCATTCCACTAGTTTCACATTGAAGTCTATGGAGCATTTTTTATCGTGTTGGCCAAGGTCCTTTGACAGCTCATATTCAGGTTTGCAGGGGGTGCTCTCCCTAATCCCACCCAATGGGAGATAGGCAATATCAGTATACGGCCAAGTATGACCTATGGGAGCTGCATATGTTGAGCACACAGCAAAGTCTTAACTGTGGGAACTGCATGAGTCACATATGCAGCAGCAGAGTCAGCCCTGTAGGAGCTGCATGCATGTGTTATATAGCGGACCTTCACCTGTGAGAACTGTATATGTCTGAATAGAAAATTAGCTGAACACAGCATGTGCCCGACAGACAGTGGAGTTTGACATGTGGGAGCTGCATGTATTTTTATACAAGAGCCTGACTTTTCAGAAACTGAGTATGTCAACTATACATAATGGAGCTGCATGCGTCAGGTTTAAAGAAGACTCACCTGTGGGAGCTGCATGTGTGGTGAACATAGGATCTAACTTGCATATGTTGGGTATAGAGAAATATGACCTGTGAGAATAGCATAGGTCAGATATACAGTCATTTTTGAGCTGTGGGAACTGCATGCATCTTTATACAACAGAGTCCGACCTGTCAGAAACTGAGTGTGTCTGGTATACCACAAAATGCCAAAAAACAAAGAAGGGAGTGAAGAGGTATAATAAGTCGTGAACTCGGCCTCCTCTACAAGTAATGAAAAAACAAAGGGAGTCCACTCAATTCCAAAGAACCGTGCTATCCTTACAAACAGTGACTAAACCCAAGAGAACCATTCGGTTTCTAGCATGGGAGAAACTATATGTGTTCTAAAATAACCCTCACACACCAAAAGGTCCCTTGGTGGCATGCTTTATAGCACTTTTTCCTCCTTTTCCCCACTTTTATTAATACCAGCTATAGGGAGTATTAAAGTTTAGTTTTCCACGCAGCCAGGTATTTTTTAACTCACTTATCTTCTGACCCTTCCACTGTCACATCAAAACACATTATTTCACTTCACTTGAAAGTGCTCCCACGTATCCGTAGGTCGTAGCACGCCCCGTCCCGGGGCGGGAAGAACCAGATGATGAAGCATGCCACCAAGGGACCTTGTGGTGGGTGATGGTTATTTTAGAGCACATATCGTTTCTCCCATGCTAGAATCCGAATGGTTCTCTTGGGTTTAGTCACTGTTTGTAAGGATAGCACGGTTCTTTGGAATTGAGACTGGTATACCACAAAGTCTGACCCATTGGAGTTGCATATGTCAGGTACAAAAAAGTCTCACCTGTGGAGATGCATGTGTGGGGTTCATAGGTATCTGACTGCATATGTTGAGTATAGTGAAGAAATCCGACCTGTGGGAATAGCATGTGGCAGATACACAGTAAAGTCTGACTTGTGCGAGCTGCAGTTGTCGGGTAAACATAACTCTGTCTTGTGGGAAGCTCCAGGCGTCTCTATACACCAGAGAGTAACTAGTTTAAGCCGGCTTTAAGCGTCTAGTCAAGAGAGAGAGAGGGCATTTGGGAACTGCATTTATCTGGTCTGACCTGTGGGAGCTACAGGTGTCTATACGGATACGTCTAATCCATGGGGAAGATGCAAGTGTCTGTACACGCAAAGTCTGGCCAATATGAGCTGCAAGTTCTTGATAGAGAGGAGCTTAAGTTGTGGGAGCTACGAGAGGTGTACAGCAGTCAGACTTGTGGGCGCAGCAGGTGTATCTATAGAGCAGAACCCAGCCAGCGGGAGCTGCAGGTGCCTGGTATACAGCAGAGGATGACCTGTGAGAGCTGGTACTGTTTGCAATCAAGTTGGACTTGCTGGAGTTGCATGTAAGGGGTCTGCAACAGAGTGACCTGTGAGACCTGCATGCGTCTGTATACAACAGCCTGGCCAGTGGGAGCTGCAGGTGCCTGGCATATAACAGAGGGTGAACTCTGGGAGCTGCTTATATTTGGTATCAAGTTGACCCTGTTTGAGTTGTAAGTAAGGGTAGTGCATCAGAGTGACCTGTGGGAGCCGCCTGTGTCGAGCACATAGCAAATTCTTATCTGTGAGTGCTGCGTTTGTGATATGCAGCGGAATCTGACCTGTGAGAATTGCACAAGTCTGTTTAGAGTAGAACATGACCACTGGGAGCTGCATGCATTGGGTTTAGAGGAGCTGGACCAGTGGGAACTGCGAGTATCTTGTGTACAACAGAGTCTGACCTGTGGGAGCTTTTTTAGAAGTGTAAAGAGGAGTCTTCCTGCTGGTCACGTGTCAGTACATCGCAGAGTGTGAGCTGAGGAGAAACTGCACTGGGTGATGCCCTCACTGGAGGAACAAAGAGAGAAGCCCACCCACACTGGGTGAATGAGAGGCGATGCTGGGAGATTGCATGAGAATTCCTACAGATGTGCATAGCGTGTGGGGCTGAAGTTTCCGTAGAACACATGTGGGTAATAGCCCTCTGTAGACGTATTGGGGACGGACGGCCTATGTGAGTTAACAGAGAGAAGATTCATTCTGTGCGCCGTGAGGGGAGGTGGGATTGAAATCCCTAGGCACAAAAGGTGATATACTATCATTGAGTGCACTGAAGTGATTAGTAGTGAAAATGAGGGGGGATCCAATCCACTCAGATCCAGCAGCTATTATTGGAGCAAGATCAGGGACAACGTACTGTCTCAGTGCAATTTGCAGACATATAGACACTTTCAGCGGCACCCAACTATGTGGGTTTTTCATTCACAGCAGCAACCTGCAGAGGTGAGCAGGCCTCTTCTTTTCAGTTCCTGGTGGGCTCAACACAATTGCCTTACTTTTTTTGTTTGTTTCTCAGACTCTTAATGTGGCTTAGGGACTAGGTGTAACCTAACACCTTGATACCAAGAAAACAAAAAAACACTCAGCATGACACATCATTACTGTTTAAGAAGCAAGCTATATGTAGGCAGATGTCGACTTTTTACAAACCCTGTATGTACAAGAAGCGCACACATGATGGTCAGATATATCTGCGTTTACAAGTATTTACACTAATAACCATTTATATAGCAATGGCACTTCATTTATAGTTTTTATAAAAAGAGCCATTTTAGCAACCTTAGATTAACGGTTAAAAAAAAAAACTGAGTTCTCCACTTATGCTTTGAAGTTTAGATTAAGCTCCTGAATGCAGATTCGGAACTTACTGTCTATGATACAATTATTACTTGGGACTCAAGGATCTCTGCAGCAATAGGAGTAACCCAATGAGGCGCCTGATTATAAAATTTAAAAAAAATCTGTGACCTGTATGTTGCACATTGTTCTTTGCAGCATGTACATTTACCCTTTATGCTCTTTTGAGTGAACCCGGTAACTAGATTGCGAACATATCTCACGAGAAAGTGCACAAACAACCAGAGCGACCCTGTTATTATACTCTAATGTACCCTTAATGGGTACAAACAGATCTCCGCAGCAGGTGGCTTAACCCATAATATATTTAAAAATACAGCCTGTTGTGATGAATTAAGCCAGAAAGCAAGACCAGAATTACTACCACATTTGTCCTTGCTGACAATTTCTTTGGGGAGGGATTTTTAAAACATAATTGGGGAAGTTCACTGTCAGACTATTCTCCTCGTGAAACCCTCTGTCGTAGCTCCACCCCTTGAACCCCATTTTATGAGATACCATAGTATTTGTCCCTTTTTCCAGCGCTGTGGATGAAGGCGTCAGAGGGTGCGTGGGAGCGAGCTCATTTCTGGGCACAGTAAATTATGCCCTTTCAGGATGCATGGGAGGAGCCACCGTAGACCGGGGGTGGTTTGAATGCCTTTGAAGGGGGTGATATCCTCACTATACACGGAAGGGATACCCTCCACGGTTTCAGTAAGGCCGCCGGTGTTACCCAGAGTAACCTCACTCCCTCCTTTCCCCGAGCACTCACTCACCTCTCCGTTGCCACTCGGCGCTCCCTCGGCTCTCTCTTCCCCTCCATGGCTGGCCCGCTCTGTTGACAGTCACCATGACTAAGCACAAGAGCCCCCGAGCCCGCCGTCACAATAAGAGTCCGGGGCGGGTCCGGCGGCGTAACGTCACTACAGGGCCGGCGAGGGGCGGGGCACCGAGCCAGAAGAGGAATCTGACACGTCACTATTGGCCCGCCAGGGCAGGGTGCAGACAAAGTGAAAGAAGAACAAACGACGTCACTCTGGGTTTGGCGGGAAGGCGGGTGAGAAGGGCTACTGACAACGTGAAAATGGGCCAGTCACGAGAGAGAAGGAAGGGGAGTGCGTGGCACTAGAGCGGAATGACAGTTGGACAGACTGCTCTGTGAGTGCTTGAGCCCAATTAAAGTTTTGGACAGGACGTTCCGAAATCAGCCTGAATCGTTGTTTACAAGAAAGCTGTTTAACCTTCTGTAGTGTTCTGCTGGACACGTTCTAGTGTCTCAGCAGACACTGAGTTAGTAGCCACTCCCCTATGGGAGTGGGCACACTGCACCCCCACACCCATCCATCACGGGTGTCACGAGTGACGTGGCCCCGCCAATAAAAGGGCCCGGGTGCACGTGCTCGTGGCCAGTTATCGCACCATACTATCCGGTGTCTGTGTCCGTGCTTCCACACCATGTGGGCCTGAGGTCCAACACTACACTGGCGACGAGGCGGGTCTGACCCTGCATGCCCGCTGCACGACACCCCGTCGTTCCTCGTGGGGAGGAAATGAGACAGAGGATGCGACATCCCCCACTTTGCTGCCTCCAGACACCCGTAACTGATGAGAAGATCAGGCTCGGCACCCGACGCGGCCCTCTGCCATCAAAAACAAAAAAAAGAGGCGAACGGAGACTGGCCATCTCTCAGCGGCGGTGCGTCCATTGGGGCGCTGGGGCGTTGCCCCACTAATGCTAAGCAAAGTAATACTCCTGTACGTCTGGCAGACGTACAGGTGTATTACTTGAAGTCCGTGCCGGGCGGTCACTGACGATCACCGGGCGACGCCCGGCAATCATCAGGACAAGGGGGGGGGTGTTGACGTCGGGTGTAGCGCACTTAGTGCGCATGCTCAGTTCTGGGCTGGTCATTTTTCTGACCAGCCCGCGGCGCACATGCGCATTAGCCTGCAGATTAGAAGAGCGGGGGTTGCTTCATGGCGCAGCCCCGGTCTCCTAATGGGCGGGTGTGTACCCCTGCCCAAGCCAATCCTGGCACTGCTGGGGCAGCGCCTGGATTGGCTTAGTCACAGCGAGGCACGGGATTTTGGAAGCGTAAACGTAACTGTAGTCCGTAGTCGGACACTCGGACTGCGACACGACGACACACAGGACACACACCTCGTGTTCTGGTGCGAGGCTGCCTGCTACTACTGCTCGTCGTGGGTGGGTGGCTCCGGTAAAGAAGAGACTCACTGCTGGACGAGATTTCGACTTCACCACGTAAGTACTTCCAGAATCCAAAGTGAGCTGATGCTTGATCGCCTTGATGACGAGAAATATACAATGTGTACCTTTCACCCGCGCCACCAAGCTGATTGTTGTAAGTGTACATTTTAAATTACTTACAGCAATCAGCTTGGTGGCGCGGGTGAAAGGAAATGCTCATGTTAACGTTGATTTGTTTCGGGGTGCTTGTGGACAGCGGTTCGTTTCGTGGTGCCTGTAAATATGTTACTTTCAGGGTGACTGTGAAGAGCGGTTCGTTCTGGGGTGCCTATAAAGAGCCTTTGAGGTACAGAGGCCGACCGTGGACTCAAACTTCAAGCTGACTCTAGCAGGAGTTCCCCAGTGCTGGCTGATGCCCCTGCCCCCGTTGCTCGGCGCCCTCTAAAGTGCACAATCACAGCGCCGGCCATTAATATACTCTTTTCCTGGAAAAGAGTATATTAATGGCCGGCGCTGTGATTGTGCACTTTAGAGGGCGCCGAGCAACGTTAAACTGAGCATTTTCTTAACGTTGCTCGGCGCTCTCTAAAGTGCACAATCAAAGCGCCGGCCATTAATATACTCTTTTCCTGGAAAAGAGTATATTAATGGCCGGCGCTGTGATTGTGCACTTTAGAGAGCGCCAGCAACGTTAAACTGAGCATTTTCTTAACGTTGCTCGGCGCTCTCTAAAGTGCACAATCAAGCGCCGGCCATTAATATACTCTTTTCCTGGAAAAGAGTATATTAATGGCCGGCGCTTCATAGTGCACATTAGAGAGCCGAGCAACGTTATGCCAACAACCAGGCTTGTTGAAAATGAAAAGAGTGGCCGGCGCTTTGATTGTGCACTTTAGAGGCGCCGAGCAACATTAACATGAGCATTTTGTTAGCGTTGCTCGGCGCCCTCTAAAGTGCACAATCAAAGCGCCGGTGCATTACTATACTCTTTTCTCCCTCCCGTGCGCCCCGGTGGGCTCTTCCGTGGACACCGGAGATTAACAGGGCTCACACTCCCTTGTGTTGCTCCCCCACCTGTGCCCCTTGTTGCTTCCACACCACGCTCCTGTTGCTTACTCAGTCCTCCGTGATTCTTTCAAGTTGAAAGAATCACGGAGGACTGAGTTTCAACCCTACCCCAGTGTTGCCTCGCCCCATGTTTTACATAATTAACTACACTAATTAAGGAGGTAGAAATGATGAGACCACTGGGGTATTCCTAACAACTCGGTTTCACAACTGTGGGCGCATACCCTCATAACCTTACCCTTGCTGCTCGCCGCATAGAACAGTAGTAGGTATTAAAAACTGTACTCTACCCTGCCTAACTGTGTGTTTGTCCATTATGAAATTTAAAATCACGTCGTGGTGTGGGGACGATTTCCAACCTCTCCAGTTAAACAAAAAAGGGGGCCATCTGGGCGAGGGTTTAATTGCCTAATAGCAACTCTGAGACTTATGCCGAGATGGTATGCAGCATGGTACACGTAGGAGGCCCAACTCGCCAGTCTCTGGGTACTTGCTTCCCATATCCCATCTCCATGGAAGCCATTGTTGTGGGAGTAGAGTAAAAGCAGACATCCTGCTGGCCAAGGAACCTCAAGCTAAGAAAGGCAGCTGTCCTGAAGAAAAATAAGTCGTTTGTTTCAGATAGAGGTCAAGAGTGGGCAATGAGGACATACCCTCCACAGCCTCTGCACTTAGCAGACCCTGCAGAGAGAGAGGGGTATTTGGAGGCAGGGACAAGCTCTAACTCCACTCTATCCTCAATGTATTTATTTTTTTGCAGTTTTATATAACACAAACTCGACCCAAAGTTATTGGAGCACTTTACATGAGCCACTGGAAAAGAGTATATTAATGGCCGGCGCTTTCATAGTGCACATTAGAGAGCAGAGCAATGTTATGCCAACAACAAGGCTTGTTGAAAAGAGTGGCCGGCGCTTTGATTGTGCACTTTAGAGCGCCGAGCAACGCTAACATGAGCATTTTGTTAACGTTGCTCGGCGCTCTCTAAAGTGCACAATCAAGCGCCAGTTAACTATACTCTTTTCCTGGAAAAGAGTATATTAATGGCCGGCGCTGTGATGGTTGTTCGGGCTCGCGCGCTCGCTGCGGTGCTCTATGAAATTCATTTTCCGCCCCACCACTTACAAATGTCACCAGCCGCCACTGCCATCTCTCAACCCATCGATTCCGGCAGAATTAGGGGAAAGCACTCCCCATGAGGCACCAACCACGACGCAGCGACAATCTAATTCCGGTGAGAGCTAGATTTGTCCCCCTCGGTGCCAGCAATGAGTCCGCTGCAGCGCTCAGGCGGTCACTACCGCACTCAAGAGGCCCTGTGACCCTCGCCTTGAGGCGACAGGGGAAGTCGTCCTGCCACCCCCGAGCTGGACGCTGCGCTACTGAGTGAAGTCCCCGCTTCACTTTCTCTCACCCGGTGAACCTGAGGCGTCAGCAGGATGAGCGAAGCGGTTCCACGCCGGCTGACCATGATCCCTGGTCCGTCTCCTGCAGCACCGGCGTGGGTATGAAGAGCGAATCCCAAAAGAGCGCAGGCCTCGGCGCGCCCCGCCAGGTCACTGGCACTCGAAAGTGCATGCGTTACCGGAAGTAGGATTTAACCTACTCAGCGAGGGAGCTGCGCGCCACACAGCCACATAAGCCCTGAGGTGAAGCGAGCCCTTCCTGCGGAACACTCGTCGCCTCCAGGCAACCCCAGTACAGCACGACTGCCACTCCCCGCCAGCTGAAGCCGCGTGTCTACCCCAGCAGCGGCGAAGAAAGGCGCCCACAAGGAAGGCGCGGCCAGCAATGGAAAGGAAGCGGCTGCAGCCCGTGTCGGAAGTGGCAGTAAGGCACTGAGCGACTTCAACTGGGTGAGCGGCAGGTGAAAACGAGTCGCCCGGCCGCCCTAGAGTTAAGGAAAGCCCTCAGTGCTCCCATCGCATTCCAGCGAGGATCGCCCGCAGCGCAATAGCGGGCCATCAGCTACGCACTGTGCGACACTGCTAGACGGCTGCCTCCGGCCATAGCTCCCTTCACATCAGCAACCCTCCAGCAGGCTGCCCATGCCTGCCTCACACATGAAGAAATGAAAGGGAGCACCTACCTTGCCGCCAGCAGATCACTCGACACGAAGTGCCTCCACGCCCGCGAGGCGACTCAGCATTCAATCTGGAGAAGCTGCCACATGAAAGGGATTTGCGCCATCTAGTGGCCAACTGCAGTGCTGCACCAGGACTGGTCCCCTTCCTGCGGCACCAACAGTGGACACGCACCTGGTCTGCCGCACCTGCGCGGCATCGAGAGCCCGCACCAGCAGTGAAGACCTGGCGCCACCAAATTGCTCCCAGAGAAAGGAAAAGAAGGAAACGACGAGCCGCAGTGCCCTCCGGTTCTCTGCGGCACCGTGTGCTCCCCCCCTACCTGTACACGGGGGCTCTCCTCCACTCATGCTGCCTGTCCCTGTGGCTAACGAAGAACGGGGCCTGCAGCGCCACTAAGAAGTTGCATGTTGGCACTGCAACCGACCAAAGAGATGCCTCACGGGCCTGCTGTCTTCAATGAAGGAACACCTGTGGGCAGTGGATAAGAGAGCCCTGTGGTCCGGCCAGGAGAACGCCCCACCTACCTCTACAGAATATGGGTAGCAACAGGGGTAGCCTCTCCACGTTGCAGGGAAGAGCTGCATCGCCCCAGTTCAGAGAACGACTGTCGGGACTTGCCAAACAGAAGCGCTGCACTGCCACCCAGTGGCCATGGGCGATACTGCACAAAAGTCGGCACTAAAAGAAAAAGCAATGGAACAATTGCCAGGTACAACGTTAATGCCAGATGTGAACGAGTGCCATGCATCTAGGGTAGCATGTAGTGTCCGGCGCCAGCGCCTCACACGTTCACTGCAAATGGCTGGCAGAGGCACCATGGAGCAGTCGCCCTTTGCCAGCAGCAGCAGAACTGAGTGATCCTGAGTCCACCACCACTTCGCATCAGCACTCGCACCAAAGGTGAAAAGAGGAGCCTGAATTGCGTGGCCAACAGCACCATGAAAAGCTGTCGTGGACTTGTGAAGTGTAAGGGGGCCACCGGGTGCCGATGGGTTGCACTGCATTCAGCCCGGAGACCAGCAGTACCAGAGCATGGCACAGCGTCCTGCTAACCGGCAACAGCAGTCAACAAATCCCAGAGTGCACACCGCCACCACAATGAGGACTGCCTGCTCACACCCAATTGCCAAGACGGACGGCACCAGGCACAGCAAGACGTTCCTGTAGAGAAGAATGCTCATGGAGTGGCCCTCTACCCCCTACAAGCGGAAGCAGCAAGGACACCCACCAAGAATCAGCGAATGCCCTGCACAGCCAAAAGAGCCACAGCGACACCGGAGAAGAAGCCAGCGACAGTGCAAGTACTTCCATGCCCACCCAAAGGCCCCAAGAAGTCCACGACACAGACCAGCCGCTCGAGCCAGACGGCGACACTCACCGCAGTAGGAGCGCTACTGCAGACTCCACGCTGCCGCAAGACGCAAGCAAGCGGAACAGACGGAAACGTCTCAAGGGAGCTGTCCCCATCGACAGCACAAGAAAAGACTGGTGCGGAGTGGACACCACACGTGGCTGCCCAACGCCACCGCCAGAGCAGAGATCGCGTCAGTTGCTCCTCCCGGTGTACAGACACCACCGCAAACTACACCTCAGGCACACCACGTGTCAGAAGAAAGCGCCCAGGAGATATAGACATCTCCACAAAGCAACACTGCTGAACGCAGCACAGAGAACGACTACGTCTCCACTGCACCAACGAAGCCCCGCAGTGGGCCGAAGACCACACAGAGTGTCCTCCCTCGCACTGCCTCAGGACGGAGTCGGCAGTGACCAACGACAGGCAAGAGCGGAGTTGCACACCACACGTGGCAGGCCGCCACAGCGACAGGCGCTCCGACAACAGGGCGACACATGACCGGACGTCACGTCACCCAGCAAGCAAGGAGCGCGCCGGATCGAAGGCAGAAGCCGGCGCCAGGACAGCGCCGCCTCGAGGTCCAAGCGCAACGCCCTCGGAGAAAGAAGAGAGTGACAGCCCTGTCACCCAGAAAATCGGAGGAACACAGGTGGGCTGAATAGACCAACAAAGGGAGAAGACTGAGGACTCACAGCAAGCCCAGAGCACACCCAGACAGCCACCAAGGCGGACCGACGTCCCTGGACACAGCCTCACGGGAGAACCAAGCACAAGCCGCAGCAAGCGCAATCCGCGTCTCTCCCCAACGCTTCCCAGGCGACCGTCCATCCCAGAAGGTCGGCAGTCCAAGTCAACGGCATCCCTGCTCCAGGCCGCAGATGCCGTGGGTGGAGATCAGCACCGAGTGTCCCTCTTCACACCGCCTCAAGAGGGAGTCGGCAGTGGCCCCCAAGTCAGGCAAGAGAAGATCTGCACACTCGCCGTGCCAGGCCGCCACAAAAGATCAATCTCAGCACGACGGAGACAGCTGGCAGCTAAGTCGCTCCTCACTTTCAACGATCCCAGAAAGTCACCACCACCTGTCATTCCGACTCGCCACCGGGCTGGCCTCCGCCATCATGCCAGCCCTCAGCACAAGCGTCAAACACCACCACCTGAGCACAAGTGGACTGGAGTCCTACACCGTTGCCACGCCAGCCGACTAAAGAAATTAGAAGCCACCTGTGAACCTGGCCTACACCAGAACCGCGGCAGCGAGTGCAAGTCCTGGCCAAGACTCATCCACCCGTGAGGGTTGTGCGTGCGACTAAGTAACGGCTCCTCGGCGGTCCTGCAGCTGCCCCCAGATGGCACACAAGCGGCCCCCAGCGCAGCCCTCCTACAGTCCCGCAACAACCCCGACGATGGGCCTCCCCAGGCGGGAGCGTGAGAAGAGACATTGCCCCACCGACAGGTTACCGGTCACAGCCAAGCAGTTCAACAGGGACAGTCGGTCCAGCAACACCTCTGTGAATTCTCACCGTGGACTCCATCCTTGCTCACGACGCAACCCACCCTGAAGAACTGTTAGAACCCACCACAGACCATCCCGGACGTCAGCAACGTGGAGCCAGGCAAGACAAGTCATCATCAGAGAACTGACGGTATGCAGCGGACGTCATCAAAGCCAGCGGTCGTGTCCTGAACCCCTCAGGTTAAATTACGAGTGCCCGCCGAGATGGCCCTGCAGCAGGCGGAATCACCGGCCCAGGCCTGACGTCTTCTTGCCACCGGACTCGTAAGGCTGATGGACCCTGTGGTGTTTAGTTGACTGTTCATTTCTCTCCACAGGTTGAACTAATTGTTGTTATTCTTCATTAAAGTTGGGGAGGAATGTAGTGTTCTGCTGACACGTTCTAGTGTCTCAGCAGACACTGAGTTAGTAGCCACTCCCCTATGGGAGTGGGCACACTGCACCCCCACACCCATCCATCACGGGTGTCACGAGTGACGTGGCCCCGCCAATAAAAGGGCCCGGGTGCACGTGCTCGTGGCCAGTTATCGCACCATACTATCCGGTGTCTGTGTCCGTGCTTCCACACCATGTGGGCCTGAGGCCCAACACTACACCTTCTGGTGTATACGGTTAGGCTAACATTCACTTACCACTGAGGTGCTAGGTTTGCAGATTGCTTGCGTGTGTTATTTTAAAATTCTTGGTGTGTTTATATGTGACACATAATTGCCTCGCCTGACACTTTGATTTAAAGTGCAGCTTCGCAGCAGCATTACGTAATTACCAGGTAAGAATTGAGCCCTGATAAGTTGCTATTCGCAACCAAAAGTCGCACTTGCCCCATCATGTGTGGCATTTTCAGTAATTCCTGGTGTTTCCTTTGTAAGGGAATACATGGTATATGTATTCTGGGGGCTGCAGTTTTGCTTTTTAAATGGTTAGCAGCAAAGCCAGTATTTGCTGAAAGTGTGTCCCTGGCTCCAAAAGCCTCATTGCATAAGAAACTTCACTAGGGTGAGCTCCAGAGGAAGCAGTTATAATTATGTTTTGAATAAAAGGTGCATAGCTCTCATCTCACAAATATACTCATCCCAATTCTGGGCAAGCAGGCTTGCAAAAGGTGACTAGAGGCAAAGGCAGAACACCTGGCACACGATTTGGTTTAGAGAAGCGGCACTAAGTTCACCTATTTTTTTGTTGTGGATAGTATTCCCCAAATATGTTTTCCAGGGCCGAGAAAAAATATTTACTTTGCATCTAATTCAGTATTTCCCAACTGCTGAATCCTAAAGAATAAACCGTTTGCATTGGTGTTGTCAGAATGCTTTTGATGGTCCCAGTCCAACGTAGAGGTTACTGGCCACAAACGCTGTGTCCTTAAACAACTGTTGTCCCACGACTGGACCTATCATGTCATTAAAAAGTTAACACCAACTATGCCCTTGCAGCATTTCACACTTAGGGGAGTAGAGTTAGCAGGCCAAGGTTCTCAAGGAAGTTGTTAGGGAAGAACAGACTCTGAACGTAAGAACCATAGAGTAGAGGAAAAAAACAGCTGTTCGATCCAGTGCTATCTTTATGAAAAATAGAAGTACTTTATTATCCACTACTAAGTACTACATAAAGTGGGTATGAACACAGGGTATAATAAGGTTCTACAGCATGGGTTCTAATAAGGTTATTTGGGAAAAGGGCATTAGCCTAACTTGCAAGGCAAAATCAAAGGTGCTGGCTTAGAGTGGAGAAGCAAACAGATTGCTGTGCCTGTTTAGCCTCTAGGGGTACTCGATCTCAGTTCACCTATTAGGTATGCCTCAGTCTCAGTCCTAGGCCCTCGTGTCAGCCTAGACCTAAATCAGTTCATGTTTATCTGCTCTTGTCGCTTCGGGACCCCCTGCATGAGGACCTCTCTGTGGTGTCTTGCGAGTAGGTGGCAGATCCTGTGAGAAGTTGGCCTGGTATATGCTGTCCACTAATTAAAGTGGGCACCTTGCACCAGTCCAAACGACCCTTATTGATGATTAGGTTAAAGACAACCTTTATAGAAAGCTATCATAGTCGTAGCTGTGGAGAGCAGCCTTCAGGCTAAGTCTTGAAGGAATGTAAAGCAGCTTGTTTTACCAGTATATAACCTCTTGAATGACCAAATGAAAGGAGAACCACACCAGGTATATATAAAATATATGTATTTATTACTAAACACTCTCTACTAACCTCTTTATGAGATTAGAGAACAAGGCACACAATTACACAGTACTAGAACGACAGTAAATAGCACAATACACAGTGGGCTCCAGGGGGAGACCAAACCATATACTAAGAAAGTGGTATAAGAACCACGACTTGACTAGACACAGTGCCTAGAGCACGTAGAATCGCTGGGACCCCAAGGAACCACCCAAGGTAGTGACACAGGGGACCCACGGAGGACGGGTGCAGTGTGGGAACACAGACGCGAGCTCCGTACAAATCTATGTGAAAGTCGCGGTTGGAATATTAGAGTTTAAGGACACTTCGGAGAGGACTTCAAGCAAACCCAGCTAAACTTAGAAGGTTCAAAGGCCAGCACCCTTGTGAGTACCGAGGTACCTGTGTTACCTAGCCCAGGGAAGCCGGGTGCATAGGGGTCAAGTGGTGTCAGAAACCCTCGTCGTTTTCTATGGCGTGTTGCGAAGAAGAGCTGCTGCCGTGGAGAAGAAAAGTGTCCGGTGTGATCCAAGCCTGGATCGAAGATGGGAAGAACCTGAAAGCAGAGGGGACAAAGTCTGGGTCACTTCACGTGACCAGGAGCGGAGCAATCAAATGCCCACCGATGTCGTGTGCTTCAGGTGCGAAGAGGTGAAGCTTGACTCTGCAGCCACGGGGACCAGGAGACGTCGACGATGACCAGATTCCGCAGAAGAGGCTGTCCCACAAAGGATGTCGATTGCTGAGGGGTCAGTTTCCGGATTGGAGACCAACAAGCCTTGGCAACTGCAACCCACGCGGTCAGAGTAATGATGCTTCTGTGAGGACCAGCAAGGTCCTGGGGACTCCCCAAGCAATGGAGAGTCAGGGCACGTCTGGAGCAACCAGGGAAGCCCGTTGAAAGTTAGAGTTGCCTTCTTAGGGACCCACAGGTCAACGGACCAGGGATCGCGAAGGGACCTCGAGAGGAATCACAAAATGGCGGCTCACGGAACACTCGTTGAGTGTAGGCCAGCAATCTTCGGTGTAATCACTGCTCGGGGTCAGGGCTACAAGTAACCCAAAGCTCAGCCTCAGGGGTCGCCGGAAAGCTGATGCTTCTGCAAATAGACGCGGTGTCCAGGGGTTCGGGTTGCACGGTCACCACGAGGGATATGGGCCTCAGATTTGCTGTGGGCACAGATCGACCTCAGAGACCTCGGGAACCCACCTCCTGTGTTGCAATATTCTTCGGAGTCCTCGGGAGCTTCGGAGATGCAAACCTGTCAGATGCGTTTAAGGTGCCTGCCTTGCAGGGGAGTAACTCCTTTACTCCAAGGGAGATTCTTCAGTCATCCAGCGTAGTGTAGATCGTCAAAGTACTTGGTTTCTGTTGCAGAGTTTAGTCCAGGTAAAATCTAAAGTCCTGTAGCCAGGGGTTCCTACTTTATACCCAAGGAAGGGGTGGGACAAACTCTGGGGACCCACCTATGGGAGGGTCAGGACAGAGGGGTGGCTACACCCATGTCCTTTGTCCAGTTTCGCGCCAGAGCAGGGGCTGAGTGCCCTTGCAACCGTTTTGAGCTGGACTATGCACAGGGACACCAAATGTGCCCCCAGTGCAGACATCAAAGCACTCTTGGAGTGCACCCACCCAGCCCCAATACACTAAAGCCTGTCTGGGAGGTGGTCACACCTCCCTGTGACAGGAAACCTATTGTCAAGCCTTCCCCTGCCGGAGTTTCGTCCAGCAGCAGGAGGGCAGACTCGTGTCTGTGGCTGGCAGCATCCATTTTGTGATGCCAGGGCTCTGTGAAGCTGGTACCGGGTGTACCGGTGCTGTCATATTTCTCCCTCTAGGAGGGAGGAATCATACCTCCCACACCAGTTACTGGTGTGGAGGTATGATTCCAAGGTGTTTGTCACCAAACACAACATAATTCCTTGCAGCCATTTTAAAGTTAGCATTTACCGCAAGGTTATAATGCACTTAAGAGTATATGGTTGGCTGCATCACAGACAACCCCGGAATAGTGGTTCCGAAGGCTGCAGAGGGGCTCTGCTCATGCATGGGCACCCTCTCACATAAAACCCATCACCCTGCCTTCAGGATTGATAAGGCCTGCCATAGGGGTGACTGATAGGTTTATATGTGCAGTGATCAGGATAGATATAGTGAACCTATATCTATGCATGCACCACCTTACACAGGCTGCAGTAGCAGACCTGTTGTGTTATTTTGGATGGCCTCTCAGGGGTGGCATAATACATGCTGCAGTCCCTGGGAGGCCTCTGGGGTACTTATGCCCTGGGTACATAGTATACCATATACTAGGGACTCATAAAGCTACCCCAGAATCCAATCTGGAGTGTACCTAAAGTACATGCAATCAATTTAAAGGGGAAAGCAGATAGGCTGGGGTCCTGAATAGCAGGATCCCAGCCAAACTAAGTCGAAAACCAGCAAAACACCAGGAAACAAGTGGGGGCAACTATGCAGTCAGATTCCACCTTCCTACAGTTCCTGCCTTTCTTCCGATGACACCACAGATGCTTCAAATTCTGTGGCCAGTCCGGGGGCATGGTAACAGCTAGCTCCTGAGGCACAAACAGACCCAATGCAAAACTCTAACACTGAAGAACCCACCCTCAAGGCAGTGCCAGCACCATTCGACAATCCTCAGGCACAACACAGGCCAACCACGGGCTACGGTCAAGTGTTTATGTTTGTTAGAGAAGTGTGCCAGCTGTGGCGGGGCACTGGGGGACCCACTCCTACAGTCTGGTCAGCTCCTGTGGCCCATCCCATCAGTCAGGGTGGTCATGCTCTTTTGGCTCAACGACCATACACAAGATACCAACCACTCACTTAATTGAACAAGGAGAACATTAGTTTCTGTCAGTTTAGCAGATACCACAAGCCACTAACCTTCCGGAACAAACCAGCAGGGGCGATGCAATGTTTCCTCACTCCCCCCCTGCGCAGACCCACAGAGGGATGAGAGACTAACTCCCCTGCAAGACTGCCTACATGGGAAAGGGGAAAAGGATAAAGCAATAAACCCTCGTGGGACGTACGAGGAGGCCTCTCCTGTTCTCACGTCTCGACGGAGTATACATTGCAAATGGAGACCCTGTGTGAATGAGAGAAAGAAAAGAAGGGGCGATTAACATGCAAAACAATGCTATGCGTACACAGGTAAGGTATTGTGCATTCGCCCATACACACCACTCACATCTGTTCCCCACCAAAGGGTCGTGAAGGAAGAGAACTCCAAAATGGATACGTTATTCCCTAGGAATATCTCTGGGCATGAGTACATGGAGTAACCTACTCCTCGAGAAAGTCGCGAAATCACTAAAGTTAGAATAAACTATAACAGCTGATAGTCGTGTTGTTTCTCACCAGGGTGCAATCCAGCTCCTCCTGTTAACTCACAGAAGAAGGAGACTTGAAATACCATTGGTATCCTGGTATATCCCTCGACGTTCTCAAATCCGGCCCCCAATCAAGAAAACAAAAAGAAAATGGGTAACTGCGTAGCACTCCGTGCGTGTTGGCCCAAGGAAACAATCAAAATAGCAGTGTGCCGCAACACTCCGTGCAGGCTGAATGTCAGTTTAAACCATCAAATGTAAACAAAAGAATTGCTCGCACACAGCACTCTGTGCATACGAGCGTAAGAGGGTTGAAAAGGCAAGTGGTCCGCGCTGAACCGCCTGCGCGGTAATGTGTTGCCTGCAACTGTCAGCGCCGGCCGCCCCCACCTCGAAGGAGAATCACCGCTTCAGTCCCGAAGGTGGTCACAGGTAGGGTGGGCCGACGCAAAGTCGGCCAGGAGAGCACGAGCCGAGCGCTGCCCTGCAGGGCTCGCGTCGCAGCTCTCAACAGCAGGTGAAAGTCGGGAGAGTGTGCGACAGGTAATCTTCGTGCACCTTTCCTGCGTAGAGAGAACAATTCCGGAGAACGCGACAAAATGCTCCTCCGGCAATACTTGTCCGGTGGCAACAAGATTGACAAGCACCGGCCCAATGTAAGGGAGTGGCTTAAATACTCCAAGCTCCTCTCCTCTGCAAAGGATCTGGAATATGAGAATGGTGGCTTGTGGGCGTTGTAGGCTACCCACATGTAGAACTAGCTATACCTTCGTTCCAGACTCTCACTCCATTCAATCGTGTGTAAATCAAGGGGGCTAGTGTCAGGGGTGTTTGATGTGAGGAAAAGCGTCCCTGACTGGTGATAACCATGACAGTTTCTTGGATCTAAATCTAAAACTGGAAAGATGTCCACACAACACATTTTAGGACAGACACAGGTCAAAACTCTTTTTAACACTACTTGATTTTCCAACTAAAACATTTAAAAGATAATGTACCTTACAGCCAGTTCTTGAGACTAAAAAGAAACTGCAGCAAGGAGGACTACTTCGCACATGCAACTATTTTTAATAGGATCTGCAACATGTCATTGGTTACTGTTAGTGATTGGGATTAGTTTTGCGCTCTCAAAGCAAACCATTCCATGCAGTCATTTCAGTTTTGTTTTATGGTGGACTAAAGGAATAGTGGTTGGTTGCAATCATTAGTTGGGGGGGGGGCGGTGAGCTCAAGCTCATGGTTGGTGGGAATCATACAGGAGTAAGAGGAGATTGGGTATTGTTAGGTTCCATAGGTATGACTTTCAGCGGAAGGAGGAGAGATTGTGATCTTGTAAATGAGTTGTGGGAAATATGCTGAAATAGAGAATAGTCTAATGTGCACGTGTCAAAGTAGGTTGTGCTCAGATAGAGGAGGCATGCAGAGGATGGAAGGGAATAATAGAGACATTTGAAAGAAAGATGAAAAAAGGAGAGGCGACAAACAGAAGTTCTAATTAAAGGACAGTATTTAATGCCGGATTAAGGAATGTAATGAATATTTTTGAGACAGCATGCAGTTTGAGGTTGCAAGAATGTAGAAAGAAACAACATTATTTACTTGTGAAGATTGTGCTATATTGGAAATTTTTAATAGGTAATAGAAGCAGGTAAACCATCTCTCCGTTGCTAGACTACTGCTAGACCCCCAATCCAGCCAGGTCAGTTGATCAGCTCAAGGGTTGAAAGTGAAAAATAATGGCTGGGTGCATAGGTCGACAAAATACATGGGAAATAATTTACACATTGAAAAAGAGATTCTGGTGTACATTCTCAAGTTTGACTCAGAGTATTAATTATACAGCAGAGTTGGATACATTTAAATGCCTCTGGTTTGCATTGACACCAGATGGAAGATAAGGACAGCTTCACAGACAATGGAACTGTATTACCTGCATTTCAGTGGCTGGAGGGCAGGGGATGCAAACACCCTTGTGAGTGAGAGGATGTTGAAAAGGCTCCCTTTACAAATTCAGTGAACAATTTTGTTAGCAAATGTCTGCCGATTAGACTTCCCGTAGCTCTGCCCTTTGGACTGTCCCTCTTACATGTGTTCTTACTGTTCAGGATATTTATACTTGGAGAGAACATTTTTTTCAGTTGGCCCACCTCTTTGCTTGTTAACTGTCCTGTTTACTTGTGCAGCGAAACTTCTGTCGCATCATTTGCTTGTAGTGCTTTGATAATAATGATAATAAATGTTTATTGTTTAGTTCGTTAAAACCTTAACAATTTATCACACGAATAAAAGTCATCAGTAAAATTTCTTCAATTTAAAAACTTGAAAGCTTTACATTCTCAGTTATTGTATCTCCCATGCTTCCCCACACCCTTCCCACAACACTGCTTCGGTTGCTTCATATCCCTTAATCTCTCTGTGCCTCCCCCTCACAGCTCCTACATCACTGCTCGCAGGCCCCCACCACCCCATCGAGGCCACTGCTGTTTTGCTAGTTTTTCGGTTACTTTACAACCACTTTTATTTATATAGCGCACCTAGCCATGGGCTTGGGGAAATGAAACAATCAGCCCATTATTACAGGATGTTGAGCCTGACAACAGCAGACTCGAACTGGGATCTCCAGCTCACCAGTCGGCTGCTCTCACCGCTGTGCCATATCCTATGCATTGATCCTATACTCCTATCCTAAATTTATGCTATGCACTGCATTTGTCATGTACTTCTCATCATGAAAATCGTATCAAAATAGTTTAAAGAAAAAAGTAGGGAGTTCATTGTGCTCCTAAAATCCTGCTTCCACCTGCCAACTCTGAAAATGAGGTTACACTTTGCAGACATGTGCAAATATACTACCCTTAATAAAATGATTTCTGGGCATACTAGAGTTCTGAAACTTTGCAAGCATATTGAGGCTAAAAGACAATTCAGATCAATAAGAAACAACATCCATAATTGTGTTATAAAATATTTTGGCACACACAGTGATATATGAAAACAACACTGAAGTATATCAATTGTGATTATGTTTTCACTTTATTTGTATACTTAATGTGAGTATTTTTGTTTTTATACACAGGATCCCCACTTGATGGTCTTTTCTGTCTTGAGGAAGACATCTATCTATCAGTCCATGTTGAGAGGTCAAAACATGTTGGTTCGACACAGAGAAGCACATTTTAGGATTGAGACTCTCGTGAGCCTAATGCAGAGGTCTTCATACGTTTTTATTCCGAGCCCCCCTAAGTAAAATGTTTTGAAGGCGAGCCCCCTTCAAAATTGGTGGCAAGAATTGATGGAGCAGGAGAGGCAAAGCTTGAGCATAGGAGGTGGGACTTATGAAATCATGTGAGAGGAAGCTTTCTGTAGCTCGTAATCCACTCAGAATGTAAGAATTGTAAAAGAGCAAATATAACGAACAGAAATTGACCAAAAACACTGCTCCCCATAATTGGGGTGTTATGGTCCCCTCACTCTCCAAGGTAACTGCTGCACTAATGATAGCTGCAACCCTGAGTAGCAGGCTGTCTTTTCTGCCTCTTTTACCCCTTCCCCACCATGACTGGCTATTACTCCAGTCTTGAAACAGGCCCCTGTCTCTTTCAGGGAAAAAAATGCCTCCTAAGTCTTGCCCCCTCTTTGCAGCAGAGGTGCCCTCGGCCCTAATGCTAGCATGAAAAATTAGACTCTAAGCCCGTTTTGTAAAGTAAGACATTCATATTTGTGATGCATTTGGCCTCTCGCAACTCTTGGCCCCATGCCACTGCACCTGCTTCACAAATGATAGCTACTTCTTTGCACAGCGGGCAGTCTACTCTGCCCTTTATTAAAAACAAGGACCTCCATCTTCCTTCATCCTCCACTTTGCCATCTCTCTGAGACCCAGCTAAGGTGTCTCCTCAACTTTAGTTTTATTCTGCCTTGTGTCATTGGTCCAAGGTCCAAAGCAACACGGGGGCAGCAAGCTTGCACTAGGCCCAAATGCAAGCAAGGAAAACTAGTAAAACAGCCATTATTGTGGTTTGGTTGGCCACTCACACCCCTGGGCCCTGTTGCCACTGCAGCTGCAAAGCCAATGATAACTACAGCCCTGCGAAGCAGGCTGGCTACTCTGCTCATTCCACTGGGCCATCACTCCTAGGCATGAGGCTCAAATCAATCTATCTGCTCCTTTGTGGAAAACAATTAATAATGATAATAATTGGAAAAATTCCCACATTTTGCACACTGTTGCTTGATCTTTGTTCCATTACAGCAAATGTGACCAGGACCTTAATGCAAGCAAGGGATATGGGTGCCCACCCATGTTTTGATAATAAGGCAGCCTATAATTTGGGTGCAGTGCCCCCTGGCACTCATGGCCCCAGGGCCACTGCACCTGCTGCACTAGTGGCAGGGACGACCCTTAAACAAAACAAGCATTGGCATAGCCAATAGGTCTCGCCTTTGGGACCTTATAAGTGTTTAGTTATCCAGCACAATATCCTTGGTGCAACAACATCAAGTGTTGCATGGCTAAACACTTATAAGGTCCCAAAGGCGAGACCTATTGGCTATGCCAATGCTTGTTTTGAGTGAGTGGCTCGTGCAGGTATGCCACTGTGAGGAAGAGATGCTGCGAGTGCTTTTACAGGAGCCCCTGTGACATTGCGCCTCTTCAAAATGTATCTTGGGTCTGGTGTAATACTTCTAGCCCCTATTCCCATCTTCTCGCACCCAATGCATCCTTAAATGTCCCATGTACAGCCGGGGTTGACACTCCTATTACCCCTGCCCTCCAGTGACACTTTACCTGTCACGGGTGGTGGTGGTGGTGGACGTGGTGGTGGTGGATGGGGTGGTGGTGGACGTGGTGGTGGTGGACGTGGTGGAGGACGTGGTGGACGTGGTGGTGGTGGAGGACGTGGTGGTGGTGGACATGGTGGTGGTGGACGTGGACGTGGTGGTGGACGTGGTGGTGGTGGACGTGGTGGTGGACGTGGTGGTGGTGGTGGATGTGGTGGACGTGGTGGTGGACGTGGTGGTGGTGGACGTGGTGGTGGTGGATGTGGTGGTGGTGGACGTGGCGGTGGTGGTGAACGTGGTGGTGGTGGACGTGGTGGTGGTGGACGTGGTGGTGGTGGACGTGGTGGTGGACGTGGTGGTGGTGGTGGATGTGGTGGTGGTGGACGTGGACGTGGTGGTGGACGAGGTGGTGGTGGTGGACGTGGTGGTGGATGTGGTGGTGGTGGATGTGGTGGTGGTGGACGTGGTGGTGGTGGACGTGGTGGTGGTGGTGGACATGGTGGTGGTGGACGTGGTGGTGGTGGTGGTGGTGGTGGACGTGGTGGTGGTGGACGTGGTGGTGCCCCACTTGAACAACTCTACCCCCTTGGTACCCCCTTGGTGGACCCCTCTGTGTACGGCTATGGTGTTCAGAAGAGATCCATGGATGATGAAGGTAACTTCATCATGCTTGTGCGCCTCGTCTCCACTAAAATTGAGTTTTTAAAACATGGAGGTTATAACTGAACTTCAGAAAAGTTTAACCAAACTTAACGTAGTAACTAGATTGCATCTGTACCTAAGTCAATCCAGTTGTGAAGATAATGAAAAATTCACTGTCTACTTTTCAGTTAATTCACCATTGAGATTTGTTGCTTTCTAGGACACTGCTGAGCCTTCCTTGTTCCTCCAAGGGTGGAGTGTCTCGCTCATGTACCTCGGATATGGGTCTGGCTGAAAATAACTTTGTTTTACGGAGGGGGCAGTCTCTCCTCTCCTCTTAGCTGTCCATAAGCAAAGCCTTGCTGCACATAGGTGAATTATAAGGGGCAATGTGTGAGTACTAAAGCAGTGAAACAAAATATTTAAATACTATTTGAGTAATGCAGAGGTCAGAAATCCGTGCTCTAGTACTTGGATTGGAGGTGTGTCCACAGCACGGTGTGTTATCAAGACATTGTAGATGTCTCCAAGGAAAACAATCCATCAAACCTGTTTCTACAAGCAATTTTAGTCTCCTTGTCTCCAAGCGATTTGTCTTTTTAATTTATAAGTGCGGCCACTTGCATGTTTTGGAGCACCCGTCCTCAAGTAGTTCGGCAGGATCAGTGGCATTGGTCCGCAGTGCTGTGTAATCAAGTTATTGAAAAACTGCTGAACCGCCGCAGTGAAGGCAAGCCTGCTGACATGAGTCAGATCATGACTTCATGAGTAGTGTTAGTCACTATACCAGCGCTTTCAGGCATAGGCTGTCTGGAGGGATTTACGTGCTGGATAAAGGTTTGCAGAGGCTGACTAATTTTAAACATTGTGACACTGTTTTTGCATCGAGAAAGATAAAAGCGCAGCGATGCGAAAAGGAAATGGCACTTATGTGCAAATGAAATATCATGCTGCCCGTGCCAATTGTGGGAATAAACATTGAATAAAAACGGACATCATTGGGCAATTAAATACAGTTACAAGAGGAGCAAAAAAAAAGCGCTGAAACACAATCGCGGCCCCGCGGCCGCGAAAGTTAATTGTTGTGAGAGAGAGGGGGAGCAGGAGGTGAGCCCGCGAGTGGTGCGCGCGCGTGCGCTTGGGAGAGTCTTCACTTTTCAAGCACTGCACAAGTGCTTGTGGCGCGCCCCTGCTTGCTCCCGCAAGGTGGATGCCACCACAAGCACGAGTGCAGTGCTTGAAAATGAGCAGAGCGACGTCTAAAGGCCCTCCTATGCAGCGCATGCGCGCTGCGTAGGCGAGACCTAAAAATGAGCCCCAATATTTCCCCTTCTTCCTCAGGGCATCCATCTGAGGAAGCTGAATCTATCCATTTGTAAACGTTAAATTAGCCCCTTGTAACGCCCCCTTCGCTGGGCTTTCTCTTTAGCATTGCGCGTGATGCAGCGCGTACAATAAAAACTATTCTCCTCCTAGGTCACTTATAGGTCATCCAGGGGCAAACTATATTTTCTCACATCCACATGACGATGGGGCCCATAAACATCGCCTAACACACACGCACACACCTGGATTTCCTTTACAACTTTATGAAATTATGTACTCCTAGGAGAAGCATGAGAACTAAATGGAAAACACCTTTTATGTACCGCTGGAAGGAGCCGGGATATCTTATTACCTTAACTTATCGCTTTCTTTTAGCTATTTCCTAAGATATTCCTGCTCATTGTTTTGTCGATGAATCATTCATGTAAGAAATTAGTTCATAGTGATTAAGACCAGCTAAATCACAATAACCAATTACTGATGTCACAATCATTTAGGAAAATAACCACTGAGACATTTGGTTTAAAGAATCTTAAATTTTATATAATTTTAAAAGCATGAGAAAGAATTTTAAACCTTTATTCAATTATTCATTCATTATTAATTCAAATATTTATTAAGCATAATCAATTTATTGCAGAAAGGACATTTTTGTCATGAAGCAAAACCCTAATTACCTGCCTACCTTCCTAATTTAGCTTAATGATTTCTAACCTAAGTTTAAGAATTAGAAATAACCTGATTCTCATACTCAACTGGAAAATTAAGACAGCAACAGCAACTTCAGCTCGTCAGCATCAGCTACCTGCAACCCGTCTCATCTAACAGTCTTTCAGCATCTCCCGCTCAGTAATGGATCGATCAGGACCACCCAGCACTGGAAGCCACCAACACCAACACGACTCTCCAACTCCGCTCCTGACTGTGACTGCGACTGACCCCTCCCACTAAGAGTAGGCCCTCTTATACCCTAATTCTAACTTTGCTAACTAATTGTTGCAACATTAATAACAAGCTTTTCTTTCATTGGTCCATGCATGTCATCTTATTCAATCTTTTAATCAAGTTCTCTTGGATCCAATGGTCCTTGGATCATTTCCTTTCTCACAGTTCAAGACATGTTTCCATCCGCTTCGATCAGTACATTTGTAACTTCTTTCGATACATTCGAGAACTCTGCAGTCATTGTCCTTTCTCTTAAACTGGTTTCCCACGGGTCTCTGCTGATCACCACGGCACACTATCAGTTCAATTAGGTCACATCAGCCTTGACCATTTCTCGCATCCTAGCCTCTCAGCAACATCACGAGGTTAGTTTTTCTCCGACTTCTCTCCCGTGTCACATGTCTCCCTTGCGCTTGCGCACATCACCCACTGGCAGCCATTTTATATCGCCACTCGGTTATACTTTAGAAGCACTAATTTGAAATAAACAAAACATAATTAAAATAGAGAAAAATAGCCTTTTCGTTTCCCTCCCGTCATCTACGTACCCCAATTAGTTATTACCTAGCAGAAAGCAACATTTAAGCTGTTTCTTACTTACCATCACTATTGTTTTTGCAATGACACGTTTATTTCTATGAAGCACAAAACATGCATTTATTTTAAATTAGTACGCATTTACTTTTACGCTATAATTAGACACACGGACATCCATTAATAGATTATTTAGCACATACATTTGCGTATTACCCTTCCCACACGTACAGTGTTGATTAATACATTTAAACGAACATTTTATTAATTATTTATAAAATTTGTTAGGGGTTAAAAATTTTTTTATTTTCTCTGCTCCATCAACTCCCCCTTTGGTGATTTTTGAATCACCACATAAAACCCAAGTTATACTTCTTTTTCAGGCAGTATATGTCTTTTATCCTTTGCTTTTTGTTAGTTACACATCTGTTTCCCTTTCATCTTGTCTTCTTGTCTCCTTATACATGCTTTCTTTCATTTTCTCTAACTCAATCTCACCCATTTCTCTCTCTCTCTCTCTCTCTTTCATTATTCTATTATTTCTTTTTATCTTATTTTGTCTCACTTTTCTTTTTATACACGTTATTACTATTTTCAACACCATGGCTAACAGTATTACTACAGTTGCTATTATTATAACTTTCCCTATCATTAGCCTGCTCATTCTGGTCAACCAATTTGCTACTGAAGAAAACCCTCTACCAAGTTTTCCCAAAACACTTTCAACCTCCAGTGGAACTAGTTCTTTGTGCAAATTTGTAATATTTGTAATATACTTCTGTATATTTTCACTTTTATCAGGAATGTAAGTGCAACAATGTTGGACTTTCAACATTCCACAGACTCCACCCTCTTTTGCCAAAAGAATATCAAGGGCAAGCCGATTTTGCATCACCATAGCTCTCATGGTAACCATTTCGGTATTTACCATTAAGAACCCTCCCGCAGTATCTGTAGACAAACGATCTACTACTGTGGATAACTTCCTAATTTTAAATGCATTCAAAGATATTCCCACTGCTGGTATTAATGCTCCAAACATATCACCTACAATTTCTGAAAAACTTTCCCTCTTTCTACGTGTAAAGCTATTAATCATCTTGTATGTTCCTTTTTCCTCTCTGTCCATATGAAAGATTTTTGGAAAGACCAGGCCTACATAGCAAGTTCCATACCAATGGTCCGGTAACCTGTAATAAGCTCTATTCCCACAAATATAATAGATACCTGGAAATATTGGATCTTTTCCACCTTTGAATCCCCAACCTCCCAGAATTTGATAATTGTCATGGCAGATACTGGAACCTACAAAGTAATTGTCATAGACTGTCTTATTTCTCCTAATACACAACTTTCCTGTTTGCGGCCAATCTAATGTCATTGCTGCATTTATCTTTTTCCCTTCATGATTTCCTTCCTCAAACGTCCATAGATGTGTTCCTTCCTCTTTTATTGCTTCTTTTTGAAATTTCATTCTTCTTTCTTCAACCATTTCTAAAAATACCTTTTCTTCTTTCTTTAACTCACAGGTAAGGTTGTTACTAACTATTTCTTCTAAGGTTAATTTTCTATGTTCTAGAAAGAATTCTCCTAAAACCTTTGCTGGTTTTACTTTGTTAAGTTCTGGTACTACTGGAATGTTTGCAAAAATCTTATCTATATCAGTATAATAAGATTCTAATCTACCTGTTTTATAAAATAAACTTGCTATTACACTACATGTTATTCCATATGTTAGAGGTAGGTGATGATAAGTCACACCTTCTGACACTGATGCAGGCAACTGCATACAAACATAACAATCTCTCACATCCATTGTCTCTACATATTCGTACAACAATTTTGTAAAAACATTTTTTGAAAAGTCTGTTACTGACTTGTCCTTATGTAATTCTGCACTACTTCTTAAAATAACTGGTTCTTTAATATTAGTTTCTTTTTCTGGTTTAGTATCATTCTTTGCTTCTATCACAGCTAAACTAATAGGAATTGTGATTGATAAAAACTATCCATATGGTCATTAATAACCCTGTACAAAAACAGCACATTTTGCACCATCTTTTTACAAACTCACATTTATCTCTTCTATCCCTAGTATTTTCCATTTTGCTTTTTCTATTTGTTAAGTTTCAGAAAATTGTGTCACTACACCTCAGAAATGACTTAGATGCCACTCTGCTTTCAAAAAGTCTTTGCTTGGTACTTTCTTTTAATTCTCTCCAGAATTCTTTCGTTGTCACATCCGGTGATTTGTCACATCCAGTAAAATTGTCATGTCCGGCAGAAGCACTATAAGTCTTCACTTCAGGTTTGTTGCATCTCACCTTTTCCCATTCGACTTCTTAGTCTCTGGTTCTCGTGAGTGTTTTCTTCTTCTTTGTAATCTGTCAGTGCGATATACAGCCACTCAGGTGACTTATATTTTGCATTCACTTTCTTTGTTCTTTTGGACTTTTGTAATCTTTTTCCACTTGGTTTTTCTTGTCCCTTTTGACTTGTTATTTCATTCACTTGTTCAGCACTTTCGTCTCCTGCTCTTATTATTCTATATCTCAATTTTCTTATATAGCTGTTGGGCCAATTATCTCCTTTTCTTGGCCTTTTGGCTTCACCTTCTTTTTCTTCTCTTTCTGATTTCCAATTTCTTTTTCTTGATTCAGTTTTTGCCTTCTCCTCTTCTCCACTCTCTTCAGTTTCTGTTTCAACTGTTTCACTATTGTCTCTTATTTTGAAACTTATGATCTCGTCATCTCCTACTGGTGGATCTGTCTTCTCCTTCTTGTGTTCCCTTATTAATGTCCCTCCTCTGTGTTCTTCCGATTTGGTGTTTTCCTCCCTTTCTGCTTCTAAATTTCCCTGTTCTTCTGTTTCTCTATCTGTCCCTATTGCTCCTCGGGGTTCTTCTCGATTCTCTAACTTTTTGTGTACTTCTTTCCCTACTTCATCTATTAATATTATTTCTGAAGGATTTCCACCATAACTTGTACTTGGTTGTTCATCTAGATCATTTTCTTGCTCATTTTCTTCTCTAATTGGTTTATACCCCCAAGTTCTCCTTCGGAATTCTTCACAGTTTGCAACTGAATCATCAGATCCTGAACTTGTGTCAGATATTTCCAGATGTCGACTTACAGGTCGATCTTCAGGTTCTGGAACTTCTGAATTTCTTTCTTCTTCTTCTTCTTCCTCTTCTTCTCTAGAGGTGTTTGCAGTTGGGGTTTCCAGATGTCGACTTTCAGGTCGATCTTCAAGTTCTGGCACCCTTTGTCTTATCCTTGTTGTCCCAGCTGTTAAACTTTTATCCCACACTTCCAGACGTCGACTCACATGTCGATCAGTAGGTTCTTGAACTCTGATTGTGTGGCTGGCATGGACCCAGTTCTTCACTCCTGCACATTTGACTGCAGTCGTTGTCACTAGGATTACCTGTCGTGGTTCGTCCCAGCGAGGAACTAAACAGTTTCTTCTCCTGTGGATTTTTATACGGACCCAGTCTCCTGGATTCAAGTCGTGGGCTGGTTTTCTTTCAAGAGTGGTCGCATCCGGTCCAACCTGATGAAACACAGAACGCACCACATCAGCCAGTCCCTTGCAATAATCCAGTACTAGATCATCAGTTATAGTCAATAACTTGTTGACAGGTACGTGTGCTTGTCTCATTGCTCGTCCCATGATCATCTCATGAGGACTAAGTCCAGTTTTCTTTTCAGGGATGCTTCTGATGGTCATCAGAACAAGAGGCAGTGCATCTGGCCATTTGAGTCCTGTAGCTTGACACATTTTTCCTAATCTGTTCTTAATTGTTCCATTAATCTGCTCCACTACCCCAGAAGCCTCTGGTCTGTAAGCACAATGTAGTTTTTGTTTAATACTCAATGCTTCGCAAATCAATTGGATCAACTCATTTTGAAAATGTGTTCCTCTATCTGTCTCAACCGTGACTGGAAAACCATACCTTGGAATGAACTCTCGCAGCATAAGTTTTGCCACTGTTGTTCCATCATTCCTTCTAGTGGGGTATGCCTCCACCCAACGAGAGAACAAACAGACGACCACTAGAACATATTTTAGTCTGTTACTAGGGGGCATCTCGATAAAGTCTAACTGCATTCTAGTGAATGGACCTCCTTCTCGTCCTATTGTTCCTAGACCCACTACCGTCTTTCTTCCTGGGTTAAACTGCTGACAAATAAGACATCTTTGACAAAGACTTTCAGCTATGGCTCTGAATTTTGGGTTATACCAGGTTTGTCTAAAAAGTCTGATCATTGCATCTCTCCCAATATGAGCTTGTCCATGGTACATCCGTGCCATGTCTGCAATCATGCTATCAGGCATAACTGGTCTTTCGTCTCTGTACACCCACACACCATTATTTTCCTGTCTTCTACATCCTGCTTTTATCCAGTAATCTTTCTCCTCATCACTTGCAGTTTCTTGTAACTGTCTTACTTCATCCCATGTCTCGACAGTATTAGTAAAAAGCAAAGGAGAAGAGATATGCTCCCTTTCTCTATTTTTGTTCATGGACACCATGTTTTCTGCACAATATTTGGCTATCTCATCGGCATAATTATTGCCGACGGCTATGTAATCTTCGTTTTTCTTATGCGCCTTGCACTTCACTACAGCGATTTGTTTAGGCAACTGTATCGCCTCAAGCAGCTTTTTAACAAAATCTCCATTTCTGATAGGTGTTCCTGCAGATGTCAAGAAACCTCTTTGTGACCAAATCTGACCAAAGTCGTGTACGATGCCGAAACCATATTGGCTATCGGTCACAATCGTGACTCGTACATTTCTTCCTAATTTACATGCTTGAATCAAAGCAATCAGTTCCGCAACTTGTGCAGACCTTATTCCTTTCAGACAAGACGCTTCCATCACAGTTGCCACTGTGCACACTGCGTAAGCTGCGCTTAAAACTCCTTCTTTTGTTCTCAAACATGAGCCATCTACAAACATGACATAACCAGATTCCTTTAACGGTTCATCTTTTATGTCAGCTCTTGGTTTCGTGCAATATTCCAGCACGTTCAGACAATCATGATCTACTTCGTCTTGTTCAATTATACTCTCCTCATCTGGCAATGATGTTGAAGGATTCACATTCATGCATCTATCTATGGTCACGTTTTCAGCACTCAAGATGACTTTTTCGTACTTAGTCAGCCGACTATGTGTCATGTACTGTGTTTTTGTTCTTGTCAAAAGAATTTCTACTGAATGGGGGACATATACTCTCAGTGGATACCCCATCACTATACCTTCACTTTGTTCCAGACTTACACAAGTAGCAGCAACTGCTTTCAGACATCCGGGCAATGCTTTTGCTATAGGATCTAAAACAGCTGAAAAATAAGCAATTGGTCTTTTCATTGTTCCATGTTTTTGTACCAGTACTGAAAACGCACATCCATCTCTTTCACTGCAGTACAACTCAAAATCCTTCTCATAATCAGGCATGCCTAATGCAGGTGCCTCACACAATTTCTTTTTCAATTCTTTGAAAGATTTCATTTCTTCATTGTTTAACTCAAAAGGGTCTTTTACATCTTTCTTGGTCAATTTTTGTAATGGTTTTGCAATCAAAGAGAACCCACTTATCCATTGTCGGCAATATCCAACCATTCCCAGAAACATTCTTACCTCTCTTTGCGTCATTGGTGCTCTCATTCCTTGAATCATTCTTACTCTTTCTGTCGCTATCTTTCGCACTCCTTTCTCAATTTTATGGCCTAAATACTGGACTTCTTTCTGACAAAACTGCAATTTTGAAGGAGACACTTTATGTCCTCTTTTCTCTAGATGGTTCAGTAAAGCAATTGTATCACTTACACATGCTTCTTTTGTTTTCGATGCCACCAACAGGTCATCGATATACTGCACCATCACTGACTTTTCTGGCATTTTCAAATCTTCCAGAGATTTCTTTAAAATCTGATTAAAGATTGAGGGGCTTTCTGTATACCCCTGAGGAATTCGGCACCATGCCAAAATACGCTCTCCGAACCGGAACGCAAATAATGGCTGGCTATCTGGATGCAAAGGAATAGAGAAAAATGCGTGACACAAATCTATCACAGTGTACCACTCAGCTTCATGTGGAATTTGATATAGAATTACTGCAGGGTTTGGCACTATTGGACAACAGGGCACAACTATTTTGTTGATCTTTCTCAAATCCTGTACTATTCTATATGTTCCATTTGGCTTTTTCAGTCCCATAATAGGTGAATTACATGGACTGCTCATTATTTCTTTTAGAATTCCCTGTTCAATCATTTTATTTATTACAGGAGTTATTCCTTCAATTATTTCTGGAGTTAATTTGTACTGTGGCGTATTCGGGTAAGTTGTTCCTTCTTTTACTGTTACTTTTACGGGATCAACTTCTTTCATTAATCCAATGTCTTCTCCTGTAAAATCCCACACACTTTCTTTCACTGCACTTTTTAGTTCTTCTGGAAGTTTTTCTGCATCAAATGCAGGAAACAAACCATTCATTTCAGGTTCCTGATTCATCAAAGTTACTTTATACAAGACATCTTCATCTGAGGTCTGAAATCCAATTCCATCTGGCGTACAATAAATTGTGCAATTCATCTTGCACAAGAGGTCACGACCTAAAAGATTTACAGGACTACAATCGCACACTACAAATTTATGCATTTTGCTAAAAGAACCAATTTTTACTTCCACCAATTCAGTAAGTGGTGTTTTAATCTGCTGATTGGCTACTCCTACTACTTGGATGTATTCACCTGAGAGAGGAAGGTTTGGAATTTCCACTGATCTAACAGTAGAACGGGTAGCTCCAGTATCGACAAGGAATGTTACATTTGCACCATTCACTTCTCCATCCACAAAGGGACCAGACTGATCTACCTCTAGAGTTGCACCAAGTACGCACTCTTTCCCCTCTCCTGGGCACCGTCAGAATCTTTCATCCGGGTCATCCTCACTCTGACGCAACCAATACTGAGAAATGTTAGCTGCTCGCGGCAACTGTGTTACCTGCTCTCCTCCGTAGAATCCTGTTTCTGTACTGTATCTTTGCTGGTTAACAGTGTTGGGAAGTGGTGGTTGCGGCACCTGACTTTGTTGAACAACTACCTCATTCTGCACCTGTGGAGTTAATGATTGATTTTCCGGATTAGGTTTAGGTGGGAATTTACACTCGTTTCTCCAATGCCCTAATTTTCCGCAATTATGACATGGCCATTTCTTCTTTGCCTCTTCTAGACTCACTTGACCTTTTCCTTTACCTATGTTAGGTCGCATTTTATTCTGTCCTGTTTCATTTCCATTATTATTGTCCAATTGAGCTTCTTGTTTTTCTGCCACCTTCACCTGTGCCCACATTGCCTTCTCTTTCAATTTACGCTGTCTACTCTCAATATCATCACTGCAATACTTAGCATACCTCAGCACATCATCGACTGTGCCATTCTGCCAATTAATCATATGCTGTTTAATCATTTCACTAATCTCTGGTTTCAATCCAAACACAAATCTGTACACAAAATGACTCATATCCTTTTCACTTAATTCCTCATATCCACTATACTGCTTGAAAACCAACAACAACCTTTCATAATAGGCATGTACAGACTCCTTACTTTCTTGTGTAGTTCTATCGATTTTTACCCAATCTGTCTCTTTAGGAGGAATCTTATTCTTCAAAAAGGTAATCACCTTATCATACTTCTTCATCACATCAGGACCTGGAGCTCCTGTCTTAGGATCTCTTGGATATTCTGTAGTAGGCCAGTCAACTGTAATCTTACATTCTGACCACAAATCAGTTGGTACCACTATGTCAAATAATCCATCTAAATCTATCCACAACACTTTTGAGACCTTTACAAACCTCTCTACTTGTCGGTACCACTCAACTGGCTTCTCTCTTAGCTTTGGAAAGTCATTGGTAAATGACAGTATGTCCTGCCTAGTCCAGGGAACATGCACGTAACTACCACCTGGAGTTTCTCTCATGGGGTATTCTTTAGCAACAGATTCTTTTTCAGTTATCATAAAAGCCAATGAACCTTTGTCTGTAGTTTTCTCATTCTTCTTCGTCCATCTAACCTTCCATCTGTCCACATCACCCCATTTTCTCAACAACACAATTAACTCTTTTATCTGTGTCAGCCTTCCTGCCGTGTTCAAATTTTCAATATCCTTTTCACAAAAGTCTACTCTATATGGTTTCTGCAACGTTTTCACTTTCGCAAAGTCTATTCCAATTTCACTGGCTACTTCTTCTAGTTTGTCATGTAAATTCTTTGCTCTCCATGTAATACTTTTGCACAGAAACATTATTTCGTCATCCTGGTAATTTTTTATCTTTTCTGTACCAATCGTTCCTAGAATTAATTCTTCCATGTCAATCTTTAACCTAATTACATCTAATGGTTTTTCTTCTGGTTCTTTTATTTTGAATGCCTTCATCCACTCATTTAACTCATCAGGAGTGGGACCTTTAGTTCTACCCAATTACCACTCTTTTCAGGGGTTTCTGTTGCAGATTCTGTTACCATATGCATTTTCCTACCATTGCACTCATTCACCGTCAAATTTGTAGGTGGACTTGGTCTGTAAGTACTAGCCAAATTACTTGTACTTGCACTTTGTTCCATTCTTTCTTTCTCTCTCTGAAATTGTGAACTCATGGGAATCACCAAAGATCTTTCATCAATTTTCTGATTCTCAAAAACTGGTATCACTGGACCTATTGTTACAGGCACAGTAACTGCTTCCATATTTTTCGTTAACTCTCTAATCTTTTCAGTTAGTTCTTTGGTTGTCCTTGCTAATTCGCTGGCATTGTCACTTTCTATTCCTTCATTTTGTGAAGTTCTCATTTGTTCTTGTGACCTATTTATTTCAATTCTTTTTTCCGGACTTTTATTTCGCATAGTCTCTATTAGCGGCGCATTTGGTGTCACCACTGTAGAACTCTGCTGATACGGAGGTGGATTTCTATTTAGAATATCTTCCAGCAATTCATCATCCGTTTCGTTCTCATGCATATATTTTTCCCTCTCCATATGTTTCTTTTTCTCAGTCCGTTTTTTCTTACTCCCTTCCTCAACTGTAAAAGCTGGAAACAAACCTCCTGTCATGTTAGCACATCTCCATCGTTTTATTCTATCTTCATGATTATTCCCCACATCCTTCCAGGCATAAACTCATGATCCCTTAAACCTCTGAATCTCTCTCGCTCATACATCTCATCCTCCCATTCCGTCAACGCTTCAAACTGTGTCGGTCTAGGTTCTAGATTTGTCATCTTTTCTCGCAAATTTCGCAAAACCGCTACACTAAACGAACCATTCTCAGGGAAAGCTAAAGCACCATCATTCTTCGTATACTTTGCCCAGTTTTCCAACCATATGCACGTATGATATCCATATTTCAGCATCATATGTGAAGCTGCTGATTTCGGCGGAGGAATTACTTGTCCCTCTCTAGTCACGACCTTTTTGTCTTTCTTAAAGAAATTCTTTAATTTTGTCGTCCATGACGTTCTCTCCCTTTCATACTCGTAATGCGGCATGTTTTCTATTTGTCTTTCTCTTTACGCTAACGCTGTTCTGTGTACGGAACTTCAACCAATTACAGCGCGACTCACACTAACGTACCAATCAGAACAATTCCCTTCGTCCGCGAACCAACCAATCCTAGCGCGGCACTTTTCTATGTCACTCCTGACTCTGTGTTCACGTGACTAACGCACTATCCAATCCTAGCGCGGCACTGTTCTACGTCACTCCTGCTCTTTTACCCCTCCTTTACAAAATTTATCGGCAATTTTCTTTTCACTGTTTTCTCCGTTAGTTACAACAATTAAACAATTCCATAGTCTGATTCGCTAAACAAAAGTAACAGCTTTGTCCTTTTACACAAGAATCCTGTATTTCCAGTAGGCAGCGCTTACCTCTACCCTACCACAGAATTATTTACTCTCGCCGATAAAGTAGCACTTCCCTCTACTTTACCCTTCTTTCAAGCAAACAATTTACTCGTTTCTCTGGGGATAAGACACATGTGGAGACTAGGCTCCTGAGAATTAAGGCCAAAGTTTCACAAGAAAACGTGATTTGCTATCTCAGTTATACACTTTTCGTACAGAAAATCCCTAACATAACACAACCTGTGTTATTACCAAAATGAATTCAGACCATGTACCAAATTCCATGTGACTTCTCTTGCCACACGTGTTCCACTTCCTACATCCCAGAAGCGTGAAAACTCACATATAACATAACACGACTCAACATGTAGTGTTAGTCATCAAAAATAATCAATAATCAATAAACAATAATCACTAAACTAATCTATAGAAAACCATAACTCTGCTACCAAGAAATCTGATGCAGCGCGTACAATAAAAACTATTCTCCTCCTAGGTCACTTATAGGTCATCCAGGGGCAAACTATATTTTCTCACATCCACATGACGATGGGGCCCATAAACATCGCCTAACACACACGCACACACCTGGATTTCCTTTACAACTTTATGAAATTATGTACTCCTAGGAGAAGCATGAGAACTAAATGGAAAACACCTTTTATGTACCGCTGGAAGGAGCCGGGATATCTTATTACCTTAACTTATCGCTTTCTTTTAGCTATTTCCTAAGATATTCCTGCTCATTGTTTTGTCGATGAATCATTCATGTAAGAAATTAGTTCATAGTGATTAAGACCAGCTAAATCACAATAACCAATTACTGATGTCACAATCATTTAGGAAAATAACCACTGAGACATTTGGTTTAAAGAATCTTAAATTTTATATAATTTTAAAAGCATGAGAAAGAATTTTAAACCTTTATTCAATTATTCATTCATTATTAATTCAAATATTTATTAAGCATAAACAATTTATTGCAGAAAGGAAATTTTTGTCATGAAGCAAAACCCTAATTACCTGCCTACCTTCCTAATTTAGCCTAATGATTTCTAACCTAAGTTTAAGAATTAGAAATAACCTGATTCTCATACTCAACTGGAAAATTAAGACAGCAACAGCAACTTCAGCTCGTCAGCATCAGCTACCTGCAACCCGTCTCATCTAACAGTCTTTCAGCATCTCCCGCTCAGTAATGGATCGATCAGGACCACCCAGCACTGGAAGCCACCAACACCAACACGACTCTCCAACTCCGCTCCTGACTGTGACTGCGACTGACCCCTCCCACTAAGAGTAGGCCCTCTTATACCCTAATTCTAACTTTGCTAACTAATTGTTGCAACATTAATAACACGCTTTTCTTTCATTGGTCCATGCATGTCATCTTATTCATTCTTTTAATCAAGTTCTCTTGGATCCAATGGTCCTTGGATCATTTCCTTTCTCACAGTTCAAGACATGTTTCCATCCGCTTCGATCAGTACATTTGTAACTTCTTTCGATACATTCGAGAACTCTGCAGTCATTGTCCTTTCTCTTAAACTGGTTTCCCACGGGTCTCTGCTGATCACCACGGCACACTATCAGTTCAATTAGGTCACATCAGCCTTGACCATTTCTCGCATCCTAGCCTCTCAGCAACATCACGAGGTTAGTTTTTCTCCGACTTCTCTCCCGTGTCACATGTCTCCCTTGCGCTTGCGCACATCACCCACTGGCAGCCATTTTATATCGCCACTCGGTTATACTTTAGAAGCACTAATTTGAAATAAACAAAACATAATTAAAATAGAGAAAAATAGCCTTTTCGTTTCCCTCCCGTCATCTACGTACCCCAATTAGTTATTACCTAGCAGAAAGCAACATTTAAGCTGTTTCTTACTTACCATCACTATTGTTTTTGCAATTACATGTTTATTTCTATGAAGCACAAAACATGCATTTATTTTAAATTAGTACGCATTTACTTTTACGTTATAATTAGACACACGGACATCCATTAATAGATTATTTAGCACATACATTTGCGTATTACCCTTCCCACACGTACAGTGTTGATTAATACATTTAAACGAACATTTTATTAATTATTTATAAAATTTGTTAGGGGTTAAATTTTTTTTTTTATTTTCTCTGCTCCATCACGCGCATGTCTTGCTCTTTCCCTCTTTCTCTTGGGACATTACTTGGAGGCCGCAGGGGTCTAGATGATCAGGGCTCTGGGTCTGAATACGACCCTGCTGGTCTCCTTGCCACTGTTCACCTCAATTCACCTGAAAGAACATCTGAACCAAGGTCAAAGTGGTTGAAATCTATGGGGACCGACTTGCCCGTGCTTTTTTAAATTGTACAGAAATAGTTCCCTTACTTTTTGTTAAAAAACAGCCTTTCTTCAATGGTTAATGCAGACCTTGAGGTGCTCTGGATGAAAGTGAAGGGAGGGAGAGGGCTTGGGTGCTTCCTATGCGGTGAAGCCGAAATGGGATAGATAGCTAAAGAAGAAACAGGCCTTCTCACCAAGGTGCATGATACCAGAAAGAAATGTAAATGTGTGCATTTGGTTAGTCACAAAATGCTAAGGCTGCCTAGGACCCAGTATAGACTTTAATCCTCGGAGTCACTTGGATTTTTATGGTTACAAAGATTTATTCTTTTGGAGAGGTAATGCGAGGGTGTTATCAGATGAGCTTTGAAAAGCATACTTTTAATGAATACTTGTAAAAATGTTTGCACTAGGTACAGTCTACATATTATTGAATGATGTGCTTTGGAAGCACATTTTTGCAGCAGCCTGTCTTATACTGTGTTTAATGTAATTTTAAAAAATCACTTGTATATTCACTGTGCCTTTTGTTATAGGGTGGACCTCACAGCACCATAAATACACAAGTTACTCTTCCCCACTGTGCAAATCAGGATTCAGTACTGTGACTCAGAGAACACACAGATTTATCTGCAGTGATGACATTAACCATTCAAGGTTTCATAACGTAAAAGACTGCGTTTCCCACGGATTAGTTTCACTCACATTCAAGGTTTGTGAGTTTTTTATGTGCAGTTACCTGAAGGTTTGGGAGAGGATGTGGTCTGACGGCTAGATTGCCGCTTGGGAGCTGGGAAACCAAGATTCGAGCCTCGGGGTCGCGTCCACATCCTGTGATTCTGGGCAAATCACTTAATCTCCCCGTGCCTACCAAAAGAAAATGAATGTATCCTAGTGTAACGTAACCGGTGCTCATGTAAAGTGCTCCAATACCTTCGGGTCGAGTTCGCGATATATAAATATGCATAAAAAAAAAAAAAAGTAAAAAAAGGTAGAAAAACAAAAAGACAGTATTTGCTACCTCTTTAACCCTTCCACTACCGCACAGTTCCCACACTTACTTAAGCACTGCAAACTTTGCATGTAAATGAAGACAGCCTGGAAACGCGCCAGATAAACAAGCTTCCCGCTTCCAGCCCTTTTCCTTTACACCTACTTGGAGACACATTTGCGACCCCCTAGGAGTGCAGCCACAGGCCCCTAGGGGAGCGCACCCCACAGTTGGAAGCCCTCTGGCCTACCGTACTGCCATTAAGCTTTGGCTCCAGAATGGATTCTGCGTTATTCGAGTAAATGCACATTAAATACAGTGACTATCAGAATGATATCAGGAACTATGTTATTCAGATTGTTCCTTCTGTTCATTCAAATCTTAACCATGGACTCTTATGATTGTTCTTTTAACACTATCTCTGTGAATTGTTTAAAGTATTTTACTTTGCATTTCATTCACTTGATCACAAACACTATTGCAATGAGTAGTGAAGTACCTGGGTATGGCATTGAAATGAGTTAAAGCTATTGAATATTGTTCAGATAGGATAAGGAAGGAATAAAGAATGAATGGCTGACTGAAGGTTTCACTTTTTGTTCACGTAGGATACCCATTCCAGCATCGGGTCAGCTTCTGCGATGCCCTCTTCTGCCAGCCCTCACTCCTGGGCATTTCCCTCCTGGGCACTGAAGCTGGGCTTCTTTGGATTGTCTTCCTCTTTCAGGGTTGCAGATGCAGAGGTCCCCTTGCCTTTGAGAGCCTAGCTGTTAAGACACAAGCCCCGGATCTCGAGAATTCCCTGGGGATTTGTGACTTCATTGTTCAATGAAAATATCATTAAAACTTGTGGACATTTTTAGTCCTCTTCTTCTTCTACTTAGTTTACAGACAGGGAATGTTGATTCCATTGTCACTGTTCTGGACCCCACTTAAGGCAGTCCACTCGGGTAGTGTATCCCTCCTCTCCAAAGCAGTCTCTGTGTTTGTTCGCGGGTGATTGTTCCGCAGAGCAGAATGATGTGGGGTGTCACCAAGTGGTGTAACCAGAAAAAGAGGACAATCAGTTGTGATGGCATTGCACCTGGCTGCCATCCACCCTTGGGCAACAGCACCTCTGGGAGAGACATAAGGCACGCCCAGACAGACTGGTTCCCTCTGCACTGCAAAGGAGACCACTGTCAGAAAGGATGGAATAAACAAGGGATCATTGCTGAAAGGTCATCTCTCCACTTCTAAAGGCCTCTCTGTCTCCATCCTCCCATACCTAAGTGTCCAGTGCATCTCAAAATAAAGAGGCATGCCAGCGTGTCTGGGAGGCTGTGAGTCAGACGCCATCTTGTGCCCTGCTTTACCAAGAAGAATCCATAATTGAACCCCCTGGCCTCATACATTCACTCATCTGCCCTACAGGTCCATGTTAACAGTCACCCTATACTTTTAACAGACACATACCATGGACGTTGGATGTCAGTGCTGGGACCCAGTTATAGCGCATGGCTTCTAGGATATTTGCTTGTTACTATAAGCTGGGTACAAGGCCTGTCTGGCACCTTTGATTCAAAAGCAATATGCTGCCACCACCGGTTTGTGTCTTGAAGCTGGTGTATGATTATGTGACCCATGTAGTAATGAAGGCACACTTGCTAAACCGCAGAGCCTTTCTCTGGATCTCAGTCACTTGGCTCATGCTGGGCCTCAACGCACTCACATAATTTTCATGCGAGCTGAGCACAAGTCATGATTACTTTGGAGACTTGCAATTGAGTCACTTTGGACAGGGGTGCATGTCTGCAAAGCCATGCAGGGTACACCCCCATCCTAATATGCGTACTCCTGGAAATCTGCAACTGTTGTATGACTTCCTGCAGTACTGCTCGGATTCTTTCTGAATCCCAAAAAACTGGAAATGTCCCTAAAATTTAAAGTAAACCGGAGTTTCCAACTTGTTCAATAAGGGTTTTGTGATGACCTATTGAGATGAGATGGTGGATTATGATTGGAGAGAGATTGAGACATGACATGAAATGTATAACAACAAAAACAACATTGGAACCTGAATTAATAATTATTTGGAGTTAAACAGCATTAACACATGAAACAAACAGTATGATAATATGCTGTAGTGATAACATAAATTCCCCAAATTCAGCCAGACCCCTGAGGCAACTAATTTAGATAACCCTGAGGATACCCCTCCTCCTCCCCGCCCCTCCTCCAAGCGATGCTCTCCACTCTCCCAGTTGTTTGTAGATCTATGATAACTAATGTCATATCCTGTCATCCAGTGGCATGGCGGCCTTCCACTTTTGATGAGACGATGTCACTGTCTTAATTTGAGCGGAGTGGTGTTCTAGGGCAGGGTGCATGGTTGAAGATTTTTTGTGTTCAAAAAAATGAATCTATGTCATATCATAAGAGTGGGTGAGAACGCCTGTGAACGCTGTCCCTGCTGGGCGGGTCGCGAGAACAAGGTAATTGGCGCCAAAGCCCAGGGGACAGAGGATTGTTGTTTGTCAACATGGCAGTACCAGCTGCCTGCACCTCCAGGATGCTCTGAGGACAGCCCGGGTGTGCTAGGTAGTGTGCACCGCTCACGCCTTCTACCACAGACTTCATATCATTGTTTCTATTTCGTAACCAGCCCTTTGGAGAGAAGGATGCATGAGTCATGCCAGTTGCTCATCGTTTTTCCACTGCTGCCTCACATCTCCTGTGCTGTAGTCGACCCTGGATTGGCCATCCCTGACTTTGCACCTTTGCCTTTTTAGTTCTGGTGAAAAGTGTGGAGGAAAAAGCACTGTACAATTGTCATCAATGTAATAGGTATGGGCTGACAGGAAGGGCACTAGGTCACGTGACAGGAAGTCTCAAAGTGTAACATTTTACATTTAAGGAAGTCCAGGGTTATAGCACTCTTTCCTATCTGCCTACACTCAGTGCACAATGCAAATGGTTTAGTTACTGGCATTTCGAACCCCTTCCTCCCAACTAACAGGATGCTCCGACTGTGGGACAGTTTAACTGACCATTGTCTGTATAGTACAAAAAAGAATGGAAACGGTGGAGCCACAGGGGCCGTACTTCAATTCTATTTTCCCGCTACTTGTTTCTGTAAAATATTTTTCCACTGCTTGCTTTTTCTTTTGCATTTTGAAAGTCCCTCTGTCGCAGACCGCGATGCCATTCATGCTAGTCATAATTCCCAGAAGCTGCCTAATCTCTATGTTGCGCCTTGGACTTCAAGCACTCGCATCTGACTACTTCTTTTGCAATTCAGCTTCCTTGTGGTCCCCAGTATCCGAAGTGCCCTCCACAGCAGATCTGAGTGAAATTAGATCATCAGTTTTTTTCGTTGGGGCAACCCTGGTGCTTCTGAAGCTTGTGAAGGGCAAATCGATGTGTAAACTATTTATGCAGTACTAAAACAGTAATAAAATCGAATTGCAAAACAGTAAAACTCCCAAAACAAATTAGATAAATAAAGCAAAATGTAATAAACCAAATGACACAAAATTGACAACAATTTAATAAGGGGAACTTGAGATCTAATTTTTTTAAGTTATAAGTAGAGATACCACCAAGAAGCATAATGTGCCAATCAGAGTCCAGTGGTTGTGGTAGAACAGGACTTAGGTGCATTTTGATGGTTACCACGATGGAGCACCCACCGGATACCCTAACCGAGTTCGTGCTTGTCAAAGATTTTACCTTCTAATTTAAGCTCTTTCAGTCCCAGTCCACCACAGGAGTACATTTCTAAAGCTCCCCAAGATTTCAGGGGAGTCACTTAGAGACTTGCACTGTGGCAGGCTGAGGCCAACAGGAGGGTCTGGACCAGGTCCAGTTACCTCTAGACAGTGGAAGGAAAATGCCTTTTGTAGCTTGTTGCATCTCTATAGCTTTAACAGAAGGTCAGCCTTATGACCCTTGGTGTCCACTTCTTTGTCCTGGGTACAAGAGAGAGAACAGGTCCCGTCCTTGGGGCTCTTCTCAGGTTGCAGACAGCAGGTTTAGTCCTCTTCTGATCTTCCTCAGGTCCAGGAGTGTTCTGAAGTAGGTGCCTGGAGATACCACATTTATGCCTGGCATGAGCTAGTGTGTTGGAATTACCCCTGGAGATGTTTTAACCAATGGGTAAAGGCAACGGGGCTAATCCTACACATTTTGGGCATGTTCAAGATGGGCGAAGGCTTTGGCCACACTAAACTTGGGCTCTGAGAGCTGGGGTTGTGTGTGGGGAGTGTACTATGATAATCCTGGTGTCCTCCCACATCTACCACTAAAAGCCATATTTAGGCAATCCCTGTACCCCCAACAAACTCAGAGACGGAAGTCTGATAGGACGAAGCTGAGCTTTCAGTAACCAGACGGTAGATACCCACACATTGCTTTTTTTCATCTTGTTTCTCTCCTTTGAAGTGCATCCCCAGTGTCATATGAAAAACGCCAAGCAGACTTGTCAAGCAGGTCTTGGCACTCCAGCATGATCTGAAACTGTGATGTCAACAAGAGGCCCAGTGTATTGGAGGCCAATTTGGCAGGAGTGGCAAAAGAAGAGTGCTGGCCTGGGTGCTAGCTACATCTTTTCATAGGGTAGGCTTCTTTGAAGTTAATCAAGTCCTTGGGCCCATCCCGTAAAGAGTACAACAGCACCTCCCCACACCCAAGGGTTTTTATCCCTGTCCGGGGAGCAAGTTCACACCTCTATGCCCATTGAAATGCTATTTACTGACTGGCAGAAGGGAGAGCGCAAAATGCAGATTTAGCTTCCAGAGATTTCAGGTAGGGCAAAAGTGACTTTTTAAAAGTCATGTTTCCAAAATATTTATTACAAATCGGTGGTCACCAGTGAGGTGGGCTTGTAATAATTATTTCAAAAAGACAAAAAATGAATTTGTAGCTGTTTTCTAGATGGAGATAACATATATTAAACTTAATATTGTTACAGAATGCTTTCGTATGGAACAGCTAACTATGATACAGTGAAAATAGCTTTGAGGTGCTAGTCACTGTAAGGACATGGTTAGCATTAACCTCTAAATGTCCTACTTTTAAATACCATGCACCCTGCCTAAATGGGCAGCAGGGCTTACTTAGGGGTGAAGGTGAATTATAAATATTTAGGCCTGTCAAAAGGGGTTATTTTTACAGGTTGAATTTGCAGTTTAAACCTGCACAGCCAGGCTACTGGTGGCAGGCTTGTAGTCATCTTAGCATTGTCACTGTAGTGTATGGCACAATGAGTGCAGCAGCCCACTGGTGACATTCAACTTACAGGCTCTGGGTTCACAGTGGGTACAAAATACCAGAGACTTACCAGTAAGTTATATATGCTAATCAGGAGTATACCAACTTTACCAAGTTGAAAGGAGGATCACAAGCACTTTACCACTGGTTAGCAGGAGTTCTGTGGGCCCGCTGTACCCCTAGAAAATTTGCATGACAGTAGTACGCCCCAAATTTGTGGATCGGAAACCGTGTTAACTTCAACGTCTATGAGGCAATGTGTCCCCAAAAATAAGATTCAAAACAGCATTTAAAATACAGGCAAAAAGAAAGGACTGACGAAAAGGGAGTTCCAGAGCGCAATTTAGGAAAACTATGAAGGTTTATTACAAATTCAATGTGCAGTACAGAAATTAAGAAAATGCAGTGACAGCAACAATTTTATTTCAATACATAGGAAATAATTATCCATAAAGGCTCTCAATATTAGGAATAGTACAAAAATAATGAGCAGTGACAAATAGACTAAGGGCCTGATTTAGATCTTGGCGGGACTACTGCCGTCCATCCATGGCGGCGGTTGCAAGTACTCCATTGAGTTGACGGTATTCCAACAGCCGTATTTAGATGTGTGCTGGCTGAACCGCCGTGGTGGTGGTCTCCCCTGCTGGCTAACAGTACTCCGTCACTGTCAGGCCGGAAGTATTGCGCCAAGCCTATTTAGATGTCACGTTGTGCTGGCGGTGTCGTAGCGGTGGTTTGCTGATGGAGCGAGTCCCTGCTGGAGTGGAGACTGATAAGTACTACTTATTAATGTGTCAATACACATATGTGTCATGTTTCCATCAAAAGCATATGTAGGCAATGTGTTATTGCCCTTTGTGTTATATATTGCATGCCACACACACAATATACACACATTATTCAATGCACACCCACAGGCACCACAAGCACAACACCCACAACCATTACACAACAATTATTTTTTTTTAAGTGCCAATACAGGTGTATTACACCTAAGAAAAATATTGCATGTAAGAGCAATGCAAACAATACACGAGGCTACAGCAATTGTCAACACACGAATCGTAGTAGGACAATTGTACAAGTAGCTTACCTTAGATCCCGGCGACAACAAAGTCGTTTGGCGTCATGGTGAAATTGGAGCAGCAAAGGAGGGACCTGGACGATGGGGTACAAGACATAAATAGAAGAGGAACACAGGAAAAAGGATACGTTTTTACCACATATCGTTCAATTCCGCCAACTCAAAGAAGGAGGTATTCCCGCCACAGTTTCCTCAACTGAAAGGCACATCGTAATTAGCTCGGCAGAATCCTTGGTTGGAATCCTGCTGCCAGCTGCTTTTGCCTATGGCCCAGTCAACGCGAGTGAAGATTCCTGGCAGACGCTGCGGGACTCTAGCGTTCTTTCGCCCATGGACCCGCCAACATCTAAATCAAGCGGGCGGGCGGTGAAACCGCCCAAAAAGTACCAGTGGGACCGATTCCGCCAAGATCTAAATCAGACCGTACCTCTCAAATGGGCAGCAAATCAGTGAAAAATTGGACAGCATCCCTAGAGGCACCAGAAAGAACACAGACATGTATACAGTTTTTTGTATAGAAGTTACAAAACTGTTGCATGGTTTGAACAATATCCGAGCGAATAATTTTTTATGTTTGTAAAACGTCACATAACCCTACCATCTTAACACTAGCCCACTACATGAATATTGATTCACCACTTTTGACCTAATGTCATCTGGAGGTGTTAAGAACAAACTAGTTACATAAACAATAAGAAACCATGGTGAATGAATGCAATACAGTGTGCAAGCAGGAGGAACCTTGAAAATGTAACAAGAAGGCTTCTAAAACAACATATCATCCAAAATAAACTGTTCACGTTTTGCTGTCTTGCTGCATGTAGCGTCAATTGAGAAATATAAACACAGCATCCAATTTAATAAAGATGGCGTCAAGGCCCAACTGAGCCCTACTTAAATCCAAACCAGAAAAACGCACTTTAGTACATCATAATGATTTAGTTTCGATTGCAACAGCCCTATATCAGTTTACATGTTTAAATTCAGATGTAGAGCAACCAATATTAATGTGCAATGCACTCAAATGTAAAAATAAAATGTAAAAACCTCTGCCACTTCTATAGCCAGCAAAAATAGGGTACAGCCCAAAACATTTGGGGTGGCCTTGCCTAAAGGGCACATTTCCAACATGCACAGTCTGCATGGAGGACCTTTACCCATGTTTGTAAGGGTGGAGGGTCCCAAATGAGCCAAACCGCTAGCTCTGTGGAGCCAAAAAGAGGCCAGAGTGCTCTCAGTCTGCACCACATCTGCCAGTTTCAAGTCTCAGATACCCACCTATCAGGGATGTATCCCTTTTTCCACTCTTCTATATCCATGGATTTGGATTGATCAGTTCCCCCTTCTCATTGTCTCTGAAACCTGTATTCTTGTATAAGGTTGGAGTTGAGACCTGCGTGTTTTGATCGAGCATTCCTCTCTCTGTGGACAGACTCTGCACTGCACATGTCCTCTTATCTGAAAATGTGGAGAGCAGAGAGTTCCAGGTTGGATGTAATGCTGTTTGCTTCTAACTCTCACTACTTTGAAGACCTCTGGGGTCCTACAATAGACCTAACCTAATCTGGGTCCCATTCCACCCTTGGGCAGGAACACCCTTATGTGGCTAAGATGTAAGCTGGAAGCTGAGGCCACCCTCAAGACTTCTCGCACTCTCTCAAGGACCCAGACTCACAGGAGCTCCAGATCTTGACTGACTATGGAGCGCTATTTCAACTAACCCTTTTAGGTTCATCTTCTTCCACCGGTCCTAGCTGCTCCTGCAGTACTCTTCTCGGCGTAGCCTCCTCCATCCACAGCAGTGACAGCCACGCCACTGCACCTCTTGCACGGCAGTGTGTGTGTGTGTGTGTGACCCATACACAGATCCTGGCCAGCCTGATCATGGGGAAGATTTTGCCTCTTCTAATATAGATTTTTAACTCTTTTCTGGACAACACTTTTTTGGAGAATGAGGACTCCCCCTGAATATGAGATATTGAGCCCACTTCTCCCATCACTTGCATTGGGGTGTAGAGCACTCCCCTTTACTTATCATTCTCTTATTTTAGATATTTCATAAAGTGTAGATCTAGCACAGGGCGTTACATTTCTGCCAACATAGTGTGTAGTTCCCTTTTACTACATAAGGACAGTCCATCGTTATGTGGTAAATAGAGCGACTGACATCAGTGTGAGACCATATTTCCTATGATTACCAGCTCAGTACTTCTTAGTCTCCGCTGTACTAGTTGAGGCACAAACAATGCTTCCCTGTCTTCTCCATTAGTTATGGAGGATACAGTTGAGAATATAGAGCATATTATAGCCCGCTTACACCACTGAATATGGATCGGTTCATCACACTTTCATAAGGTTCACCCTCGTTCCAAGCAATCATCAATGCTTGTAGGTGGACAGTTTTGTTCCCATGGATGTACTTCACCAACATACCAGGGGCTGCAGGCGTGACATCACACTCCCTTTAACTCCCAGTGACATCACAAGGTTGGGCTCTTGACCAACCTGTAATCCCTCAACAGCCATCTAGGTGCTGTTGTGTAGCAGGGTGAGGGGCAAGGAATGGAAACTTCAGTAAGTTTCAGGGGTCTCAGCACACCCCACGCCCTTTCAGCCTCATGTGGCCATTGAACTCGATAGGGCAGCACCGCTCCCCCTTACCACTGCCGTCTACCAACCGTATAAGCGACCCCGCAATGAAGTGGACACTGTAGAAACAATGCGCTGGGCGTGGGCAGGCTTGTGCAAACGCGCGAAGGTTGATGTGCTTTACGCTCCTATGCCGCTTGCCAATAACCCATTGATACCCCCACTCATGGACAATAGGGCACAGGAGCGTGCGCGGATACATCGGTTGCGGGTGGGCAGGGACCTCTTCCCGGGAAACACCTTCCTAACGCTGCAGCAAATGTGTGACCCTGCAGCTCCCTCGGCATTAGATACATTGCTGTACTATCAACTGCGCGCCTCCTGCAGAAATAAGTTCAACACATTCCCGAGCCCTCCCCCTACACTACACGCACTTGAGAGTGTTCTTACGGTGGAGTCCAGCCGCAAGTTAATCACACGAATATACACTATTACACAGCGAGATTCTCCAATCACTATTCCGGGGGCCCGCGCGGCGTGGGGGGCAGATCTGGGGGCAGATATCACGGATGACCAGTGGAATCTTATCTGCGGTCATTTAGAGCTGCTATCCCCTAACTATCGCCTTAGACTGATCCACTTCAAGTATATTCATTGACTATACCGGACTCCGGTGCAACTGCACCGCATGGGACTGCGGCCCGACGACCGTTGTTGGCGGTGTGGGGCCACTCAGGCAGCATTCATACACTTGGCATGGCAGTGCCGACCTATAGCTAACTTCTGGTCACAAACACTACACCACATCAAAAACATAATTGGTCAGGAGCTGCCCTGCACGCTGCTGGTGGCACTGCTGGGTGTTATCTCTGATGTCCCGCCGCAGCTGAGGAAATTAACGGCTATGCTCTTGCTTATGGCCAAGCGACAGGTGGCTCTGCAATGGAGGGCCGCCTCCCCACTGACAATGAAGGGATGGATCTGGAGTGTTACTCAATGCAAGATCCAGTTGGAGGGTTTTTGGGAGTTAATGCCACCACAGTCTCGCCCCCGAGACATTTGGGACCCCTTTGTTGACTGGTTAAGCACAATAGATACAGATGATCCCTGATATGGATATTGGGGGGTGGTGCCATCTAGGATGAATCGTGATGCTGGGAGGATGCTCTCTCTATCAGACTGTATATTTGTGAATAGACACAGGAGTAAAAACGATTGTATAACAATATGCCTCGAGTGTTGGGTTAAATCACTTTTACTGTACCTTCTATGCCGTTACCCCTACATTACTGACTGTGTGGTCTACAAGCAATGTACTGCTGTCTTGTTCTATTGTTGTATGTAACCTTACAAAATGCAAATAAAAAAAAATAAAAAAAAGTTTCAGGGGTCTCAGAGCTCACTTTACGTTCAGTGTTTGCTGCTGCTGCTTTCATATTCCGTGAAACCAGGAGTGGCTTGGGCAGTGTCAAATGGCAAGCCAGAAATACCTGCTAACCCTGTTAACCTCTAATTGAACGCCACGTTTGTTCCTTTTATCTCTTTGCATGGTGTGTAAACAGCAGCCGAAGGAATACATTTAGGAGTGGTCTTCTGTGGATGTCAAGGAGGTGGTCTTGGATGAGGAGTGTCCAACATTGCTCTTCGAGGTGCATTGTCATACCAAGTTTTCAAGATAGCCACATGCGATGTATTTACACAGAATTAATCTCAAAGTGAATAATTTACTCGGTCACTGGTTACCATAAGGCTGTGAGAGGGCTGTTTCCCAAGTAGACCAACATTACACAACCCTGTCCAAGATCTTCCCGTCGATGGGAAAGAGTTCTTCGTGGTGTCCATTAAAGTCTGTCTCACAAAATGTAAATATGTAGTCCCTGAGAAACAAGTCCATTGAAAACAATCATACAATGCTTCTGCCTAGGCCTTTTCAGACCCTACAGATAAATCTAGGTCCCTACTGGGTTTAAGTGCTTCATCCTGCCAGGGTCCCTGCTCCACTAGGGAATTTGCCTGGCAAAAGATCCAATAACCACCCACAATAATGGGCAAGGAGCATGCAGGGGAGAAAGTGTCCAACAACTTGTGGCCAACGATGCCCATCTCAGATGATCCGCGAGCACCATCTGTAAGTGGTTAAAGGTCCCTCCTTCTCTGCCATCTTCTCTTCCATGTAGTCACCCTGTCTCTCAAGAACTCCTACTACCAGCTTTCAAATGATGTTCTGCATGACATCTTAGGTGCCCCCATATTCAGTCTATTCCCTCTCGCCATCCCTTTCAAGGTGTGGTACCTCCATGCCTTATTCTCCTAGGCATCAGAAGGGCACTTGATGGGCCCGGCAGCCTTCATTGAGTACTTCTGCATCCAAATGTGGGAACTACATAAGAAGTATTTGAGGTCTGTCTTGGGGGGGGCAGTGCTTAATTTGGGCCGGTGGTTTACGGTGCTCGGTATCGGCACTTATGACAGCTGCCACATTGTGGTGCTCTCTGTCATGATCAGAACAACAGTTTATTATTAATATAATATATATTTAAAAAATGACCAATTTCTGCCTCCCAAGCCATTCTTATAGCTTTGGGGGCCTGGAATAGTCTGAATTATTAGACTATTCAAATAGTCTGGATCGTCACTGGCAGCGGTGGCAGGGGCAATGGGTGGAGCCAGCTGCAGTGGCCTCCTGACGAGGGCCCTGGCACTTATATGTTTACAATTTAAGCACTAGGGGGGTGCACTTGTTAGGGTCCTCTCTATGCCATCTCAGTGACTTCCATTTATCTGGGCTAATCTTGACATGACATGTCATACGTTTCATCCACTAAAAATGATTCTCCAGCAAGCTCATGGCCTCTTCACTGCTCATCTATATACCACTAGGTGGTAGCTGCTGGGAGCCCTTGGCAAAGTTGTTTCTGTCAAGGATTGCTCCTTCCAACCTTGGAATGCTGAACACCTCACTGTCACTGGACTTTGAACCATCTCTAGGCTGGTTCCAGTACTCGCATTTATCAGCTGGGGCCTCCTGCCTTCCCTTATACTCTTCGCAGCGGGAGCCACTGTAGACTCTTCGATGGTTGTTAGAGCACTCCATGTCATCAGGGCTCAAGGTTTCTATTCCTGGGCTTACATTAGACATCCTAATTAATTCTGGGAGCTGTAGCATGGTGCACTTCACAGGAATCCTTTGGTCTAATAGCTTTTAGTCAATAAGCTGTAAAATGAAAGCCTATGGCTAAAAACTGGATCCCCGCCAACATGATGAACTCTGCCAACCTAGCCGCCGATGTGCTTTTTTTTCGTAGCCTTGAAGTGTGGTTCCTGCGATGCTGAATGCCTGCTGTCTTTCTCTATAGTGGGAGTTTCATGAGTAAATGCCACTCTGTCCAACACTAGGCTCCTAAATCTGGACTGCACCCTGCTACGTGCACTTGAAACTTGCCCTCTGCAAGGTAAACACAACGCTTTTTATGACCTCAATGACAACAAGAGCATTGTTAATGCTTGATTGTTAACACTTCCTGTACATGCATTACTGCCTTGTTCTTTTAGAGTAAGGTCTCGCAAACCATATGTGCTAAGACAAGAGTGTCCAAGACGGTCGATCCATTCTGCATTCTAAGTGTTAGTCATTGTAGTTAAAGTTATCTTGAAAGCCTGGCATAGACCCGGCTCTCCTGGACCTCTGTGGGACAACCCCGTGGTAAGAGATCTTGTCAGCCTGTGGTGGCATTTCCTGGGCCCTTGGAGTTAATTTTCCAGGGCACACAGTGCAGTTCCACATCAGCACCACTCTGATCCCTTTTAACCACCATTCATATTAAGAATGAGACCACAAAGCTTTATTTTTTCATAAAAACCAGAAAGACCACATTTGTATTAGCCAGCGAAAATAATTCACATTATACCAAGAGAATAGAACATTTACTTTAGCTGGATCTTTGGTTGGGATGGGGTTCCTTTCAGCCAAGAGGGACATTGCTAGACACTGGAGGTCAGAAAGGGCTACCTGATAGGGTTAAGAGGTATGAAGAGAAGCTCAATAGGACGAGGCTAACCTACTGGCCAGAGCTGCTGACTTTGGGACTGAGGAACCAGGTTCGAATCCCAGCTCGGTTCAACATCCTGTGATTCTGGGAAAGTCACTTAATGTCCCTGTGCCTAATAAAACAAGCATTGACAAAGCCAATTGATCTCACCTATGCAAGAGCTGTTGGCTTTGGCAATGTGGTTTTGCCATGTTTTCCAGTGTGGCTGCTGTTCAGCACGGCTAAAAGTTAGTGGTGTGGAGTGTCCTAGAGTGGAGTGGGGGGGAGTAGAATGTCGTAGACTGAATTTGTTGGAGTGGTGTGTCGTAGAGTTGAGTAGAGAAGAGTAGGGTTCAGAGGCAGAGAGTGTCATAGAATGCAGTGTTGTAGAGTGGGGTGGGATAGGGGGAAATGGGTTGAAGTGGATTGAGGTAGTGGGGTGGATTGGACTGGAGTAGATTGGGGTGCATTGGATTGGGGTAGAGTGGGTTGGTTTGAGTGAAGTGGGGTGGATTGGAGTGGGTGGACTGGATGGGGTGGATTGGAGTGGGATGGATTGAAATGGGATGAGGTGGATTGGATTGGAGTGGATTGGAGTGGGATGATGAGATTTGTTTGGGGTGGGGTGGATTGGATTGGATTAGAGTAGAGTGGTTTGGAGTAGGGTGAATTAGAGTTGAGTTGTGGTGGGTGGATTGGAGTGAGGTGGGTGGACTGGTTTGGAGTGTGCTGGGTGGACTGGATTGGAGTGTGGTGCATTGGAGTGGAATGGGGTGGATTGGAGGGGAGGTGGATTGGCGTGTGGTGGGCTGGGTGGATTGGATTGAGTTTAGTGGACTGAACTGGGGTGGGGTGGATTGGACTGGGGTTGAGTGGATGGATTGGAATGCAGTTGGGTGGACTGGATGGGGTGGATTATATTAGAGTGGGTGGAATGAAATGGGGTGAATTGGGGTGGGGTGGACTGGAGTGGGGTGGATTGAATTGTCGTGGAGTAGATTGGATTGCAGTGGGGTGGGGTGAGATGAACTGGATTAGGGTGGGGTGGATTGGATTGAGGTATATTGGATTGGGTGGGGTTGGATGGCTTGGAGTGGGGTGGACTGGATTTGGCTGGATTGGTGTATGGTGGATTGGAGTGGGGTGGATTGGAGTTGAGTGGGGTAGATTGGATAGGGCGAGGTGGATTGGAGTGGGGTGGGGCCGATTGTTTTGGATTGGAGTGTGACAGCTTTGAGTGAGGCAGATTGTTTTGGATTGAAGTGGGGTAGATTGTTTTGGACTGGAGTGGGGCTGATAGGAGTGGGACACATTGTTTTGGATTGGGGCAGATTGGAGTTGGGCAGACTTTTGAATTGGTGTGGGGCGGATTGGAGTGGGACTGATTGTTTTGGATTGGAGTGGGGCAGATTGGAGTGGGACGGATTGTTTTGGATTAGAGTGGGGCAAATTGTTTTGGATTGGAGTGGGGCAGATTGTTTTGGATTGGAGTGGGGGTAGATTGTGGTGGATTGGAGTGAGGTGGATTGGGGAGGAAGTGGGGTGGACTGGATTGAGGTGAGTAGAATAGGTTTGGAGGGCAGCAGATTGGATTGGGGTGGATTGGATTAGTGTGGGGTGGATTGTGGTGGATTGGAGTGGGGTGAATTGGGATGGAGTGGGTGATTGGGGTGAGGTGGATTGAATTGGAGTGGGGCAGATTGTTTTGGATTGAAGTAGGCAGATTGCTTTGGATTAGAGTGGGGCAGATTGGAGTGGGTGGATTAGAGTTGGCTAGACTGTTTTGGATTGGAGTGGGGTGGACTGGAGTGGGGCAGGCTGGAGTAGGGCAGATTGGAGTAGTGCAGATTGTTTTGGATTGGAGGGGGATGGATTGGAGTGGGGCAGATTGTTTTGGATTAGAGTGGGGCAGATCGGAGTGGCAGATTGTTTTGGATTAGAGTAGGGCGGATTGGAGTGGGACAGACTGGAGTGGGACAGATTGTTTTGGATTGAATGGGGCAGATCGTTTTGAATTGGAGTGGGCAGATTGTTTTGGATTGGAGTGGGGCAGATTGTTTTGGATTGGAGGGGGATAGATTGGAGTGGGGCAGATTGTTTTGGATTAGAGTGGGGCAGATTGGAGTGGGTAGATTTTTTTGGATTAGAGTGGGGCGGATTGGAGTGGGACAGACTGGAGTGGGACAGATTGTTTTGGATTGAATGGGGCAGATCGTTTTGAATTGGAGTGGGCAGATTGTTTTGGATTGGAGTGGGGCAGATTGTTTTGGATTGGAGGGGGATGGATTGGAGTGGGGCAGATTGTTTTGGATTAGAGTAGGGCAGATTGTAGTGGGCAGATTGTTTTGGATTAGAGTGGGGCGGATTGGAGTGGGACAGACTGGAGTGGGACAGATTGTTTTGGATTGAATGGGGCAGATCGTTTTGAATTGGAGTGGGCAGATTGTTTTGGATTGGAGTGGGGCAGATTGTTTTGGATTGGAGTGGGGCAGTTTGGAGTGGGACAGACTGTTTTGGATTGCAGTGGAGGAGATTGTTTTAGATTTAAGTGGGGCAGATTGTTTTGACTCGGAGTGGGGCAGATTATTTTGGATTGGAGTGGGGCAGATTGTTTTGGATTGAAGTGTGGCAGATTGTAATGCAGAAGATTGAAGTGGGGCATATTGTTTTAGATTGGAGTGGGCAGATTGCTTTGGACTGGAATGGAGCTGATTGGAGTGGGATGGGTTGGGAGGATTGGAGTGTGGTGGATTGGAGTGGAGAGTGTAGTTTGGATTGAAGTGTAGTGGACTGAATTGGTCTGGGGTGGATTGGATTGAGTAGGTTGGATTGGTGTGGTGTGGGGTGAGGTGGGGTGGATTGGAGTGGGGTGGATTAGAGTGAGATGAATTGGGGTGTACTGCACGATTTTATGTTAAATCATCATTTCAGAAATTACACAAAAGTAAGAAACAAGGGAAAGAAACCCTTTTTTTATATAACCCTCACCCACTCTAATAGCGGAATGCTTCATCATCACTCAAAGCATGCACAATTGTCCCCACGGGGGCAAGAGTAGGTGGCCCTGTGCCACAAGCAGGGCAGCGGAGCCAAGTAGGCCACGGAGTGGGTTGGGACTCTTGATGAAGGTTTGACTACAGGGCCACCCGCTAATGCCCCAGTGGGGACAATTATCTCCAGCACATTGGCTAGAACCCAGAGTGGCAAGTATTACACTGCCTGTGCTTGCTTTGAGTGTATTTGCATGCTGCACAAAAAGACGTAAAAAATGTAATTGGGGAAGTGATGCGATTACGAACCCACCCTGATGAAAGACCAGGACCTTCTTAGGCCGCTAGTATAGGGCTGAAATAGGAAGGGGTGGGAGCACACTGCTTCACCTCCCAGCACAGTTCGCCCCTTAGCATTCTGGTCAATGCAGTTCATGGTGCATGCTTGCTTCAAATTTCACTGGAGTATTCCACCAAAGTTGGTGCAGGTTAGTGCTGTAAATCTGTAGACACGTGTTTCTGGATATCATCCGTCATCAGTACAGATAAAAACAAATTTTATTTGGGGTTGCTGAGCAGGCTGCCACAATCTTTTCAGGTCTCAGTACCTCTCACAGGCGCACAGGTGCATCTAAATCTAAATCTAAATCCGTATTTGTAAAGCGCGAACTACTCACCCTTACGGGTCTCAAGGCGCTGGGGGCCGTCGTGGAAATTAAGTGAGCTATTGCCCAGAGTCACATGGTGCTGAGCTGAGCTGCCACCGGAGCCGGGGATCGAACAGTGGGCCCTGTGCTCCGAAGTCAGCTGCCCTGGCCGCTGCACCACACCTCTCCACAAGCTCGTCAGCTCAAAGGCTCAAGGGAGCCTTTTCAAACAGGAAGGGGTGGGAGCACACTGCTTCACCTCCCAGCACAGTTCGCCCTTTAGCATTCTGGTCAATGCAGTTCATGGTGCATGCTTACTTCAAATTTCACTGGAGTATTCCACCAAAGTTGGTGCAGGTTAGTGCTGTAAATCTGTAGACACGTGTTTCTGGATATCATCCTTCATCAGTACAGATATGTTGGTGATTTAGGGTAATAGACCATTGCATCCTAAAACCTCTAAAGTAAAATATATTTTAATCTTTCCCATCCACCCCACCAATAAAGGGATACCTCGGCAGTGGATGAGAAATTAAAGCTAAGCCCCCTATTTAACTATCTTCATAAGATGTCCCTGGAACATGGTCAAGCCCACCCTAACCTTCAGGAGTCATGGTGAACCTGCTGATGAAGCATGACACTATTAGAGTGGGTGAGGGGTATATAAAACAAGCATTTTCAATGCAATAGGTCTCGCATTTGTTAGAGTTATAGCTATTGGCGCTGTAAATGACAATGTCTTTCACCCACGTGTTTTGGTTTGGAGTGTAGTGGTTGTATGTAGTGTGGAGTGGAATTATGTGGGTTGGATTGCTATTGTTAGTTGTGGAATTGTGTGTGGTGGAATTGTGTGGTGTGGAGTGGATTTGTGTTGTGGAATTATGTGACATGGTGTGCAGTGGATTTTTGTGATAGTAATGATGTGGTATTGAGTGTCCTGGAATGATGCTAATTAGAAACACATGGCCCCATAAAGATAAGAAAGTGCTTTGCGACAGCAGCAAAGCAGGCCACCGAGTCCGGATCGGATGCCAAAGGGCGTGAACCAAAAACCCTCATTTCCAATGGCAGGCCACCGTTTAGCATAAACGGTGACGCCAGCCAATGGAAATGAGGTGCGGGGCTTAAAGCCCTCTTCTGAAAGTCCTTGTTAACAATAAATCTCGCCGAGGAAAGGGGTTTCTTTCCCTTCCCCACTACTGTAGGAGTGGTGCATAGGTATGGCACGTAACACCCTTTCCCTAGTGCAGGCGCTTGAACTCCAGCAGGGATATTCGTGGGTCAATAGTATTTACATAGGGAGGACGTATCCCTTTATCCTTGGTGAAGAGGATCTCTCCACCCTTCAGGTGCTTCGAGGTTCCTTATGAACTTCTAGACCTTTATGTTTTGAGAATTTATAACTTTCCCAAATATTCCAGGCCTGAAGTTAGAATAGTAAATACACCTCCTGGAATATTTGGGGGAAGTTTCTCTTTTCGCAAATATAAACTAGAACTGGAGTTAGAATAGTAAATTTCAGCTTTCAGTGTCCACCACGCCCACTGCTGCCCGAGGGCAGAGTTTAGGGCAAGAAACACAAACGAGCTGCAGTAACCCATCCCCCAAATTCTAAATCATGCCCTTAGTCTGGTTTTGTTACAAAATGACCTTGGGCCAGGTTTCACTAGAAAAAACTGCAAAATAAAATATTACAGGAAGCGGCTTACTGCATCAGAGAAACATGCAAAAATGTGGGGTGCCTGGTGGCCTCATTTTCGGATTTCCATATGATGCTCCTAGTTCCCTTATGTGGTCAGCGTGACACTGCCTCCTATTCCATCAATGTGCTGTTGGTTTTGGATGTTAACCGTATTCACTTCTTATTTTATACTCTTTATGCAGCTAGTTCCTGGCTTCCAGGACAATTCCAACCAGTTGTTCATTAAAACAAACATTTTAGTTCCTGCCAACTCTGCCACGACCAAATTGTCTTTGTTGGAAAGCATAAAAAGCAAGAACGCTTCCCCTAATGCAGAGTTGTTTACCGTTGGGATTGGCTTCACACCCAACCTAAGTGACTTAATATCACCAACCGTGAAGGGATTTTGTTGTACTTCATATCACCTGGGTGTGAGGGGCACTGCCCAGTGAAGCGTACAGGTGTGTTGCCCTGGCACACCCCGAAAGACGTTCTCAGATAGTGATGAGACACGAGAACAACCTTTCTTTGTACCTCAGACTTGCTTCATCAGTTGTGCAATTGAGGGAGGGTGTCAAATGCCTCCTCTTAACAATTGTTCTGCTATTCATACTGTTGATTCTCTGCCCCGCTATAACACACTGTGGTGCTGTGTTTTCCCCTCATTTGTACGCATTTATTGTCCTGAGTTCTCACTGTTAATGTACATGTTTGTCTCTTTATCCTCACATGTTGGCTACATATCCTGTGTCCTCTGGTGATGGGTTGGTGTTTTATAAATGCCCTCGATAAAACAAAATAAAAGAAACTGTCTCCAACATGGCCAAAATAACTGACAGCAACACTGCTGATGTCAAGGCCTTGGTGAATTTTGTGTTACACTCTTTATGATAAATTCCCAAAATTACACCCCATGCGGGAGCGCAGGAGCATGGGAAAAAAGGCAAACGACCAGAACACGAGCAGATGTGATGTTGTTCGCAGCACTTGTGTTTTTTGGACTATTATTTTAGGACAAAATGAGTCTTCGCATCCAAAATAAAAGGGAAGACGCATTTTGTGCTAAAATATAGCACCAAATGGAAGGCTGCCATTTTATGTAAATTTGAAAAAGCAAAATTACGCAAATTTCACAGTACCCCTACTGATGTCACATTGATAAAATCTTGAGCCTTAATCCAGGAGAGGGTCTTTGTGAAAATCCTGTAACACAGTTTCTAGCGCTTCGCCTACTTGTTCTCTGTGTTGGTGATTTTCTCTTTTATAATCATTCGCCTAAGGACTCAGACCATGCAGCGACCATTTTGAAGAAAAAAGAGAGGCGCAACTTATTAGAAAACAAATTGGTGACGCTTCACACCAAGAGAATAAAGCCTGAAAAAATAGAATTCCAACCAAAAGAATCAAATGCTCTTTGCCATGTTTGTGCTATATCCTGCTTTGTAAAACCACTTAAATAAAATTAAAACTTGAAACACTAACAATTAATTTAGTTCTCTCAATGATTGGCCCAATCAGGTTGCCTTTTTGGCACACCATCAACATACACCTTACTAACGCTGAAGTGCTTGTAAACCGTAAGGCATCCTTACCCCCCCAACCTGTCACTTCATTACTCAAATTCAGCGACATCTGTCGGAATTTCTTTGGTGACCAACTGGGTCTCAGCTGGAAGTGCTTTGGGAACCATGAAGACGTTGTGCATTTTGGTCGCCCTTAGGTAGTCCCAAGTAACCTGAGGTGTTGGGACAACTCCACTTTCTGTCTTGCTTCTCCTACACACTGATTGCTAGGAAATGCTCCTCACCATTGAAGCTGCAGCTGCAGTTCTCCAGTTCCAAAGCCTCTTGTGTGTTAAATGACCAATTGCTGCATGGCCTCTTCCTTTCCACTCTAGGGTTACACCACATCCAGTGCAGCCTTACTGGGATGAAAAGGGGACTCGGCTTAGTACCACAGTAAAAACTATGCGCCCTCCCAAACACACACACGAACAGTATACAATTTAGGACGTGGAGAACTACAAGTACCAGAATGCTTGGGGTGGTAGGCAGCTGTTCCAAAGAAATGACACGAGCCAACATGTTGAGCAGTGGCGTAACGAAAGTTGAAGGGGCCCCCCTGCAAGGTACACGGAGGGGCCCCCGCTCCGGATTTAATCCGGAGCTCTCAGGCCTGAGTACTGTGCTGAGGGCCCCCCCTGCAGCTCGCCCCCCCTCCCACGCACCGCGGGGGCCTGTGTTACCCCCCTGATGTTGAGGAGTTTTCAGCCCGGACTTGCAATAATCAATAATGGGGCTGTCTGAGCCCTCTGTATTGGTTGGCACCTTGTTCGCTGGCTATATTAAACTAAAATTGATAAAGGAATATTATGCTGCCAACCCCACTCTGCAAAGGTATGACCACTCTTCTCTGAGGATCGGTAAAAAGCAGGACATGCAAATAAGGTGTCTTCCAGTATTTACCGAGCACTATTTGACTACTTACATTTTTATTTTAAATGGCTTTAAGATTTCACAATGGCTGTCTGGATGGCTCCATAAAACACACCTCTCCCTAAACACACACGCACACACTTTAGCAGTTTTAGAGTTAGGTCATGGAACATTACAAGTTCCTCAATGCTTGGAGAGACTAGCTTCTGTGCCAAAGGAAGCATGTGTGCCAAACCTCTGAGCAGTGTGCTGCCAGAACCAACCTGCAAAACTCGGAATGTTTTAACCCCGCCTGTTGCTCGTCATGGAACTGAAATAAACATATGGTGAACTGGCAGGGCGCTGTGTTGGCATGTGTGTGTGCAAAGCAGGCAGTTCTGCAGTTCTGGAAAGAGGACAGGCACAAAAGGGCCTGACTCCCAATACTGGAATTTCAGGAGTGCAGCGGGTCAGGGTTGAGGTGCACTGGCAGAGCTGTGTGTTGACTCCCAGTACTGGAATATCAGGAGTGCAGCAGGTCAGGGTTGAAGGGCACTGGCAGAGCCATGTGTTGACTCCCAGTACTGGAATATCAGGAGTGCAGCAGGTCAGGGTTGAAGGGCACTGGCAGAGCTGTGTGTTGACTCCCAGTACTGGAATATAAGGAGTGCAGCAGGTTAGGGTTGAGGTGCACTGGCAGAGCTGTGTGTTGACTCCCAGTACTGGAATAAAGGGGCTGCAGCAGGTCAGGGTTGAAGGGCACTGGCAGAGCTGTGTGTTGACTCCCAGTACTGGAATATCAGGAGTGCAGCAGGTCAGGGTTGAAGGGCACAGGCAGAGCTGTGTGTTGACTCCCAGTACTGGAATAAAGGGGCTGCAGCAGGTCAGGGTTGAAGGGCACTGGCAGAGCTGTGTGTTGACTCCCAGTACTGGAATAAAGGGGCTGCAGCAGGTCAGGGTTGAAGGGCACTGGCAGAGCTGTGTGTTGACTCCCAGTACTGGAATATCAGGAGTGCAGCAGGTCAGGGTTGAAGGGCACAGGCAGAGCTGTGTGTTGACTCCCAGTACTGGAATAAAGGGGCTGCAGCAGGTCAGGGTTGAAGGGCACTGGCAGAGCTGTGTGTTGACTCCCAGTACTGGAATAAAGGGGCTGCAGCAGGTCAGGGTTGAGGTGCACTGGCAGAGCTGTGTGTTGACTCCCAGTACTGGAATATCAGGAGTGCAGCAGGTCAGGGTTGAAGGGCACTGGCAGAGCCGTGTGTTGACTCCCAGTACTGGAATATCAGGAGTGCAGCAGGTCAGGGTTGAAGGGCACTGGCAGAGCTGTGTGTTGACTCCCAGTACTGGAATAAAGGGGCTGCAGCAGGTCAGGGTTGAAGGGCACTGGCAGAGCCGTGTGTTGACTCCCAGTACTGGAATATCAGGAGTGCAGCAGGTCAGGGTTGAAGGGCACTGGCAGAGCCGTGTGTTGACTCCCAGTACTGGAATATCAGGAGTGCAGCAGGTCAGGGTTGAAGGGCACTGGCAGAGCCGTGTGTTGACTCCCAGTACTGGAATATCAGGAGTGCAGCAGGTCAGGGTTGAAGGGCACTGGCAGAGCCGTGTGTTGACTCCCAGTACTGGAATAAAGGGGCTGCAGCAGGTCAGGGTTGAGGTGCACTGGCAGAGCTGTGTGTTGCCTCCCAGTACTGGAATATCAGGAGTGCAGCAGGTCAGGGTTGAGGTGCACTGGCAGAGCTGTGTGTTGACTCCCAGTACTGGAATAAAAGGGCTGCAGCAGGTCAGGGTTGAAGGGCACTGGCAGAGCTGTGTGTTGACTCCCAGTCCTGGAATAAAGGGGCTGCAGCAGGTCAGGGTTGAGGTGCACTGGCAGAGCTGTGTGTTGACTCCCAGTACTGGAATAAAGGGGCTGCAGCAGGTCAGGGTTGAGGTGCACTGGCAGAGCTGTGTGTTGACTCCCAGTACTGGAATAAAGGGGCTGCAGCAGGTCAGGTTGAGGTGTACTGGCAGAGCCGTGTGTTGACTCCCAGTACTGGAATAAAGGGGCTGCAGCAGGTCAGGGTTGAGGTGCACTGGCAGAGCCGTGTGTTGACTCCCAGTACTGGAATAAAGGGGCTGCAGCAGGTCAGGGTTGAGGTGCACTGGCAGAGCTGTGTGTTGACTCCCAGTACTGGAATATCAGGAGTGCAGCAGGTCAGGGTTGAGGGGCACTGGCAGAGCTGTGTGTTGACTCCCAGTACTGGAATAAAGGGGCTGCAGCAGGTCAGGGTTGAAGGGCACTGGCAGAGCTGTGTGTTGACTCCCAGTACTGGAATAAAGGGGCTGCAGCAGGTCAGGTTGAGGTGCACTGGCAGAGCCGTGTGTTGACTCCCAGTACTGGAATAAAGGGGCTGCAGCAGGTCAGGGTTGAGGTGCACTGGCAGAGCCGTGTGTTGACTCCCAGTACTGGAATAAATGGGCTGCAGCAGGTCAGGGTTGAAGGGCACTGGCAGAGCCGTGTGTTGACTCCCAGTACTGGAATAAAGGGGCTGCAGCAGGTCAGGGTTGAAGGGCACTGGCAGAGCTGTGTGTTGACTCCCAGTACTGGAATATCAGGAGTGCAGCAGGTCTGGGTTGAAGGGCACTGGCAGAGCTGTGTGTTGACTCCCAGTACTGGAATAAAGGGGCTGCAGCAGGTCAGGGTTGAAGGGCACTGGCAGAGCTGTGTGTTGACTCCCAGTACTGGAATAAAGGGGCTGCAGCAGGTCAGGGTTGAGGTGCACTGGCAGAGCTGTGTGTTGACTCCCAGTACTGGAATATCAGGAGCGCAGCAGGTCAGGGTTGAAGGGCACTGGCAGAGCCGTGTGTTGACTCCCAGTACTGGAATATCAGGAGTGCAGCAGGTCAGGGTTGAGGGGCACTGGCAGAGCTGTGTGTTGACTCCCAGTACTGGAATAAAGGGGCTGCAGCAGGTCAGGGTTGAAGGGCACTGGCAGAGCTGTCTGTTGACTCCCAGTACTGGAATAAAGGGGCTGCAGCAGGTCAGGGTTGAAGGGCACTGGCAGAGCTGTGCGTTGACTCCCTGTACTGGAATATCAGGAGTGCAGCAGGTCAGGGTTGAGGTGCACTGGCAGAGCTGTGTGTTGACTCCCAGTACTGGAATAAAGGGGCTGTGGCAGGTCAGGGTTGAAGGGCACTGGCAGAGCTGTGTGTTGACTCCCAGTACTGGAATATCAGGAGTGCAGCAGGTCAGGGTTGAAGGGCACTGGCAGAGCCGTGTGTTGACTCCCAGTACTGGAATATCAGGAGTGCAGCAGGTCAGGGTTGAAGGGCACTGGCAGAGCTGTGTGTTGACTCCCAGTACTGGAATAAAGGGGCTGCAGCAGGTCAGGGTTGAGGTGCACTGGCAGAGCCGTGTGTTGACTCCCAGTACTGGAATAAAGGGGCTGCAGCAGGTCAGGGTTGAAGGGCACTGGCAGAGCTGTGTGTTGACTCCCAGTACTGGAATATCAGGAGTGCAGCAGGTCAGGGTTGAGGTGCACTGGCAGAGCTGTGTGTTGACTCCCAGTACTGGAATAAAGGGGCTGCAGCAGGTCAGGGTTGAGGTGCACTGGCAGAGCCGTGTGTTGACTCCCAGTACTGGAATAAAGGGGCTGCAGCAGGTCAGGGTTGAAGGGCACTGGCAGAGCTGTGTGTTGACTCCCAGTACTGGAATAAAGGGGCTGCAGCAGGTCAGGGTTGAAGGGCACTGGCAGAGCTGTGTGTTGACTCCCAGTACTGGAATATCAGGAGTGCAGCAGGTCAGGGTTGAAGGGCACTGGCAGAGCTGTGTGTTGACTCCCAGTACTGGAATAAAGGGGCTGCAGCAGGTCAGGGTTGAGGTGCACTGGCAGAGCTGTGTGTTGACTCCCAGTACTGGAATATCAGGAGTGCAGCAGGTCAGGGTTGAAGGGCACTGGCAGAGCTGTGTGTTGGCTCCCAGTACTGGAATATCAGGAGTGCAGCAGGTTAGGGTTGAGGTGCACTGGCAGAGCTGTGTGTTGACTCCCAGTACTGGAATAAAGGGGCTGCAGCAGGTCAGGGTTGAAGGGCACTGGCAGAGCCGTGTGTTGACTCCCAGTACTGGAATAAAGGGGCTGCAGCAGGTCAGGGTTGAGGTGCACTGGCAGAGCTGTGTGTTGCCTCCCAGTACTGGAATATCAGGAGTGCAGCAGGTCAGGGTTGAGGTGCACTGGCAGAGCTGTGTGTTGACTCCCAGTACTGGAATAAAAGGGCTGCAGCAGGTCAGGGTTGAAGGGCACTGGCAGAGCTGTGTGTTGACTCCCAGTACTGGAATAAAGGGGCTGCAGCAGGTCAGGGTTGAGGTGCACTGGCAGAGCTGTGTGTTGACTCCCAGTACTGGAATAAAGGGGCTGCAGCAGGTCAGGGTTGAGGTGCACTGGCAGAGCTGTGTGTTGACTCCCAGTACTGGAATAAAGGGGCTGCAGCAGGTCAGGTTGAGGTGCACTGGCAGAGCCGTGTGTTGACTCCCAGTACTGGAATAAAGGGGCTGCAGCAGGTCAGGGTTGAGGTGCACTGGCAGAGCCGTGTGTTGACTCCCAGTACTGGAATAAATGGGCTGCAGCAGGTCAGGGTTGAAGGGCACTGGCAGAGCCGTGTGTTGACTCCCAGTACTGGAATAAAGGGGCTGCAGCAGGTCAGGGTTGAAGGGCACTGGCAGAGCTGTGTGTTGACTCCCAGTACTGGAATATCAGGAGTGCAGCAGGTCTGGGTTGAAGGGCACTGGCAGAGCTGTGTGTTGACTCCCAGTACTGGAATAAAGGGGCTGCAGCAGGTCAGGGTTGAAGGGCACTGGCAGAGCTGTGTGTTGACTCCCAGTACTGGAATAAAGGGGCTGCAGCAGGTCAGGGTTGAGGTGCACTGGCAGAGCTGTGTGTTGACTCCCAGTACTGGAATATCAGGAGTGCAGCAGGTCAGGGTTGAGGGGCACTGGCAGAGCTGTGTGTTGACTCCCAGTACTGGAATAAAGGGGCTGCAGCAGGTCAGGGTTGAAGGGCACTGGCAGAGCTGTGTGTTGACTCCCAGTACTGGAATAAAGGGGCTGCAGCAGGTCAGGTTGAGGTGCTCTGGCAGAGCCGTGTGTTGACTCCCAGTACTGGAATAAAGGGGCTGCAGCAGGTCAGGGTTGAGGTACACTGGCAGAGCCGTGTGTTGACTCCCAGTACTGGAATAAATGGGCTGCAGCAGGTCAGGGTTGAAGGGCACTGGCAGAGCCGTGTGTTGACTCCCAGTACTGGAATAAAGGGGCTGCAGCAGGTCAGGGTTGAAGGGCACTGGCAGAGCTGTGTGTTGACTCCCAGTACTGGAATATCAGGAGTGCAGCAGGTCTGGGTTGAAGGGCACTGGCAGAGCTGTGTGTTGACTCCCAGTACTGGAATAAAGGGGCTGCAGCAGGTCAGGGTTGAAGGGCACTGGCAGAGCTGTGTGTTGACTCCCAGTACTGGAATAAAGGGGCTGCAGCAGGTCAGGGTTGAGGTGCACTGGCAGAGCTGTGTGTTGACTCCCAGTACTGGAATATCAGGAGCGCAGCAGGTCAGGGTTGAAGGGCACTGGCAGAGCTGTGTGTTGACTCCCAGTACTGGAATAAAGGGGCTGTGGCAGGTCAGGGTTGAAGGGCACTGGCAGAGCTGTGTGTTGACTCCCAGTACTGGAATATCAGGAGTGCAGCAGGTCAGGGTTGAAGGGCACTGGCAGAGCCGTGTGTTGACTCCCAGTACTGGAATATCAGGAGTGCAGCAGGTCAGGGTTGAAGGGCACTGGCAGAGCTGTGTGTTGACTCCCAGTACTGGAATAAAGGGGCTGCAGCAGGTCAGGGTTGAGGTGCACTGGCAGAGCCGTGTGTTGACTCCCAGTACTGGAATAAAGGGGCTGCAGCAGGTCAGGGTTGAAGGGCACTGGCAGAGCTGTGTGTTGACTCCCAGTACTGGAATATCAGGAGTGCAGCAGGTCAGGGTTGAGGTGCACTGGCAGAGCTGTGTGTTGACTCCCAGTACTGGAATAAAGGGGCTGCAGCAGGTCAGGGTTGAGGTGCACTGGCAGAGCCGTGTGTTGACTCCCAGTACTGGAATAAAGGGGCTGCAGCAGGTCAGGGTTGAAGGGCACTGGCAGAGCTGTGTGTTGACTCCCAGTACTGGAATAAAGGGGCTGCAGCAGGTCAGGGTTGAAGGGCACTGGCAGAGCTGTGTGTTGACTCCCAGTACTGGAATATCAGGAGTGCAGCAGGTCAGGGTTGAAGGGCACTGGCAGAGCTGTGTGTTGACTCCCAGTACTGGAATAAAGGGGCTGCAGCAGGTCAGGGTTGAGGTGCACTGGCAGAGCTGTGTGTTGACTCCCAGTACTGGAATATCAGGAGTGCAGCAGGTCAGGGTTGAAGGGCACTGGCAGAGCTGTGTGTTGGCTCCCAGTACTGGAATATCAGGAGTGCAGCAGGTCAGGGTTGAGGTGCACTGGCAGAGCTGTGTGTTGACTCCCAGTACTGGAATAAAGGGGCTGTGGCAGGTCAGGGTTGAAGGGCACTGGCAGAGCTGTGTGTTGGCTCCCAGTACTGAAATAAAGGGGCTGCAGCAGGTCAGGGTTGAGGTGCACTGGCAGAGCTGTGTGTTGACTCCCAGTACTGGAATAAAGGGGCTGCAGCAGGTCAGGGTTGAGGTGCACTGGCAGAGCTGTGTGTTGACTCCCAGTACTGGAATATCAAGAGTGCAGCGGGTTAGGGTTGAAGGGCACTGGCAGAGCTGTGTGTTGACTCCCAGTACTGGTATAAAGGGGCTGTGGCAGGTCAGGGTTGAAGGGCACTGGCAGAGCCGTGTGTTGACTCCCAGTACTGGTATAAAGGGGCTGTGGCAGGTCAGGGCTGAAGGGCACTGGCAGAGCCGTGTGTTGACTCCAAGTACTGGAATAAAGGGGCTGCAGCAGGTCAGGGTTGAAGGGCACTGGCAAAACCATGTCTGCCTCACAGTCTGGAATAGCAGGGGTTGAAGTGCATTGAAATACTGTGTGTGACCCCCAGCAGTGGACTAGCAATGGTGTAGGACAGTACTGCTGGTGGAGATGTGTCTGGGCCCCGGTACTATAACTGTGGGAATTGGTGGAAGCAACACTGGGGTGCTCTGGAAGTGCTGTCTGTGGTTTGCAGTACTGGAAATGCAGGAATGCGTGCACGCCATTACTGAGTTGCGCCAGCAGTTCTGGCTGTAGGCCACAATACTGGTTACAGAGGAGTTGGTGTAGGGCAGTACTGAGATGCACTGGAAGTGCTGTGGAAACGTAAGAGTTGGTGGAGGGAAGTACAGAGGTGCATTGATAGAGCTGTGTGGGCAAAGTTCATGTTCTTTGTGCCCCGCTGAGCCTGTCTTATCCCGGAAGCATGAAGCAAATGAAAAGAGGAAATAATCTCTGTAGAGAGGGAGAGGGAGAGACAGAGATACTGAGAGAGAGGGAGAAAGAGATGTAGAGAAGAAGAGACCCAAATGGGATATATGGAGAGAAGGAAAGAGGAAAGAGACTGGGAGAGAAAGAGAAACCGAGAGGCAGAGAGAGAGCGAGACAGAAACAGATGAAAAGAGAGATATTGAGAGGTAGCAAGGGATGGCCCAGAACATTAAAATACCCCACACCACGTAGGGAAGTGGATTATTATTTGGGGTGGACAAGTGCCCACCCCAAAGGAAAGGTCACTACATGCTAGATGTCACACAAATTAAATTAAATAAACCTGTTCTCAATCCCTGGTAACATGACACAAAGCAATCAGGCTTACATCAGAGACACTGCGTGAAGTATTTAAGCAGTGCATACACAGTAGAAAAAATCACACAAAACACAATAAAATATCACAACTAATTTTAATTTAAAGAGACATTTAGACGAATAAAATAAGACCAAAAGGACAATAATACAATAAGAGGTACAGGTGATATGAATTTTTTAAGATTTCAGTGAAAATTGAGCCAAAAAGCACAAAATGCCATTGATAGTCTATGGAAGACCAGGAGCAATAGACCGGGATGTAGGTGCAATTTGAGGCCGACCACAAAGGAACCCTGGTCGGATACAACAAGAGGATTGGTCTTAGTGAAAGTCTGAAGGTCAAAAAGTTTTAAAAAAAATGTTTCCAAGACCTCTCGCAGGAAGGAACTTTGTCACTTTTTGAGAAGAAAAATCCATCTTGCTGTGGAACCAAAGGCCGGATACTTGAAGCAGGTTGCTCCCACTGGAGCCCTGGAGCTTTGGAGATTCCTCTCTGAAAACGCAGAATAGGACTTCGTAGTTTTTTCGGAGGTGCTGTGAGCTGGAACAAAGCTGAAATTCAATACAATGCTGTGGAACTGCTAGCCGAATGCTTTTCCCCACAGCTCCCTCTGAAGCGCTGGGGGAAAAGTTTTTCAAAGTTTTTAAACTTTCTTCTGGTACCCAAACAATCTCAGGAATAGGCTTGGAAGTCACCCAGGACCTCAATGGACAGCACTTACAGACTATCAGGCTGTCAGGCGATGGCCAACAACATAGCCCAGTCTAGGGGCCTGATTCACAGAACTAACTTACGTCAAAAACGTAAAGTTAGTACTTTTCGGTATTCACAGAATACACTTACCACTACTAACTTTATGTCCGCTCTCGTGCTGGAGATTCCGGCCCTGTGGCGGAATTTCCGCCTCTGGGCCGGAATACCCTCATTTAGGCCGTTTCAATGCTCAAACGGCCTAAATGAGGGTATTCCGGCCCGGATGCGGAGATTCCGGCCCAGAGGCGGAAATTCCGCCACAGGGCCGGAATCTCCGGCCCGAGAGCGGACATAAAGTTAGTAGTGGTAAGTGTATTCTGTGAATACCGAAAAGTACTAACTTTACGTTTTTGACGTAAGTTAGTTCTGTGAATCAGGCCCTAGATCCATTGGTCAGCTGGGTACTTCCAGGAAGAAGCCTCGTGTAGCTTGTTGTGCCTTGGTACAAGAGGGAGCAGGTTCAGTCCTTAGTGGTTTCTCTCAGATCCCAGATAGCAGGTTCCTTCTTCTTCTGGCCTGCCGCAATTCAAGTAAGTGTCCTGAGGATGGTACCTTGGGGTGACACATTTATGCCTGGCACCAGCTACTGGGTGATGGGGACTCCTAGGCACTCCCTAACCAATGTGGTAAAAGTTCCCGGGGCAACTCTACCCACTTTTTCAGTAGTTCTTTCTTTACCTTACTGCAAACAATCCCACAGTGCACCTCACTCACAAAATTCAAGATGGGGAAAGCCTGTGTGCCCACCCAGATGTGTGGTCTGGGTAATGAGCAGTTCCCTCTTCTGTGGACACTCAAAACCGGTTCTTGGGCAAGCTTTCCTTCCACTGTGTTTGGTGCCAGCCCCGCTAGGGTGACAAAAGCAGGGGCCTCTCCAGCTGTCACCTAACATTGCTTGTGACAAGGCAACCCCCTTTGAAGTTAATTAATTTCTTGGGCAGACCCCAACTGGTTTGTGTCAGCGGAAGAAAACACCCCCCACTCCCAGGCCACAGTCTCTACTCTGGAAGTAGTTGTCACACTTCTTTTAATCCTAATTCAGACCTAGTATAGGCTGGGTAGTTGCTGGAAGCTTCTGCAAATTAGCCTCCAGCATCTTCAGTCAGGATAGAGGCACCTTTCTAAAAGTTACATTTCCAATATATTTAATAAGTATTCAACTTCACCATTAGATTGGATTTTTATTAAGCATAAAATTAAGTCTTTGATTGGAGCCTGCGGCTGGTACAGGTCAAAAGTTATAGATTAAAGTGTATAATCTATACTTTGACTTTTCCTCTGTGTTAGCCACAGCCTAGACAGTGACAGTTTTGTTTTGGGCCTAGTTACTCTGGGAACGTGCATTTTCTAATCTCACACATGTTCCACTCTTATATATTATGATCCCTACCTTGTGGGCAGCAGGGAATGCTTAGGGTTACCTATTTAATATTTAAAATCAAGTTTTTCTACTTGCCAAAATTGTGATTTTGGCGGGTCTGTGCAGCAGGGTTCATACCGCTGCTGTAAGGCCATGCAGGGTAGGCCTGAAACCAAGTTTTCACTGCCACTGTAGTGAATGGCCCTTTCAGTGCTGCAGTCCACAATTGACATTTAACTTCTAATGCCATGGGTGTACTTCTGCACCATATACTATGGGCCTTATGGGAAACAAATATGCCAATCATGTTGCCGCCACTTGTGACATGTTTTAGGGGTCACAGCACATACACCGGGCACTGGATAGACGTGTCCTAATGTTAGAGTTTAAGATTACCAGCAGGTGCGTCCAAAAACAATGAAAACTGTCTAATTAGGCTGATCATGTGAAGCTTTAGAAGAGTTCCCTTCAAGCTTTCATCATCCTCCCATCTGGCTGTCAATCAATTTTCACTCTTCCATTTATTAATTTGACCAACTCTTCTTCCCTTTAACTTTCCATCTATCCACACTCCCAGTTATATATGCACCATTCATTCCTTCACCCATTAACCCATCAATATATCCATCTATCATCCATCCTTGCACGCATCCATCCTTTCATATTCTTCCTCTATCCTTTCACCCATCTCTCAATTCTTCCATTTCTTCAATCTTTCACCTGCTAATTCTTTGACTTTCTTCCATCCTTTAATCCTCCTACCTATTTTTCCTTGCACCTTTGCATCCATCCTTTGAGTTTTCTCTCTGTCCGTCCATTTTCCCTTCTAACTTCCATCCATTAATTCTTTCACCTTTCCTCCATTTTACCCTTACAGTCTACTTTTCACGTTTTCTTCCTTCTTTTTTTCCACATTTCCTTCCCTTCACTCACCCTTCCATCCTCTGTCCTTTTTCGGTGTGGCTTTACTGTGTACTGTTGCCAGACCTTATATTATTTATTAAGTAAAAAAAGAGCTTTCCGGAGTACTACTGAGAGGGACTTTGGCTCCACCCATATGTTAGTCGACAGGAGTACGTGTTTTGATCAAGAAGTTGTGTGCTTTCACAGACAAATGTATATCACTCCATGCAGCTGTGATTATTTTGTTTGTTTACCTAGCTGCATGAGCCAGCAGCAGTATGGCTGTCTAGAGAAGGCTAATTAACACACATAAAGTATCACGTTAACAAATGAATGCAGCTTGAACTTTCAGGGCCACACATATGGCACTGTTAAAGTGTCTTAGATAAGTAGATAATTTGTGGTGTTTGTTGCTCTCTGGCCACAGCACAGATCCCCTTTCCATTGCTAACTTTAGACTTCAGAGTGTTGTTGTGTGTTTGATAGCAGTGGGGGATGCTCAGGGCTACAGTAATCCACATGCACTTTTAGGCTATCTCTTCGAGACATGTTGTTTAGTATCTGTGAGCTTGGAGGCTGCCCATTACTTACCATTGGCTGGCATCATTGTAACTCAGTTGCTTGCATCTCACTAGTCAGTGATGCGGTCACCACTTCCTCTTCTTGTGTGTGGCCCTCCCCAGGAGTATGGCCCAAGTACTGGTGTCCTTCCACTGCTTGCTATTTTGGGAGCTATACTTTTAGGGTAAAGCCTGCGAGTGCATGCGCTAACACATGCGTCTCACTTGCTAGACACTATTGTTTACAAAAAGTGCTTGGAGACCTCCCATTGCTTACCATTTGTTGGCTGCAGCATCCCTCATCTTTGCAGCCACCTTAATTGGCCAGTGCTGGACAAACGTCATTTCCGATCCTTTCTGTGGAGCAAGGACCAAGCACAGATTATTCAAACGTAATCAGTGTGCATCCTCTGCTCCCTATTTCTTCCCCCTCCCACTCACGCTACCTGTGGCTCCCTCCATAGCACTATTAGTTAAAAGAGAAGCGCTTTTGTGCTAATGTTTTTTTCTCAATCTATGGATCCATCTCCGATCTGCAAGGTAAACTATTTCTTTTATGTTCAGCTCTCCATGTGTTCAGCACTCCATGCGTTTGAGAGCGGTCTCCCTCCTGTACTTCCCTCTCCGTGCATTGCTTTTTGTTGCCCACCACCCTCCCTGTTGGGCTCGCCCGTGTGTTCTTCCCATTGTAATTGCAGTGCTGGAGAGGCACTTTATAAGCATGCAGGTTCCATCTTTCCTCTGGCCTTTCGAGGATACACGGGGGATGGATTTGTGTGCATTTCTGCATGCCTCTGGTCGGAAGGGAACTGTGCAGTAACACAGTGGGTTTGGAAGAGCCTGATTTGTGCAGGTCTTCAGCCCTGACATCCTTGATCCTTCTAATAATGGGTTTCTGGTTTTCCTAACTTTAGTTTTTGCCTGCTCACGTCTCCTTTTACTACAGCAGCAGCAGTGTCTTTGCTATTGCAACACACTGATTTATTGCAGGTTGAGTGCCTTAAGTAGCCGTTTCTCGCAGGTCCTGTTTGCTGTTGATTGTTGAAGTCTGCTTGCTCAGGGCGGAGGATATGTTGGAGAAATGTAGCTCTGCTTCTGCATACTTTGCCACCATATGGATCTGGAAAGGGCAAGAGGTTAGGTAATCTTGTGTAGCATAGACCTTGAGTGCTGATGAAATCTAAAATTTATCGTGTGGCTTCTTCCCCTCCCACCCTCCCATTATCCATGTTATCCACCCGCCATAAGAAAACAAGCATTTGCAATGCAATCGGTCTCGCCTTTGGCACCTTATATGTATTTAGCTATGCAGCACATTAGCCTGGGTGCTGAAAAATCTACTGTTCTCTAACATGGAGGGAAAGTAAGCACCAAACTGAGTGACACGCCAGGTATGGGAACACATGGAGAGAAATATTGCCTTTCAGCAGGAAATGTTATAGTCCAAAGCTCTGTCTTTAATATAAAAGCAGGGTCTCCGGTGGTCATATCACTGAAAATACAAGATTTGAAAAAAATATTATTGTCTACTGGTGCTCATGGAAGACAATTTCTATGGACTGGAATCTAGAGACTGCTAAAGTGATTCTGGTATTTTACTGACCTCTGCTGGTCGTTTTCTATCAAGAAAGTTAAATAGAGGCAGTTGCCAGAAAAATAAAAAAAGATAGTCCCTAAGCAGAAAGCAATTCTGGTATTTTACTGACCTCTGCTGGTCGTTTTCTATTAAGACAGTTAAATAGAGGCAGTTGAACAGAAAAAAAGTCCCTAAGCGGAAGCAGACAAGTCCTAGGGCTGATCTCCAGATCCCATAAAGTACATATAAGTATATACTAAAGTATAAACATGAGGTCTCGAATGCTCGACCTAAAAAAGCGCTATGACATATCATAGCGCTTTTTTTTTGGGTCCTGTTGCCCTTATTGTGGCTTCCCAGCACCATAGCGTGAAGGTGTGCGCAGTGTAAAGGAGCCCATGCCATAGTTAGACTGCAGGCTGTTAACTCTTTTGTTGCCGCGTCACATGTCCCCTCTGTACTGTGAATATGCAGGAGCTTTACTGAATTCAGATCCAGTCATCTTTAGCCTATAATGTCATCTTTAGCCTATAACGTGTACTGTCTCAATGATGCTGTGGTAAACTCTGTAAACGGCATCTTTTAATCTGATTACATAATACCACTGTGTCTGCCAAAAACTGGATAACTGTGAATGCATTTCACTCCACTTCCCTCTATCCGAGTTTGTTAATGTGGCAACAGCTCATGTCACGTCAGAACACTTAGTGCAACGGGCCGCATTTGCAAGACACGTCTGTAACCATGACAGATTGCACCATGATGGGGTAACTGGGGTTGTAACAATTAGGATTAAAGTCTGCTTACAACATCTTAAGCAAGATCACTTGAATTATGCAATTGTGTGACTGTGGTGTTTTTCACATAACTATGGATTTGCCACATAATCCATTATCTGCTGCATAATCTGCAGATTTTAACAACAAAATAATTCTAGCTCAAACGGTTCAAAAGTTGCTAAAAACACAGCAAAAGCTGTTGCCGTGCCGTGGAAGGCCCTTTGCAAAGGTTACCTGGTCACCTTTCTGTTGCTTATTTCTATGTTTGGGTGTTAAACTGGTACTTATGAGATGCAACCTGTGTCCAGTGTTAACAAGTGTTATGATGAGAAAATAATGAAACTATACTGTCACAAAATGTGACGCATTATGATGCATAATTTGCCTTTTCTTGCCGCATAATTTTGACAAACCTGCCACATAATTTGGCCCTCCCCTGCCGCATAATTCCTGTGCCCTGATCTTAGGTCAGTGAAACCAAGAACACTTGTGTATCTTTCAATTTAGAGTTGAATGTGCAGGGGTGTAATTGCTTGATGGCTGATGATGGTACTATGGCTTTGTGCTCATTGATACAGTAATATGAAGATTACACTGTGTGCTTGGTTGCTCGTGGTAGAGTTGTAGCCCTTTTTAAAAATAACTTTTAGCCACGCTGCGCAGCAACTGCACTGCTGTACAACTTGGCTAGGAAAGACATTGGCAACGCCAATAGCTCTTGCATAGGCGAGACCTACTTGGTTTACCGATGCTTGTTTCTTTTTGTTGATGTACTCTACAGAGTGCATCTTTTGTAGCTGGCTCTGTTCTGCCTTTCTCATCTATCTGTCTGCTCCTTCCCACCCTCCCTCAGTCAAGCTTGGGAGTAGGCTTTAACTTTAAACTGTGCAGTTTGGCCATGTGATTTATTGGCAGCCTCCAGTAGCTGGTAGTGATAAGGCGATTAATGAACATCTGTAGCCGTAGAATGTCCAGAGTCATCGGCTGCAGGAATTTGTGTCTCTATTGCAGTACTTGTTTATTCAGGCTTCAAAGCCTACATGCACTTCTCGTTTACAAATGAAAACAAGCATTGGCATAGCCAATAGGTCTCGCCTTTGGGACCTTATAAGTGTTTGGCCATGCAACAGTTGATGTTGTTGCACCAAGGATATTGTGCTGCATAACTAAATACTTATAAGGTCCCAAAGGCGAGACCTATTGGCTATGCCAATGCTTGTGTTGTCGGGTGATGATATGGTATATCAGTGTTTTGGCATCTTCCGACAGATATAATGGTTTTACGGCAGCATTTTAGTTTTTTTTTAGGGTTGCCATCTTGCTCTATGTCAGGAGTGAACTCTGTGCATCCAGTTCTGGGCTTCCATTTAACAAATCAGTGCATTCTGGGACTTGTAGTGATTGCTTCATTTGAAGCAAATGGAGACACACACCTTCTAACAATGATTTCCAAAATGAAAGCCCAAGGCTAGATATGTTATGCAAGACTGCAGTGGAGACATCCCTAAGCGTTATTTCTCAGCAAATAGACTACTGCCCCATAATATTATACATCCGTGACTGCAGCATGCCACTGGTTCTTTATGGTCTCCATTCACATAAAAAATAATACATTAAGGGGAATTTGTATGCGCCGCCTGTGTTTTACGTTATGCTAACGTTGGTTTTGATTGTTTATTTTTTGTGTAAAAGTTAACTGGCAAAAAATTGTTCCAACAAACTTCGGTTGAACCAGGGACTGTGGCAGAGACGAGCAGCGCAGTGTGACGTGCTCGAGTCACTGCAGTGCACAGGCAAAAAAACCACAGGTCTTTCTCACACACATCCTGGAAGATGCAAATTAAAGATGCTGCAAAAAAAAAAAAAACACAGTACCAGTCTTTGAATGGGGCTCCGACATGTGCTGCCTAATGCAGGTATATGAATAATTTATCAACAGATCCTAAATGCATGTGATGCGCCTTTCACTGACCTTGGTTTACATAAATCAGTCAAGAACATTATTTGCTACGTTTGCAATTTACGTAAAAATAAACTCGTATATAACCCTCGGCTCTGTCCGGTTCTCCAGCAACCATGGTGTCGTGCCCCTCTCATAAAACATTAAATCTACGATAAATGGAGGAGTTAGTTGCAGTGCCGGGGAGAGGCCCGTGCGGCTCAGTCTGAGGAGCTGGAGGTCAGGCAGCTCGCGGCCCCTCGCTGCTCGAGGGGCTTCCAATGACAGAAGAGCTGCGAGTCATGTTTCAAGCAGATAAGTCCTGCAACTTCTGGCGGGAGAGCGCAGAACCAGCTAAGAAACACGAACGGGGAACTCAGATGCGGTATCACACAGGGATCTCACTAAAAAAGAGCTGGGTGTCGGGGTGGGGAGGTGGCGACAACCTGGTCATCCCTGTTGGCTGCTCCGTTCTACAAAGCAACCCCTTCCCCACACCAACACATTCCTCGTCAAGGTCAACACAGAATGTGGTAGGAAAGGAGACAAAACATATTAACACATTGTCTCTTTCCTGATACGTCCTATTCAGCCTTGAGCTGTGAAGTTCGGAGACATTGGAAGTCAGATGACCGGGTAATGACTGAACACCGGATGTGTAATGGCCTGGTGGACACTAGAAGTTGTAACAAGCGTGGTGAACGTGATCGCGCAAATTAAAAACAGATGGCGGCTGGGGTGAGAGCGGAAGGAACAAGCGCGCCGAACGAGCTAATTAAAAACAGATGGCGCCCCTGCTCGTAACCGCAAGCCGTAGGCCGTGGGCGGATACATTTCCTGGGAAAGGTGGGACATGCACCCGCCTGTGCCCAATTGCGTGCTGTCTTTTTTAGAAAGACGCACGCAAAGCCCTATAGAAAAAATACTAAAAAGAAAACCACATGCACGAGCGTGTGAAAAATCCAGAGTGATTCCAAGAGGTCGTTTTCCTAGGGCAGCGCATGCGCGCTGCGCTAGGCTCGACCTAAAAATAGGGTTAATAGATGTACAAATTTAATTTATTCTGCTGCAAGGGTGTTGCGAAAGTTTTCGAGTGCTTGACAAAACAGAAAAACAAACCGATGATTTTGTTACAAGATTGCTCATACAAGAAGAGCACTAGGCTGCTTGCCTTGCGTTTGTGTCACGTGGATCTTTCAGCCAGTCCTTAAAGAGATCATCCTCGTCTTTTTTCAAAAGGAGAAACTGCCTCAGCACTACACATGCCTTATCAAAGCCTAACTCTTGCTGTCTTGTTCCAAGCACTTCTCCGATATCGGCGAGCGTTTTTTCGCCCATGGATTCAGAGACAGAGGGAATCATTTAGAGTTTAGTGGACATGTTACTCCGTCACAAACGTGGCGGATTTCCCGTCCACCCTATTCCGAGTGCCATTGGATATAATCAGAGGCGCAACTAGAGCCAAATTTCGGAGGGGCTACCAAAAATTTCGGGGGGGGGCTGATTCTTTCAGCAATATGCAGAGTGGAGATGCAGGGGCTCTAAGAAGGGGTGAAAACACAACAAAGCCTCGTTGCCCGGGAAGCTGTCTCACCCGGGCTGCCACACACGACGGGGGGGGCTGAAGCCCTTTGAGCCCAATGGACGTTGCGCGCCTGGATATAATGCACTTGTAATACGGCGGAGGGGATATACGTCAAGTTTGTGACAGAGTAACCCATCCGCCTAACTCTAGTTCAGGCCCACAGTCTTCTGTATTTTTGTGATGATGAGATATTTCACCATGCTCTGTGGAGAGTTATGTTTCATGTAAAGCAGACAACAGAGAAAGTCTAGGTATAAAAGCGCTGGCATGGTCTGAGTGGATAAAATGTTCGCCCCACAGTCAGCCTGTTAGGTCCCAAACCGAACCCGCCCCACGTGAGCAGAAGCACACAAGACTGCACACAAGAAGACTACATGCAAACTACCCCTTCTCCACACCTTGGAACGGTGTGCCGTCCTGAATAGGCGGAATGCGCATGAACACTGCTCATGGTTCAATCTGAACTTGTTTCAGATCCCTTTTTCTAGCCAGTCACACATTATTCTGTTCTCTTCTTCAAATTCCTGTGTTTTTTAATTATCCTGTCTGTGCCACCTGTATTTAAAACACGTTCTCTCTGAAGACTCTGTGCCTCGTTGGAGCAGCTGCAGGGCCAGTCCCTACGTACAAGACTTGCATGAGCCAGTCCAGCACCCATCACACCCCGTAAATCAGCAGGACTGCCTGGAATTATTTACACCTTGTACTGACGGACTTCTGTGTTCTTTTCCAGGCCAATTTCACCCCCATTGAGCATTTCCCCTATTTGTTTATGGCTTATTTTTCACATCCGGCTTTTTTATATTTTGAGCAATAAAAGCTCTGCACCGTTTATTCATTGTAGAAGCCAACCTGAGCATTTACACTCATGAAGGATTGCGACTTTCTGGATAGCCATGTAAAATAACTTCACATACAATAAGTGTACGCTGAATGCAATAACATAGGCAATGGGTATCCTGAAAATCTTCTATGGATCAGGCACTGTATTAATGAGTTGAAAAACAACTTGGTGCAAGAAGGATGGCTATCTCATTCTGTGTTTCCAGTCCTGGCTTTAACACTGGTGTGTTAGTGTCTAATCAGAGCAATAGAAGAAAATCAAGACTTCAGAACCCAAAATGCATTGGATTGCCACACAGAATCCTAGAACCTTACCCAGACTGTCATTAATTCACAGAGTTAGGTGGCCATCCTGGTAGTAAATAAATATATATATATATATATATATATATATATATATATATATATATATATATATATATATATATATATATATATTACCTACTGGCGGTTGCCAGTAGGTAGTTATAGTTAGGACCACGTTTCCATAGGAAAAGCATTTTTGATGTGCTTATAACTTTGGAGTCGTTTGACGAATCTTTACGAAATTTTCCAAAACGTTCCTCTTTTCAGGTCAGCTGCTATCCTAAAAGTTTGGGGGGGATTCGTCAAGGGGGGGCTAAGAAAAAAGAGGGGTCCTAAAACGTGTTTTCTCCATAGGAAACTTTAGACAAGGCTACAGGTCAAACTGCTGAACGGAATTACGCCAAATTTGGCACAGAGAAAGGTCTTGGTCCAGAAAGCACTCTTTTGTTTAAATCAGGTAAATCCGTTCAGTAGTTTTAGAGAAATATAAAATTTTCCAGATATCGATATTTAAGAATTCTGACATCTGATTGGCTGAAGCTTTATGAGCACGAGCTTGCGGCTGATTGGCTGCGAACTGTTGAATCTAGGAAGTGTTGGCAGCCATTTTGTGATTCAGTCCGTCAGCTCACAACTCTCCCTCTACAAGGCATCAGGTCCGTAGTTCTACCTCTGCGAGGCAACACTAAAAATATACCGCAGCTCTGTCTGTGCGAGATACCCCTTTCACGGTCCCTCTCCCCACATCACCAGCTCGCGGCTATGGCTTTAGAAGCGAGTCCGTCGGCTCGCAGCTCTGCGACTGCGAGCTGTGAGCCATTTTGTGACTCAGTCCGTCAGCTCGCATCTATCCCTCTAAAAGGCATCGGATCCATAATTCTACCTCTGCGAGGCAATACTGAAAATATCCCGCAGGTCTGTCTGTGCGAGATACTCCTTTTACGCTCCCTCTCCCCACATCATCAGCTTGCGGCTATGCCTTTAGAAGCCAGTACGTCGGCTCGCAGCTCTGTGTCTGCGAGCCGTGGGGCCCGCAGCTCTACCTCTGTGAGCCACCTCGTTAGCTCGTAGCTGTGTCTGTGCTAGCAGGCCCGTCGGCCCGTTACTCTCCCTCTGCGAGTTAGCCCGTCGGGTTGCAGCACGGAGGGCTCGCAGCTGTATCTCTGCGAGCCAGCCCGTTAACTGATAGCTGTGTGTCTGCTAGCAGGCCTGTTGGCCCGTTGGTCTCCCTCTGCGAGTCAGGCCACAGCTCTCCCTCTGCGAGCCGGTACGGTGCTGTGCTTTTGCGAGCCAACAGCTCGTAGGTCTCCCTCTGCGAGCTGAGCCCACGGGCCGCAGCTCTTCCTCTGCGAGCCTGCCCGATGGCCCGCAGGTGTTTCCTCTGCTAGCCGAATCACAGCTGATACTCTGCGAGCCGAAATTGGGAATATAAGGCGGCTCTAAAAATGCCCTTCTGTTTATTAGTTGGAGCTACATGTAAGTGCGAATGCACAGCTTGAGGTTAATCAGGAAAATTCGGTTTCCCTCATCTGTGAAGTGTACTCCATCACTTCTGTAGATATCAGCGATATCAAAACGTATGTTGTTGTTGTAAATCGACCCCATTCTATGGTCCCTGAGGTATGCAGACACAGCTTTGTTGACATTCTTCCTAGATTTTTCAATCTTATGACAAAATTGGTTTGACCATTTCCACTTCTGTCTTTGGCATATATTGCAATATACAAAGACAGTTTGAGGCAAAAGTAACATCAATTGTCCAAAGGTGTCCTTCTTAAGCATTTCCAAACCTATCCAGTCAATGTGCCTAGGCCGTTACCACCACAGTGCACAATCATGAGATCAGGGTGTTGGAGATGCAAACAGGTTTTAACCAAAGGGAGCAATTGGTGCCACTTCAATCCTCTCTGTGCAAATCATTTAATGTACACATTTTGTAAACCTAGGTCTAAGTCAATACGTCTCTGTTCTGCATACCTCTTGCACCAGAAAACATAGCTCTGTCCTACAATCCACACTAGCATTTTGAAGGTATGGCTAGAAGATATGGATAAATGTCTGTAGCTCATGCAGTCCGTTCGTAGAATAAGAGATATATTTAAACATGGGGAACTACTTTTTTTTTTACATACAAAACGTTAACGGATTGGGAGATGAAATGTATTGTGTCCTAAAAAGTAGGGTGTATATTAGTTTTGATGAAAAGCATCTTTGTGATTAGTTAATAAAAAAGCAGCTTATACGTGGAGTACATATTATAGGATGAAATTTGCTCAGCTCAACCACACCTGCTAATTGTATTTGGAAGGTGCAGTTCAAACTTGAAAGAATGGTGAACTTTTGACCTCCACATGGCGTTACATGTTGGAGAAAATGTTGCAAAAAAAATATCGGTAGGTTTAAAAAAAATGATGAACTTTTAACCTGCACGTGTCGTAGAATGTTCTAGAAAGTGTTGATACAATACCTTGAACTTTTCACCTTTATGTGTCCTTAACAAATCAGTTTATATGGAAAGTTCAAAAATAAGCAATAAAGAGAGGTTTTGCAATCTAAAAAAAATAAGGAACTATTCTGATTTGTTCTTTACATGGATTTATGAGTGGAGCAACAGGGAAATTGTGTCATTACTGGTTCCATTCTTGATGAAAGCGGTGCATTACATGTACTGTGTGACAAGAAAAGAATTGCATGCGTTTGTGACATTTGAAATCTGCATACCAACTAGGAAGGTAAATTAGAAATTAAGAAGGTGTGTTATGTGCGGGGGTGTATCCCTTTGGCAAGCTCCGCCTCTGTGAGCCAGACATTGTTTTTGCATAGGTGCTGGACGACATCTGATGCAGCCCCATCACCTACGCAGTCTGATTTGTCAGGGGCACACAGCCATGCAGCCATCACCCCGCCACACACACCGGACACAGAACGCGTATAAGGGGAGTTTTGACCCACATTGCCTTCATTGCTGATGTTCTGTGATTGATATGTGTGTGGGCTGCATTGTGGGGGAATTGCCTGTGCACGGATGGCGATGCACACACACTTGTTGGTTTGTGGAGCCAGGTGCCCGTGCGGCCTTGCGCTGCTTGTGCTATCTCACTCCGTCTCTCTCCCTCGCTCTCTCCCGCCCTGTCATAGCAAACTTGTGAAAGCGATGGGTGCGCGGCTCTCAGCGCGGCACTCGAGTACTTCTTAAGTCTTTCAAACACCGAGGGCTATATTCTCAAGGACATATCGCCGAGTTAACGGCACTTTATCGCAGCCAAAATGGTGATAAATTTAACGCACCATTCACAAGCTGGAGCAAACAGCCCATATCACTAGTTTACCAGCGATAGGAGCCTCAAAAAGCATCGTCACGGATGTGTCTGGCAAATATTGCTAATGAGATGTAGAGTAGGCGTTCTCGTGCAAAAAGCAGCGAACACATCACTTCGCAAGTGTCTCAACCACCAGCAAGATCGTTGAAGAGAGTACAAAACAGGCGATAAGGTGCGTTAGTAGCAGAAAGTTTACACCTGCTCTGAGCTGGTGTAAAGTCGGAGTCCAACCTGCAATATGAAAGGGAGCCCACCCAGAGCCATACGTGAATGACAACAGATGCAATGGAGCCAACGATCATGCAGCTCGGACACCCAACACTGCTCCGACACCCCCCGCCACCAGCCCCTTGTCCGCCATCCCCCCTCACCTCCCCCCCCACACAAACAAATGTGACAGCAACGTTAGGAAATCTGGAACGTAACAAATTGGCTGATGTCGCACAATTATAGAAGATGCATGTGAGGTTGGACAAATAAGAATCTCAGTCATCTATGGATTTACATATATAACATTTTATTTAAACAAAACAACAAAATAAAAGTAGGTACAGGTATGGCGTGTCATCCCTCGACAATTTGTGAATCACAGCCTGCAAGACAAAAAGAAAGATAAGATTGTGCGTCATGCGTCCATGAAAGGAGAGAGAGAGAGAAAGAGAAAAAGAGTGAGAGAGAGGAAGAGACAGAGAAAGAAAGAGTGAGACAGAGAGGAAGACAGAGAAAGAGAGAAAGAGTGAGAGAGAGAGGAAGAGATAGAGAAAGAGAGAAAGTGAGATACAAGGAAGTGAGAGAGAAAGAGAGAGAAACAGTGTGAGAGAGAGGTAGAGAGAGAGAAAGAGTGAGACAGAGAGGAAGAGAGAGAGAAAGAAACAATGAGAGAGAGAGAGGAAGAGACATAGAAAGAGAGAAAGAGTGTGAGAGAGAGAAAGGAAGAGATACAGAGTGAGAGAGAGAAAAAGAGTGTGAGTGACAGAAAGGAAGAGATGGAGAGGGAGAGTGAGTGTTGACACTGTGGAGAAAATCCTTACAGCTCACCTTTCTGCCACCGGTGTGTCTCCAACCACGTGCCGGGACATAGTGGAGTCTTCAAGTTTAGTCATCTGAAACATAGTATAGAATCAGTAATGGCAGAGTACATACAACTGCACACGCCTAATTCTCTGTTTCGCCCCTGCGCACCCAGGCTGCTGCACCCCATCGACTCCCACCGCCCAGAGGTGTCTGCCCGCCTCTGCGCACCTAGGCTGCTGTATCTCATCCACTCCCACTGCCCAGAGGTGTCTGCCCGCTGCTGTGCACCCAGGCTGGTGCACCCCATCCAGTCCCACTGCCCGGAGGTGACTGCCCGTTCCTGCGCACCCAGAGTGCTGCATCCCATCCACTCCCACTGCCTAGAGGTGTCTGCCCGCTCCTGTGCACCTAGGCTGCTGCACCCTATCCACTTCCACTGCTCGGAGGTGTCTGCCCGCACTTGTGCACCCAGGGTGCTGCACACTATCCACTCCCACCGCCCAGAGGTGACTGCTCGCTGCTGTGGAAACAAGGCTCTCTGCTCACCTTCCGCCACCGGCGTGTGTCTAAGAGGAACCACCACGTGCTAAAGCAACCTCCTCAGGCACAAGTTGCGTACACGCAGTCAAGCCAAGCTCACAATTCAGAGCGGGTGTTGATTGTAGGATGGCCATGCATCATCGCAGGCTGCAGGCTGCAGACGCGCTCAGCTCTGGTGGCACTAACTCAGTGGAACTGAAGTCATCGCCTCGTGGCGGGAGGTCCGTGTCGGGGGGGGTCGTCAATCTGTGAATCACAGCCTGCTAGACAAAAAGCAAGATAAGATTGTGCGTCATGCGTCCATCAAAGGAGAGAGAGAGAGAGGAAGAGAGAGAGAAAGAAAGAAAGAGTGAGAGGTAGACAGAGAGAAAGAGAGAAAGAGTGAGAGAGAGAGGAAGAGAGAGAGAAACAGTGAGAGAGAGGAAGAGAGAGAGAAAGAGAAACATTGTGAGAAAGAGGAAGAGAGAAACAGAGGAAGAGTGAGAGAGAGAGAAAGAGAGAGAGAGAGGTAGAGAGAGAGAATAAAAAAAACAGTGTGAGAGAGAGGAAGAGATAGAGTGAGAGAGAGAGGAAGGGAGAGAGAAAGAATGTGAGGGAGAGAAAGGAAGAGATGGAGAGGGACAGTGAGTGCCGACACTGTGGACAAAACCCTCACAGCTCACCTTTCCGTCACCGGTGTGTCTCCAACCACGTGCCGGGACATAGTGGAGCCCTCAAGCTTACTCATCTGAAACGTAGTATGGAATCAGTAATGGCAGAGTACATAGAACTGCACACGCCTAATTCTCTGTCCCGCCTTTGTGCATCCAGGCTGCTGCACCCCATCCACTTCCACTGCCCAGAGGTGTCTGCTCGCCGCTGCGCACCCAAGCTGCTGCACCCAGGCTGCTGCACCCCATCCACTCCCACTGCCCGGAGGTGACTGCCCGCCGCTGCGCTAACAAGCCTCTCTGCTCACCTTTCACAACCTGCGTGTAGAAAAGAGGGCCTACCACGTGCCGCTGCAAGCCCCAAGCCCTGGGCCCGCAGATACCGCACCCTGCATGTCATGCAGCCCTGCTCCGCAGGCCACCATGTCTCACATTTGGTGCTGGGTCTTGATTTCGCCATGGCAGAGGACATACCAGTGCACCGGGCTTTTCATCGAAGGCTGCACACCCGCTCAGCCCTTGCGGTGCCACTAACTCTGTGACCAGCGAGGCGACGCCACGTGGCGGTAGGCCTGGGCTGTCTGATGGCTCAGGCCTACACTGCGGTCCAGCAGGGCACACAAAACCTGAGCTGTCCAGACCGCCGGGACGGGCCATCACCGCAGGCTGCACACCCACTCAGCAGTTACGGTACCCGTACCTCAGTGGACCGAAAGTCACCGTCCCGTGCCGGTGTGCCTGTGCCGGCCGCAGTGTATCCGGTGCGAGCAACTCTGAAATGGCGTCGAGCACGTGCGCCCGGTCTTTTTTATTGGCAGGGTCACGTGTCTTGTGATGCGTGTGCTGGATGGGTGTGGTGTGGGTGTATACTAGCCGTGAGGGAGTGGCTGTGGCGTTCTGACAACTAGGGTGTGACCAGCAGATCACTGCAATGAAAATCTGGGCCATGTAGCGTTGTTGTCCTTCCCTGTAAGCGTAAGCGGAGTGGGCTGGCCTGGCGTATGCCAGTCCTGCGTGAGGCTGTGAAGAATGACTCCGGAGTTATGGGCGTGGCTCCGTCCTGGGCTGTATGAGGAATCAACGGATGCGGGTGTCCGTGTTGTAGTGCTGACGTCACCCGGGTCGCAAGCGCGAATGTGTCACTCTGTGAGCCAAGTCCCACAACATGGAAGGTACGGGGAATCACTGACCCTACATTCATCCATAGTTCCACACATGAAAGATGGTGGACATGACACATCTGTGTGGATATGAATGTTTATTGCACATTCAGTGGAGTGTTGCAGCTGTAGCAATACAGGGCCATGGAAAGTTTAAGTTTCAGTTTTTGGCACATGGAGGGCAGCCAATTAGAGCCAAGCTTGTGTTCGGGGTTAGGCTGCGCCAACATATGTACTTATAGAATTACTCCGCCAATCCCCAAGCACTTATAAATTCACTATACACTCTCCTTGCAGTACTCTAATGATCCAGTCTCTACGTACGTACTTGTATAATGACCGAGAGAAAGTTACATAACCGAAGTTTTCCCCACTGCCAGAGGTAACATGGTTGCATACGCTGTCCACAGCACAATGTAATGTGGTAGGGCCCAGGGGCGGCATCTTGCATACATAATGAACACACGGACACAGATAGATAGTGGAACTGGGTACAGGCACGTGCGCTCGACTCATTTTTATTACCAGGGTCACATGTCCAGTGATGTCTGTGCTGGATGCGTGTGGGGTGAGTGCAAGCCAGCCCTCCGGGAATGGTTGGTGCTGGCAACAAGTACAACAGTAATCATTGGATCAGACACATAGATTCAATCATAAATGGTCAATGATTTGTGCTGCACTAAGGTAGGGGCAACAGATGTGAAATAATACACACAAGATTGTATCGTAAAGGGTCCATGACTTGTGGTACACTGAGGTAGGGGCAGCAGATGTGAAATTATACACAAAACATTGTATCATAAAGGGTCCATGAGTTGTGCTGCACTGAGATAGGGGCATCAGAAACATTCAGCGTGTGCGCAGCCAGCGATGATGCGTGGTGCGGGCGAGCCGCACTGGGAGCAATGTCTGTTGCCTACTGGACTGAGTCATCTGCAATCGCGACTCGATGTGAATTGTGAGCCCTGCTATCCGCAGTGTAGATCGAAGGCAGTAGTCAGCACAGACATCGAAGAATGCTTTTAGTCACTTCCTGTTTACAAAATTCGAGGACATAGAGTACAATTCTGTCTGCAATAAATAAATCATGTCTCAATTTAAATTGTGAGCTCTACTAACCGCAGTGTAGGTGTATGGAACAAAAGATGAAACATTTATGGAATACACTGTCGAAATATGTAGGTGTCAGGGACGTTATAGTTAGTTGCCTACTGGACTCTGAAATTAATGAATGAAGACTGAATTTGAATTGTGAGCCCTGCTGAGCACAGTGTAGGCCGGAGGCAGCGGTCAGGAAGAGCCTACAGCCACGTGGCGTTGACTTGAGCTGCATACAGTTAGTGGTAGGTGTGGCGCTCAGCGTGTGCGCAGCCAGCGATGATGCAATGTCTCTTGCCTACTGGACTGCGTCATCTGCAATTGCGACTCGATCTGTATTGTGAGCCCTGTGACCGCAGTGTAGGCCGGAGGCAGTGGTCAGGAAGAGTTCACAGCCACCTGGCGTTCACTTGAGCTGCATAGAGCCTCTTGTAGGTGTGGCACTCAGCATGTGCGCAGCCAGCGATGATGCAATGTGTCTTGCCTACTGCACTGCGTCATCTGCAATCGCGACTCGATCTGAATTGTGAGCCCTGCTGACCGCAGTGTAGATCGAAGGCAGTAGTCAGCACAGACATCAAGGAATGATTTTTGTCACTTCCTCTTGACAAAATTCGAGGACATAGAGTACAATTCTGTCTGCAATTAATAAATCAAGACTGAATTCAAATTGTGAGCTCTGCTGTCCGCAGTGTAGACTGCCATTCAGTGTTCTTTTGGACTTGCAAGATGAAGTTGGTCATTGTACTAAAGCTATAACTGATATAAAACAAGTTGTTGAAGCAAGGATACTAAAAGGATATTATGTAGGTTTTAGGGACGTAATACTTAGTTGCCTACTGGACTCTGCAATTAATGAATCAAGAGCCAATTTTAAATGTGAGCCCTGATGACCGCAGTGTAGGCCGGAGGCAGCGGTCAGCAAGGGCCCATAGCCACGTGGCGTTGAGTTGAGCTGTACAGTTAGTGTCACCTGAAGCAACCAGCGTGTATGGATCCTGCGATGATGCGTGGTCCGGGCGGGCCGCACTGGTAGCAATGTCTTTTGCCTAATGAATTCTGTCTTAATAAGTCCACGTGGCGTTGACTTGTGGTGCACTGAGTTAGTGGCACCTGAAGCACTCAGCGTGTGCGCAGCCTGCAATGATGCGTGGTCCGGCCGGGCCACACTGGTAGCAATGTCTTTTGTCTAATGAATTCTGCCTTAATAAGGCTACGTGGTGATGACTTGTGGTGCACTGAGTTAGTGGCACCTGAAGCACTCAGCATGTGCGCAGCCTGCGATGATGCGTGGTCCAGGCGGGCCGCACTGGGAGCAATGTCTCTTGCCTACTGGACTGCGTCATCTGCAATCGGGACTCGATCTGAATTGTGAGCCCTGCTGTTCGCAGTGTAGATCGAAGGCAGTAGTCTGTACAGACATAAGTCTGTGGTGCTTTGCTGCTGGGTTCGCAGGGGGCCTGTGTCGAGGAGGCCGGCGGTCACGGCGGAGGCCTCGTGGCAGGGTGAGGGCTGCCGCCCTGGCAGACGCTTTGGCCTTCCCACAAGTGAACCACGCCCAGAGCCCCAGCCTATTTATTCATACTCCTATGCTGGAGTGGGGTACGTTGGACCAGCCCACTCCGCTTCCGCTTCCAGGGGGGGACAACACAGCTACATGGCCGAGATCTTCCCCACTGCCTGAGGTAACATGGTTGCGTCTATTGTCCACAACACTACAAGCACCAGCAGTATATGTCCACATGGAGAGGTTTGTGCTCTGTATAGTGAGGTCTGTCCACCACATCACCGCTACACTTGGTATTGTGTGCATTTTTATTGATGGGTGACTTGCGTCCTTCACACATACTTGGTTGCCACATCTCCCAACATTCAGCTATTGTGTGGCTGAGGGACCATGCCGTTTTTGGAGGGTCCGCTGTCCTGTTCTGCGCTGCCTCAGTGGTAGTAGGTAGGGGGGTGGTCTGGGGGAGGTCCTGAGGGTGATGGCAGTGGGTGTTGTGGCCTTCTTGGGTGTCGGAGCTGCATGGTCAGTAGCTCTATGACATGTGTTGGTCTTTAGATGTGGTTATGGGCTGGGCTCCCTTTCACACTGTAGGTAGTCGTCCTGCTTTACACCAGTAAAAGGCAGATGTTAAATTCTTACTGCTAACGCAGCTTATCGCCCCCCAGATTTGGCTGCTCGTTGAAAATATCGGGAAGTGGTGTTTTCGTGTTATTTTTGCACGTGAACGCCAACTCTGCATATTATTAGCGTTAGTTGTCGCTCTCATTTGTGGCGAATTTTTTGGCGGAAGCTATTGTTGGAAAACTGGCAATATCGGCTGTTTTCACTAGGTTTAGAATGGAATGATAATTTAAAATCACTGAAAAAACCATAGGTTTAATGAACATTATAATTAGAAATTAGCATTTAAAAAACGTTTGAAATTCACTGAAAAAACCATAGGTTTCAGGCACTTTATAGTTAGAAATTAGCATTTAAAAAACCTTAGAAATTCACTGAAAAAACCATAGGTTTCAGGGATGTTATAGTTAGAAATTAGCATTTAAAAAACCTTTGAAATTCACTGAAAAAACCATAGGTTTCAGGGACGTTATAGTTAGGTGGACATTTTACTCGTACAAAACCATAGAAATTCCACCGTTATAGTTAGTTCAGTTAACTATAACTCGCGCCCCCGCAATGCACTGCTCATGACGTCACATATTACATCCTTCATGGCATGGTCAGTGACATCACTGATGACATCACTGATGACATCTCAAATGACATCACTGATGACATCACTGATGACATCATCCACGTGATAATCTGATGCACCTCATCACACCCTAATATAACCTTTAATACACCCACTGTAAAATACACACTACCATTTTCGAAACCATCCACACACCAATACCAGTTACTACATACTCACTCACTGATTCCTAGGTCTGCACACACATCCACTCATTCACCTATACAATCACTTATACATGCAGTCACTTATCAATACAACACTATCATATGCACTCATACACCTATTCAGACACTCACACACCGCCACTCATCCATGGAGTTACTCACACACCTAGTCAGTCATGCAAAGAATCAATCACACTCCCATTTACTCACCTAAACAGTTATACACACACCACCTCACTAATTCATACAGACAGTAACGCATAGTTACTCTCTTATGTAATCACTGAAACAAGTACAGACTCATCCATACATGCCACTCTCACAATCACTCAGTCTCACATATAGTTATTTATATACACCATCACTCACGTATACTTCCTTTTACATATTTAGTTACTCACATATGTACCACTGAGACATCCATTCACTCACCAACACACCCATACACACACTTACCCACCCATACAGCCCTTCACAGATGCACTCTTGAACCCAAACACCCAGTGAATCACCTACTCACACATCTATGCACAGTCACACACCTGCAACCCACCCACACACACACTCAGTCCCCCATACAAATACTCAAGCAAACAATAAATAACCCATATATACACTTATTTAACTACTGACCAACCCATGTAGCAGCTTACACAACAACAGACAGACTGATACAGACATTAACACAGTTTAGTCACTAACCCATGCATTCAGTAAGACACGTTTAATCAGTCACTTATACAATCAGTTACATACCTCCTAAATCCTCCATCCAGACACTTATACACCCACTCATTCTTCAATACACCTTGCCATATATATAAAACATATTTAAAGTTGACAGAAACACACAGTCACTGGATGATGTCATCAGTGATGTCATCAGTGATGTCATTTGAGATGTCATCAGTGATGTCATCAGTGATGTCACTGACCATGCCATGAATGATGTAATATGTGACGTCATGAGCAGTGCATTGCGGGGCGCGAGTTATAGTTAACTGAACTAACTATAACGGTGGAATTTCTATGGTTTTGTACGAGTGAAATGTCCACCTAACTATAACGTCCCTGAAACCTATGGTTTTTTCAGTGAATTTCAAAACTTTTTAAATGCTAATTTCTAACTATAACGTCCCTGAAACCTATGGTTTTTTCAGTGAATATATATATATATACGTATATATATATATATAGGGGCAATCAATGGTTAACAATTACAAAACAAATCTGTGTCAGCTGTTTCAAAATAGTGTATATGGGGCATTTTTTAGGGCCCCTCAAACAATATTTTGCAAAGATAGTTGTAATCATCTAAAAGTATTACTTAAAAGCAGCATGACCCCATCTGTTAATGTTTGCGAGGGAAACTGTTTGTGCCAGTTTAACCAGTAGCACATGGAACTGGATCATCCCAGTTTTTAAAGGTGTAAGAGTCGGAGCCTAAATTCAAGTTTTATGACATGTTCTAGCCCAAGTTATAATTATAGGCACATCTTAAGGATCATATTCACATAAGTTAGTAGCTATTGGTTCTGTGTTTACTCAATAATGGTTGAGTCAGGTGAACTTTACAAGTATTTAAAAAAGAAAAAATAGATATGCCAATTTTCACTGTTTTATTCAGTGAACATACTTCTACCATACTTAGTTGATCGCTTGTGCCTGAAAGGGCTTTTCTTCTGACATGTGTGAGATTGCTTGAAGTTTTGATTAGAGGTGGGCGTAACTCGCGGAGTTTTACCCCGCAGAATTCCGCTAAGTTTTACGAGCGGAATTCCAGTTCGTCGTGCTGCTCGCATGGGTTTTTAGTGCAAGGAGCTTGTTCCGCGCTGTAAAATCAGCACAAACGGCACCACGCGGCATGAAAGAGGGCGCTGCTTCTTTCTCCCACTCGAGTAGATTTTCTACTCGAGCGACAGGCTTTCTCAACACGAGCGGCAGCTTTCTCAATGCGAGCGGTAGCGACCTACCGCGACCGCCTGAGGTGAGAAATTTCGCCGGGAGGCAGTCTAGCGCTCGTTTTTTCTCACACGCGAGGCGCAACATGATGGTTGGTGGAGTTTTGTGGGCAAAATTCTGCCAACGGAGTGGAGTTTACCACCCACCTCTAGTTTTGATAGTAGTTCAAACACATGTTTCAATTCAGATAGTGCCTTGAAGCAAAGTATTTTAACCTTTACAACCCTCCAAATGAAATTGCAGGTGTCCACACATAGGCTGTGTCTCTTTTCAGATCTGGTCTGGGCACACTTTTTAGTGACACCATATACCGTTTCTTTTCTCTTCTCAGTGAAGTGTTATGCAATTGAAGGTGTGCACCTAATAGTGAGCATATGCATTTGAGCAACAAACTCCTTGTTAAGGAAAAAGTCCTATAAGAGATGCATATGCCCCAAACTATGCAAAGCTTAACAAATTGTGATTTTGGATCATCTTGAGCAAATAGCGCCTCAGAGACTCATGTTTCCTTGATTGGCCTTTGTGTAGTACAGAATCGGACTGTAGTTCTGCATCGCAGAGCATTTGGTAGTTTCCAAAACAGACCGAGTCTCATTCGGTCTGTGGAGATGTGTAGTCAGTGGTTTGGAATTAAAGGTCTGTACCTTTCAGCGGCGGCTGGCTCATGTAAGTGCGGTGGGGCAGGGCATGGTGGGAGGGGCACGAAGTTGACAGACGACAGAATAGGTACGATTAAATAAATAAATAATACCTATTCCGTCGGCTTCCCCCCCTGCCTCGCCCACCGCGCTTACCTGAGCCGCCCGCCGCTGGTACCTTTATTCAGAATTCAATACCATCATTTAAACTACTTAAAAATAGCTGCACTAGCTTCCTGTGGGCCTCCTGTTAAAGAATAAATGTACAACATTTCAGAGGCAAGGATCTTTCTTCCATCAGAAAGAAAGTGCCAATGCTCTTTTGCCTTTTCGAGTGCGAGATGAAGACGACCGAAATGACTGTGGCTTTTGTTTTTATATTTTTGTTAGCGAGGTTTTTGTTTATATATTTTTGTGAGCTAGTATACAGCCATGCCTGGCTGTATATGGTGACAGAATGCTGCAAAAGGGGTCTTACTGTACATGCGGTGTGTTGGATATGAATTTCAGAAACGTCTGGCAGACAGCAGCAACATGTGATCCTCAGCGCTTATTTGTTTTATTCTAAATTTAGCTCTGCACTGCTTCTCATTTGGCACCAGGAAAGAGGAGGAGGGGACTTTGGGTGGCAGGGCCGTCTAAATTAAGCATCCAGTGTGGGTGAATCACTGCCAGTGCACACTGCAAAGCAGGGGTCATTAGTGTGTTTGCTTTTCATGCCACATAATAAAAGTAAAGCTTCATGGAGGTGGCATACAAGTGGGCCTGCCTACATTACTTTTCTGTTTTAAAATGTGAAATATAGCCTGCTTGCCGGTTTGTTTTAGTGTGTGGTTTGTTGGATCATCATCGTCTGAGTAGTGTTAATTTTGGGTGCTTGTTTAAGCCTGCAACTGCAGTGTAGAGAACAATTGTCATTCTCATGTCTCTTTCCTGACACAGCCGTTGTGTAAAGCATGCTTCTCGCAGCAGGGAGTGATGGGGCTGGCTCCAAGCAGGAGCACCCACAACAGAGGCACAAGGAGGTGTGAATCTCTTCACTCCAACCTTCTTGGACCAGCAATTAGAGAGAGACAAATAAGAGACCTGGCCAATATAGTTTTTCTCCTTGAACAACAGGAACCACAGCTTCAGCCTCACCGTCAACTCTACTATCTGTCAAAGTACAGTGTTGGGGAAGAACAGTGTTGGGGAGAGGATGTGGTCTCACGGCTACACTGCCGACCTTGGAGCTGCGAAACCAAGGTTCGAGCCTCGGGGTCGACTCCACATTCTGTGATTCTCGGCAAAACACTTAATCTACCCGTGCCTACCAAACAAATGAATGTGTCTGTGTGTAACGCAACTGGTGCTCATGTAAAGCGCTCCAATACCTTCGGGTCGAGTTTGCGCTATATAAATCTGCAAAAAAAAGAATTAACCCACAAGAAGTTTCTAAAAGGTAGCTCTGTCTCACTCCTCCCACTTCCCGGTATGGATCATCACCACCCTCCCACAGGAATGCAGGCAATACATGTCTATTGTGTGGGAAGTCTATTCTCACCCTTCATCTTATGCCATGCTAAACCAGGGGCATCCAAATGGGTCCTTTTAATACGTTGAGCCAAACTTTAAGGGTGGATATCAAAAGAAATCTGCTTCAGCATGTGCAGAATTTCAATGTTTGCATTATTTACCCTTATATTTTCACACGTTGTTAAGATCATGAGGTTACTGCTTCTTTCAAGTGCTGCTTAAATCTCTTATATATATATCCCAATACACACATTCAGTCATTACTTTACTCCAAAACCCCTTAGCCGATCAGCTGTTCTTGCTGAAGTGACGGTCTAGAAGTGCACATGCTGTTCATCTGAATCTAGCGCCTGTCAAAAGTATTTAGTAAAGCACTATGGGGTACATGCATCAAGCTATTTTGCAATTGCAAACAGTGCGATTCGCAAAAATCGTGCGTTTGCGATCGCAAAATGGCCTTTTCTAATGCATGAAAGATTTTTTTAATTCGCAATTTAGGTAACGGCAATTTTTTGTGATTCCCTAAATTGCGAATGCAAATAGGGAATCTCAATTTGCGATTCCCTAATGCACATGCAAGAAGCCTTTCCTAAATGCAAACTGTGCATTTAGGAAATGCTAATTAACATCAGCTTGAAGTTGATGTTAACCATATGCATACTTTGAAAAATGCACAAAACTTCATTTTTAGGTCTCGCTGAGCCAGCGCATGCGCTGCTCTGCGAGAAATTTAGTGAGTGGCTTTTTGAAAGTGCTACCAGAGGCTTTTGCTGGCCTCAAGCTTGCGTTCACGCGAGCGTGCACGCGCGCAGCCGCCATGTGGCTTTCTGTAATGGCTCATTAATCCTTACAGCGCGTGAATCATGCTCCTCTGCTCGCACTACCCCCTCCTTTCTCCCCCTCCCTCCTCGTCAGCTTCATTTGTCTCTTCTATCGCTGTGAATCATGCTCCTCTGCTCGCACTTCCCCCTCCCTCTTCGTCAGTTTCATTTGCCTCGGGAATATTGAAATATCTAAATATTGGAGGGGAAATAGAAACGTTTAGCATTTTTTGGACATTTTGGACATTTTGTGAAGCGTTGACATTTTGCAAAGGCACGCGTGGTTTTTATTAAAACTTTAGGCTATGCTGCGTTGTTGTGCGTTGGAGTCCGCGCTGCGAAGCTGCCTGAAACCAATTCCCGCACGAAAGCGCCCTCTTCTACCCGTCTACCCCACTACTACCCCTCTACCCCTCTTCTGCCCCTCTACCCATCTACACCTCTACCCCTCTTCTACCCCTCTACTACCCCTCTACCCTACTACCCCTCTACTACCCCTCTACCCCTCTTCTACCCCTCTTCTACCCCTCTACCCCTCTTCTACCCCTCTACCCCTCTACTACCCCTCTACCCCTCTACTACCGCTCTACTACCCCTCTACCCCTCTACTACCCCTCTACCCCTCTACTACCCCTCTACCCCTCTTCTACCCCTCTACCCCTCTTCTACCCCTCTACCCCTCTACTACCCCTCTACCCCTCTTCTACCCCTCTACCCCTCTACTACCCCTCTACCCCTCTTCTACCCCTCTACCCCTCTACACCTCTACCCCTCTTCTACCCCTCCACTACCCCTCTACCCCTCTACTACCCCTCTACCCCTCTTCTACCCCTCTACCCCTCTTCTACCCCTCTACCCCTCTACTACCCCTCTACCCCTCTACACCTCTACCCCTCTACACCTCTACCCCTCTACCCCTCTACCCCTCTACCCCTCTTCTACCCCTCTTCTACCCCTCTACCCCTCTTCTACCCCTCTACCCCTCTTCTACCCCTCTACCCCCCCTCTACCCCTCTTCTACCCTTCTACCCCTCTTCTACCCACTGTAACTAGCAAAGACACTGTGTCACGGCAGCATCACTCAGCACTACCACAGCATCACTCTGCACCACCACAGCATCACTCAGCACCACCACAGCATCACTCAGCGCAACAGCAGCATCACTCAGCGCCACCACAGCATCACTCAGCGCCAACACAGCATCACTCAGTGCCACCACAGCATCACTCAGTGCCACCACAGCATCACTCAGCGCCACCACAGCATCACTCAGCGCCACCACAGCATCACTCAGCGCCACCACAGCATCACTCGGCGCCACCACAGCATCACTCAGCATCACCACAGCATCACTCTGCACCACCACAGCATCACTCAGCGCCACCACAGCATCACTCAGCGCCACCACAGCATCACTCAGCGCCACCACAGCATCACTCAGCACCACCACAGCATCACTCAGCGACACCACAGCCTCACTCAGGGCCAACACAGCATCACTCAACACCACCACAGCATCACTCAGCACCACCACAGCATCACTCAGCACCACCACAGCATCACTCAGGGCCACAACAATATCACTCAGCACCACCACAGCATCAGTCAGCACCACCACAGCATCACTCAGCACCACCACAGCATCACTCAGCACCACCACAGCATCACTCAGCACCACCACAGTATCACTCAGCACCACCACAGCATCACTCAGGGCCAGCACAGCATCACTCAGGGCCACCACAGCATCACTCAGGGCCAGCACAGCACCACTCAGGGCCAGCACAGCACCACTCAACGCCACCACAGCATCACTCAGCGCCACCACATCATCACTCAGCAACACAACAGCATCACTCAGCACCACCAAAGCATCACTCACGGCCAACACAGCATCACTCAACACCAACACAGCATCACTCAGCACCACCACAGCATCACTCAGCACCACTACAGCATCACTCAGGGCCACAACAATATCACTCAGCGCCACCACAGCATCAGTCAGCACCACCACAGCATCACTCAGCACCACCACAGCATCACTCAGCACCACCACAGCATCACTGAGCACCACCACAGTATCACTCAGCACCACCACAGCATCACTCAGGGCCAGCACAGCATCACTCAGGGCCACCACAGCATCACTCAGGGCCAGCACAGCACCACTCAGGGCCAGCACAGCACCACTCAACGCCACCACAGCATCACTCAGCGCCACCACATCATCACTCAGCAACACAACAGCATCACTCAGCACCACCAAAGCATCACTCACGGCCAACACAGCATCACTCAACACCAACACAGCATCACTCAGCACCACCACAGCATCACTCAGCACCACCACAGCATCACTCAGGGCCACAACAATATCACTCAGCGCCACCATAGCATCAGTCAGCACCACCACAGCATCACTCAGCACCACCATAACATCACTCAACACCACATCAGTATCACTCAGCATCGCCTTTGCATTACTACACCACCACATCATCATCACTCAGCAATGAGTGATGCTAAGTACCATTCAGCATCACCTCAGCATCGTCTCAGCACCAGTCACCACCACCAACACCACCACTACCACCTCAACATCACTCAACACCACCTCAGCCTGCTCTCGGAATCTGCCATCTGTTGAGTCTCCCCTAGCGTCTGGCCGCTGCTAGTGTTATAATACAGGTACTAGTTTACAACCTTCAACCTCCAATTGTTTATGCCCCCTCAAAAAACAAGCAACAGTTGATGTTGTTGCACCAAGGATATTATGCTGCATAACTAAATACTTATAAGGTCCCAAAAGCGAGACCTATTGGCTATGCCAATGCTTGTTTAAAGTGCCATGTGGTGCACACATGCCCCTAGGCTAGGGCATGTGTGTGCTTTACATGTGCACCTTGTTTTTTTAGGGGCGCCTCAGGGGGGCCTTAGGCCCCCGGGCACCCTTGCCTTTGCATTACTTAATTTGCGATCACCAATTAGGTAATCGCAATTTAGGTAATGCAAGACCATTCTCACCTATGGGCCTTGAGGCCCATAGGAAAGAATGGAGTTGCAATTGCAAATAGCGATTCCCTAATTGCGTTTGCGATTCTTAAGGAATCGCAATTAGAGAATCGCTATTTGCTGCCTGTTTTGTTGCATTGCATTTTGCGCTTACCAAATAGCGATTTCTTAAAAATCGTTATTTGGTAATTGCAACATGCAACTTTGATGCATGTGCCCCTAAATCACATGCAAATAATGTTGTTTTGTTCTTTCTACAGAGTTGCACCCTCAGATTACATGCTGTGTGACTCCTCTATCTTCCTAAAACGCTATATGAAAACAGACCTTGATTTAAAAATTCTGAATGTCACTTCTCTTTTTTTCCTTCAATTACATTTCCCACTTAACATCCCTGCGCTCTTTCTTTCTCAGAACACAGCCTACCCTGTCACATGTGCGTTTGCCTTAATCACTGTTATGGCATTTCTAGAAATTGCTCACACCGCTTTTCAAAGATTACAACAAACTCCTTTATAATACCCCTGCATACCGTCTAGCTTATGTATTAATCCAGCCAACTATCTGCATGAACTCACATACCCCTACTAATAATCACACCTAAGTCCTGTTAGTACCATCTTCCGACAAAAAGAAACTTATGTAAATGCATGAAATGGTTTCCTTGAATGGTTTCCTTGAAAGCACAAGATTAATTCAATTAACCAATTATAACCAATAAATGCTGACAAACCAGTAACATTGGGTTCCCAGAGCAGTGTGCCACCCGTCGTAAAACACTTCAATGCCTCGTCAGGGGTAGTAAGCGCTATATAAATACAATTACAATAAAAGTAGACAGAATTGCACATTTACTTCCTAGCGGCAAGAGACCTCCTCTCTTTCAGGAAGGGGCTGAAGACCTGGCTTTTTAACCAATAAAACCTCTGGCTACCGTTTCTAGCAGGCAGTGCATAGCGCCAGGACAACCTAGGGTAACCGTGCGCTTTACAAATGCGATTAACATAACATAACATAACGTCTTTACATTTTAAACATTAATCACCCTCGTCAACATTTTAATACAAAAAAATAGTTGATATTTGACTTACCACCGCCTTCATTCAAATGGCATTTTTAGGAAGGGCTCTTAATGAAAACGTAGTTAAATAGAATATCATTTGCTACTTTTTATTGTTAAAATAAAGCTTGCGCTTCAGCACCTCAACATTTTCACTCTCAACTGTTTGTTTTTTGTTTACCTTAAAGCTGGCTTTACATACATTTAATGTAATTGGTTGTTTCTACAGTAGCAAAATGTCTTGCTCTTTTCAAATAATTTTTACTTGATCCATCATAACATTCAAATGTGCTTTTCACATGGGAAGATGGACACTCCCTCTGAATGGGTTATCCATTTATGTTCTTGGTGTGACATACCACTTGTGTTTGCAACGTTGTGGAAAAGACTTGAAATGAAAGCTTAGCAGCTTACCTTTTGGTTGTATCATTCATAGACCCCAGTATAGTGGTATTTACCTCGTCCTTGCCCAATGTTCTTTTTCACTGCTCGCGCTTTAGGAGCTACTTTTTTCTTTTAATTGCAGCACTCCATTAGAATGCATGTGTTTGCAAGCCGTTTCTCCCCCACATCCACATCCACCCCACCCCATGTTGTTGCTGTTGCCCAGTTTAAGTTGCTTCCCCTTCTCTTCCAACCACCTCCTGCATTGTGTTACTTAGCCCATCCCTTCCACCCCTCCTGCATTGTGTTACTTAGCCCATCCCTTCCACATCTCCTGTGTTGTGTTGCTTGTCCCACCCCTCCAGCCAGAAAAAAACCCCACTATGACGCGACCATACTGAACAGCGGCTGTGCTGCTATACAACATGACTAAAAGACATTGACATTGGCCAAGCCAAAAGTTCTCGCATAGGTGAGACCTATTGGCTTTGCCAGTGCTTGTTAGGTATGTCTTGGCATCAGAGCTGTCACCTGACCTTATTTGGTCAACAAAAAAGATCTTTCAGAGTACTACTGACAGAAGGGCTTAGCTTCCCCTCCCTGAGTAGAGGATTTGATTGGGCCAAGGTTGTGCTTTAACTAAAAAGAGTGCTTTCATAGCACTTCTTTGTTGGTTTGTGGCAATCTGACACTCAATACAAGAGGGCTGAGTTGGTTTTGGTGGCAAGCCAATGATAACACCTTTAGGCTTGATTGGAGTTCAGCGAAACGTTATGCCAGATGCCATAGGTCTGGCCTGTTTATTATGAAAACGTATGTCAGAGGCAGTGAGCCGGGCTTATTTATTGTGAACAACATCTGAGAATGGCAGTAGGCCTCCACCAATGGATTGTTATCACACTATGTTACAGGAAGTAGACAGGAATGTGGGTACTTGTAATCTAACAGATTACCATAGTAGGCAAGTGTTTTGGTGTTGGTCACCCACTCTCACAAACCCTGAGAATAGAAGATTTTCACAGTAATGATTCTTGTTAGGCCCTATTGAGAGTGTTCTGTATAGTTTGGTCGACTGTATAACTGTATACATAATGGCTGTCAGTTTATGCACATATCAGTTTTCCACTTTTACTAATTTTTACAGATAAATACAGACAGAAAACAATCTATTTTCTTGTCTGTATTTATTTTTAAATATTGAAAAATACAGAAAAGAGGTTTTCTTCTGCACAATTCTCACTAGTGCCAATCATGCACGCTGGGTCACTAGCTGTACAGATTGACAGGTATGGGAGTTACAAAAACGGAAAAGGGTGCCCTAAAGAAGCTTAAATAACTGCAGCAACACAGCTTTTTAAGCTGTTCTACAATTCAAAGGAATTCAAATAACTGTATTGTACTGTAAATAGCTAAAACGTCATTGGACATTCAAACACGAGTAAACATTTGTTGGTTCAATAATACAGAAATACACCCATTGCAGCTTCATTTTTTACACTAAGAACAAATTAAATGTAAATAAATACAGATAAAATGAGCAAAAAATAAATATGGATAAATACAGATGGAAATGTCAAAAAATAAATCCCATAAAACCGGGAGCACTAGTTACAGTGTAAATTCATTGGTAAAGGCTGTAGGCCTCATCAGTTCACTGAGGAAAGTTGCATCAGGTTCTTTAGGGAGTGATTTGTTTATAATGCAAATTTATGACAAAGCAAGTAGGTCTGACGTACTTATTGTGAAAAGCGTTTGTTAAAAGCAACAGGTTTTATGGGCATATGGTTATTACACTGTGCTAAAGTCTATAGGCAGGTATATTGTTAGACTGAATCTTGCAGACTACCGTAGTCGGCAAGGGTTTTTGTAACTCAGCTGAACAAACCATGAGGATAGAATATTTGAACTATGGCCATCCTCAATAGGCCCTATTAGCACGTACTTTATGTTTTTTTGACAACTCTAACTTTGTACATATTTCTAATGTTACTACAGTATATGTAGGAAGCTGGCTCTTTATATGATATATCGTGCAAAGAGTCCAGGGGTTCCCTTATGAGTGGACAGGTGCTTGCTATGCAATCTCAAAGTGCTCTTTTAGGGAGTAGTGTGGTCGAGCAGCCTTAGGCTTATCAGAGGGGAATGTTAGACATCTGCAAATTTACACAATAATCAATAAATATAAGACACACGACTCAAGAAGAAGATCCACACCAATTTCTAAAAATAACATGTATCTTTATGCATATTTAGGCACCAGAACACATTCGATCAGGTAAGTACGATTTGCAATAGAAATGATTTTGTATTAAAAAAGTTGACAGTGCAATTTTTAGAAGCTGCAATGTTAGAATATGCGATATTACATCGCATGCGCCACAACGCATGCAAATACAACGTGGTCGTTACAACGACTGCGTTGTTACAACGCAAACCATTACATCGCAAGTCGTTTCTACGACTTGCTGTAGGGGGCGCGCTGGACTTAGGAATAGTATAATTTACTATTCCAACTAGAGCGTGTGCAACAGTAGGGAAGGTGTTGGAATAGTAAATTATGCTATTCCTTAGTTTAGCGCGCCCCCTACAGCAAGTCATAGAAACGACTTGCAATGTAATGGCTTGCGTTGTAACAACGCGGTCGTTGTTAAGGTGAGTGGTGGGCAAGGTCCAAGGCAGCACCAGCAGAACACCACCAGCGGCTCTAGGGCAGCCGGGTGCAGGGGTGCAAAAAAGCGTTGGGTGCACCATGCAAGTCTATGGAGAACGGTCTTCTTGAAAAGAGGCTGCAAGCTTTGACTGGGGGGCCAGTCGGGCTGAACCAACAGGGGGGCTTAGGCCTCGCGAAGCTTGGGGATATAGGGAGAACTTTGGTCCTCTTTGCCACGGCCCAGGGGTGACGGGTGCAGAGCTGTCTTTAGGTGTCGGGATTTCCTTACCGGGAGCAGTTGCTGTAGAGGGCGCCTGCGTGCAGAGGCTGCAGGCGATGTCGGGGGGTCCACGAGAGGTGAAACCACACTGGACTTGTTCTCTGGAGAGCTGGGGGACCACGGTGACATCATTGGCCCACTTCAACTCGGGCATGGAGCGACGGGTACAGTGGTGGCTTTAGGCATCGGGTTTTTGCGTTCTTTAAGTCCTTTCAGGTCTCTTGGATTGCCTGCAGAGTGCAAGGAAGCAGGTCTGCTGATTAGCACATACAGGACAGGCGTGTCTATTATCTACACATGTGTTATCATTGATAATATCATTAATCTTTTTTAGAAACTTCACATTTCCATCATTGATGATGCCCAGACATCATAATTAATATAGACCAAATATATAAATTACCCAACCCGTAACTACGGGAGTGTACATTAGTAATACACAGGAGTCACGGAATCTTGATGAAAAAATCTTGATTTATTCCTATTCTTTTTGTAAATGTAAACATGAATTCAGCCCAGCCAACGCGTTTCGTCCTAAATGGACTTCATCAGGGTTGTAAGTAAATGCTCAAAACCAGGTATATCATCTCTAGTTAGGCTTTGCGTTGTAATTGAGTGGATCCCAGACAATAGTATCAAAGATGAGTCATCAAATATTTTATGTTCAACTCCAATTTATTTATTCCGACTCTCCATCTTCCTCATCAGAAGTGAATTCATTATGATCAATTATATTGCTCTTCCATGGATGCAAAGCAACAGCTACCATCTACCGGGTTCAGAGTGTCAAGCAGGTCTGCTGCTTAACAGGAGTTCTTGGTCCCTGGGTGAAGTGCTGGCAGGTCTACCAGGCTTTGGAGACACAGCAGCTGCAGGACAAGTCATCTTTTGGTGCAACTGTCGAAGTCAACAGGCAGGCCAGCAGGGTTGGCGCCAAGTCAGTTGCTGGTTCTTCAGTTAATGCCCTTTGCGACTCTTCACGTCTGTTCTTCTTCTTTCAGGTCGGCAGGATCTGCTTTTCTGGAGCCAGGGGCTCCCCTAAATACTGAATTTAGGGGTGTTCGGGGAGTGTAAGATAGTAGCCAATGGTCCACTGACCCTTGGGGTCACTACACCCCCTATATGACCACTTACTGTGGGAAGTGGGCATAATCCTGTCCCAGAGTTCCTAAGTTTGCCAACACAAAGTTGGCTAACCCTGAAAATCTGAGTGCTCCTCAAATTATGCCACCTTAGTGGTGGTACTACCCTGGGGGTGGGCACGCCTACCTGGCTAGCTCATTTTGCCACCTGTCCGGGTGCCAAAGGGCTCTGGACAAAGGGGGCTGGTTTCCTCTACTGTGAGGGGAGCCAGACTTGCATTTCAAAGGTGGTAGCTTCTTTGAAGCTTCCCTGCCTTGAAATGCTAATCAGCAGGTCATCCTGTGGGAGGGCGTGTGAACACCCGCTTCCCGGGCAGGCTTTGTTTCTGACCTCCTGAGAGCAAAGGCTCTCACCCTTGGGGTCAGACACTCGTCTCTGGTGGCAGGCTGGCAGAATCCAGTCAGCCAACACACCAGGGGCTGGTAGGTTTTCAGGGGGCACCTCTAACGTGCCCTCTCTGTGCATCTATTAATAAATCCAACACTGGAATCAGTGTTGGTTTATTAATACGAGATGTTTGATACCAAACATCCTTATTTTCAGTGAAGCCATCATGTAGCTGGGGAACTCGTTTTCACCAGTGTCCAGCACATGTTTTAAAATGGCTTCCCTGTTCACTTGCACTGGTAGTAATGGAACTGACCAGCACAGCGATATATCTGCTTATGCTGGTATGCCCTCACATGTAATATAATGCACCCTGCCTTAGGGCTGTACGGCCTGCTGTAGGGGTAACTTACAAATACTACATGCAGTGTTAGGGGACATGGCACACAGGGATGTGTGTCATGTTGTGTTTTCACTTTGATCTGCACCAAAACACGCAGCCTGCAATGGAAGTCTTGCATACGTTTGGTGAGGGGCCCATTAGGGTGGCACAATTCGTGCTGCAGCCCTGAGAGACCTTCCTTTAGTACCTCATGACCTAGGTACCAGGGATACGATTTACTAGAGACTTACAGAGAGTGCTAAAGGTATTTCCTATTGGGGGAAACAATTGTACAGTTTTGGGAAAGAGATCTGGCACTGGGGACCTGGTTAGCAGGAATCCAGTGCACTTCCAGTCGAAATTACATCAAATACCAGGCAAAAAGTGGACTGGCCATGTAAAAAAAGGGTCACTTTCCTACAGTATAGCGGATGGTTTCTTTTTGGGAAAGTTTATGTCTAACACAGTAGGTCTGAGTTGGTTATAGTGACACGCCGATGTTAGAGGTTATAGGCCTGATGGTTTATTATGAAAAGTTATGACAAAGGCAGTAGGCCTGATATATTGATCGTGAAAAGCATGTTAAAGTCAATAGACATTTAATGATGGATTGTTATTACTCTGCGTTAGAGTCTACTAACAGGTATTTCTTTCATGGAGTCAATCAATCAGTAGATTTATAAAGAACAGCTAATCACCCAGGAGGGTATCAAGTTGCTGAAGGTTGTGCTGTTTCAGGTAGAAGCAGTTGAACAACAGGTCTTGAGTGCCTTTCGGAATTCTAGAAGAGAGATGGAGGTGCAGAGGGAGGTCGTTCCAGGTTTCCTCTGCGAGGTAGGAGAAGGAATGTCCTCCACAGTTGCCTCAGCGAATGCAGGGGGTGTGAGCGAGGAAGGGGGAAGCGGAGTCTGAAGAGGTGGTGGAAGTTCAGGCGGTGGTTGATGTATGCTGGTCCTTGGTTGTGCAGGGCCTTGTATGCGTGGATCATCAACCTGAATTGGCATCTCTTCTCTATGGAAAGCCAGTGGAGCCTCCTGAGGTGAGGGATAATGTGGGTCCATTTGGGGAGGTCTAGGATCAGTCTTCTTGCAGAGTTCTGTATGGTTTGGAGCCTCTTCAGGAGGTGAGTGGTGTTTCCTGTGTAGAGTGCATTGCCACAGTCTAGTCAACTGGTGTCTAGGGCCTGAGTGACGGTACATCTGGTGTTGATGGGGAGCCATTTGAAGATCTTTTGAAGCAAGCAAAGTGTGAGAAAGCAGGCAGATGAGACAGTGTTGATCTGGGATTCCATGGTTAGTTTGCTGTCCAAGAATATGCAGAAGTTTCTAACATGGTCAGTGGGTTTTGGTGAGGGTCCTAGCACTAAGGGCCACCAGGAGTCATTCCAAGGGATGGTGTTGTTGCAGAAGATCAGCACTTCTGTTTTGTCCGTGTTGAGTTTCAGGCAGTTGTTTTTCATCTAGTCGGGGAAGCTAGTCATGCACCTCTGGAAGTTGGCTCCTGTGGTTGTAGGGTCTTCTGAGAGCAAGAGGATGAGCTGGGTGTTGTCTGCTTAGGATATAATATTTAGTCGCTGGAGATCTGATTATGTTGGTCAAACGGGGCCATGTAGGTGTTGAACAGACTGAGACTGGGACTGAGGGGTGAGGGGTGAGCCTTGAAGGACGCAGCAGATGATGTCCCTGGGTTCGGAGATGAACGGAGGTAGGTGGACTCTCTGGGTTCTTCTGATGAGGAAGGAGGCAATCCACTTGAGGGCGTTTCCTTGAATTCTGATGTGATGTAGGCTCTTGATCAGACTGTGGTGGGAAACGACGTTGAAAGCTGCTGTGAGATCAAGGAGGATCAGAGCCACCGTTTCTCCCCAGTTGAGGAATGTTCTGATGTGATCGGTGGCTGCGATCAATACAGTTTCAGTGCTGTGGTTGGTACGGAATCCAGATTGGGATGTTTCTAGAAGAAGGCTCGTCTCCAGGTGCTCCTGGTGAATCACCCATATCACCACTGTAGGCAAGGATTCTTGTATTGGTTATCCGCTCAGAGTCCAAACTGTGAGCATAGAAGATTTGCACTGTAAGAATCCTTGTTAAGCTATCTTAGGAGATATAGTATTTTGCTTAGCCAACTGTATTTTGTATACATTTGTAATTTTATGACTGTATCACTGATGCTTGCCGTGTGGGAAAGCTTATGCTCAGTACAGTATGCCTGAGTTGGTTGTGGTGATAAGCCAATGATAACACCTACAGGCCTGATTGGTGCGCAGGGAAAAGCTATGCCAGATGCCATAGGCCTGGTCTGTTTATTAGGCAATTTATGACAAAGGCGTTAGGCCTGGCTTATTTATTATAAAAATCATATGTTATTACTCCATCTTATAGGCTATAGAAAGGTATTTTTTAACGTAGTCTCAAAGACTTCCGTAGTAGACACATGTTTTGGTGTTGATCACCTACTCACTGTGATGATTCTTGTTAGGTCCTATTGAGGGGGTTATATATTGCGTTACCAACTGTAATTCCGTGCATATTTGTAATTTCGTAACTGTAAGCTTTTTAGTTGCCAGACTATACCCATTTTTGTTTTTTTCTCATAGTTTTATAAAGCGCAAACTTGACCTGAAGGTATTGGGTATCAGAGCGATTTACATGAGCACCAGTTGCGTTACAGAAGGACACATTCATTTTTGTTAGGCACGGCGAGATTAAGTGATTTGCCCAGAATCACAGGATGCTGAGCGTCATTGCCGAGACTCGAACCTGGTTCCCCAGATTTGAGATCGACCGCAAGGCCACACTAAGAGGGGTCATTCTCAGTTACTGCGTGAGTCAAAGATGGAAGGACCTTCAGGAGGTTGCAGATTGGGAAGCACACCTACTTGAAACGGAACAGACTTACGCAGCAGTACCAGACCTGACCCTCCTTCATAATATCTCACACACCCAATCTCTATTATGGCAAACCCTTCTAGATGAGGCGGGACTGAAGTGGCTTGCGATGCAAAGCTTTATCTATTACTGGGGGATTAGAACAGTAAAATTCTGCACTGCCTCTGCTCTACGACCCCCTCAACAACACCCATATGCCACTTGGAGGATGTTAAAGACTATAGCGTCACTAATAAGCCCTCGATAGCTGCGGAGAACGCAGCCTAATATACCAAACTCTACTCTAGCATTAATAGGCCTACAGAGTCTGCCTTGACCTCTTTCATAGCAGATATACCCACCCGCCACCTTAGCACTGAAGAGAGGACCTCTTTAGAGGGAGATGTCACATTGGAGGAACTGGGGGAGGCCTCAACCCAACTCTAGTCAGGCAAAACCCTGGGTCCCAGTGGGTACCTGGTGGATGATTTTCACAAGGCATACTGGTCCTGACTGGGTCAGACAATGAAAGACACCTTCAGCGCCACCCTTAAGGATGCACAGCTCCCACTGGACCTCCGACTGGCAGATATAGCTGTCATCCCCAAACCCGGTCTACCCACAAACCGCTGTTCCTCTTAACATCCCACTTTCCTTCTCAATGTGGAGCTGAAGATATGGCCGAAAGCCATGGTTAACCGATTGTTAATAGTAGTAGTGACTCTGGTCTACCCCGACCAGACCGGAGTTATGCCCAGCCGAGCAACGAGGCACAACATCGGTCGCATACAGAATGCCCAGGCGCTGACGCCTAGACTACCAGGAGAGAAAACGCTACTCCTTGTTGACTTTCACAAGGCTTTTCAGTTGGTGGACTGGATGTGCCTGTTTTCACTCCTCACTAAAATGAACTATGGCCCCCGGTATATAAGCTTTGTTAAACTACTCTATAGAGGTTCGGTGTCTCACATGTTTCCGATACGGCGGAGCACGTGACAGGGATGCCCCTGTCACCCTTGCTTGTCCTGCTTGCTACTGAGCCCCTATCGGAATGACTAAGTATAGATGTGCTGGTCCGGGGGTTCGAGTGGGGCCCCTGAATATCAGATGAGATAGCACTATATGCAGATGATGTCCTCCTTTTTCCTGGCCAACCCGCAATGGTTGGTCCCATGGGTCCTCCAGATCTTGTTAATCTTTGGAGACCACTCTGGCCTTCGCATCAACACAGCAAAATCCTCATTATATCCACTGGGTAATCAGACACAGTCTGTATCCTGGGCAAGAGACTTAAAAACCATGTATGACTGAGTTCCGGTATCTAGCGTCTATATTACAGAGTGCAGCCAAAGGGCCTCGTTTGAAAACCTGCAGCCCCACCTCACTAGATTGCATAAGGACTTTTTGATTTTTGGTCTACGCACCCCTTTCCCTAATGGGCAGGTCAGCAGTCTTTAAGATGGTTGGAGTACCTTGCATGTTGTATCAACTCCAAAACATATGCTAACCCATATCTGGGCCTTTCTTCACCATGTAAACATGGCAATGCAGAGTTTTCTCTGGAACCAACGGCTGACCAAGATGGCCCTTGCCAAATGTTTCTTGAACACCTTTGACAGCGGCCTGACCATGCCCAATATTCTTTCCTATTACAGAGCGGCACATCTGGTAGTGCTTAATGAGTGGTGGTTTGGGGGCACAAATTCACATGCATATACTTCGGAGCAGTGGGCGATGTGGGGACACCAATTGCACGCGGTTTATATGGAGGTCCACTCCCCTCTATGCTCCCCCCAGCGACAAAGGTAGTGTAACAAGTGTGGTACGACACTCTTCAGGCATTGGTCTTGACTAAACGCTTGATAAGGGAACCCCACTATGGTCAGGGTGTTGGCTCCCGCAGGTGACCGCGTTGGAGGGTTTCGACAAGTGGGACTTCATCAGTATCTCTTATTTGACATATGCAGTGACAGCGACTACAATCAAGTCCTTTGAAAATCTGCAGGAGAAATATGGGCTCCACAAAACCCAGTTTTGCCGCTTCCTGCAGATCAGACATGCACTCACGCCCAATGTATCTGGTTGAGGGAGCTGCTGGATTACAGCTTCCAGGAAGCCCAGGTACTGCTAACCCCACCCGTAAGACGTAAATTGTTATTATATATAAATCATTGGTCACACATACTCCTGACTCCTTTCACACACTGGGGGAGGCTTGAGTACGTGACCTGGGCAGCTGGATGACTACGATTGGCTGGAAGCCCTAACTTCCATTGTAGCCCACTATAGACTCATATTATTCAAATATCTACACAGGGTTTAACTAATTCGTGCCAGCCTATGGCGAATGGGAGCGATTACCTTCCCACTCTGTCTGACCTGCTCCATGAATCATGAGGATTTCCTACACACGATCTGGGGCTGCCCAGTCCTAACCTGTTCTGGGTGGGTGTCATGACCTCTCTGGGGGCATCCTGGAGTGGCCCCAAACTCGTACTTCTACACATTATAGACAAACTAGAGGGTAACCAATATAAAAGAGCTCTACTGTGGATAGGACTGATGGTAGCAAAGTGTGATATAGCCAGACACTTGTAGACCGCATAAGCCCCATCCCTGACGGGATGAAAAGCAGGCCTAGATAAATGCATGGACCTAGAGAACCCGATCTACGCGGCCAAGGGTTGCCTGCATAACCATGAAAAGGTCTGGAGAGACTGGACAAACTATAGGAGGATACCACTCAAGGGCGTCGTGAACCCCCTGCTTTAGAAGCTACAGTGGGGGTGGAGTTCTTGATGGGCCTCTTCTGTTGCAACCCGGCAGACTAAGGCTCATAAATAACGTGAAAGGGTAAAGGGTGGGTGGAAAAATATGTGGGTGAAAGGATAGATGGATGGGTGTGTGAATGAAAGGAAGGATGGAAGGGCGAGTGAAAGGGTGGAGGGGTAGATGGATGGATTAACAAGTGAAAGGATGGATAGGTAAGTAAAAGGAAGGGTGAATGGATGGTTAAGTGAAAGAATGCATGGATTAATTAAAGGGAGGGTGGATGAATGGATGGATGGGTAAAAGGGTGGATGGATGATGAGAAAAAGGATGGATGAGTGAGTATGCATATGGATGGCTGAGTGAAAGGATGGGTAGATGGATCGGTGGGATGAAAGAGTAGATGGATGGACGGAGTGAAAGGGTGGCTAGTTGGATGAGCAAATGGATGAATAGATGGACGAGTGAAAAGATGGATGCTGGGGCATCGTTACCTCCAACCTTAGCAGCTGCAGAAGTTCTGCACTTTGGCAGACAAAGGTGAGTGAGTGAGTAAGTGGATGGATGTGTGAGTGAAAGGGTGCATGAATGGATCAGTTAAACGATGGATGGGATGAGTAAAAGGATGGATGAGTGCAAGAATGGCTGGATGAGTGAAAGAGAGAGTGAATGGATAGGTGAATGAAAGAATGAATGGATGAGTGAGTGAAAGGTAGGGTGGATGGATGGAAGGATAGATGAAAAAAGGGTGGATAGATGGATGATGATAGAAAGGATGGATGGATGAGTGAGTGAAAGGATGGATGGATGAGTGAAATGGAAGATGTATGGATGGAATGAAAGGGTTTATGGATGGATTGATGGATGGGTGTATGGATGGATGGAGTGAAAGCGTGGATGGATGGTTGAGTGAAAAAATGATGGATGGATGAGAGAAAGGATGGATGAGTGAAAGGCTTGATGTATGAGTGAAAGGGAGGGTGGATGGATGGAGTGAAAGGGTGGATGGATGGATGTGTGAATGGGTGGATGAATGAGTGAAAGGATGGATGGATGGAGGGATGAGTGATTGAGTGAATGCAGAGATGGATGAGTGAAAGGGTGGATGGATTGACAGATGGATTGATAGGTTTGATAGATAGGTTTGGAGATGGATAGGTAGGTTTGGATATGAATGGGCAGACAGATGGAATGGTGAAAGACTGACTGATGGATGAAAGAATGAATGGATGATAGAATGTAAAGGTGAAATACTGGCTATCTGCAGGTGGATGGAAGGATAAATGGATAGCTGCTTGGATGGAAGAGACAAGAGAGCCCTTTGGGGAGGGTCGTGATGACTTGCTTCATTTGTTCGGTGCCATAAGAGCACGAAGTGGGGGGTATTTAAATTTTCTGGCTACTCCCTTGATACCACTTAATCTGAACACTTCCACACCCCGACCCTAGACAGATGGATTGTGGGCCTGTGATCCCTGAAATATGAGTTGGTAAAGGGAGGTGATGGCACAGAGGAAACGCAATTCAAGGGGGACTGGGGCAAATGTGACAATTTCTAGAGGCTTTTTATTATCTCTTCTGTACTTGTTGTATCGGGGGAGAGGAAGGAATGGTGGGTATTATGTTAATCTTTCTAGACAGTGCTTTATCTGTGTTTGAAAAAACAATAAAATATGTTATTAAAATGTTTTTATTTAAATGCGCTTTTCACGTCTCCATTGAGGATAATATCTAGTTTATTTCTCATAGTACTTAAATAGGAGGCGTACTCAAGCCACTAATATAGACCAAATATGATCATAAACCTCATGTGGGTTATGTCTGAAAATATGCCTTGTAAAACACAGTTACATGCATATGTAATACCTGTTGCTAAGTTTTTCCTCACCTATAATTGTAATTGAGGGCGCACTAAGGCTGCACCAGTCCTTCTTGGGATTTGGGCTCATATTTACTATGATTTTGCGGTGAACCTGTATCACTATTGCATGCACCCCGTCAGCAAAATAATGTTTGCCATGTACTAAGCCATGCAAAGTCACTTTGCGTGGTTTAGTAAATAGAAAGTTATGCAATTCAGCGCGTAGTGCTGCCATGTGTTACTTTGCATTGGGTAGCCGATACATGGGTGAAGCATGGGCGATCCCATGTATCCAGCCATGTATTTTGACGTTAACTCAGATTTACAAAGTCTTGTAAACCTGAGTTTTCATGAAATTGATGCGCCTACCTGACAGAGGCGTAACAAGGAAAAATGTTATGCCTTAAAGGATTGGTTTTGTGCAGGAAGGTGGCCCTTCCTTCACAAAAACAATCCTGACTGCGTTGGTGCTAGGAAGCACACAGTGCGCCAGCACAAGCAGAGAGCATAAATGCTCCATATCTTTGTAAATATGGAGTGTTTCTGTTCTCTCCCTTTCATGCAATACAACACAGCAAGATCCGTTGCAGCGCAGTGTTGTGTGAAAAAATATTAAATGTGCCCCCAAGTGACATTGATGTACATGGCCTACGCTTTTGTTTCCTTCTGCTATTTTTATTAGGACTTGGCCCCTGCTTTCAGGGTTCAAAGGACAGCAAGCTAGAGTGTCTAGCACTGATTGGCTGGTGCCACACAAAATGAATACCTAAGTTGCTCATTTATTGTTCTTGAGTTAGAGTCAGTTCTTTAATTCCAGGGTCTTTTCTATGGCCCATCATGCTTGTGAGTAAAGGCATCCTGCGGGGCACGCTTGATGAAGCTCTTGGCCAACCTTTCAATTTTCTTTAAGTCAATGGACCTTTTCTGTAGCCTGAGAAAGGAAGGGGTTACTGAAGAGTTTAGATCTATAAACTGTGTGACTAAATGTGACCACACATTAAGAGTCAGAGTCCATTTCTTAAAGTTGAAAAAGTATTTATTATAAACTCAAATCCAAGGTCACATAAATCAGATGCAAAAACACACTGTAAATATACAGAATTATTAAAGGAAGACCAAATCGACATACAATTTTGGTCCTTAACAGCAAGGAACAAATCAAGATTTCCGTAATTGCAATGCAAAAGATTAAGAACAAAGTCTGATGAGTGGACGAATGGTTTCGATCCTTCTACCCATACATGGGACAGAATTGCAGTATCTAGCTATCTCTACACTAAACTAAGAGTTAAGGAAACCCTATTAATCCGGAAGCAAGAAAATGTCTCAGCATCAGAACTTCTGTAGTAGTTGCGTAAGCAAAAGATCATGTATAGCATAAAGCCACACAATCAAAAGTCAGGAGAGATCTGTACCTCTCAAAGTCTAAAAGACATCTCTCTGATTACAAGGTAAGTTCAGCTTATAAGAAACACACAGAAAGTTCGAGACACATGACCTCACATTATTCAACCTCAATATTTCTATTTCCCATGAAGAGTTCCAGCGCCTGGTATGATACTCCCATTTGCCAGTCTTTTCTTCTGAGACGTCCTTGAATTCCTCCATTCAACAGATATCCTCAACTGGTAACACTCCCTTGTTCTTCTCACTAAATTTAATTGACATTGCCAGTTTTTCCTCGCCTCACTATCTTAAAATACAATGTTCTTTCACTAGCTAAAAATGCTTTGGTCTGCACCTGCAAAAGGGAAAAATATATTGCAAACAACTTTCACGTTAAATGTTACATGTCCAAACTATAAGCTTAAGGCCCACAGTCACGCCAACTTAGCAAGTTACCTTCAAAAGCATATAATTGTGCAACACATATACAATCATGTAAATACATTAATACATATAAGGTTATTCATCTATATCGCATTTTCGCACATGAATACACTTTTATTTATTAGAACAACAACTGACCACGTTATAGGCACAACACCAACACTCTCATGATTCATTCTTTCCTAACCTATGGAGAATGCACTGTATAGCATTTTAGGGCAACCCCAGTACAACCTTAGCTTATAGATGAATTTTGTCGACGATCCAGCTGTTCATAAAAGAAAAATAGTTAATGCACATACTCATTAGAACACTCCATTACTGCACTTTCTATACTAGTGCACCACGTATACTGATTATAATTGTATTATGCGAATACAGGAGGCCAAAAGTACACACATATATGTGGCCTTATCAAGATAAAAGAGTGGAGCAAAATCATCATGCTACTCCAATCCCCCCATCACAGATAAGATCAGATCATTATCAGATCATTATCAGATTATAAGACTAGACCAATCAAAACCTTGTAGTTTTAAGCAATTTTCGTCTAGGCTCCTCTAAACGCTTCATGTCATTGTAGTACCTACTCTGGCCTTCTCCCAATTCCACTTCTGCTCTCTTTCTCCCTTGTTTCCCTCATCTAGCCTGCGCATACTGGTATCCTTTGAAGATCATAAAAAGGATTAATGCACAAAGAACACTAATTACAACAGGTTTCAATTAGCACCTAAAAGCCCACTTCCCAAGCTGCCAAACCACTTGCCTAAAGCAGAAACCCCACTTCCAATGGCTTCCCAAGCACCTGTCGCTTCCAGTTCCTTCAAATATTTTGTCAATCCAGATATATTCTTTATATACCTCTCTAAATCCTTACTCTCATCTGGAATATAGATGCAGCATTACTGAACCTTGAGCATCTGACAAACTCTGCTCACTTTTGCGAGCAGAAGGTCTATTGCAAGACAATTCTGCAAAACCCTAGACCTTATTGCTACCATCTGTGTATTTACAAGCAGTAAAGAATTTGCAGTACTGGTGGCTAACTTATCCACAATAGTAGGCAACTTTCTAATTTTTATGTCATGAAAAACTTTCCCCCACAGACGAAATCATAGCACCAAAAATGTCTCCTACTACTTCTGCTGCACTAGTACTTCTTTTTGATATTGGTTTCTTTTACAAAACAGGATTTTTAAAATGTTCGTCATGATAAATCTTTAGAAACACTATACCTAAATAACAAGTGCCGTGCCATCCATGTGGCAGCTTGAAATACACATTCTGTTCACAAATGAAATAAACTCCAGGTATCACAGGCTCTTGGCCTTCCAGGTAACGAGGATGCCTAGCTCTAGCTTCAAACACATGCTCACAATCACTTTCTCCTAAAAACAAGGGATCTAAATAACTTTGATCAACATGTATGCACAACCTTCTCTTATGTTGCCAATCTTAAGCCAAAGCTGGCAAAGTCCCTTTCTCTTGGTGTTCCTTTTCTTCATCACTCCACTTGTGATCCTTAAGACTCGTATCTTCTTCAGTTTGTGACTTCAATTTCCTCCACCTATCCTCAATTAAATTCAAAAATTTATTTTCCGCTTCTGACAGTATACAGGTCAAATTATGTCTATGAGCATATGCAGTGTCTAATGTTTTTAGTGACAAAATATTTTCCCATAAGCTCATCATTCTTAAAATAAGGATTATTATTTAAATGTCTGATAAGAGGAACTTCTGAAAGAACAACATCATAATTTGAAAAATAATAGTCAAATAAACTTAACAAGAGACTACAAATAATACCATATGTCAAAGGAATATGGTGATAGGTTATACTCTCTGTAACAGAAGCAGGTAATTGGGTACAAACATAACAATCTCTAGCACTTATAGTGTCTACATATTCATAAAGCAACCTAAAATAAACATTTGTATGGTCCCCTCTAGACGCATCTGTGTGTAACTCTTCAACTCTCCATACTCGCTGATCTCTATCTCTAGGATGTGATGTAGTAGGGACAATGGTAGGCCTAACTAATACTGTCTTATATGTGACTGCATATAACCCAGTAAGTACAATTATTAGTCCAACAACTACAGCTATTAATATACATGTTATGATGTATCTACGCTTAGTAGTATTATTAATATTGGTATTGGCTTCCAGTTCTACGTTGGAATCTAACTCTAGGGTGGAATATAGCAGCTGCAGTCTTCTCTGTCAACTTCCACCTGTGCAAATGGCAAAACCAATGTCCAAATAATATCCAGATATATACAATGTCTTTGTGAGACTTCCTAAGCCCTACTCTGTGTTCCTCTAAAGGACAACCTTACGCTCCTTCAGCTATGCCTTGGTACTCTGCTTTCTTCAATACACATTATGCAATGTCTTTGATAATATACAGTTCAATTTAATACACTATCAGCCAAGAATGAATTTCTTTGGTTCATCAGCTAGCATAAGAAACACATGTGTATCCAAAAAGAGAATTTCAGTTACATCGCAAGTAAGATGTCTCAATGCACTTAGTCTTGTCAATAAAGGAAGTTCAAAATAAGATCAATTTGGACATCAAGTTCCTATAGTATCAATTGAATTTTCACAGTAATCCCAGAATTCCCAAAACTTGTTCTCCCTGTCATTTGCGAGGAAGTATGTCCATTCAGGAGATGCATATTTGTCACTCTGTAACTTCGCTCTCTGCGATCTTCTTAGTATTGACTCTTCACTTCCGTTCACTTAGATATGAATCTTCTGTTTCTTCTGGGATACTTGGACGACCACTTTCATCTTGTGGAACCAGTCTCTCCCTCTCCTGCCTCTAGGGCCAACGTTCTTCAGCTGCCCCTCCAGGTTCCCTAACACTTGACCCTTCGTCAGGGTCTGAATCAGGTTCTGCAACTATTACTAGGTTTATTTCTTCTTCTCCAGTTTCACTATCCAGTTCTCTAAGATCCTCCTCAGGCTGATCAGGTGCTATTTCAGTTACTGATTGATCCCCCGCAGCTTGAGTAACCTGCTCCGGTGGTCTCACGACCACCACTGACTCTTCTAGTAGAGACTCTATTACTTCATCAAGGGGACACAGAACCCTCCGAGTGTGGGCAGCATGAATCCAATTAGGGAGTCCACCACACTTCACAGCAGTTGTAGTCACTAGAATGGCTTGATATGGTCCACACCACCAAGGCTCCAAGCATGCCTTCCGTATATGCTTTTTCACCAAGACCCAGTCTCCGCAACTAAGGTCATGGCACTGCTCCTAATGGGGTGGGGCTGTAGCAGTTTCAACCTGATGTGACACAGAACGTGTCACGTCAGCGATTCCCTTACAGTAGTTCAGTATCAAGTAATTTGTGATATTAACCAATGCATTGCCAGACACATCTGGCAATCTTATTGCCCTTCCCAAGAGGATCTCATGAGAAGACAGTCCTGTTCTATGATCAGGTGTGCTGCGCAAACTCATCAACACAAGTGGCAAAGCAGCTGGCCATTTCAAGAACACTGAAGCGCACATTTTGGCAAGTCTCGATTTCAGCATTCCATTGGCTTGTTCCACCAGGCCTGAAGCCGCAGGTCGGTAACTACAAGGCAGCCTTTGGTCAATTTGTATAGCAGCACACAACATCTTCAACACTGCGCTATTGAAGTGTGTCCCTCTGTCAGATTCCGAAGAAGTTGGGAACACAAATCTTGGAATAAGCTCTCTCAACAACAACTTAGCTACTGTGAGACTATCACATCTGCGTGTAGGATATGCCTCAATCCATTGTGAAAAGATACACACAACGACCAGCACATATCTCAACCTATTGCACATGGGCATCTCTATGAAGTCCAACTGCATTCTTTTGAAGGACCACCTGACCTCCCTATATGACTCATGGTGACTGCAGTTCTTTTCCCTACATTGTTCTGTTGACACACAACTCATCTGTGGCACAACGCATCAGTCATCAGCCTGAACTTTGGGTTAAACCACATCTGCCAAAACAATCTCACCATAGCATCTCGCCCTACATGTGTCAGGCCGTGGTTATGTCAGGCCATTGAAGGTAACAAACTGTTTGGCAACACAGGTCTGCCATCCATTGAAACCCAGATTGAATATGTGATGTTACAACGCGATCAAAATGATCGCGGTGCGTTCATCGCAGTTTTACAACGCAAGTCGTTACAACGACTTGCGCTGGAAGGCGCTGGACTTAGGAATAGTATGATTTACTATTCCAACACCAGTCTACATACAGTAGGGAAGGTGTTGGAATAGTAAATCATACTATTCCTTAGGTTAGAGCGCCATCCAGCGCAAGTCGTTGTAACGACTTGCGTTGTAATACGCGCGATGTAAAGGCATTGCGATGCAATGCCCGCGTGGTAATGGATGCCTCCCCCCAGATTTCATCCTCATCCCTTTTAACACAACCTGAAGTCACCCAACTCTGTTGTTCTGACTGTCACTTCCTCCTGCAAGCGTTTAACTTCTTCCCAGGTATCAGCGACTGTAAGCAAAAGGTTGTAATTGGTCTCATCTCTTCCCTCATTTACATACTCTCCAATAAATATACAAGCATTGTAAGCGCAGTATTTTGCAACCTCATCAGTATATCTGTTGCAGAGAGTCACATAATCATCTCCCTTGCAATGTGCAGAACACTTCACGGCCGCAACTTGCAAAGGTAAATGCAAAGCCTCCAACAATTTTATCACTGGTTCACCATTTTGAATGAGGGACACTGATGATGTAATGAATCCCCTTTGAGACCATAACTGTCCAAAATCATGATCCACATCAAATCCATACTGACTATCCGTAAATATAGTCACTCTCAACTGATCTGAGACACAACATGCTCTAGTAAGAGCAATCAGTTTGGCCCCTTGTGCAGAGACTACTCCTTGTAACCAAGCGGCTTCCACGACCCTCGAAACAGTACAAACTGCATAAGCAGCTATCAAATTTCCTTCATGGTCTCGTAAACATGAGCCATCCACAAACATTATGTAATCATATTCGTACAGTGGCTCATCCTGTATATCAGGTCTAGGCTTGGTGCATAGTTCAGTGACATCCAGACAGTCATGCTCCACTTCATCTTCCTCATTTTCAGTGTCTGGAAGAGGTAACAGAGTAGCAGGATTTAACACAGAGCACCTTTTCAACGTTACATTGTCAGCTGCCAGTATGATCTGCTCATACAGAGTCAGTCAGCTATTCGTAAGATGCTGTGTCCTCATTCTGGTCAACAAAATCTCAACAGAATGTGGAACATACACAGTTAAAGGATGACCCATCACTATACTCTCGCTCCTTTCGATGCTGACACCTGTCGCTGCCACAGCTTTAAGGTAACCAGGCAGCGCTGCGGCCACTGGATCTAATGTGGCTGAAAAGTGAGCAACTGATCTCCGAGGTCCCCCATGGCTCTGCGTTAACACTGAAAGAGCACAATGTTCTCGTTCACTATAAAAGAGCGAAAACGCTTTGTTGTAATCAGGCATTCCCAGCACCGGAGCGTGACAGAGGCTTTCTCTCAACTCCAGGAATGCAGCCACACAATCATTGTCCCAAGGCACCTGATCCAATACATATTTGTGTGTCAGCCTCATTAGAGGCTTAGCCGCTATGGAAAAGTTAGGTATCCACTGACGACAGTAGCCCACCATTCCCAAAATCATCCTGACCTATTTCTGCGTCGTTGGCGGATTCATCCTGCTGGACCTCTCCGCCGCCTTCGACACTGTCTACGCGCACGCCTCCACGACGCAGGGATCCGGGACAAGGCCCTGGAATGGACCACCTCCTTCCTCGACGGCAGAACCCAGAGAGTCCGCCTCCCACCTTTCCGATCCGAAGCCTCCGAGATCATCTGCGGCGTACCCCAGGGATCTTCCCTCAGCCCAACACTGTTCAACATCTACATGGCCCCGCTCGCACGCATCGCCAGACAGCACGACCTCAACATTATCTCCTACGCCGACGACACTCAACTGATCCTCTCCCTCACCAAGGACCCCCTCGCCGCCAAATCCAATCTCCATGAAGGAATGAAGGCGGTCGCCGATTGGATGAAGATCAGCCGACTAAAGCTGAACACGGACAAGACAGAGGTCCTCATCCTCGGCTCCAACCCCTCAGCATGGGATGACTCCTGGTGGCCAACGACGCTGGGAGCAGCCCCGACACCCACCGACCACGCACGCAACCTGGGAGTCATCCTCGACTCAACGCTCTCCATGGCCAAGCAAGTCAACGCAGTCTCCTCCCCCTGCTTCAACACCCTCCGCATGCTTCGCAAGAACTACAGGTGGATCCCGACAGACACAAGAAGGACAGTCACCCAGGCCCTCGTCAGTAGCAGACTTGACTATGGGAACGCCCTCTATGCGGGAGCCCCGGCCAAGCTCATCAAGCGACTGCAACGCATACAAAACGCCTCCGCACGCCTGATCCTCGACATACCACGCCACAGCCACATCACCCCCCACCTGAGGAACCTGCACTGTCTCCCCGTCGACAGGAGGATCTCCTTCAAACTCCTCATCCACGCACACAAGGCACTCCACAAGACTGGCCCAGCCTACCTCAACAGACGACTCTTCTTCTACGTCCCCAACCGCCAGCTCCGCTCCGCCGACCTCTCCCTCGCCACCGTCCCTCGCATTCGAAGAACAACCACCGGCGGCAGATCCTTCTCACACCTCGCCGCCAAGACCTGGAACACCCTTCCACTAAGCCTACGACAGACCCAAGACCTGCTGACCTTCAGGAGGCTACTCAAGACCTGGCTGTTCGACCAGTAGCAGCACCCCCCCCCCCTTTCCTCTCCCCAGCGCCTTGAGACCCTCGCGGGTAGTTAGTGCGCTCTACAAATTCTGTGATTGATTGATTTGTATGATCACTGAAATTCTCTCTTGCAACAGCTTTCTTGCACCTTTCTCAATGTGATGACCAAGATACAAAACCTCTTTCAAGCAGTACTATAGCCTATTTGGGGACAGGTTATGTCCAGTCTCAGCCAAGTGGTTTAGAAGGGCAATAGTGTCAACCTTGCAAGATTCCTGTGTATCTGAAATTCATTCCACTTACATTGCAGGAGCACTTTTTACAAAAGTGCTCATTGCCAGCAGGCATGCATTTTCAAATTTGTATTACTTTTTCAAAGACAGACTACTAATGTCTGAGAATGTATTTGTTAACAAAAAGCAATATCTTTGACACTCTCAGAATTTTTACTCAGTGTGTCTCGGACATTGTACATTTATTTCCTGCCTGGCACTGCTATGCTGGAAATAGAGGGCCCAGGTGAGGAAAAAAGCAGCAGAAGGTCGATCCTACCTGGAGTGGTGTTCCTTTGCTACTATAGCAGCAGTTTTTTGGTAGCTCGCCATTGGGAAAGGTAAGTAAGTAAGTACATTTTATTGTACAGTTAATTAAAACCATTACAAACGTCCATCAGTTTACACATTTTCATAATAAAAGTGCATATCATGACACATTACCATTGTGGCAGTTCAAGAGGAAAAAGAAAAAGAAAAAACCACTATTAAATATGAAAGATAAAAGCTTTTAAAATGCGGCTATTGGTTTGTGGACGTAAAGTTAGCCTAAATGCTGTCCCGGATCGCGTTTCGCAGCAGGGGGTCTTAAGCCTGCGAAAGGCAGATACAGGAGTGTGCCGAAGAAAGTGCCATGCGCGCGGGGGCTTGAGGCCAAAGGCAAGGCAGCCGGGAAAGCATTAGGCGGGCTGCACTGGCGTAGCAAGGGGGGGGCGGAGGGGGCGGCACGAGATTTGGGGGCGGCAGGTAAATTTATCGCCAGCACCCCCCCCCCCCGCTCTCAGGCGCTCGGCGGCGGCAAAAGGCATGGTCCGCAGAGTGCTTAGCTACGCCACTTGCCGCGGGCAATCTTGTTAATCAAAGCCTGTATGCTCAGAAGAGGCGGATATAATATTGTGCTATCCTTAGGAGCAAATAGCGGGGTCTGTATGTGCAGAGTTGCATCGGGATCTATAATCAATAGGGTCCAGGTGCTAGTTAAAATTCGTACTTAGTTAATGCAGTAAAGTGCATGATGTGCTTAGCGAGCAAGTAATTGTCGATACTAAGATTCATAGTAAATTAAGCGTAAATTAAGTTAAAAATAGTGGCTGGAAGTTATTACAGGCCTGTTATTAGCAGCATGGCCTGGCCAATCAGCCTCTTAATCGTGTGCTTAGCAGCAGTCTGGTTCGGGTAGCCGGCAACAGTGTGCGAATATACCGAAAAAGTGCTTAGTGCAAAAAGCGGCATAAAGAGTGGGTGCAGGGCATCGGGGGTTGGCCTGCCACATGGCCTTGAACTGTCTTCTTCATCATTTCAATTCAACAAATAGTTAAAGACCTGTAAGACGAAAAAGCAATAAAACAGATGAATTCCTAAGAGTCCATTAAAAGAATACGGAGAGCTAATTGTGCAAAGGGCGGGGGTTTCAGGGAGGCAGCTGAGCCCTACTGGCTTTTTTGCAGGTTCGTTGCCGCTGTCTCTGCGGCTTAAAGTCCCTGATCCGAGTTTAGCAGTAGGGACCAACTTGCAAGCAGGGCCCTCAGCCCCTCCTGGTTACTTTGTCCTGTCAAGGTGGGAGACATGTGCAAATTGCCGGCGCTGGGTTTCTGGATGCGGTGATGGTTCGAGCATAATCCTTCTCGGTGAGGGTCATGGAGATAGGTTCCGCACTGCGTCTGGAACGCTGTTGTCTGCTAGACCTTTTTCCCGTTTATAAAAGTGGGCTTCCGTGGCTACTAAAAATTTTACCAGACGGCAGCTCAATTGGACATCGTTGCCGAGAAAGCTTGCCAGCACCGCCTGCCTGCAGGACCATATATGTTTCTTGTTGAATAGAGGTCTCAGGAGGGTCCGGCGCTCCTGTAGTAGCGCCCCACATATGGTGATGAGGTGTACTATGTTCTCTTCACCATCCCCGCAGAGTCGGCAGATTGATGGCATCGGAGGGCGTAGCCACAGCGGCAAGTGATTTGCGGAGGGCAGCAGCCCTAGACAAAATCTCAAGAACTTCTCTTTTATATTTTTGGAGAAGCTAGTGTGGAGATATGCTTGAGGCGAGGGCTTAGTGTAGGATTGTATAGTGAGCCAGCCGTGTGCACACTCTGCCAGGGAGGCTTTGTCTTGCAAGAGAGATTCTTTCTTGACTACGTCGTTTACTACTTTTTTAAAACTGGCCAGAGTCCCTGGTTGTTCCCATAGTTGCCGTAGCCCCAGCTGGTTAAGAGCGGCCTCCAAGTATAGTCTGGCAGGGCAGGCCTCTTTGGCTTGTAGTTCTTTCCACAGAAGGGCGTTAAGCGTTTCTGGTTCTCCCCTTCTGATTTTTTATCAGCTTTTAATAAATGTGCCTTTGCGTGCTAGCTCTTCTCTTGGTAGCCCAAATTCTAGCCTCATTTGTGCAGGGGATGTGTATCCCTGCAAGCCAAAGATCATCCGAAGTGCTCCCGCTATAGTGCCGCTTAATGTATGCAGGACATCTAACCTGGGCTTCTATTGGAATTCTATAACGCATATTAGCAAGCCCATTATCGCCGTTTTAGCGGCAGTTTTCTGCCGCTAAAACGGCGATAATTTTATCGCCGGTCTTGCTAATATGCCCCTTAATTTTTAGTTGTGTTTGATCTCCTATTATGCGGCTCTCTGGGATCTGAGTTCTCAGGGGTTTTACTGCAAGCCCCTTGTAGCGCAGAGAATGAATGTGAGTTCGGGTAGGCCTTTCTGCGCTCTTTTAGTTGTTGTCTGTCAGTTACTAGGGGGTCAGGGTATCTAAGTTTGGTGAATGGTCAAAGCTTTATGCCCCAGGTGTTAAATTTGGCTTGTTCTTTTAGCACCTTCTCGGCTAATTCTGCTGAGGCCCATACTGTTTTTGTTGCTTCCGCTCCTGGTTGCTCGATTGATTCAATGAATTCGACTGACTCCAGATCGCTGGATTTTAGATTTTTTAGACTGTTGATGGAGCTTAGTAAGCATAAGATGTTTCCCCTGTTTAATGTGTCTTCCGATCCCTTTGATTTGTACTCCGGGTGGAACACGATTTTGGTGCTACCTGTGGGCCCGATCTCATAGATTGGTCTGCTATGCATAGTAATTGTTCGTCCCATGACCCAGGGGATTCTTCCATCGGTGATCTCTGTCCCTGGGAACTCCTTTCCTTTGCCCGGACCATCTCTGGGCCAGTAGGACTTGCTGCTATTGTAACCCCTTGTGGGTCCCCACAATGACTTCCAGGTTCCTTTTTAGGAGCAGCGCTGTTGATGTGTTTTTTGTTAAGAGGGGTACATCTTTTGATTTTTGGCCTCTCTTCCTGGGATGGCGTTTTTCTTGAGTCATGATCCGAGTCTGCCGCTTCACTCAACTAGGCTGGCATGTCTAGTGTAGGTTCCCTTGTCGCGTTCCCAGTGCTGTTGTTCATGCCCCTACTGAATAGCGCGGGGTGTGTTATCTTTTGGTTGCGGCCCTTCCTCCTCTGCTTTCTCCGCTGTTTAGTAGGTTGGATACTTTCCGCCGAGTCGGTTTTTTTCGGAGATTTTCCGAATGGTGTTGTGTTGCTTTTTGATGACAGTTGGAGTCCTAGGTTCAATGTGATGTTATTTGGTCCTGGCTTTGTTATGTCCATGGCCTCCCCGTGCTGCTTTGCTTCTTGTATCGGCTTTGGAGTCACCTGAGTCGATGCCGGAGTTCTTACTTTTGGTGTCAGCCGAGCTTCATTTCTAGTCTGGGCAGATCCGCTCGTTGATTTGTTTTTTACAGCCTCCCTTATGTCAGAGAGAAGGTTGTCCATTGCTGTTGGAAGTGTTGCCAGCTTATCCACGATTGTTATGCAGGTACAGTTGGTCTGTATGAGTTGAGTCTCTGCTTGCGCCCTTCTAACCAGATTGTTAAGCTCTGCTAGCTTGTCGTCGATGTTAGCGACGAAAATTGAGAGTGAATTAAGGACAGACAGTTGCAGATCCATCTTGCCCGATTGGTATTGGATGGCATTTACGGACATTTGCATTGTGTGCAGCAACAAGGTCCAGATGTCCTCTTTTACTTGTTTTTTTTCCTTGCCAGAATTGGACTTGGGGGCACTGATGTTTAGTCCTGATGGTTCGTCTTGGGGGGCTACAGAGTAGGAGGCTACCAGTTCTTCCCATTCCTCTGGTGTGAGGTAGGAGGATTCTGGTTCCGTGACCTGAGATGATGATGTAACCGGCCCCAGCGTGTGTGGCTGTGCAGGTGCACGTCTAGGTTCAAGATGTTCATGCTGTTGTTCATAGATTTGAAATGCGGGCCGTTCTTGCATTATGGATTGGAGTGTATTTAAGGCCTTTCCCGCTATCATGTTTACTACTTGGTTATTGAGATCGCTATTCCCCATGCTGCTCTCTTGCAGCACAGACATGCCTACGAGCGTTGGGGCGATATGCTTTCCTTGCACGGATTCTGCTTCTGGCGATGGGTTGCTATACTTTGGGAGACCTATGGATATTGTGTCTCCCTTTTTCGAGATATTACAATTCCAAGTCAGGCTGGATGCTTGTGTCTCCTGTCCCTCTTTATTCGTACGTATTAGGAGCCTTTCATCCAGAGGCTTATCCTTTGAGTGCCTGAGAGGGCTTTCATTCCCTTCTTCTTTTGTTGCTATTGCAATGCTTGTGGCCTGTCCTTGGCCCTCATTCTTGCTCCCATTCCGACTGTCATTTTGGTTGGGATCCGCCTGCTCCTGCATCTTTGGGCTCGTTAGCACGCTTTCTTCAGTGCCCTTGCTTAGTTCTTCTTTACTTGTGTTGACTGTTCCAGCTACACGGTCTTCCCCATCTCCAACTCCAACTTCGGCTGACTCTCCATTAGTCACTTTCAACAGTTGCTGGCTCATCTGATATAACTTGCTTGGTTGCAGCGGAGATGGTAAGTTGCTTACATTATTACTGTTCAGACGCAAGTCTGGACCAGCGTCTTTTATAAATGAAAACTTTGTGTAGATTTTGGGTTGGTGGCCGGGCTTATTCGGGGTATACACACTTGTTGCCCCTTTCGCCCTGATGTTTAGTGGAATTTGTGGGCTGGTGAATAGAGGCGAGATCAGGTGGGTTTCCCCCTCCTCTGTTCCCTCTTTCTTCCTCCGGTCATCTTCACTGTCCTTAATAGGAACCTTTTTAGTTGCCCTCCTCGTTCTTTTGTTGGGTTCGACATGTGCCGGTTGGACCCTTGACTTCCCCGACCTCATAACGGTAGATAACGGTAGATGCGGTAGATGCGGTTGCAGCTGCTTTGCTTTTACTGTGTATGGCAGTTGTGGCAGTTGACAGTGGACAGTGCGTTGTTGGTGGCGAATCTTTAACAGAGCTTAACAGGGACCCCTCCAACTTTTCCTCCGAAGCTCTGTGCCCCGCACACCTGGTCGCCTCGTCCACAGCCAGGAAGGGGTTTTACCTTTTGTCCCTTTAACTTAGTTGCCTTGTCGTTTCCCTTTCTTTGTTCCTTTTATCTTGTTTCTTTATATCTTTATTTTCTTTGCCCCTCCGTTTTCTCTTGACCTAGTCCTTGTCTTGACTCTTGTCCTTACCTTTGCGTATTGCCTCTTTGGCCTCTTTGCCTTTTTGAGCCTTTCTATCTTTTTGCTTTGGCTTTTTTCTTTCTCCTTTTTAGAGCCCCTTTCCCCTTTTGGCCCCTTATCACCCCTCAGCCCTCTGCTCTCTGGAGCTATCCTGGCGGTGACCGGTGTCCTGTTACCGTTAGTTTGCTCGCCAGCGGTGAGAGAGAGAGGGGGAGAGGAATGGCCAGAGCGGGCAGTTGTCTCAAGGAAACCCGCTCTGTGAAAAGAGAATGGGAGGGGCCAACACCCCTCACCTACCCACTCGCTCTCCGTGTCTCTTGACCATGGGCCATAGTGCAGTGGGGTGGTGGTGTTTTAGAGCGGCTATGCACCACAGAAACAGGTTGAAGCAGGCAACGTTGGAGGCAGGCCGCGTCAGGTCGCGTCTGGCTGTACGGCAGCTTGGGCCAAGCGGAGCAGGCCGGATCCGAGCGCTGAAACCAGAAGGAAGGCAGGCGGCGGATGGCAGGTGCCGAGGCCGAGGCGGGGCAGGCCTGATCCGAGCGCTGTATCTGTAAGGAAGGCAGGCGGCAGATGGGAGGTGCAGAGGCAGAGACCTTGGCGGCCGCAATGACCAGCCAGGCCCAATACGAGATCCGGGGTCAGTGAGCCGAATTTCGTAGGAGAGGGTGTGTGCGAGAATAGGCTCGCACCAGGGACGTGTCGGCGGTGACTACGGCGGTTTGATTGGTTTGATTGTAGCCGCAGTCTAAAGGCCCTGGGTGAAGTGACGGAGGTGAGGGCGGGGGGGCAGGGGCAGGGGGAAGAGGGACCCAAGAGCAGGGCACGCTGGGGGCACCGCAAGCCGCCCCCAACCTAGTTGGGCCGCCTCCGCGGGCTCGCCTGGGCACTTCACTCTGCGGCCACCGCTAAACGCGGCCGCGCTCTCGCTCTCTCTCCACACCTACCCTCAGCTTGCTTCACTCCTGCGGAGTCCTGGCCCCGGTCAAAGAGCACCGAGCACCTGGTGGCTCACCACGCAGACCGCCACACCTCCGGACCACAGCGCCCTGCTCCTCGCTCCCCGCTCCTTGCTCTCGCCGCTCTCTCGCAGACTTCTCACGTGACCGGAAGAGGATGGAGCTTCACCAACCCAGCGAGACCATTCCATTGGGAAAGGGATTTGGGAAGCCAAGTCGGCTGAGGTTCAACCAATAGAAACAAAGTAGATACCCCTCTAAATAAGGCAAGGCAACCATGAGTTCGGCTTTTCAGGTATTAGTTGATTTTTGGTGGATGCCCCCATTACCTCCCAGCTAAAAATGAGCCTCTTAGTCTAGGAAGTGATCAGCTGGCAAGGCTGTAATCGAGATTTGTGGGGTTGGTCTAAACGAGATAGTTGTGCACAGGAGTCAAGCCCTGGGATCAAAATCTTGAAGAATGGGTTGAAGTAAGAAATGGGAGGGAGGGGTAGATATCAAGCAAAGACTGAGCGGAGACTTGCTACCTGGACAGTCAAGGTGATGATACAAGCTATGGTGGAGAAGAGCAAACAACTGGCAGACAGATGTAAATGAAGTAGTTGTGAAGTCAGTTTTGAGCACAGGGTAAGAGTGTCAGGGGTGGTGATGCCTATGGCACTGTCAGTTGATGTGGTAGATTAGGTATTCTTTGTTAAGTAATAAAACACCTGTATTTAAATCTAATTTAATGTGTTCCTTTGTTGCCGGGGTTGTTTGTCTGGATTCTAGCACTGCTTCCCGCTGGCTTAATGTATTGGAAATTTAATAAGTGCGATTGCCCAAATTAAAACAGATATTGAAGACGCGCCTGATAGAGACGATGAATTGCCCTGTGTCCTGGGGCCTGAGAGGCTCAGGTCAGGGAAACACTATTGGGCGGTCCAGGTGGGGGATGCAAAAGAATGGAAACTTGGTGTTTGTGATGTGACTGCAAACAGGAGAGGGGACATCACAGTGGCACCTTATAGAGGATGCTGGGCAGTGGACCGAGAGGGTGAAGTCATATACATCTCATACACTTCCCCATTACAGACCCTCTCAGTCCACCCATGCCTCCCAGGACAGTGGGAATTTTACTGGACATTGAAGCGGTAAGAGTTGCATTTTATAATCTAGAGCAGAGATCTGTGTTGCTTTCCTCCCTACCCCTTCCACGTACCCTACAGCCATATTTCTGCACTTGGGATCTAACCAGCTCTCTGCTAATCGTTTAGGTGACTGGAGGAAAATAAAAGAGCCCAGATCAAGGTCTTGTTACCAAAAGAATCTCAACATCACTCTGTGTATTGTAGTATTTTGAAAGTTATATTACACCTCCAATATTTTATTTGTGAAACTGCCATTTGCGCCTAGGATATGCCTATCAATCAATCAATCAATCAGGGGTTTGTTAAAGCGCGACTACTCACCCGTAAGGGTCTCAAAGCGCTAGGGGTGGGGGGGGTGCAGGTTCCATTCCATCAAGGAGGGGTCTGTCGAAGAGCCAGGTTTTGAGGTTTCTTGCGAAGATGGGGAGCGATGTTGTCTGTCTGAGGTGGAGCGGAAGGACGTTCCATGCTTTGGCCGCGAGGAAGGAGAAGGAGCGGCCTCCCGATCTGGTCTTTCTGGTGCTGGGGACCACGGCGTAGGAGAGCTGGGCTGATCATAGGGTCCTTTGGGGTGCGTGGAATTTGAGTCGGCTGTTCAGGTATGCTGGTCCGGTGCCGTGGCGGGCCTTGTGTGCGTGGGTGAGCATCTTGAAGGTGATTCTCGCCTCGACGGGGAGCCAGTGGAGTGTGCGCAGGTGCTGGGAGATGTGGCAGTGTTTTGGCAGGTTGAGGACCAGTCTTGCGGCTGCGTTCTGGATGTTCTGTAGCTTGCGGGTGAGGTTTTTGTTTATTCCGGCGTAGAGTGCGTTGCCGTAGTCGAGTCTGCTGGTGACCAGGGCGTGAGTGACGGTCTTTCGGTGTTCGAGGGGGATCCATTTGAAGGTCTTACGAAGGAGGCGGAGGGTGTGGAAGCAGGAAGACGAGACGGAGTTGATCTGGCGGTCCATTTTGAGCTCGGAGACTAGGATGATTCCCAGGTTGCGTGCGTGGTCCGTGGGGGTTGGTGGTTTTCCGAGGGCGGGGGGCCACCAGGTGTCGCTCCAGGCGTCTGGGTTTGGGCCCATGATGAGTACTTCTGTTTTGTTGGTGTTTAGTTGTAGGCAGCTGTTTTTCATCCATTTGGCGACTGCTTCCATGCCTTCTCGAAAGTTGCATCTGGCGGTGTTGGGCTCGTTGGATAGGGAGAGGATGAGTTGGGTGTCGTCTGCGTATGACACGATGTTGAGTCTGTAGGTTCTGACGATGGGGGCGAGTGGAGCCATGTAGACGTTGAAGAGCGTCGGGCTGAGGGAGGAGCCCTGGGGGACTCCGCAGGTGGTAGGTGTGGGGTCCGAGAGGAAAGGGGGGAGTCTGACCCGCTGCGTCCTGCCGGAGAGGAAGGAGCAGATCCAGTCGAGGGCCTTGTCCTGGATTCCTGCGTCGTAGAGTCTGCGTATTAGGGTGCGGTGGGAGACTGTGTCGAACGCCGCTGATAGGTCGAGGAGGATGAGGGCTACTGTTTCTCCTTTATCCAGTAGGGTGCGGATGTCGCCTGTTGCGGCGAGGAGGGCGGTTTCCGTACTGTGGTTTTTTCTGAAGCCGGATTGGGAGGAGTCGAGGATGTTGTGTTCTTCAATGAATGTGGCGAGTTGGCTGTTGATGGCTTTCTCGATGACTTTCGCTGGGAACGGGAGCAGGGAGATGGGTCTGTAGTTTTTGAGGTCAGTGGGGTGAGCTGAGGGTTTCTTTAGGAGGGGGTTGACCTCAGCGTGTTTCCAGTCGTCGGGGAACGAGGCGGTCACCAGGGAGCGGTTGATGGTGTGGCGGAGCAAGGGTGAGATGGTGTCGGCGGCTCTGTTTAAGATGTGGTGGGGGCAGGGGTCCGTGGTGGCCCCTGAGTGGATTGACTTCATTGTCTTCAGTGTGTCTTCGGTGGTGAGGGCTGTCCAGTCGTCAATCGCTGGTTTCCGGGTGTCGGGGTGGTTGGTGAGGGTTCAGTGTGTTGGTTGTCTTCGTCGAAGTTGTCGTAGATGCTCTTGATTTTGTGGTGGAAAAAGGTGCTGAGTTTGTCGCAGAGGTCTTGTGAGGGAGGGATGTCGGTAGACTCGCTGGTGGGTTGGGCGAACTCCTTGATGATGCTGAAGAGTTCCTTGCTGTTGTGCGCGTGGGTGGAGATTCTGTCTTCCATCGGTTTTTTCCTCGTTTCTCTGATGAGTTGATGGTGGACGTTGGTGGCGGCTCTGAAGTTGTTGTGGACTTCTGTGGATTTGGTGTTCCTCCAGGCCTTTTCGAGGCGGCGGTATGTGCGTCTGGACTCTCGAAGTTCGATGGTAAACCTGTGGAAACTAGCTGAAATCGCTGTTAGCATCAGCTGAAGCCATTTTGTTTGTGGCAGCCATTTTAGTTAGCCATGTGCTCGCCATGTGCTTTCTCCCTCTTCACTGTTGCCTGCTCTTGTATTTCACTTGAGTCAGGAACTATAATTAACTCCTTCAGTACTGAGCCAGAGCACTGCACATACTCAGAAAGGCCTGTAGCTGCTAGAATGCACCTGCTCTTAGAGTAACTGTCAGGCTATTTTAACTAATGTCAGCAACTCTGTTACTCCTCCTACTTTGTTGACTAAGTATTTTCTGTTAGTCCTTATATGTGTAATAGCTATTCATGTGTATACTTGTAACGCCTCTTTTTGAGTCTACATGCTAACTCAGCTACCAACTGGGCATAAAAGACCCATGGTATCTGTACTCCATGGACTGCCTCATACAGTGGCCTGAGGGTACCGTATTGACGCAGTCTCCCTCATGTGAGGTTAATAAACTTGTTATTTTGATATTCCAGCTTCCGTGCCAATCTCTTCTTTGTTGGTTTAAGGACCAGGTGCATCAGTGAGCCCCTATAAAGGCTTTTTATTCCACAAATTGGCGCCCGAACGTGGGACTCGTCGGAGACCCGGCCATCCGAGAGTGCGGTTGTGACGGAAGGCAGGAATCCACTGAGGAAGGTACCCTGCATGAGGAGACCCTTTGTCTTTGCAGACCAACGTGTTCTCCGGTTTTCCCGATCTGACCCTCTAGGTGATGGCCGGTCCCGGCTGAGATCTTCTTTGGCGTGAGTATTTCAAAACGACCGTTAGGTCACTCAGAACTTGGCAGGTGGAGGTTGGAGGCTTTGGTTTGGTAAGGTTGCTGTAGCAACACTTTGGATTAGCTTGGCCAAGATTCTGGTTTGTTTGTTTGTTTGCTGCAGCAAATGAAGGCAGGTAATGAGGAGATTTTTCTCTAATTTTTGAATTCTTGAACGGTAGAGTTTGTGTTAAGTACCACTTTGTTATAATATTATATATACTATAATATTTTTGCCATGCCTGCTCCTAGCACACTTCGTAGAAAGTGTTGCTGTCTTGGAGGTACCAATATGGATTTAGGAAGTACTCAGCTGACTCCCCTAAGAGGGGATACCTAATAGGTTTATGTACATTAAATATGAGTATTTCTTCCATAATGTATAGTACACTATGGAACAAATATATATAAAAAGGATCCTGATCTGCGCACTTAGTAAAATTCATAAGTGGTGATACGGAGCGCTTTTGAGTATTCTGCCAGCCCAACTGGTAATTTGGTGTATTATTGGAAAAGGTCTGAGGCGCGAGCCTGTCTTTTTGAAGATGGCAGTCTTTTGGCTGTCTATTTGTCTTGGTGTAATCTCTGTACTTTTTTTTGAGAGTCCTTTCGTTTGTAAATATGACTTACAATTGGTATTTACAAATGGTTTGGTTTGAGTACAGTCTCTGGGCTGTCTCTTGCTTTTGTCCTAAGTGTTGATTTGTGGGTTAATTGTTTTTCTTGAGTGTCTATGTGGTTTGTGGACTGACACCGGTGGTGATGTTTGTGAAGTACTTGTTTCAGTGAGTAGTGACTATGTTTTTGTGTGAGAATGGCTTGCCTTAGCAAGCAGTGTTGTGTGCTCTGAGTGTGTGGCCCCCTTCTTGAAAATGTCTGGAATGAGTTCAATTTGGTTTGTTGTCGTAATTCTGTTCTGCAAATGTCATTGAAAGAATTACATTTTAAAATTCAAGGAATGAATTATATAATATATGCTAAACAGCTGCACGCTACCATTTAAAGTAAAATAGTAACAAAGTATAGATGTGTGAATATTGCCACAATGGTAAAGAAACATTAGAATTAACACTCAATAGGAAAAAAATAGGCCTCATAGAAAGAAAGACAAAAAAAAGGAATTTGTGTGCTTTTCATAACTAGGACTTAATACAAAATGTTACAGCATTATCCTTAGATATTAATATTAAAAGACATTCACATCATCTGAGTAATTGGTTGCTGCTGAAATAAAAGCGCCTTTTTTTCACATTGCAAGACGATGGATTTGTACTGGCTTGGAATGCCTGGGTTTTAAATAGACTGAAATGTGCTCAATTCCCTGCGCTAAAAAAAAAAAAAAAAAGAGCTTTTAAACAGCTGTTCAAAGCTGTCTGTCCCGAAGGAAGCTGTCTGTCAGAACAAGCAGAGGTAATCAATGGTTTGCAAACTTTTTGAGAACATTACAATACAGCAAAGGGTTTTTCTCCTGAAAAAGGCGTAGAAAGTTGAGGCCTGCTGGTCGTAAAGCACAGCTGAGTAAACAACACATGGCTATGCCCGGCCACAAGCTACAGATCAAGCATGTGCGTTAAAGACTACTGATTTTAAAAGTTAGAAATACAGCTTCATTATTTTGGATAAAAGAGGAAAGATTAAAAGTAGGGACTTTCTTTCTTGTTGCTTTTCTAAATAAGCACATCTGTGGTTCTGATGGTAAATAATTACTGCCCTTTAAAAAGTGACACAAACTATTTTGTTTTTCAGTACAGCTTCTGTGCTTAGTGTTATAAATACATGCATTTAAAGGCAAAAGGAAAGGAATGAGGCTTGCTTTTCATATGTGGAAACATCAAAAGGGTTAGTGATCATTATTAAAAAAAAAATCATTTTGCACTATTAGGATTTTCAGAATGTCTAATACCACTATTGTAAAAATTCAGTAATATTTAGCACTACAGAAAATTACCTTCTGCAAAATGTGTGTCAAGATTTCAATGTCTAAATGGTTAAAATATACTGTGCATCAAAATCAAAAAGGTGAATATTAGTTTCTCTAGCAATGACAATATTACTGAATCTTAGGGCACTTACAAAGTTATGCAATGAGTAGCTGTACAGACATGAGAATTACATTGCAAGCCTTTATGCAATCTTTTACTTTTATGCACAAGAATTCTGGGCACACTATGGCATTCAGAAGGCTGAAGTTTTGAGCAGGTTCTTTAGGTGCTAGAACGCACATTTCACAGGAATAAAAACAAAAATAAGACAGCAAAAAGTGCATCTTACCTTTAACATTATTAGCACACAGGCACGGAATAGGACTGCTTTTCAGCTGTGCTTCTTCAGAGTTACTTTGAATTGGAAAGACCGCATGAAATAGTCTTTCTCAGACAGGGGACAACAGGTTTAAGGGTCAGAGGCCAAGTTCTGTATTTAGACCTGACCAGCACTACTGCATGTAAAAATGTCCACGCAGGGAGCCACTGTGACAGTATGTGATTTCTACATTACACTATGAAAGCTTGTATTGTTGAAGAATAGTTTGATAAACTGATTTTTTTTGTATTAATTAAATATCCTGATTCTAACATTGTAGGGTAAAACACTACAGGTAATGTTTTAGGTAACATTAGCTAAAGGAGATATTGCATATTCTGTTAGAAGCACATGGGGATATCACTGTTTTGTTGCGAAATAATACAAGTGTAGGAGATATGCAGGTGGGGTTTATCCTATTGAATAACATTATCAAGGGATAGCAGCGTCTGTAGGCCATATGCAGAGAATAGCTCTGCCATACATACAGAAATACTGGTTTTCACTCAAAATTGTTGTGCTAGGGCCAGATCAAAAGGCTATGAAATAAAGTTTACATTAATGTGCTATTATGTTACACAGCTCAATGAGCTAAAAAAGGAATTGGTAGTTGGTTAAGGATTAATGTCTTCTAGTAAAGTGGTACAGTCCAATGGCCTCTTTGGTGTGGTTTCTCCTAGTTATCTGCCAAAAATGGGGGTAAATATTGTCGACAGGAGGTCACCTGTTTCAGGTTACCTACTGTCGAATGGGGGAGGAGATTAGGGAGATTAGCTCCTGGGCAAATTAAGGGTAAGCAAAATTAAGTAATACATTGTCATTTTTCTTGATTTATGTGCTCTCTCTCTCTCTCTCTCTCTCTCTCTTTTTCTCACTCTCTCTTGAGCCTGTCTAAGCTGTCTAGGAACGGCCATGAGACGTCTAATTGGCTATTCAGTAATACTGTTTTAAAATTGTTAAGATTAATAAAATGAATAAAAAAATACGCCATGTTACTGCCCATCCTGTCTGATGAAATTATGAAAGGATGAGTAGTCTAGATTGATGCTCCCTTATTTGACCTTTAAAGGGGAACTATATGTGGGTAGTTTTTGTTCTAAACTTCTCAGGTGATAACACCATTATTGTTTATATTATTCTTATGCTACATACAGTTTTGCAAAGGCATTACTAGTCTCTTATTAGTCTGTGTAATTGAGCTGACAGGATCCCTGTTAAATTAGCAGTTTTAGATTTTCCCGCCGCGCCTATAACATGAGAGCATGGTCCTAAGCGTAAAATGTAGGTGTTTTTACGTAAGAAAAATAATTTTAGAAGTGTCTGCAGTCCTGTACAAGTAGTGAAAGGTTATGACTTATGAAACACAAGCTTGTTAAGACAAGAAGCACAAAAGAATGCTTCTTCTAAAAATTCCCTTTCTTGAGGTCCTTCAGATGAATAATATAGGAATACACAAATGTAAGGATTTAGAGTATGTCCGTATTGGTTTTTTTCCCCTCAGAATTTAGTAAATAAACATAGACTTCCTTGGCTGCTTCAAATAGTGTAACGTTTTACTCTTGTCAGTTCACCAAAAGTTCCTTTTATACTCGCTAATAGGTCCAGGTTTTTTTTACTCTCAGATAGATGAAGTGGTTCTTGGGTGCCTTGCTAATGTATGGGGCGCCCCAAGACTAAAGAAGTTTTCTGAAATAGAGTATCCTCTCTGTTGATAGATTATTTGTATGCCTTGTCTAAAGATTTTTTGTTCTGTCCATCAATAGATATCTGCTGCCCTACAACCATTGCCAGAGGGGCCCGGACATCAGATTCAGCCTGGGGAGTTAGCGCCGATCCAGCTTGGAGTCGAGGTAAAGGGAACCAGCACAGGCATTGCTGGCAACTAGGACCGCAGTGAAGGTAGAAGGCCGGAAGCACTGGGCCCAGTAACAAAACGGTGAAGTGTGTACCCCTGCTACTGTCTTGGACGAAAGACGGGGTCACAAATCAGGATGGAGAATTCTTTGCGTGGATCCAGTTTTTGATGTCCAGCTGAGAGAGTCACAGACCGACAAGGACGGCATGGAGGCTTTTGCTTGAGGTGACCCCTTTGAAACAAGGGTTGCCTCAGATATTCCAGCATCAGGCCTTTGAGTCCTGGTCCCCAAGTGAATGCAAGTCTGCACCTTTGTTTGTTGATAAGGAGGTGCCTGGACACTAGGTACAATCTGTGGCCCCGACAAAAGAGCAGTGCGCCAGCGGAGCAACACAGGAGTTAGGGAAGGACTTGAGTTCAGGGTACAGGTGCTGTGCCTTTGGTGCCTGTTAGATTAAAGTGAAAAATACTGGTTCACTGCCTGAGACACTGGACAGGATCGCTGAGGGCATTTGCCCCGGAGGGAGGGTGCCCGATCCTGAAAGAAAAAAGAAACTTTGGGCCCTGATTGTCTGTTTGAGTTGCAAGCTGGACAGCTCCACCGTTGGAAAAGAACTTTTGATGAACGATAGGAGCCTGCCTGTGAGGCTCAGACGGACACAGGGAGAAGACTCCCCTCTGGCTGGATGTACAGTGGCTTCTATTCTTTAAAGTACTTTTTTTTTTTAGCAATGTATCCCTTTGGTCGTCCCATTTTTGAGGAGGAGCAGCCCTTTGCGGCTCCTCGTCCTAATTCCCATGGCCCCGTTTGGTCCTCCTGGTCCCCTGAAGTGAAAATTGTGTTTGTGATAATCTGTGTGTTCTCTTTAATATTAGTATTTGGAGGAATGTTTATTCTGCAAGAGAAACATTTTTTTGAACAATTGATAAATACTACTCTGCCCTCCTCCTGAGCATATCAATTGGTACTCTAGCCCTCATAAAAAGAACACTGGAAAGGTCTATTAAAAAATGTTTTTTATTAAGATATTATATTAGATATGTGCTGTTGGCTAGTCTGAAGTTGAAATAGATGGTCACTGAAATACATCGGAGCCCTGAAACTTAGAATTGGACTGGATGGTTTTGGGATTTACTTTCTGCTTGGGGTTGGAAAAAATTGATAGTTCTGTTTGTAATAATAGCCATTATTTTCTCCTGCTATCTGTGTGTTCATTATGACCCAATGCTCTGTTCCCCATGTATTTTTACTTGTATCTCACCAGTTAAACAATGTTCAAAATGTAAATGCCCACTTAGCAATGGATCAGGATATTAATGGATTTATGAGGATAGATGTGCAGGATATCTTCCATGCTTCTATTAATTCATAGCGGATGTCTTCAGCTAATGCTAAAACGGCCATCTGTGGAAACTAGCTGAAATCGCTGTTAGCATCAGCTGAAGCCATTTTGTTTGTGGCAGCCATTTTAGTTAGCCATGTGCTCGCCATGTGCTTTCTCCCTCTTCACTGTTGCCTGCTCTTGTATTTCACTTGAGTCAGGAACTATAATTAACTCCTTCAGTACTGAGCCAGAGCACTGCACATGCTCAGAAAGGCCTGTAGCTGCTAGAATGCACCTGCTCTTAGAGTAACTGTCAGGCTATTTTAACTAATGTCAGCAACTCTGTTACTCCTCCTACTTTGTTGACTAAGTATTTTCTGTTAGTCCTTATATGTGTAATAGCTATTCATGTGTGTACTTGTACCGCCTCTTTTTGAGTCTACATGCTAACTCAGCTACCAACTGGGCATAAAAGACCCATGGTATCTGTACTCCATGGACTGCCTCATACAGTGGCCTGAGGGTACCGTATTGACGCAGTCTCCCTCATGTGAGGTTAATAAACTTGTTATTTTGATATTCCAGCTTCCGTGCCAATCTCTTCTTTGTTGGTTTTAAGGACCAGGTGCATCAGTGAGCCCCTAAAAAGGCTTTTTATTCCACAAACCATCTGCCTTTCTTGGCGCGGGTATTGTTGTTTTTCTTGAGGGGGGCTATGGTGTTGGTGCTGTCCGAGATCCATCTATGCAGGGTTCGGGCTGCGGTGTTGGGGTCATCGTTTTCCGCGATGGTTGGGGTGGAGTTGTTGAGTGAGGAGGTGAGCTGGTCGTCGGTGATTTTGGTCCAGTTTCTTCGTGGGAGCAGGTGCTGGTGTCTGTGGATGGTGGGTGTTCTGAAGGTGAAGTGGACGCAACGATGGTCGGTCCATGGGAGTTCGGTGGTGTGGCTGAAGGTGATGGAGTTTCCTGTAGTGAAGAGGGGTCAAGGGTGTGTCCTGCTGAGTGCGTGGGCTCGGTCACGATCTGGCGGAGTCCAATGTTGTGGAGGTTGTCCAGGAGGGATGTGGTGTTGGGGTCCAGTTGGTTGTCGAGGTGGAAGTTGAGGTCTCCCAGCAGGGTGTAGTTGGTGGATGCAATGACCTGCGGGGAGATAATGTCCGTGATGGAGTTGGCGAAGGGTCCACGGGGTCCAGGGGGTCGGTAGATGAGGGTTCCTCGGAGGGTGGCGGTGGGGCTGGCCAGTATCTTGAAGTGAAGGTGTTCCATCAGTTCTGTGGGCTCGTCGGGGAGTGTGCTCAGGCGGAGGCTGGATTTGTGGACGATGGCAATTCCTCCTCCTGGGCGGGTGCGGCGGTCCTTCCTGGAGATCTTGTATCCTTGGGGGATGGCGATGGCGATGTCCGGTCCCGAGGTGGTGTTGGTCCAGGTTTCGGTGAAGAACGCTACGTCCGGGGTGGTGCTGTCGAGGAGGTCCCAGATTTCGGTGGCGTGTTTGGGGAGGGATCGGACGTTGAGGAGGATGCATTGCAGGGTCTTCGGTTCGGTTGTGTTCTTGTGGGCGGGTTGTGCTGGATACGTGTTCTTGGCGGTGCTGCAGGTGTGCCGGCAGCGGTGACAGCTGAAGGGTCCGTGGGTGTCGGCTGGTGATGCTAGCTTGCAGTTGTTGTTGCGGCCTGGGTTGAGTGCGTGGAGTGCTGCTGGGTCGTAGCATTGGCGGGGCGGAGGTCCAGGGTTCCTGGCGCGGGTCGCGGTCGGGACGCGGACGGGCGCAGACGGGCTTGCCTTTGACGCGCCTTCGGTGCTCCAGCGGCGCGCCCGCTGCCCGCGGCCGCCATTAAGTAGGGGTCGGGAGGGCTGGACAGCTGGGAGGCGGGAGCGGGGAGGGGAGCTGGATTGGGCCGGTCGCGCTGGGGGTGAGGGGCCGCGGGGGCAGCAGCGGCAGGGAAAGGTAAAGGGAGGAAATAAGGGATAAAGAAAAAAGGGAAAATAAGCAGAAATAAGGCACATAAGAGCAGAGATGCAGAAAAGTGCAGAAAGGTGAAAGCTAAAAGAGGGTAGAAAAACGAGTGAAAATGAGTGAAAGAGCAGAGCGAGAGGAAGGGAAAATGAGCAGAAATAAGGCACAAAAGAGCAGAGATGCAGAAAAGTGCAGAAAGGTAAAAGATAAAAAAAGGTAGAAAAACGAGTGAAAACGAGTGAAAGAGCAGAGTGAGAGGAAGGAAACAGAGGTCCACTGGACCACCAGGGATGAGGCGCAGGAAACCTGCGGGTGGAGGAGGGCCTCGATCACCAACACTCGAGAGTGCAGGGGCAGGCCTCACTTAATGGTGGAGCTGCGAGGGTGGGAGAGCAATTTCACTGACAATGAGTCAGTGGTCTTGCTCGCCTGTCCCCGCAGCGGCCGCCATTAAGTAGGTGTCGGGGAGGCCTGGACAGCTGAGAGGCGGGAGCAGGGAGGGGAGCTGGATTGGGCCGGTCGCACTGGGGGGGGAGGGGCCGCGGGGGCAGCAGCGGCGGGGAAAGGTAAAGGGAGGAAATAAGGGATAAAGAAAAAGGGAAAATAAGCAGAAATAAGGCACAAAAGAGCAGAGATGCAGAAAAGTGCAGAAAGGTGAAAGCTAAAAGAGGGTAGAAAAGCGAGTGAAAACGAGTGAAAGAGCAGAGCGAGAGGAAGGGAAAATGAGCAGAAATAAGGCACAAAAGAGCAGAGATGCAGAAAAGTGCAGAAAGGTGAAAGATAAAAAAGGGTAGAAAAACGAGTGAAATCGAGTGAAAGAGCAGAGTGAGAGGAAGGAAACAGAGGTCCACTGGACCACCAGGGATGAGGCACAGAGAAACCTGCGGGTGGAGGAGGGCCTCGATCACCAACACTCGAGAGTGCAGGGGCAGGCCTCACTTAATGGTGGAGCTGCGAGGGTGGGAGAGCAATTTCACTGACAATGAGTCAGTGGTCTTGCTCGCCTGTCCCCGCAGCGGCCGCCATTAAGTAGGGGTCGGGGAGGGCTGGACAGCTGGGAGGCGGGAGCGGGGAGGGGAGCTGGATTGGGCCAGTCGCGCTGTGGGGGAGGGGCCGCGGAGGCAGCAGCGGCGGGGAAAGGTAAAGGGAGGAAATAAGGGATAAAGAAAAAAGGGAAAATAAGCAGAAATAAGGCACAAAAGAGCAGAGATGCAGAAAAGTGCAGAAAGGTGAAAGCTAAAAGAGGGTAGAAAAACGAGTGAAAACGAGTGAAAGAGCAGAGCGAGAGGAAGGGAAAATGAGCAGAAATAAGGCACAAAAGAGCAGAGATGCAGAAAAGTGCAGAAAGGTGAAAGATAAAAAAGGGTAGAAAAACGAGTGAAAACGAGTGAAAGAGCAGAGTGAGAGGAAGGAAACAGAGGTCCACTGGACCACCAGGGATGAGGCGCAGGGAAACCTGCGGGTGGAGGAGGGCCTCGATCACCAACACTCGAGAGTGCAGGGGCAGGGGCAGGCCTCACTTAATGGTGGAGCTGCGAGGGTGGGAGAGCAATTTCACTGACAATGAGTCAGTGGTCTTCCTATGATTGCTAGTCATGCTTTCATGTCCACTGCTCAGTGTCTTTGTCCTTACTGTTGAGCTTCCAATAGTCACTTATTTTTCTCCTCTGTTCCACTGCCCTTTCAAGGAGTGACTGGTATGTTTAACATCCATTTGCATCTCTGTTATTTAGTGTCCTATAGTGGCGTACAGATCTGTTCTCTGTGATACTATCTAATCTGATTTCGGCCCACTCTCTATCTCTGTTCTTTACATAAATTACTTGTTTCTGTGTCACTGTTTGGCCTGACATTCTATGATTGGCACAGAGTGTCACTGGCTGCTTATTAATATCTTCATCCAGTCTCTAGACAATTGCCTCATTGTTAATCATTGTTAATGTCAGTGATTTTGTAGAAAGACACCAAGGGGCATATTATCAAGAAACGGCGTTAAAATTATCGCCGCTTTAGCGGCAGAAAACTGCCGCTAAAGCGGCGATAATGGGCTTGATAATATGCCCTTGAGAATTCCAATAGAAGTCCATGTTCTGGTGTGAACATGGGCTTCTATTGGAATTCTCCAGGGCATAGTATCAAGCCCATTATCGCCGCTTTAGCTGCAGTTTTCTGCCGCTAAAGCCGCGATAATTTTAACGACGTTCTTGATAATATGCCCCTTAAAGTTGTAGTTAGGAATTTGACTGATGATCTAATACACGAGTCGTATGTGATATCATGCGTGGATCATGAGCAGTTCACTGGGGGCGGTAATGTGACTTACAGAAGCTACACTATCAGAGACATGAAGACATGTCTGAAGTTGTTTTATTGTAACCTTAATTTCCCGTGAACCTCATTTACTGCTGGAATTGAACATAATGCTTTGAAGAAAGCAATAGAGCTTTCATTCTTTGTGTAGAGCTAGAACTGGAATTAGAGTAAGTTTATTGGATGACATTTTTCAGATGTGACAGAAGAATCTAGCATCTACATTGTATACATCTATCCTCCAGGATAAGCGGCAGATGTTTGAGAGATGTGAAGCCCACTGGCAGGAGGAAATAGAATTGGAAATCTGGTCTGCCCTGGTATAGAATCTTGTCAGATATCCCCAGAGTGAATTTAAACATGCCCTCTTATGAAACAAAGGATCTCTTTTTACGAATTACTGGACTCCTTCACAAATGTGTAATTTGAAGATGATAAACATTGGAAATGTAAAACTGCTAAAAGATCATTGTATGATCTTCTCATATTATGCCTAGTTGTGAATGAGCTATGGAATGAGAAAGTGCAAATAATCCAGTTGGTTTCTGAAATCTCTCTACATAGGAATAAACTAATTATTTTTTTGCTGAATGAAAGAAGTGGAAGGATGACACAAGGAACATAGTTGTAGCGCAAGGTGGCCCTGACAGATAGAAAGAAGTTAATTCTGTAAAACTATAATTCTGCAAGAACAGCAAAAGGTAAAGTCTGGCTTTAGGAAATGTATAACTTGGTCACTATGTAAAGAGAATCATTAATTGTGATGTCTGAAGAAATTGTAAGCAGAAGCTGAAGTGTAAGTGCTATTTAAAATATATTGTAGCTATTTAAAATATATTGTATCATCCCTATCCAGTGGAGCATAGCTTCACCTATAATGTTTAAGAGATTAGACTATTTCAGTTGTATGAAACATATAAATAGACACTAAACAAAACATAGTTAAAGATTAGTTATGGTTCAGTGAACACAAAACCAAAAAAGCCCTGAAATTCGCCAGTTATGGTGTGCAGCACACAACGCCCATCTTAACTCACACCCCTGCCATGTTTTGCTCCGTGTAACCTTTTATGTTTTTTTGTGCCATTGACTAGAGAGTGTACTGAGCAGGGCAGAAACATGAGTTCTGGTGAACATTGCGAAATTCACTGAAAAAACACTGTTTAAAAGTGAATTATTTTTGAGGCTCAAACACAGTGTGTTTTTTTCAGTGAAAAGAATGTATATGTATATATATATATTATCTACTGGCGGTCGCCAGTAGATAGTTATAGTTACAACCTATTATCCATAGGAAATCCGCGACATTCTATTTGAAATAACTCTCTTGCCGGTTGACGTATCTTCGCAAAATTTTCAAACTTTATGGCCCGCTCCGGTCCGCTCCTACCCTGAAAGTCTCGGGGGATTCGTCAAGCGGGGGCCGAGAAAAAGGGGGTCCCAAAGCGCGTTTTCTCCATGCAATTTTCCATAGGAAACTTTAGACACGGCTACAGCCCGAACTGCTGAACAGAATTACACCAAATTTGGCAAAGAGGTAGTTCTTGGTTCAGAAAGAACCCTTTTGTTAAATGGTGTAAATCCGTTCAGTAGTTGCTGAGAAAATCAAAAGTAAAAAAATAGTGATATCTATGGCCGCGTCGGATTCGCGCACCCTCCCGATCACGAGCTGCATGCTAATTGGCTGTCAACACTCCAAATCAGGAAGTGTTGGCAGCCATTTTATCCCTCGGTAGAACCGAGGGACAGAAACAAGTGCGCAAAGCGCACAAAGGGGGCAGGGTAGAAACACCCTGACCCCTAGGTTTGCTCAGGGGGTCCCACAAGGACCCCTGGGCAAAAAAAAATATATATTTTTTAAATCGGCAGGATGCGCTCAGGGTGCGCAAATCCTGCCGAAAAAAAAAAATCGAAGCGCGGTCTCCCGCGCTCGATTGTATTTGCCCCGGGTGGCCCAAGTCCCGGGGGCATGGTGGGGGGTTAATTTTATGTGTGGGGGCCTCAAAGGGCCCCCAAGCCCGGGGACCGCCACCCCCGGGGCTTTATTGAAAAAATGGTGCGGGAGGGCTCTTCTGCCCTCCCGCAGCCCCGGGACCGCCACCCCCGGGGCTTCTTTTTAATTTAAATAAGGTGTGTGGGGGCTCCAGCCTCCACACGCCCGGGACCACCACCTCCCCGGGGCACTTATAAAATAAATGTGGGGGTCCATTACGGACCCCCAGAGCCCAGGGACCACCACCTCCCCGGGGCTGTGCAATTTAAGGGAGGGGGCCGCGCGGCCCCCTCCTGGAAGCCCTTGATGGCCCTGGGGACCGCCACCCCCCAGGGCTGGCTCCTGCAGTGTCCCGGGTGCCTACCCCCGGGACACTGCTGTTTGCAATGACAGGACGGGAGCCTCGCGGCTCCGTCCTGTCATTGCAAACTGCTTTGGATATTGGAAGAGAGAGCAGGAAACCTGCTCTCTCTTCCAATATCCAAAGCCGACTGCTTTCCACATGGGGAGCAGCATGTTAGCTGCTCCCCATGTGTAGCAGCAATGCCGGCTCCCATAGGACACGGGGAGCCGGCGGGACTGTGGGGGGTTTGGGGACCCCCCCACAGTCCCCAACGAGAGGCCAGGCCCTGGGGGATGGGGTCCCCGGGGCAAGTAGTGGCCCGGGAGGGGGCCACCCAGCCCCCTCCCCAAAGTTTAAAAAAATAAAAAAAGGGTATGGCCGGCCCCGGGGATGGGGTCCCCGGGGCCTTAAATGGCCAGAGGAGGGGGGCCACACAGCCCCCTCCAAAGAATAAAATTAAAAATAGAGGCCATGCCCCGGGGATGGGGTCCCCGGGCCAATACAGGCCCAGGGAAGGGGGCCACGCGGCCCCCTTCCCGTTTTTTTAAATTTTAATTACAAAAAGAGGGTAAGGCCCTGGGGGATGGGGTCCCCAGTGCCCAAAAACAGGAAAAAGGAAGGGGGCCACACAGCCCCCTTCAGGCGACAAAAAAAAAAAAAAAAAACGATCTGGCCCGCAGGCCCCGCCCCTTCCTTCACCACTCTGCAAACGCGCCCCTGGCGCGTTTGCAGAGGAGGAACAATTCCCCTTGAATACTGGGGGTCCCTGGGGCCAACTAGCCCACCAGGAACCTCCAGTATGCGCCAGGGGCTGCCTTGCAGAGAGGTGTACAGAGGCCACGCCCTTTTACACCTCTCTGCAACGCAGCTCTGTGGCGCTTTTGGAGGTATATGGTGGGCTAGTTGGACTCCGGGGACCCTCAGGATTCAAGGGGACTTAATCCCCAACTTAAAACGCGCCACGGGCGTGTTTGCACAGTGGTGAAGGGAGGGGCGGGGCTTCAGGTGACATGTGTGCAAACAGGCCCCGTGGCGCGTTTTAAGATGGGGAATTAAATCCCCTTCAATCCTGAGGGTCCCTGGGGGCCAACTAGCCCAACAGGTACATCCAGAAAGCGCCACAGAGCTGCGTTGCAGAGAGGTGTAAAGGGGTGTGGCCTCTCTACACGTCTCTGCAACGCAGCCCCTGGCGCATATTCGAGGTTCCTGGTGGGCTAGTTGGCCCCTAGGGACCCTCAGGATTCAAGGGGACTTAATCCCCCAACTTAAAACGCGCCACGGGGCGCGTTTGCACAGATGTCACCTCAGGCCCCGCCCCTTCCTTCACCATTGTGCAAATATTCTTCTAAAATCATCCGAAATACGAATTCCGATTTACTCACCTGTTATAAGGAGAGACCTCAGTGCTGCATCTTTCAGCCCAGTACTGGTCCTGAAAAGTAATTTTAACCGTACTTACCAGTAACTTGAATTTCCTTCCATAGGATATCATTGCCTGCTTTTTGCTGAAAAAGTTTCTAAGTGTTGATTTTTGAAACATACAAATATTCCTCTAAAATCAGCCAAAATACGAATTCGATTTACTCACCTGTTATAAGGAGAGACCTCAGTGCTGTATCTTTCAGCCCAGTACTGGTCCTGAAAAGTAATTTTAACCGTACTTACTAGTAACTTGAATTTCCTTGCATAGGATATCATTGCCTGCTTTTTGCTGAAAAAGTTTCTAAGTGTTGATTTTTGAAACATACAAATATTCCTCTAAAATCAGCCGAAATACGAATTCTGATTTACTCACCTGTTATCAGGAGAGACCTCAGTGCTGTATCTTTCAGCCCAGTACTGGTCCTGAAAAGTAATTTTAACCGTACTTACCAGTAACTTGAATTTCCTTCCATAGGCTAACATTGACTGGTTTCACTTGGAAATTCTTCTAAGTGTGGAGTTTTGGAACTTTAAAATATTCATCTAAAATCAGCCGAAATACGAATTCCGATTTACTCACCTGTTATAAGGAGAGACCTCAGTGCTGTATCTTTCAGCCCAGTACTGGTCCTGAAAAGTAATTTTAACCGTACTTACCAGTAACTTGAATTTCCTTCCATAGGCTAACATTGACTGGTTTCACTTGGAAATTCTTCTAAGTGTGGAGTTTTGGAACTTTAAAATATTCATCTAAAATCAGCCGAAATACGAATTCCGATTTACTCACCTGTTATCAGGAGAGACCTCAGTGCTGCATCTTTCAGCCCAGTACTAATCCTGAAAAGTAATTTTAACCGTACTTACCAGTAACTTGAATTTCCTTCCATAGGATATCATTGCCTGCTTTTTGCTGAAAAAGTTTCTAAGTGTTGATTTTTGAAACATACAAATATTCCTCTAAAATCAGCCGAAATCCGAATTCCGACTTACTCACCTGTTATCAGGAGAAAACCCAGTGCTGCACCTTTTAGCCCAGCACTGACCCTGAAAAGTAATTCTAACCGTACTTACCAGTAACTTGAATTTCCTTCCATAGGCTAACATTGACTGGTTTCACTTGGAAATTCTTCTAAGTGTGGAGTTTTGGAACTTTAAAATATTCCTCTAAAATCAGCCGAAATACGAATTCCGATTTACTCACCTGTTATCAGGAGAGAACCCAGTGCTGCATCTTTTAGCCCAGCACTGACCCTGAAAAGTAATTTTAACCGTACTTACCAGTAACTTATATTTTCTTCCATAGGAATCCATTGTCTGGTTTTCAGCAAAAAAGTTTCAAAGTGTTGATTTTTACAAACTACAAATATTCCTTAAAAATCGCCTGTATGACTTAAACGCATTCTTTCAACTGTTTACAGGAGATGCACCAGTGCTGGATCCAGGATCCAACACTGAGTAAGAAAAAGTAACGATAACAGTTTTTACCTGCTAAGTGAATTTCCTTCCATAGGATAACATTGGTGACTATATGAGAAAAAGTTTCTGTGTCAACTTTTAAAATACAATAATATTCCTTAAAAATCAGTACTGTAACCAAAACGCTTTTACTCAACTGTTTACAGGAGATGTCCCAGGACTGAATCTAGGATCCAGTCCTGTGGTTAGAAAAGTAATCCATAAAGTAACTAATTGCATTTAACTAGAAATTCACATTGAGCTGAATGTTGCATTGTGTTTGAAAATGTGTTGCCCATTGCAACAACTGTAACTACTGTACTTAAAAGTCTATTGCCTATGTGCAAAGTATTTAAACTAAAGTAATTCATTCTGAGAAAGTATTTTTTGTAATGTAATGTATAATGTAATTACAATGTAATTTAAAAAATAAAATATGTAAAAAAAAATTGTTTCTAAATATGTAGTAAATCAGTATGAAAAAAATTAATATAACAATTAATACTTTTAAAAATTGTCATTTACAAAACCTTTGGAATTCACTGAAAAAACCGTAGGTTTCAGGCACGTTATAGTTAGAAATTAGCATTTTAAAAACCTTTGAAATTCACTGAAAAAACCATAGGTTTCAGACACGTTATAGTTACAAATTAGCATTTAAAAAACCTTTGAAATTCACTGAAAAAACCATAGGTTTTAGGGACAGTTATAGTTACTTGGACATTGCACTCGTAAAAACCCGTGAAATTCCCCCGTTATAGTTAGTTCAGCTAACTATAACTATCGCCCCGCAATGCACTGCTGATGACGTCACATATTACATCACTCATGACATGGTCAGTGACATCACTGATGACATCACTGATGACATCTCAAATGACATCACTGATGACATCATCCACGTGATAATCTGATGCACCTCCTCACACCCTAATATAACCTTTGATACACCCACTCTAAATTACAGACTGCCATTCGCAAAACCATAGACACTCCAACACCAATAACTACATACCCACTCACTGATTCTTAGGTCTACACACACACATCCACTCACTCACCCGTACAGTCACTCATACTTATGGTCACTCAGTACAGGACTATCATATGCACTCTTACTCCTATATAGACACTCAAACACCGCCACTCATCCATAGAGGTACTCACACACCTAGTCAGTCATGCAAATAATTAAACACACTGCCATTTACTCACCTATACAGTTATACACACACCAGCTCACTTAATCATACAAATACTAGCACATTGTTACGCTCTTATACAATCACTGATACAAGCACACACTCATCCATACAGCCACTATCACAATCACTCACTCTCGCTTATAGCTATTTATATACTCCAACACACATATATACTGCCTTTCACATATGTAGTTACTCACACATGTACCACTGGGACATACATTCACTCACTAACACACTCTTACACACACTTACCCACCCATACAGTCTATCACAGATGCACTCTTGAAACCATCCACCCAGTGAATCACCCACTCACACATCTATGCACAGAGTCGCACACACCCCACCCACACAAACACTCAGGCACCCATACAGATACTCAGACAACCAATCAATAACTCATATAGACACTCATGTAGCTATTCACAAACCCATGCAGCCACTTACACAGCAACAGACAGACGGATACAGACATTCACCCAGTTTAGTCACTAACCCATGCATTCAGTAAGATACGTTAAATCACTCACTTATAGAGTCAGTCACGCACCTACTAAATCATCCATACAGACACTTACACACCCACTCATTCTTCAATACGTCTTTTCCTATATATATTAAAAATATTTAAACTTTACAGAAACACACAGTCACTGGATGATGTCATCAGTGATGTCATTTGAGATGTCATCAGTGATGTCATCAGTGATGTCACTGACCATGTCATGAGTGATGTAATATGTGACGTCATCAGCAGTGCATTGCGGGCGCGAGTTATAGTTAGCTGAACTAACTATAACGGGGGAATTTCACGGGTTTTTTACGAGTGCAATGTCCAAGTAACTATAACTGTCCCTAAAACCTATGGTTTTTTCAGTGAATATATATATATATATATATATATATATATATATATATATATATATATGAACAAAACTCCAACTTCCACAGAGACATCCATGGAAAAAGGCACGGACTCGAGGCAGTCAAGGTATGGCAAAGATTTATTTTCTCTGGTCCTCCCTCAACCCCTGAGATAAGAGAGACGCGTTTCGGCTTGCTAAAAGCCTTTATCAATCTAGTTGGCGCCATTGTTATAACAGTATATATAGCCCTTCCCACTTAAGGCAATAGTAGACATAAAAAACATACTCATTAGTATGCTATCGCATTAACAACTCTATGCAGTAAATACATGCTCTCTTTCATTAATAATTAACCATGTTACGAGTAAAACACTATGTAATATATCAATAGCACAGTGCAAATCAGCAGTTTACATCGATTACCTTAGTTACATTTGCATGAGTAAATTCATTAGGTTTACAAATAAACATATTTTTTTGTCACATGCCATAGTGGGGGTATTATTCATGTTTAGAAAAGTGTCGCCAGAGTCTCATCATGAATCGCCTTCATCAACACAGCAAATTGTAAAATACATTAAAAGAACAGTGCTGCCGTTTCACTGAAATATCCAAATGGAGGCAGCCTCTGACCCTGAATGCTCTTCCGAGCCGTTTTCAATTTCACCTTTCTAGAGTCTCCGTGAACTCTGCTGCGCAAATAACATGAGCTCCCGCCGTGCTGTAAATGTCACAATAGCGAGTCAAACCTCAAGGGGCAGGGAAACAAGATGATAGCATCCGCACCTATATATCTCAAGCTCCAAGGTGCCCGCAGGCAAGGACGCACTCAACAAGCAGTTCGCTTAGAAGCATTTAATTAGGTAAGACTGAACTCCGCATTCCAAATTATGTGCAGCTCTTATGTCGATAGTGATAGCCTGACGCGTTTCAGAGCATTTTGCTCCTTCTTCAGAGGCTCGACCAAGAAGTTCGTGCTGCGTTCAACACACCCACGCAATTTATAGTCAATTCAACGCCCTCCAATGGGCTACTCCAATGAGTTAAACGCAATGCCTCCTGGGCCTTGTGGTGTGTGTCACGATCATACCTTCTTCAATGGATGCACGATAATTAATGCTGGTGCCTTTCAAAGCCCTCCAATGGGCCTTGGAGTGCGTGTCAGTCATAAATCCTATCAGCTGCTGTTTCACTCTTCAGGCTCGGCAAGATTCCAAGCACCATGACCCCCGTGATCATGGGGTGGTGCAGTCCTTCGCGGCCAGGCTGCCGCGTGTTACATCAAGCTCCAAGGTGCCCGCAGGCAAGGACGCACTCAACAAGAAGTTCGCTTAGAAGCATTTAATTAGGTAAGACTGAACTCCGCATTCCAAATTATTTGCAGCTCTTATGTCGATAGTGATAGCCTGACGCATTTCAGAGCATTTTGCTCCTTCTTCAGAGGCTTGACCAAGAAGTTCGTGCTGCGTTTGACACACCCACGCAATTTATAGTCAATTCAACACCCTCCAATGGGCTACTCCAATGAGTTAAACGCAATGCCTCCTGGGCCTTGTGGTGTGTGTCACGATCATACCTTCCTCAATGACTATAAATTGCGTCGGTGTGTCGAACGCAGCACGAACTTCTTGGTCGAGCCTCTGAAGAAGGAGCAAAATGCTCTGAAATGCGTCAGGCTATCACTATCGACATAAGAGCTGCAAATAATTTGGAATGCGGAGTTCAGTCTTACCTAATTAAATGCTTCTAAGCGAACTGCTTGTTGAGTGCGTCCTTGCCTGCGGGGACCTTGGAGCTTGATATATATATATATATATATATATATATTATCTTCTGGCGGTCGCCAGTAGATAGTTATAGTTAGGACCTATTTTCCATAGGAAATCTGCAACATTCTATTTGAAATAACTTTGGCGCCGGTTGACGAATCTTCGTGAAATTTTCCAACTTGTTGGGGCGCTCCGGTTTGCTCCTATCCTGAAAGTCTCGGGGTGATTCGGCAAGCGGGGGCCGAGAAAAAAGGGGGGTCCCAAAACGTGTTTTCCCCATGCAATTTTCCATAGGAACCTTTAGTCACAGCTACAGCCCGAACTGCTGAACGGAATTACACCAAATTTGCCAAAAGGTAGCCCTTGGTTCAGAGTCGTGCCTTTTGCTTAAATGGTGTAAATCCGTTCAGTAGTTCCTGAGAAATTTGAAAAAGAAAACACATATATATATCTGGGCGGAGCCTAACCACACATGTCATCGTGAGATCTGATTGGCTGTCAGCACTTCATCCTGGAATTACTGGCAGCCATCTTGGGACAAATATAAATGATAGTACCCCATTGAAATGCATTGTAGTGAATCGAAGATTTTGAGGGTTACCAAAAGGAGAACTATAAAGGGTGATAACAGACTTTAGTTACATTAGAATTCATTTGTTGATGGTACCATACTAATTTCAGGAATTGTGGTGTGTTCTAAGGTGATTTTACCCTGTGAAAAACCTTCTGCTGGGATATCATGAATCATGTTTGAGAGAACTATTTTCACATGCTTGTCCCATACAGTTTTGGAAGGTGCTCCAGAAGCTAAAATGAGAGCATATTTTTTGTAAATTCACATTATCTTTCTCAGTCATGTGAGAATGAAGTCTGACATTCTCAATAAAACATGTACATCCAACAAGGGCAGAGACTGTCAGTTGATTCCTTTGTGTTCTACTGCAGCTTCCCAGAGTGTTCTAAAGAACAACTAGAGTGCTAACAGCCTTACTTATGACAAAAGTATGGCACACCTGAAGCCATCTTGATTGGAATAAACTGGTAACACTTAAAACATTTAATTTAAAAAGGAACAAAATGAGGGGGTTCATTTTGCCATAGAAATTATGGTTAGTACTGTAGAAAGAAAAATTAGGACATGTTTTAAGTTAGATCTCAAATATCTTCCTGTTATATTTCAACAGGAGCAGCCTGTCAGTTGATGCCTTTGTGTTCTACTGCAGCTTCCCAGAGTGTTCTAAAGAACAACTAGAGCGCTAACAGTCTTACTTATGACAAAATTATGGCACACCTGAAGCCATCTTGATTGGAATAAACTGGTAACACTTAAAACATTTAATTTAAAAAGGAACAAAATGAGGGGGTTCATTTTGCCATAGAAATTATGGTTAGTGCTGTAGAAAGAAAAATTAGGACATGTTTTAAGTGAGATCTCAAATATCTTCCTGTTATATTTCAACAGGAGCAGCCTGTCAGTTGATGCCTTTGTGTTCTACTGCAGCTTCCCAGAGTGTTCTAAAGAACAACTAGAGTGCTAACAGCCTTACTTATGACAAAATTATGGCACACCTGAAGCCATCTTGATTGGAATAAACTGGTAACACTTAAAACATTTAATTTAAAAAGGAACAAAATGAGGGGGTTCATTTTGCCATAGAAATTATGGTTAGTGCTGTAGAAAGAAAAATTAGGACATGTTTCAAGTGTGATCTCAAATATCTTCCTGTTATGTTTCAACAGGAGCAGCCTGTCAGTTGATGCCTTTATGTTCTACTGCAGCTTCCCAGAGTGTTCTAAAGAACAACTAGAGCGCTAACAGTCTTACTTATGACAAAATTATGGCACACCTGAAGCCATCTTGATTGGAATAAACTGGTAACTCTTAAAACATTTAATTTAAAAAGGAACAAAATGAGGGGGTTCATTTTGTCATAGAAATTATGGTTAGTGCTGTAGAAAGAAAAATTAGTGCTAAAACACTACCCCCAGCACGACACCCTACACTACCCAAACATAACTGTACTACCCTAAACCCTAAAACACTACCCCCAGCACGACCCCCTACACTACCCAAACACCACTGCACTACCCTATACCCTAAAACACGACCCCCTACACTACACAAACACGACTGCACTACCCTAAACCCTAAAACACTACCCACAGCATGACCCCCTTCACTACACAAACACCACTGCACTGCCCTAAACCCTAAAACACTACCCCAACACTACCCCCTACACTACCCTAACACCACTGCACTAACATAAACCCTAAAACACTACCCCCAGCACAACCCCTACACTACACAAACACCACTGCACTACCCTAAACCCTAAAACACTACCCCCAGCACGACTCCCTACACTACCCAAACACCACTGCACTACCCTAAACCCTAAATCTACCCCCAGCACGACCCCTACACTACCCAAACACCACTGCACTACCCTAAACCATAAAACACTACCCCCAGCATGACCCCCTACACCACAAACACCACTGCACTACCCTAAACCCTAAAACACTACCACCAGCATGACCCCCTACACTACTCAAACACCACTGCACTAACCTAAAACACTACCCCAGCACGACCCCCTACACTACCCATACACCACTGCACTACCCTAAAACACTACCACCAGCACGACCCCTACACTACTGCACTACCCTAAACCCTAAAACACTACCCCCAGCACGACCCCCTACACTACCCAAACACCACTGCACTACCCTAAACCCTAAAAACCTACCCCCAGCACGACCCCCTACACCACCCAAACACCACTGCACTACCCTAAACCCTAGAAAAGAAACCCCCACCCCATGCCCAATCCCCCTTACCTCTCACTCCTCATGGTTCCTCTCTCCTCGTGGTTCCTGCTTCACGTCATCTCTGAGGGCGGTGCACGTCGTTGTGAGGAAACGGAACAGCCTCTGCTTCCTTACAACGACATGGATCGTCTACATGTTTTTAGAACGCATGGTCATTTACCATACATACCTTTACAACAAAATTCATTGTAAAGGCATGCGTGGTAAATGACCATGCGTTCTAAAAATGCGTAGTAATGACTTTGTGATGTACAACGCATGCGTGGTAATGCATGCATTGTAATGGTATCGCAAAGTAAAAAGTCGTTGTAACGGCTGTTTACCATTCGAAGCTGGCCCCTGTTCTTCAGTGAGACGTTTATTTGATTAATTAGGAGGAAGGAATGTGTTTTTTACCGAAAAGTGCATTCCCGGCTGTTGTATTGTGAAAGTGTCCGCGTGGCCTGGTTTCACTTCCGGTGAGAGAGTGGAAGAGTCTGTTTGGATCTAAAGGAGTTCTGTTGTTGGACGGGGCCGGCGCGACATGTCATCAGAAAACATAGCTAATGGAAAGCGTCCTCCCTGAAGTGTGGAGCAGTGCCATGAGAGGTCAACGAGTGTGCGTCCCACCGCAGTATGACCGTACCGCGTGACCCATGTGCCGCCTCCAGGGTACGGGAGGCAGAAGCGGCATCGCAGGTCCTCTTGAAGACCGTTGTAGCACTAATTCTACATTTTGGTACTAGGGCATTTTAACTTCGATGTTCCTGCCAGATACAAAGAGAAGATCCTGTGTTATTCAGTGCCCTCGTTACCTTTTTTGTGGGTTGTGGTGCTTGTCACTTCGCTGCCCCGCCGGTGCACACGACTGGGCACCCCACCTCGTGTGCCATCTGCAGGGCCTCTGCCCTCGGATCACTGGTTTCGGTTTCTGGAGTGGCAACATAAACAGTTGCTCCCAAAGGACTAGCCTGAACACTTAGGTGAATATCCCCTGCACCAGCATTCCACGGAAATTCTTTCCCTAGCTCTCCCACGTCAACGAGCACGGCTCCGCTCGCGACACCGTATGACGTCATCGGAGCCATAAGAGGACCTCGTCGGCGTGCTGACGTCAGTTCCACCCATTTTTTCCGTGCCACCGAGGCAAACAGGGGACCGAGACATTTTCACATGTATACATAGTATAATAAATATATATATATTCACTGAAAAAACCATAGGTTTCAGGCACTTTATAGTTAGAAATTAGCATTTAAAAAACCTTAGAAATTCACTGAAAAAACCATAGGTTTCAGGCACGTTATAGTTAGAAATTAGCATTTAAAAAACCTTAGAAATTCACTGAAAAAACCATAGGTTTCAGGGGCGTTATAGTTAGTTGGACATTTCACTCGTACAAAACCATAGAAATTCCCCCGTTATAGTTAGTTCAGCTAACTATAACTCGCGCGCCCGCAATGCCCTGCTGATGACGTCACATATTACATCACTCATGACATGATCAGTGACATCACTCATGACATCACTGATGACATCTCAAATGACATCACTGATGACATCATCCAGTGAATGTGTGTTTTTCTGAAAATTAAATATGTTTTATATATGTATATCTCAAGGTCGATGGAAGAATAAATGGGTATATAAGTGTCTAAATGGATGATTTTTTTGTAAAATTGATTGTATAACTGACTAAGTGTATCTTAGTGAATACATGGGTTAGTGAGTAATGTTAAATATGAAAATATCTGTATCAGTCTCTCACTTTGTGTATAAGTGGCTGCATGGGTTGGTGAGTAGCTACATGAGTGTCTATATGGGTTATTAGTTGGTTTTTTGAGTATCAGTATGAGTGTCTGAGTGTCTGTATGGTTCGGTGGGGGTATTACTTAGTGCATAGATGCATGAATGAGTGACTCACTGTTTGTATGTGTTGAAGACAGCATGTGTGCAGGACTGTATAGGTGGATGAGTATGTGTATGGGTGTGTTAGTGAGTGAATGACTGTCTCAATAGTGTCTTTATGAGTAACTACATATGTTTTAAACTAGTATATGTGAGTATTGGTGTATATAAGTGAGTATATGTGAGAGTGAGAGATTGGAAGAGTTCCTGTACAAATAAGTAGGTGTTTCTATAAGTGATTGTTTAAGAGAGTAAGTATGTGTAAGTTTCTGTAGAAGTAAGTGTGGTAGTGTGTGTATAACTGTATATGCAAGTAAATGGATGTTTGATACTTTGTTTGCATGTGTGACTATGTGTGTGAGTAACTCTATGGATGAGTGGCGGTGTGTAACAGGATGTATAGGTGTATGAGTACATATGATGAGTGAGTACATGTATGAGTGACTGTATAGGGACTGTTGGTGAATGAGTGGATGTGTGTGTAGATCTTGGAATTACTGAATAGGTGTGTTGTAATTGGTATCGGTATGTCCATTGTTTTGAAAATGGTAGTTTGTATTTTTGAGTGTGTGTATCAAAGGTTATATTAGGGTGAGAGGAGGTCTGCCACTCTATCACAAGGATGATGTCATCAGTGATGTCATTTGAGATGTCATCAGTGATGTCATGAGTGATGTCATGAGTGATGTCACTGACCATGTCATGAGTGATGTAATATGTGACGTCATCAGCAGTGCATTGCGGTGCTGCGCGAGTTATAGTTAGCTGAACAAACTATAACGGGGAATTTCTATGGTTTTGTACTAGTGAAATGTCCAACTAACTATAACGCCCCTGAAACCTATGGTTTTTTCAGTGAATTTCTAAGGTTTTTTAAATGCTAATTTCTAACTATAACGTGCCTGAAACCTATGGTTTTTTCAGTGAATATATATATATATATATATTCCAAAACACACTTCACCGGGCGGCCGAACGCTGCAGCGGGTGCCTCCGCAGACGGTAGGTGAGTCTGTCCTGTTTCACAACAACTCCCACAAAACGGAGCACTCTCGGGGATCTATTGAATGGTTTATTACGCAAATGCATTTCGGTTAATACCTTCTTCAGTGCTTAAAACCATTTAAAATTCTGCTCAGCTTTTAATCCTTTTTAGGTCTCGCCTGAGCCAGCGCGCATGCGTTGCTCTGCGAGGCTTCTAGTAAGGACTTTCAACTCGGACCACACGCTCGTGCGTGTGCTTTTTTTTTTGCTCACATGCTATTGGCCTTTGCGTGCGTCTTTCTGAGAAAGACAGCACGCAATTGGCCAAAGGCGGGTGCATGTCCGCCTTCTCTCTCCCCTGGCCTAGGGAGCTCGGGAGCGAGCAGCAGCGCGGCCGGGTGCCAGCTGCATACCTCACATTCCTTTCACGCGGCGTGGCCGCGCTTGTTATTTAAAGAAGAGAGCAGCTAAACGTAAACACAGAAAGGTAATTTACTACATTGTACTGGATTGATTTAAATGCTGTGCATTAGAGGCGCGGGCTGCAGCCTCTGCATCTACTCAGTTTCATTGGAAGTTGACTAATGTAAAGCTTCCCTGTCTGAATGCGCTGTGTTAATTGACACCAGAGCTTGCCAGAAGAGAGACGCTTTAATCGCGCCTGCCACTCAGTGTTGCTATTTCACAAAACTGCTCGCATCGTGGCCGAACAGATGACACGTCCATTAAAGCGAAAATTCAACCAGCTGGAAAAATCTATCTGTCCCCCCTCTCACACCTCCCACCCAATGTGAGACGGGCAGCCCTCGGGCCATTCCAGCCTTCAGCCGCACAAATAGCGTTCCAGCAAGAACATTATCATACAATCCTTTATTTAAATAAAAAGGCTCTCTCTCTCCCGCTCTCCGTCTCTCTCTCTCTCTCCCCCTCTCTCTCTCTCGGTTCCTCCTCTCCCTCCCTTTCCCTCCCTCTCTCTCTCTCTCTTTCTCTCTCAGGGGAATATATACTTTATAGAATCGATTACGAATAATTTATTGTTAGTGCAGCTTCATAATACGACTTTCCAAACTTGGAGCCACAATAAAATCCCAAATTCATTAGGCAGAGCAATAGAAAAAAATCCGTAGAGCGTTTAATAAAAATAATTCATTGCTAGTTCAGAAACGGTTGTGGGTGGCTTCTAAGCACTTGGCGGGCACAAGACGTGTACGAAGCGGGTCGGCTTCTACCCATGAGGCACACTGTGGGGCTAGGAGGGTACGTTCATAAACAGCCGCGTGCCAGTGGGTGGAAGCTGGGGCTTGTATGCTGTCTAAAATTTGAAGAGGGTATGGCACGTGTGCAGAAGCAGTTGGCATGATGGTGGGGCCCTTAAGCCAGTATAGGGGACCCCCCCCCACACACACACACACTCACCGTGTCTTGTGCTGGAGCCGTTTGTGACTTCTTCATTAGTTATCTGGCCTTTGTATAGCGTTCACCGACAACCAGTGTGAAATTTTGGCGCTCAAACATTTCATGGCAAAGAGAGGCCGGCCTGTATGTGTGGTTGGGAGAGTGTGTGGTTGTAGTGTGTCCGATACGGGAAGAGCTGGTGTGTGCTTGAGGTCCTGACACGTGCTCTGGTTCAATGGGTATCACTGTTTGCAGTGCTTGCTGTGACCATTTGCAACAGGAAGCACTTCATTAAGGACCAGTGGTTTCTTGCCTGCTGCAGCAGTCATTGGCCATAATAATGGCTTTTTGCTGTCCTGAGGCCCACTCTCTGTGCCTTGTAGAAAAACAGTGTCAATCGTGTCCCTTCGAGGGACGGCCATGACTGGCTGTTCACGCAGGCCTCCGTTCTTGATGTGACCAGTGAGTTCCTTTCCCCAGATCATACATGCTGTTTATCTTTATACATAGAATTTGTAAAGTGTATATCTCCACCGGTGTTTCTTGCGTAAAGCGTTGCTCAGCTCAGCACCGGCACTTAATTGGTGTCCAGTGCTCGGCACCGGCACCTAATTGTCAACACCATACTTAAAACAGTCCACCACATGGTGGCGCTGCTCATCTAATTTAGAGATGAGCAGAACAACGTTAGTTGAGGACTACAATATACACAAAAATTGCTAATACCTGCCTCCCCAGCCATTCCTTTAGCTTTGGGGACCTGGAATAATCTGAACTGTCGCATTTACATGCGAGAGAGATGGTTAGTAGTTGTTTTGGCAGGGGTTACAAGGGCGATGGGTGGTGCAAGCTGCAGTGGCCTCCTGGTCAGAGCCCTGGGACTTTTTTTAAATGTGTTACTCGAGGCACACAATGCAAGCCAGACCCATTGGTTTTGCCAATCAATGTCATTGTGCTGACTTTCTGGGCCGAAATTTGTATCTCTGCAGCAGGCAATTATTCATGGGCTTCTTGAGCAATAGTACATGAAGAATGATCCTGAGCTTCAGGAAAGAGAGAGAACTTTGTTCTAGCTTTAGCGCTTAATGAATCAAGGGAAACACTTGGCCATGGGTCTAGTGTGTGCCCATTAGATGTAATTTTTTTAATCTGCATATACTGGTGTAATTGAGCCTGCTTATAAGTCTAGTTGTAAAGGTCTTGTATAGTTTAATGTTAAATGGATCATAGTCTAAGCACTGGGTTCTACCGTGGTAGGTATTTGATGTGGGAGAGGCAGGGATCATGCCATCTAATTGACGGCCTCCCCTCTGCATTGTGATTGCTCGCTGGAGGTCGAAGGCGATCTTTGCTGCAGTGTGCCTGCTATTTCTCTCCCCAAAGTTTACAACAAGCATTGACAAATCCACCAGGTTTGGCCTGTGCAAGCAGGTGCAAATTTTGTATTTATTTATATTTTATTGCAACTAAACGCCACAAAAATGCAAAGAAAAGAAAACCTTCTGCTGCCCAAACGTGGCATCCGGTGGCTTGTGATAAAACTTAGATTAAACAAGCATTGGCATAGCCAATAGGTATCGCCTTTGGGACCTTATAAGTATTTAGTTATGCAACACAATATCCTTGGTGCAACAACATCAACTGTTGCATGGCTAAACACTTATAAGGTCCCAAAGGCGAGACCTATTGGCTATGCCAATGCTTGTTATAATATGCACTCCATTGGTGGGGCCACAACCAATCAGGAACGGCACATCCCGCGTCGGCATGAATGACAGGTAAGCGGGCCTCAATGTCCCATAATTCACCATTATTCTCAGTTCAATGTGCGTCATTCAAGTTGAAAATCATTCCAGCTCATAATCTATTTGCCAGTTCTCATGTCGTTTCGAGTGGGTAGCCACTATGTCCGTTTAAAAGCTGAGCTCATCCCCTCGCCTGCCGCTGATTTTCAATCACACAGTCACATGCGGATGTCCCTCATATGGTCGAGGCACCCCCGACTCAATAGTCAACGTCCTTTCAAGACGACAAGCGCTGGTAGCGGTGGTTCAGGCCCGCCAACACTATTCCAAAACACACTTCACCGGGCGGCCGAACGCTGCAGCAGGTGCGTCCTTGCCTGCGGGCACCTTGGAGCTTGATATATATATATATATATATATATATATCTCAAAAGGGAAAGGGTTCCTCCTGGAATTGAGTCCGTAGTCAGGTGGTGCGCGGTGCCGGTGGAACCACAGCCGGGCAGTAATAATCCTTAAGTTTCTTGATAAAGCGCACACTCAAACGACTTCTGCTTGTACAAAAAAGAGATTTATTCCTCAGTTGCCAATGTGACAGATTACAACAAAACTGTTTGTTACACGTTCTAGTCTTTCTGACTCATGCAAAAAGCAATGACAGACGAATGGGGTTATGGGCACTTTAAATGTTGGCTAGACGTATATACTCTATGGCCCAGTTGAAGGCAAACGCCGAAACGCGTCGGCCACTCGGTTTTCTGGATTTTATGGTGAAAAAATAAACACGGAGATGATAATCGTCTGACTGCTGTGCCGTCTCCAATTTCTCTTACCTCGAAGCGGGAGGTCAGGATTGGTGTTTTTGAATATATGTGGGTGTACACATATATTCAAAAACACCAATCCTGACCTCCCGCTTCGAGGTAAGAGAAATTGGAGACGGCACAGCAGTCAGACGATTATCATCTCCGTGTTTATTTTTTCACCATAAAATCCAGAAACCAGTGGCCGACAGCGTTTCGGCATTTGCCTTCAACTGGGCCATAGAGTATATACGTCTAGCCAACATTTAAAGTGCCCATAACCCCATTCGTCTGTCATTGCTTTTTGCATCAGTGTGAAAGACTAGAACGTGTAACAAACAGTTTTGTTGTAATCTGTCACATTGGCAACCTTCTATTGTTTGTATATATGTATACAACAAATATATTACAAAAATATTTCTATATTTTGATTTATTTGTCATATTGATTTTTGCATCTATTCCCAGAATATGTTTAAAAATATCTGTAAAGTACAATATGATAAAAAATGAGTTTATATCCTAGAATTAACAGTGTGACAGTTAATAAAACATCAGACAATCTTAATCTTTCATTCAAAAATGTATCTTTTGTAAGCAAGCCATTGTTTTTCAATCATAATTACTAACACTGTATGATCTTTCTAATGCACATTTGTTTCTCTCATATATTGCACATTTTTCTGTTTAGCTTATACTCCTATGGTCTCCATAAAGTGTGTAGATAAAGTGACTAGTGCTTATCTTAAAATAACCATATCTAAGAACACAATATATCATAAGAAGATGTAAAAACTTTTTTAAGAAGATGTAAAAACCTTTTTAATTTTAAGAAAATGTTTTAGTCAACAAACATATCTATAAAAGATCTACTAGCGGAAAAATGATCCAAATGATTAGATGATGCTTAAATATATATATAATATGTATTAGATGGTCTGTTCATAAGATATATGTGTTTGCCTGTAGGGGACCTAAGCCACTTGGCTGTCATGAATTACACTTGCTCCGTGCCAGTTTTGATAAGCCGTATTAATATGCTGGGTACATTAGCCACTTGGCTCTTATTTTATGCACTTGCCTCCAGCAGGTGCTTTCAAGTACTACCTTTTCGGGCACAGTGTTCCAAGTACAGGTCATTTACAGGCCAATTGCATAAATTGATAATTATATTATTATTTAGGTTTGACAAATGATCAAAAGCACTTGCAGAATCCTATATGAATAATTTTTTTGTGTATTATCATTCATGTGCTCCCGTTAATTCTTTCTTTTGAAAACGTGCTCATGTGTTTCTATGTATCATCCATTACTGTTTAAGTTGGTGCATGACTTGCATTTTCTTCCCCCACCATTCACCTATAGTATTTTTTCTATGTTTAGCACGACAAATACACTATTTAAGGGAAAAGGAGCAAGATGATTGTAATTAGGCCATGACAAAGACCCGGCTGGGTTGAAACGCGTTGCCATTAAATTTCATGAAACCAACACGCTGTGTGCAGGCATTTTATCTTGTACTTCATCCAGGATTTCCTTTGGTATATATATATATATATGTCTCAAGGCGCTTGGGAAAACGCCGAACCGCCGCATCCTACCGCGAACTGTCAGGCCGGTAATTGCTGAGTCATGACTGCATGACAACACCCATACTCACTGAAGCGGTGGGTGTTCCGGCACACTGTGGGTATTTTCGGCTGGATGAAGGTCTGGGAATCCAGCTTTTTCTCCACGATAAGATCCAGACTTCAGAGGTGGAGCTGCAGACACCGCCCACAGGGGCAGGTACTTACGTATGTGTCTCTGCAGCAAACGGACTCAGGACATCGAGTTTGGATTACCCGCCCTCTGAAGTATGCTGGAGTGTCTCCACCAATCCCAGTGAGGCGCTCTATATTTTAAAAGTGGACAGTGAGTGAATTCCGAAGCGAAAAGAGGCATCTGAAGAAGGCAATTGTGCCGAAATGCATTATGCCGTTCGTTTTGCTGAAATGAAATTAAAAACAGGAAACCCAGCTTACCTGTGGGCTTGCGTCTTTTCAGAGGGGAAGGACTTTTGGTTTGGTGTTTAGTGCGGCCACGAGCACTTCAAGCCCCCATCCACAAGGGTTCGGTGGTCAGTTCAAAAGGTGGTTTGTCTCAAGGCGCTTGGGAAAACGCCGAACCGCCGCATCCTACAGCGAACTATCAGGCCGGTAATTGCTGGGTCATGACTGCATGACAACACCCATACTCACTGAAGCGGTGGGTGTTCCGGCACGCTGTGGGTATTTTCGGCTGGATGAAGGTCTGGGAATCCAGCTTTTTCTCCACGATAAGATCCAGGCTTCAGAGGTGGAGCTGCAGACACCGCCCACTGGGGCAGGTACTTACGTATGTGTCTCTGCAGCAAACGGACTCAGGACATCGAGTTTGGATTACCCGCCCTCTGAAGTATGCTGGAGTGTCTCCACCAATCCCAGTGAGGCGCTCTATATTTTAAAAGTGGACAGTGAGTGAATTCCGAAGCGATAAGAGGCATCTGAAGAAGGCAATTGTGCCGAAATGCATTATGCCGTTCGTTTTGCTGAAATGAAATTAAAAACAGGAAACCCAGCTTACCTGTGGGCTTGCGTCTTTTCAGAGGGGAAGGACTTTTGGTTTGATATATATATATATATATATATATATATATATATATATATATATATATATATATATATATATATATATATATCCAAAACACACAGAATGCTCCAGCCGGAGTCCTTGCACTGGTGTTTTACCTTTCTGCACATGAGTATCCAAGCATCTGACTTATGCATAATACCACTTGGTGATTCGTGTCTAGCGTTATGAGGGCTGAGTCTGTCCATACACGCAGTATAGTGTGCTACCTGTAATACATACGCTCAACCACTTAGGTTACACTTTTGGCTAGCCCCTTCACCACTATGGTGACTTCATAATCACTCTCATGTGCTTAGATATCTACACAATGCGCAACACCACTTAGTTGATTCAACTTTAGACATAAGCGAGTTGCTATTTACATGTGCAACCAATTTGGGTACACAGTATCATGCCTCATCACCACTTTGGTGATTCTCGATGCACACTCATGAGTAAATACGTCTACTCTCTACGCTATACCACTATGGTGACCCCAATTTAGCATAAGGAGCTGGAACTGGATGCATTATGCCTAACCTATTACGCTCTTTTGCGCCACTAGTGTGTTAATATATGCACGGCAAGTCCGGATCATGACCTACATTTCAGGGCTTTGTGTCATAAAATGTCATAATGTACGCATTTGCACTTTTATTACAGTATTGTCGTTTGTTGCTATTATGTATTCAGGCAAACTGTGACTCTGTCTGTCTTCGTTTATTTACCTTTCCAAAATGGCCCCCATGATTATTTGTGACTAACACAGATTCGTATGAATTAGTCTGTTTTCAATGTTTACACAAGGCTATGTAAAGAATCTTCACTGTTTACTCACTGTGTGATCAAGACAGCGAGTCTGTCGAAACACGTAACCTGTATACATTAAATTCTGTTCCTGCATTTCCTGAGTGTGCGTACTACTTTGGATTTAGTGCTACATATATATATATGCTACCTACTAGACCCAGTTTAACTTACCGCAAGGCATACTCGATGCACAATGACCTAGTAAGAACTAGTCCCGAATGTGATAATAAAATCAGCTGGCTCTCACCAAAAAAAGGCTTTTTTAAGTGCAGCACTTGTCGTGCATGCAAGTTTGGAGTGAATACTACCTCCTACTCGACGGCCTTTTCAGATATTCCAGTTAAACTCACAGGTCATTTTACATGCCGAACCGAATATGCCGTCTATGTTTTACAATGTCAATGTGGGTTACGCTATGTCGGCAGCACTAAGCTACAGGCCTACGCACATATATTACAACATTCACGTGCAACGGTTAATTCTGATCCCACATATCCTGTCGCGAGACATGTCAAAATGGAACACAATAACAATCTAAATGTTCTTCAGTACTATGTCATCGACAGTGTACCCATAAATAAACGTGGCGGAAATCGAGAAAAAAAGTTGAGACACTAGAATCCCAATACATAATTGAACTCGATACTAAGTCACCTCAGGGTTTAAATTTATGTGAGGATTTACACAATTACCTGTAGCCATATACACTCTGCCGAATCTTACTTCAGTGTCCCAGTCTTTGTGTATCATTATTTGTACTCTTTGTATCCTTACAGTAGGGTAGTACCACCCCTATTGTCATCCGTGCAGTAGATTACCTGTATGTCATCTATAAGGTGGTTCCCCTCGCTCCGCTCAATGCTGTGTCTGGGGGCTCCCAGACACATACGATAAATGAATCATATGTTTTATACTTCTTGTTTACATACAAAAAAATATATATAACAAAATAGATTATAGTATTCGTCTTAGCTGCTAAGTTTATATTTTTTATCTGCACTTTTTATCCATGCACCTTCAACATTTTGCACATTCGCACTTTGTATTTGCACTGATACTTGCACTACAGTTCTGCACTTTAGACCTGGCAATATTATTAAAGAGTTTTTCCTACTTATATCATCTTTGGTCAATGGATTTTTACGAACATGTATTTATAGTAGTATATGTACTAGTGAATTTGACTCATTTATCAAAAAACCTTTACATGGCAAAGAGGGATGTTTTTTACGCAGCATATATTTTTGAGTGTATGTTTTTAAGGCTTTTTGTAGTACTGCTTTTATTCACCAATTTTAGCATATACTATTTCTGCATTTGTGCGTTTTATATGTTATGTGCTTTTAAATGGTGTTTTAAATGGTGTAATAATCATGTTATTTATGCTGGACTGTTCCCATGAGGCACAGGGTCAGACTGATTTGCATATGGCCATGTCTGAACTGGGGTGGCGGAGTGAGCTAAAGAATGATGATGGATTAAACCCAGATCAGTTGACTGGGGGTGAGTGCTTGCAATGTTCAACACTCCGTCCATCATCCCCTTTGGTTTTGCTATTTATGCAAATGATGACATTCTTTATTTATAATCCATTTAAGCAGTACTCCTAGTTAGTATTGAACATATACTTTTAGTAACATCATACAATGTTTTTAGCGTTCAAAACATCAATGCCGTAGTATTTCTCTTATGTCTATGATAAGTGCTGACACGGTGTCACATGGTATTATGGTATCCAATAAATGTTTCACTAGCACGTAACGCGATCATGTGACCAAGGCCACTGCGTTGGCCGAAACGCGTCATGATCGACTGCACCGAGAAGTAAAAAATAAACGCTGCCCTGGCAAATTTAAGCTCATCAAGTTGTCCGTTTCTCTTGACGTGCGTGAATGCACATAGGAGTGGTAATTGGATATATATATATATATATATTTATGTATATATATATATATATATATATATATATATATATATATATATATATATATATATATATATATTCACTGAAAAAACCATAGGTTTCAGGCACGTTATAGTTAGAAATTAGCATTTAAAAAACCTTAGAAATTCACTGAAAAAACCATAGGTTTCAGGGGCGTTATAGTTAGTTGGACATTTCACTCGTACAAAACCATAGAAATTCCCCCGTTATAGTTAGTTCAGCTAACTATAACTCGCGCGCCCGCAATGCACTGCTGATGACGTCACATAACACATCACTCATGACATGGTCAGTGACATCACTCATGACATCACTCATGACATCACTGATGACATCTCAAATGACATCACTGATGACATCATCCTTGTGATAGAGTGGCAGACCTCCTCTCACCCTAATATAACCTTTGATACACACACTCAAAAATACAAACTAACATTTTCAAAACAATGGACATACCAATACCAGTTACAACACACCTATTCAGTAATTCCAAGATCTACACACACATCCACTCATTCACCAACAGTCCCTATACAGTCACTCATACATGTACTCACTCATCATATGTACTCATACACCTATACATCCTGTTACACACCGCCACTCATCCATAGAGTTACTCACACACATAGTCACACATGCAAACAAAGTATCAAACATCCATTTACTTGCATATACAGTTAACACACACTACCACACTTACTTCTACAGAAACTTACACATACTTACTCTCTTAAACAATCACTTATAGAAACACCTACTTATTTGTACAGGAACTCTTCCAATCTCTCACTCTCACATATACTCACTTATATACACCAATACTCACATATACTAGTTTAAAACATATGTAGTTACTCATAAAGACACTATTGAGACAGTCATTCACTCACTAACACACCCATACACATACTCATCCACCTATACAGTCCTGCACACATGCTGTCTTCAACACATACAAACAGTGAGTCACTCATTCATGCATCTATGCACTAAGTAATACCCCCACCGAACCATACAGACACTCAGACACTCATACTGATACTCAAAAACCAACTAATAACCCATATAGACACTCATGTAGCTACTCACCAACCCACGCAGCCACTTATACACAAAGTGAGAGACTGATACAGATATTTTCATATTTAAACATTACTCACTAACCCATGTATTCACTAAGATACACTTAGTCAGTTATACAATCAATTTTACAAAAAAAAATCATCCATTTAGACACTTATATACCCATTTATTCTTCCATCGACCTTGAGATATACATATATAAAACATATTTAATTTTCAGAAAAACACACATTCACTGGATGATGTCATCAGTGATGTCATCAGTGATGTCATTTGAGATGTCATCAGTGATGTCATGAGTGATGTAATATGTGACGTCATCAGCAGTGCATTGCGGGCGCTGCGAGTTATAGTTAGCTGAACTAACTATAACGGGGAATTTCTATGGTTTTGTACGAGTGAAATGTCCAACTAACTATAACGCTCCTGAAACCTATGGTTTTTTCAGTGAATTTCTAAGGTTTTTTAAATGCTAATTTCTAACTATAACGTGCCTGAAACCTATGGTTTTTTCAGTGAATATATATATTTATTATACTATGTATACATGTGAAAATGTCTCGGTCCCCTGTTTGCCTCAGTGGCACGGAAAAAATGGGTGGAACTGACGTCAGCACGCCGACGAAGTCCTCTTATGGCTCCGATGACGTCATACGGTGTCGCGAGCGGAGCCGTGCTATTATGACGTCCTCGTTGACGTGGGAGAGCTAGGAAAGAATTTCTGTGGAATGCTGGTGCAGGGGATATTCACCTAAGTGTTCAGGCTAGTCCTTTGGGAGCAACTGTTTATGTTCCCACTCCAGAAACCGAAACCAGTGATCCGAGGGCAGAGGCCCTGCAGATGGCACACGAGGTGGGGTGCCCAGTCGTGTGCACCGGCGGGGCAGCGAAGTGACAAGCACCACAACCCACAAAAAAGGTAACGAGGGCACTGAATAACACAGGATCTTCTCTTTGTATCTGGCAGGAACAACGAAGTTAAAATGCCCTAGTACCAAAATGTAGAATTAGTGCTACAACGGTCTTCAAGAGGACCTGCGATGCCGCTTCTGCCTCCCGTACCCTGGAGGCGGCACATGGGTCACGCGGTACGGTCATCTGCGGTGGGACGCACACTCGTTGACCTCTCATGGCACTGCTCCACACTTCAGGGAGGACGCTTTCCATTAGCTATGTTTTCTGATGACATGTCGCCCCGGCCCCGTCCAACAACAGAACTCCTTTAGATCCAAACAGACTCTTCCACTCTCTCACCGGAAGTGAAACCAGGCCACGCGGACACTTTCACAATACAACAGCCGGGAATGCACTTTTCAGTAAAAAAACCACATTCCTTCCTCCTAATTAATCAAATAAACGTCTCACTGAAGAACAGGGGCCAGCTTCGATTGGTAAACAGCCGTTACAATGACTTTTTTACTTTGCGATACCATTACAACGCATGCATTACCACGCATGCGTTGTACATCACGAAGTCATTACTACGCATTTTTTAGAACGCATGGTCATTTACCACGCATGCCTTTACAACGAATTTTGTTGTAAAGGTATGTATGGTAAATGACCATGCGTTCTAAAAACATGTAGACGATCCATGTCGTTGTAAGGAAACAGAGGCTTTTCCGTTTCCTCACAACGACGTGCACCGCCCCTCAGAGATGACGTGAAGCAGGAACCACGAGGAGAGAGGAACCATGAGGAGTGAGAGGTAAGGGGGATTGGGCATGGGGTGGGGGTTTCTTTTCTAGGGTTTAGGGTAGTGCAGTGGTGTTTGGGTGGTGTAGGGGGTCGTGCTGGGGGTAGTGTTTTAGGGTTTAGGGTAGTGCAGTGGTGTTTGTGTAGTGTAGGGGGGCATGCTAGGGTTAGTGTTTTAGGGTTTAGGGTAGTGCAGTAGTGTAGGGGGTCATGCTGGGGGTAGTGTTTTAGGGTTTAGGGTAGTGCAGTGGTGTATGGGTAGTGTAGGGGGTCATGCTGGGGTAGTGTTTTAGGGTTTAGGGTAGTGCAGTGGTGTTTGAGTAGTGTAGGGGGTCATGCTGGTGGTAGTGTTTTAGGGTTTAGGGTAGTGCAGTGGTGTTTGTGTAGTGTAGGGGGTCATGCTGGGGGTAGTGTTTTATGGTTTAGGGTAGTGCAGTGGTGTTTGGGTAGTGTAGGGGGTCATGCTGGGGGTAGATTTAGGGTTTAGGGTAGTGCAGTGGTGTTTGGGTAGTGTAGGGAGTCGTGCTGGGGTAGTGTTTTAGGGTTTAGGGTAGTGCAGTGGTGTTTAGGTAGTGCAGGGGGTAGTGCTGGGGTAGTGTTTTAGGGTTTAGGGTAGTGCAGTGGTGTTTGTGTAGTGTAGGGGGTCATGCTGGGGGTAGTGTTTTATGGTTTAGGGTAGTGCAGTGGTGTTTGGGTAGTGTAGGGGGTCGTGCTGGGGGTAGATTTAGGGTTTAGGGTAGTGCAGTGGTGTTTGGGTAGTGTAGGGAGTCGTGCTGGGGGTAGTGTTTTAGGGTTTAGGGTAGTGCAGTGGTGTTTGGGTAGTGTAGGGGGTAGTGCTGGGGTAGTGTTTTAGGGTTTAGGGTAGTGCAGTGGTGTTTGGGTAGTGTAGGGGTTCATGCTGGGGGTAGTGTTTTATGGTTTAGGGTATGGCAGTGGTGTTTGGGTAGTGTAGGGGGTCATGCTGGGGGTAGATTTAGGGTTTAGGGTAGTGCAATGGTGTTTGTGTTGTGAGGGGGTCGTGCTGGGGGTAGTGTTTTAGGGTTTAGAGTAATGCAGTGGTGTTTGTATAGTGTAGGGGGGTTTAGGGTAGTGCAGTGGTGTTTGTGTAGTGTAGGGGGTCATGCTGGGGGTAGTGTTTTAGGGTTTAGGGTAGTGCAGGTGTGTTTGTGTAGTGTAGGGGGCATGCTGTGGGTAGTGTTTTAGGGTTTAGGGTAGTGCAGTCATGTTTGTGTAGTGTAGGGGGTCGTGTTTTAGGGTTTACGGTAGTGCAGTGGTGTTTGGGTAGTGTCGGGGGTCGTGCTGGGGGTAGTGTTTTAGGGTTTAGGGTAGTGCAGTGGTGTTTGTGTAGTGTGGGAGGTCATTCTGGGGGTAGATTTAGGGTTTAGTGTAATGCAGTGGTGTTTGGGTAGTGTAGGGAGTCGTGCTGGGGTAGTGTTTTAGGGTTTAGGGTAGTCCAGTGGTGTTTGTGTAGTGTAGGGAGTCGTGCTGGGGGTAGTGTTTTAGGGTTTAGGGTAGTGCAGTGGTGTTTGGGTAGTGTAGGGGGTCGTGCTGGGGGTAGTGTTTTAGGGTTTAGGGTAGTGCAGTGGTGTTTGTGTAGTGTAGGGGGTCATGCTGGGGGTAGTGTTTTAGGGTTTAGGGTAGTGCAGTGGTGTTTGGGTAGAGTAGGGGGTAGTGCTGGGGTAGTGTTTTAGGTTTACGGTAGTGCAGTGGTGTTTGTGTAGTGTAGGGGGTCGTGCTGGGGGTAGTGTTTTAGGGTTTAGGGTAGTGCAGTGGTGTTTGTGTAGTGTAGGGGGTAGTGTTTTAGGGTTTAGGGTAGTGCAGTGGTGTTTGTGTACTGTAGTGGGTCGTGCTGGGTTCTAGTGTTTTAGGGTTTAGGGTAGTGCAGTGGTGTTTGTGTAGTGTATGGGGTCGTGTTTTAGGGTTTAGGGTCATGCAGTGGTGTTTGGGTAGTGTAGGGGGTCATGCTGGGGGTAGTGTTTTTGGGTTTAGGGTAGTGCAGTTGTGTTTGGGTAGTGAAGGGGGTCGTGCTGGGGGTAGTGTTTTAGGGTTTAGGGTAGTGCAGTTGTGTTTAGGTAGTGAAGGGGTTCATGCTGGGGGTAGTGTTTTAGGGTTTAGGGTAGTGCAGTGGTGTTTGTGTAGTGTAGGGGGTCATGCTGGGGGTATATTTAGGGTTTAGGGTAGTGCAGTGGTGTTGGTGTAGTGTAGGGGGTCGTGCTGGAGGTAGTGTTTTAGGGTTTAAGGCAGTGCATTGGTGTTTGTGTAGTGAAGGGGTCGTGCTGGGGGTAGTGTTTTAGGGTTTAGGGTAGTGCAGTGGTGTTTGGGTAGTGGAGGGGGTAGTGTTTTAGGGTTTAGGGTAGTGCGCCCAACCAGCCACAATATCCGTGGACAAAGGGGATCCTGACTCTTTGGAACGCTCCGTCAATTGAATAATTTGGGTCAAGGGCACTACCACGTCCAAGACCTATCAATTCCTTTCTTGGGATCCCTCATATACTTGGAGAAAAAGGTACATAGTTTCTCATCAATTTCAGGCGTGTGTGCCACCTTCCCCTTCAGTGAGTGCCTGGGGCATTCTCCCCTCATCCTATTCCTGACCTCCCTTTCAAGGGGTTGATGGATTTTCCCCACCACATACTCTGCCACTTTGGCATCAGGTGTCCACTCCACCGACCTAGGATGGTAAATTTGGGTAGGCTCGAACATGTCCGAGTGGACCCCATCCCCAACCGGGGACTGAGAGGAGTGGGACTCTGGACGCCAGGGACGCTCCGAGTCCTTATCCTCATCGGAGGAGAAATCGTCCTCCGATACACCCTCTCCCTCTAAGGGAAACCCGCCGTCGGGGTCTACAATAGTGGTGACGGTGTCGCAATTTTCTCCGGGCCCCTCCTCCTCCCGGCAGGGTGCATGTTTTAGCGTTCGCGCACTCTTGAGGAAGGTCTCCGTAAGTTTATCAAATCCTTCCAAGTGCCCCGCGTTATGCTTAACGGCCCTTTTATTCCCCATCTGGGAGCTACTGGGACCCGCCACCACCAGATCTGGGTCACTGAACACCCCAGGGATGCTTTTCGCCAGCTTATCAACCTGATCCCTAAGAGGAGCCAGCGCCCTAGAAATAGCCAGAGAGAGGGCTTGGTCCACTGCTGGAGGGAGAAGTTGGGGGCCATTCCTCCTCCACTTCCTGGTAGGAGGAGTAAAAATGGTCTTCTGGAGAAGACATGATAGCAGAGGGTGTGAGCACAGAACAAATGCCCTTAAAATCCTTAAGGCAGCCCCCTCGCCGGTGCTCCAACAGCTGGGCTTTCCCCGAAGCTGTTATAAGAATAGACTGAGGCACAATACCAATTACCACCACCAGGTGGCGCTGGTCACTAACGTGGCCATGTGGGGAAATCACCGCGTAGCGGTGTCAAAATTAGGCGAGGGTTGGTCGGGAATCAAGCGGACACTAAAGGAGTGACCGGATTCCCAAACGCGCGTAAAGACCAGCGGGAGCGCTCGACGGAGCTGCCTCGCTCGGACCAGACGCGCCTGACAGGATCTCACCGCGCGCAGAGCACACAGCGGGAGAAACTGCGAGGGGAGAACGCGCTCGGGCAAGAGCCTGCTGCGCAGGGAATATGAAACAATACCAAGGCAATAATGCTAATAACGTGCACAAGAAACCGCTATACAAACAGCAACAACGTCAGATTAAGCCAAGAATGTAAGGAATGCACTTAACTGACGAGCAGTGAAGAAAGAGGAAGCGGAAGGGACGTCAGGATATTATATACGATGGACTGTGATATGATTGGACTATAGTTTCCTTGGAGACTACCCCCTAATGGTTCATGGGTTGTGTAGTCTTTTGTTTAATGATTGTTGTGTTACGTTTTCTTTGAACTGCTATGCAAATAAAGAGAGGAAAGATATGCATAATCCTCGCCTCCGTCCTGCCATAGAATTCATTAGACTTTATTTGATCTGATTTAGAAACATAGATCATAAAAGTGTACATAAAAACAGTAAATCCTCTTTCCTAATACAATACAGTGAGAATTAATTAAAACCAGTAGGTAAAAACGGGTGTTACAAAGCCCGGTTCAGAGCAACTTCAGGTTAACAGAATCGTAAAGTTCAATGTTTCACAAGATCAATCTCATGTACTTCGTGCAAAATACGCAATAAGGGGTCCGCTCCAATACCTGACCAGTTTGCACTATATAAAACTGCAGAAAAACTAAAAATAAAAAGTGTTTTGCACACTTCTGTCATTGGGCTATATGTGGGCTACATCTGGGTGATATTTGTGCTACATTTGGGCTCTTTTTTCTCTGGTGGCCATCTTGGGAGACTTATTTGTTATGAAGTTTCCTAATTTCGTCATTTACTGCAGTCTCCTCAGTAGGAAATGCTTTCAGTTTTTTACTTCGATTCCATCAAGAAGGCATTCAGATGTGTCACACATTTGCCATAAATTCAGAATGTTAGCACTCTAGTTGTTCATTAGATCACTGTGGTAAAGCTACTGCTCACCAGGGAGTTAACTGGAAGTCTACTGCTGGTATTGAAAGTGATTGTTTCAGTCTGCATGTCAGAATTTTCTAATGAAATAGAAGAGGATTTGAGATCTCACTTAAAACATGCCTTAAATTTTCTTTCTGCAGCACTAACCATAATTTCTATGGCAAAATGAACCCCCTCATTTTGTTCCTTTTTAAATTAAATGTTTTAAGTGTTACCAGTTTATTCCAATCAAGATGGCTTCAGGTGTGCCATACTTTTGTCATAAGTAAGACTGTTAGCGCTCTAGTTGTTCTTTAGAACACTCTGGGAAGCTGCAGTAGAACACAAAGGCATCAACTGACAGGCTGCTCCTGTTGAAATATAACAGGAAGATATTTGAGATCTCACTTAAAACATGTCCTAATTTTTCTTTCTACAGCACTAACCATAATTTCTATGTCAAAATGAACCCCCTCATTTTGTTCCTTTTTAAATTAAATGTTTTAAGAGTTACCAGTTTATTCCAATCAAGATGGCTTCAGGTGTGGCATAATTTTGTCATAAGTAAGACTGTTAGCGCTCTAGTTGTTCTTTAGAACACTCTGGGAAGCTGCAGTAGAACACAAAGGCCTCAACTGACAGGCTGCTCCTGTTGAAATATAACAGGAAGATATTTGAGATCACACTTGAAACATGTCCTAATTTTTCTTTCTACAGCACTAACCATAATTTCTATGACAAAATGAACCCCATCATTTTGTTCCTTTTTAAATTAAATGTTTTAAGTGTTACCAGTTTATTCCAATCAAGATGGCTTCAGGTGTGCCATACTTTTGTCATAAGTAAGGCTGTTAGCACTCTAGTTGTTCTTTAGAACACTCTGGGAAGCTGCAGTAGAACACAAAGGCATCAACTGACAGGCTGCTCCTGTTGAAATATAACAGGAAGATATTTGAGATCTCACTTAAAACATGTCCTAATTTTTCTTTCTACAGCACTAACCATTATTTCTATGGCAAAATGAACCCCCTCATTTTGTTCCTTTTTAAATTAAATGTTTTAAGTGTTACCAGTTTATTCCAATCAAGATGGCTTCAGGTGTGCCATACTTTTGTCATAAGTAAGGCTGTTAGCACTCTAGTTGTTCTTTAGAACACTCTGGGAAGCTGCAGTAGAACACAAAGGAATCAACTGACAGTCTCTGCCCTTGTTGGATGTACATGTTTTACTGAGAATGTCAGACTTCATTCTCACATGACTGAGAAAGATAATGTGAATTTACAGAAAATATGCTCTCATTTTAGCTTCTGGAGCACCTTTCAAAACTGTATGGGACAAGCATGTGAAAATAGTTTTCTCTCAAACATGATTCATGATATCCCAGCAGAAGGTTTTTCACAGGGTAAAATCACCTTAGAACACACCGCAATTCCTGAAATTAGTATGGTACCATCAACAAATGAATTCTAATGTAACTAAAGTCTGTTATCACCCTTTATAGTTCTCCTTTTGGTAACCCTCAAAATCTTCGATTCACTACAATGCATTTCAATGGGGTACTATCATTTATATTGGTCCCAAGATGGCTGCCAGCAATTCCAGGATGAAGTGCTGACAGCCAATCAGATCTCACAATGACATGTGTGGTTAGGCTCCGCCCAGATATCGATATGTTTTCTTTTTCAAATTTCTCAGGATCTACTGAACGGATTTACACAATTTAACAAAAAGGGTTCTTTCTGAACCAAGAACTACCTCTTTGCTAAATTTGGTGTAATTCCGTTCAGCAGTTCGGGCTGTAGCCGTGTCTAAAGTTTCCTATGGAAAATTGCATGGGGAAAACACGTTTTGGGACCCCCCTTTTTTCTCGGCCCCGCTTGCCGAATCACCCCGAAACTTTCAGGATAGGAGCAGACCGGAGCGCCCCACGAGTTTTGAGAATTTCGCGAAGATTCATCAACCGGCGCCAAAGTTATTGGAAATAGAATGTTGTGAATTTCCTATGGAAAATAGGTCCTAACTATAACTACCTACTGGCGACCGCCAGTAGGTAATGTATATATATATGTATATATATATATATATGTAAATAAATATATATATGTATATGTACTCTCTAGCTCTGCGTGGATGGCACAGTGCTAATCCTGTGCTTAAAAACGTTGCTAGAGAAACAGATATTTGAAGTGAGCAGATTCAGAGTGTCAGTGGCATTATAGGATGCTCCATATAAAAGAATTGCTCTCCACCTAAACTTGGAAACGACCCTGAGTTCCCTGCTTATTTTTTTGCTTAACTTATGCAGCACTCTAAGCCTGAAAGGGTATTGTCTTGACTTATTCTGTATGCTCCCTTGTGTCTGGACAAAGCTATACGGTATACCTCTCTGATGAGCTCTAACTGGAGTAAAAGACGTTTCAGGGGTTGCTTTTATTCATTCCAGGTTGGCTTGGATGGTATTTTACCAATCCAAAGCTGTAATACTGTGCCTGGAGGGGGAAAGGCTTTTGTTATTTTTCAGCTCAGGCCAGATGGCACTGTGCTAATCCTATGCTTAACAACTTTGCTGTACAAATGGCTAAAGGCTTAGTCACTTTGTAGCTCGGCGCGGGTGGCACTGTGCTAATCCTACGCTTAGAATCTCTGTTAGGGAAATAGACATTTAAGGTGTGCAGATTCAGAGTGTCGTGCTGTTGTAAGATGCTCCATACATAGGAGCGGCTCTCCACTTAAACTTGGGAACTACTCAGAGTTTCTTGCTCATTGTTTTTGCATCTATCTATCTATCTATCTATTTATATATATATATATATATACACATTAATTCAGATGTGGCATTAGTTTAATTGCCTGCCTTCCCTACAGCCATTACATTTCTATGGAGGTGTGTTTCAGGGCCAGCAATTGGCCATGTTTGGTGCTTGACTAAATCCAAGGCTGGGCTGGAGTGCATTTAAGCCTGTTTTATAACATCATGGTTGTATTTTCTTTAGAAGTGTGTTTTGTGAATCGCAATGATCTTACACTTTTGTGGATGCGTGTCTTTTGTTTTAGCATGCCTCCCTTCAAAAGCCCTCCTTAATTTTCTCTTAACCCCACCCATTTTTTAGTAGTTTTACCTAATTTCCCTCCACTCCTCCGCTCTCTCCCACATTATCTACAAAACAGTACACTTAGATGTGCGGAGATCTCCCACACCAGAGAAAAGATCGCTGCACACAAAAAATAGGAGAAGCGAAAAAGCGATCTCCACCCATAGGTTTGTGAAGTGCATTTTGTAAGACGTATGTAGTACTACTGTGGTACTGCTTCACGCACTACAAAATGCAATTTGTGAATCGGACCCTAACTGTATACCAAATTTTATGCACATTTGTCAAAGGGTGTAAAGGCTATAAACAAATCAACAAATGACTTTTCAACTGACAAGATATGCTACATTTCCTATGGAGCTAAAATTGGAAAGTACATCTTTTTTTACCTTCCCACTACCTTTTTTCCAGTACACAGAACTGCATGACATCTGGCATGTACAGCCCTTGCTAATTAAGCTAAGCAACTGCCAAATGTGGTGTAGATCCATCTGCAGGGTCAAAAGTTATATGGAAATCAAAAAATGCCTTTTCAATAGAGCGTGCGGCTGAGCCATATCTACACAGTGGCACCTGCCACAGTGTAATATTTTGTTACTTTTTATTACCATTTTATCTGAATTTATGGAGATAGTTCATAGCTGTAACATATAAGTTTGAGCCCCAAACTGAATGCATTTTCATGACAATCTGCTCAATAAAACAATAAATGTGAAAAATCTGTTGAAAGGATTTGTAGTAACATTTCAAAAATATGTGGTAAGCAGCTACCCTGGTTGTCTCCTCATTTATCTTTTAGAATGTGTTTAGCTGTGTGATGCTGTGACAAATTATAGTACATGCTTTTGCCCAAAGTCACATTTTGTGCCAGTTGGCTGGGTCCACCAATTCTTGACTACAACCACAATCCCCTGAGCTGTGTTTTTGATGGAAATGTACTGTATTTGTGGGCCGAAGATTCAAGTATCTGTAGTCTTTATTTTGTAGATCATATTAAAAAATATACATTGTGGTGCCAGCTATGTTTTTATGTACATTTAGTTTTGTTTTCATTTAGCACCAAGGTCATCTGAAGAATACATAATCTACATATATGAGCGAAAGCGGTATATTAAAGCTAGTACAAAAGCTGAGAGTGGGCCTAGAGAGAAAGAGGACAAAATGAGGATTTGTGCGGTGTCATGAATGGTTTCAGAGACAAACTGTGTGGTAGGTGGTGCGTAAAAGACTAAACAGTGTTTGAAAGGCGAATGGAGAATGTATTCAAGGGTGAAGAAGGAGAACAAGATGGTGGTTGAGATGGAAGAGGTGCATGTTGAAATGAACCCAAAGATATCCATCTGACAAGAAGAAAACTAACAGGAAAGGAAGAAGGTGGTGAGGGCATAGTGTACATGCGCAGTGTGTGAAGGGAAATAGGTCCCTTTGGTTTTGATGAGATGAGCATAAGTCAGACCCTGGTCAGCCAATGTTGACTGTCAGCAAACTTGTTAATCAGTTTGCCTTGAAGAGGAGAGGTAAGGGACGCACTAAACGATTTGAGTATCTTGAATGAGCAGGTGTTATATAAATCTGAATAAGGATATGATGTGACCAAAAGGGTCGTTTCCGATGGAGGATGAGGAGGCCAAGGCTGAGCCTTGGCACACTGCGATGGGAAGTATGGTGTTTTCGGTAATAGAGCAGTATTAGGAAATGGAGAAACAGCCACTCTGGCTCTATGATCCAACAAAAACAGTAGAGTACAGCACCATACATTATTTGTGTCTCTTGCCCATGTACCAGTGTGCCTGCCGGTGTGTCCCTGTGCCTATGTGTGTCTGTCCCTGTGCCTGTCTGTGTTTCAGAATGTGCCTGTGGGTATGTGTACACAAGTATGTCTGTGTGCCTTCCTGTGTGTCCCTCTCTGTGTGTGCCTGTGCGTCAGAGTGTGGCTTTGGGTGTATTTATGTACATGCTTGCTTGTATGTATTTGCCAGCCTGTGTGTCTTTGTGCCACCTCTGTACATGTTTGCGAGCATGTTTGAGAGTTTCTGTGTATTGGTGTCTGTCTTTGTGTGTCTGTTTTCCTGTTGGCATTGTGGAATTCAGAAATATTGCACTAGTGTAACTGTAGCATCATCAACTGTTTTCTTGCTCAGTGCTAAACCATTGCTACCAAGTTGTGCTCGTCTCTGACGTCTAATTCCTCACTCCCATGTTCTGGCATGGGAGGCCAGAATCCTCAAACAACTTGCTCAGGCCTGAAAGTTTACATTTGTGTATCAGTTTGAAGGTCAAGTGTATACTGTCCCACGATCTCGGTTTCTGCACCAGTAATGTCTTTAGTTTCTGTTTGTCCCATCATCTCCATTGGATCCCTATTTATGAAATCTTTTAAATGTACATTTTGTGCATGTGCACTCTAGCGTTTATATTCATGGGGTGCACGGGGATCCCCTTTGTCACCCACCTCTGTGATTCAAAGACTATTTTTCTCTTTTTCCAGAAACAACTTAAGACTTCTGAGATGGGCTTCAATGCAGTTTAACAGCATGCTTTTGTAGCTAATGATGTGCCTGGATTTTTGAATGTGTGCACAATATATACCTCTCTTTGCTGCACTTTCATGCCTGTCTATGCGTGTGTGTGTGTTTGTGTATGTGTGTGTGCACACAACCATTTGTGTGCATGAGGGTGTGCCCGTCACGTTTCTGGGTGCTCGTGTGGGTGCTTATGTCTTTCAGACTAGACTTTTATTTTTAGTTTTCGTTCTAAGGGAGGAGATGTGTCCTAATTGCCAGTGCTGCTGGCTTTGGAAACTGGGGAACTAAGCTCAAGTTCCGGCATGCACTCAATTTCCTGTGATTCTGGACAAATCACTTAATCTCCCCATGCCTAAAAATACATTTAAAAAAAAAAAAAAAGACTGACCTTGTGTAATGTAATCTGGTGCTCTTGTAAAGAGCTCTAATGCACTGAGACCAAGTTGTACTATATAAAACTGCAAAAATAAAATATAATACAATCATTGGCAAAGCCCTTAGGTCTCACCTTTGGATTGCATCCCTAACACGGGGGCGGAAGCAACACGGAGGGCACATGTAGGGGGTGGCCGTGGAAGCAACATGGTTGAGGGGGCAGAAGCAAAATGGAGGGCTTGGGTGAGTGGTGGAAGCAACACGGAGGGGGTAGGTGGGGACGAAATCAACATTGAGGATAGGAGTAGGAGAAAAGAAACAGGTGAGTCAGTGACGTGGCGCTGTGGGCGAGAGGAACACAGAGTGTGGCGGGCAGAGAAGTGCATGAGGAAGACAGCTGGAAAATATATGCACTCTCATGGAGTGCTTAAATAAAAATAATTGGGCTTGGAAAGCGAGCAGTGGAAGGACACAAGTAATGCGTCCATGCTCCAGAAGCGGGCCAAACACAAGAAGAGGAAGGGAAGCACATACAAATTGACAAATAAGAAGCAAGCAAATAAGTGCAATAATAAAGCTAACCAATGGTAAGCTATGTGCGGGCTTAAAGCTCAATGTAGTCTAAAAATATGTCTCGCAACAGACAGCCCATGTGCTGTGAGGTAGGTAGGACCTAAAAATGTAAAATGTGTTACATTGCAATGACATCTGTGCCTGATAGCCAGTATTTCAGATGTGTTCAGTGTTCTAAAGCTAAATGATCTAAAAAGCAGTTGCATTTTCACCTGAGCAATATATATGTTTAAAGCATAACATTAAATTTCATGTTTAATAAGAAACTGCGTAAACCTACATATCAACAGTTAAAATGTCTTTTGGCTTGATCTCCTTGACTGCCCATCATAAAAAGTGTATCCGGTGTATGTCCTGATGACGCACGTATACGTCATGTGCTGGAGACACAAGTGGCACAAACGGACGTACCACTCGAGTGTTTATTTATACAAAGTCTGGCAAACACCAGAGCAAGTGTCTGGCATAGCAGGCAAATAAAACAAACAAAAACTTTTTAAAGAATGCTTGCAACACATAACATTCAAATATAAGTAGGGGTATCCACGGAAAATCCCGCCCATCTCATCCAAAAACTGCCTAAAGGTTTCAGAGGTTTTGGCTGTTCCTCACAAAACTAAAACGTTCTTCCTAAACTGGTTGAAACGACACTTTTTAAAACAACTTATTACGGGAACAGTTAACTTTTGAACTATTAGTTTAGAGCAAAGCAAAAGAGAACAGTTACATGTGAGCAAAAGTGGTAATATCAGTGAGCAAAAATAGATATAGCAATCTGAGACCTTGTGGCGCAGCACAGCAAAGCTGACGAGGGGCCAGCCTAAGAGGGCAGGGGGTTCACAGAACTCGAGAAACTAGCCCTGGCATGCTGCGGGTACTTAGATGGGCACTGCCCGTGACTTTCGGTAATTATTAACGAAGGGCATTATTTCTGCTCGCCTGACTTAAGAATGAGGTTTGTCAGGCGATGGCATGCGTGAAAAAAACCGGAGCTCGGCATGAAACGCTCCACCACCTACACACACCGGCCACCCAAAAGGGAAGCATGCCTAGCGGGTTATCTGGCTGCAGCCCAGGCTGACCAGCCGACCAGCCCTTTTAAGGCCTACTCCACTGCCGACCCCATTTGGTTCCATACGACCTGTTTTCTGTCTATGAAACAATGCCCTCAAGCTCGCCTGCCTGCCTACACGCCCTTTACTTCTTTTTGACAAGATTACCCTTTCAATAACACATACCTACCTGTACTATAATGTAGATAGAAGATGCCAGGCCGGCGCGCCATTTTCTACTTTTGAATTAAAGGGGTATTCGCGTTGGGTCCCTGTAAATGCTCAGGGTCAGGCAGCCATTGTTTTTTCAACTCTTGTGGATACACAAAGTGGCTTAACGGCTAGAGTGGCCGACTTTGAAACTGGGGAACCAGGTTCGAGTCTGGAGGCTCAAACATCTTGTGATTCTGGGCAAATCACTTAATCTCCCCGTGCCTAAAACGAATGTGTCCTCCTGTAATGCAACTGGCGCTCATGTAAAGCGCTCTGATACCTTCGCATACATGCCAACATTTTAGAAGAGCAAAGTCGGAGATTAAAGAAAAAAAATCGGGAGAATGGGGCCTTGAATCGGGTTACTGTCATGTATGGGCTTAGCAAGTGTGCTGCTGCAGGATCGGACATTTGAAACGCAAATGCACGTTTTTAGGTCTCGGCCTGCACCAGCGCTTGCGCTGGTCTGGCCGAGAGTTTTAGTAAGCGGGTTTTGGAAGTGCAAACACTGGCTTTCGGCTGGCGACCAGCTTGAGTTCACGATGGCGTGCACGCGCAGCTGGCATCTGGGTTTCCTATCTCTTCCTCATTTCCTCGTCATGGCTCATTAACTCTCTGGACTCTGATGTTTCAATCGCAGCAGCAGCTCACATTACCAACTCAGGGCCCTGGACTACAGTCACATGAAAAACAACAGCGATTAGCATTGAAATGTAAGCTTTTTTTTGTCTAGTTAGAAATATTGCTTCGGTGGGTTGATTTCACCTTATATCGCTATTTGTTTTATATTGGGAGTCACAGCCTAATTACCAGTATTTTTGTCTCTCACTGTTTTTTTTATATTTATTCGCGTAAAGCACAAAGCTATATTTAAGGTTACTTTTTCCGCGTCACTTCTTCACTCTATTTAAACTCCACACCCCCACTCTTATTGTCTCTCTCCTTCTCTCTCTCTCCCTCTCTAATTCTCTCTCTACTTAATTAACTCTCCCCTCTCTATCTTTTTAGCCTTTCATTCTCTCTCACCCCTTTATCTGTTTCTCTTTCAAACTCCTTCATTCACTCTCTCTCCCATCCTTTCTCTCTCTCTATCCCGCTCCACTCTTTATTCTATGTACACCCTTTCTCTCTCTTTCTCTCTCACCACCCTCTCTAATTGGGCATTATATCTTCACTCTATCTCTCACTCGGCAACACCACAGCATCACTCAGCGCAACCACAGCATCAATCAGAGCCAGCACAGCATCAATCAGAGCCAGCACAGCATCACTCAGCACCAACACAACATCTCTCAACGCCATCACAGCATCACTCAACGCCATCACAGCATCACTCAACGCCATCACAGCATCACTCAGTGCAACCACAGCATCACTCAGTGCAACCACAGCATCACTCAGTGCAACCACAGCATCAATCAGCACAACCACAGCATTACTCAGCACAACCACAGCATCACTTAGCGCCACAACAGCATCACTCAGCGCCACCACAACATCACTCCGCGCCACCACAGCATCACTCAGCACCACCATAGCTTTACTCAGCGACACCACATCATCACTCAGGGCCAACACTGCATCACTCAGCACCACCACAGGATGACTCAGCACCACCACAGCATCGCTCAGCACCACCACAGCATCGCTCAGCACCACCACAGCATCGCTCAGCACCACCACAGCATCGCTCAGCGCCACCACAGCATCGCTCAGCGCCACCACAGCATCACTCAGCGCCACCACACCACAGCATCGCTCTCCGCCACCACAGCATCGCTCAGCGCCACCACAGCATCACTCAGCGCCACCACAGCATCGCTCAGCGCCACCACAGCATCGCTCAGCGCCGCCACAGCATCGCTCAGCACCGCCACTGCATCACTCAGCACCGCCACAGCATCACTCAGCGCCGCCACAGCATCACTCAGCGCCGCCACAGCATCACTCAGCGCCGCAACAGCATCACTCAGCATCGCCACACCATCGCTCAGCGCCGCGACAGCATCACTCAGCGCCGCCACAGCATCACTCAGCGCCGCCACAGCATCACTCAGCGCCGCAACAGCATCACTCAGCGCCGCCACAGCATCACTCAGCGCCGCCACAGCATCACTCAGCGCCGCCACAGCATCACTCAGCGTCGCCACAGCATCACTCAGCACCGCCACTGCATCACTCAGCACCGCCACTGCATCGCTCAGCATCGCCACAGCATCGCTGAGCGCCGCCACAGCATCACTCAGCGCCGCCACAGCATCACTCAGCGCCGCCACAGCATCACTCAGCGCCGCCACAGCATCACTCAGCGCCAAGACAATATCACTCAGCACCACCACAGCATCACTCAGCGTCAAGACAATATCACTCAGCACCACCACAGCATCACTCAGCACCACAGCAGTATCACTCAGCAACACCTGAGTATCATTCAGCATCACCTCAGCATCGTCTCCGCAACAGTCACCACCACCACCACTACCACCTCAGCATCACTCAGCACCACCTCAGCCTGCTCTCAAAATCTGGCATCTGTTGATTCTCCCCTAGCGTCTGGTCGCTGCTAGTGTTATAATACAGGTACTAGTTCCCAACCTTCACCCTCCGATTGTTTATGCCCCCTCAAAAAAAAGCTTTAACAAACAACCATTGCCAGCATTGCAAGAACAAAAGAAAACTGAGGAATTTTTTTTATTGTAAATACTTTTTTAATATGGTCGTTCAGTTTTACATAATGCCTTCTTGGTCATATATAAAGTAACAAAAATGCTTCTGACACTTTTTTATTATAACTTTTCAGCATGCCGCACAGCAGCCACACTTCTCTACAGCACAGCTTGAAGACATTGGCAAAGTCAATAGCTCTGGCTAAACACTTATAAGGCCCCAAAGGCGAGACCTATTGGCTATGCCAATGCTTGTTTTCTTACCTTTCAGAAGCATGGAGTGCAATGGCAGGCAGAAAGAGGGTGATGCAAGTGTTGTGCACTGGCCTGCAGGAGCAGGTTGCTGACAGTGCATACACCACGTTACACAATACCAAGCCCTGTCAGCTGAAACCCCCGAGTAATCGGGTTTTTGCTTGAAGGAATCGGGAGGCGGGAGACTAGCCTTGAAATCGGTAGTCTCCCGCCTGAATCGGGAGGGTTGGCATGTCTGCCTTCGGGTCCAGTTTGCGCTATATAAAATTGCAACAAAAAAAATCTGGTTAATAGGCCATTGGTTAGCTGGTTTTGTAAGGACTTTAAAGTTACGCGACTGGTAACCAACAGACATGCACCGCCAAAATGTGATACAGCTCACACTACCCCCCAGCAATATCTGCGGCAAATGAAGGTAACTCACGAGCCTCACGTGGGCAACAGTAGAATGCTAGTGAAACAAAAGGGGTTGGGAGATGGAGAAGAGGCACAGGGGGCAGCCAGGAGCATTCTTACCCACACATACATGATGCAGGCTTGCAGTTAGGTTGACCAGATTTTCAGAATCAATAACCGGGACAGACAGCCACTGACATAGAAAAGGGACTTATGTTGGTCCTAATAATAGTCATAGAATGACTACACTGAATACATTCAGACCCTCTTAGCTGGATATATATATATATATATAGATGTAGATATAGATATAGATATCTATGTATCTATATCTATATATTATCTACTGGCGGTCGCCAGTAGATAGTTATAGTTAGGACCTATTTTCCATAGGAAATCCGCGACAGTCTATTTGAAATAACTCTTGCGTCGGTTGACGAATCTTCGCGAAATTTTCAAACTTTATGGCCCGCTCCGGTCCGCTCCTATCCTGAAAGTCTCAGGGTGATTCGTCAAGCGGGGGCCGAGAAAAAAGGGGGGTCCCAAAACGTGTTTTCCCCATTCATTTTCCCATAGGAAACTTTAGACACGGCTACAGCCCGAACTGCTGAACGGAATTACACCAAATTTGGCAAAGAGGTAGTTCTTGGTTCAGAAAGAACCCTTTTTGTTAAATGGTGTAAATCCGTTCAGTAGTTGCGGAGAAATTAAAAAAATAAGAGTCAAAAAATCAATTTCCCATAGGAAACTTTAGACACGGCTACAGCCCGAACTGCTGAACGGAATTACACCAAATTTGGCAAAGAGGTAGTTCTTGGTTCAGAAAGAACCCTTTTGTCAAATGGTGTAAATCCGTTCAGTAGTTGCTGAGAAAATCAAAAGTAAAAGTACATATATATCTATGGGCACGGAGGATTCGCGCACCCTGAGCGCACCCTGCGCGCACCGTCCCGATCACGAGCTGCATGCTAATTGGCTGTCAGCTGGCTGTCAACATTCCGATTCAGGAAATGTTGGCAGCCATTTTGTCCCTCGGTAGAACCGAGGGACAGAAGCTAAGTGCGCAAAGCGCACAAAGGGGGCAGGGTAGAAACACCCTGACCCCTAGGTCTGCTCAGGGGGTCCCACAAGGACCCCTGGGCAGAAAAAGCATTTAAAAAAAAAAAAGAATCGGCAGGATGCGCTCAGGGTGCGCGGATCCTGCCGATAAAAAAATCGAAGGGCGGTCTCCGCGCTTCGGATTGTATTGCTCCCTGGTGGCCCAAGTCCCGGGGGCATGGTGGGCGGGTTAAATTTATGTATGGGGGGCCTCAAAGGGCCCCCAAGCCCCGGAGACCGCCACCCCCGGGGCTTTCTTTTAAAATGGTGCGGGAGGGCTCTGAGCCCTCCGCAGCCCCGGGACCACCACCTCCCGGGGCTTCTTTTTTAAAAACTTTTTCCTGTGTGGGGGGGCTCGAGCCCCCACACGCCCGGGGACCGCCACCTCCCGGGGCACTAACAAATTAAAATGGGGGTCCGTTTGGACCCCGAAGCCCGGGGACCACCACCTCCCCGGGGCTTTGCTGATGTGGGGGAGGGGGCCGCGCGGCCCCCTCCTGGAGTCTGTGGTGGCCCTGGGGACCGCCACCCCCAGGGCCGGCTCCTGCAGTGTCCCGGGTGCCTACCCCCGGGACACTGCTGTTTGCAATGACAGGACAGGAGCCTCGCGGCTCCCGTCCTGTCATTGCAAACTGCTTTGGATATTGGAAGAGAGAGCAGGAAACCTGCTCTCGCTTCCAATATCCAAAGACAATTAGCTTTCCACACGGGGAGCAGCATGTTAGCTGCTCCCCGTGTGGAAAGCAATGCCGGCTCCCTTAGGACACGGGGAGCCAGCGGGACTGTGGGGGTTTGGGGACCCCCCACAGTCCCCAACCAGAGGCCAGGCCTCGGGGGATGGGGTCCCCGGGGCCATAAGTGGCTCGGGAGGGGGCCACGCGGCCCCCCTCCCCAGAAATTATTTAAAAAAAGGCCTGCCCCGGGGGATGGGGTCCCCGGGGCAAAAGGAGGCCTGAGGAGGGGGCCACGCAGCCCCCTCCTTAAAAGGAATGTAAAGTGTGGCCATGCCCCGGGGGATGGGGTCCCCGGGGCAGTTTTCGGCCAGGGGAGGGGCCACGCGGCCCCCTTCCAGTTTAATTTTAATAAAAAAAAAAAGGGGGTAAGGCCCTGGGGGATGGGGTCCCCAGGGCCCAAAAATAAGAAAAAGGAAGGGGGGCCACACAGCCCCCCTTCAGGGAAAAAAAAAAAAAAAAAAAAAACGATCGGGCCGCAGGCCCCGCCCCCTTCCTTCACCACTCTGCAAACGCGCCCCTGGCGCGTTTGCAGATGGGAAGTAATTCCCCCTTGAATACTGGGGGTCCCTGAGGGCCAACTAGCCCACCAGGAACCTCCAGTATGCGCCAGGAGCTGCGTTGCAGAGAGGTGTACAGAGGCCACGCCCCTTTATACACCTCTCTGCAACGCAGCTCTGTGGCGCTTTGGAGGTACATGGTGGGCTAGTTGGCCCCCAGGAACCCTCAGGATTCAAGGTGACTTAATCACACAACTTAAAACGCGCCACGGGGCGCGTTTGCACAGTGGTGAAGGGAGGGGGCGGGGCTTCAGGTGACATGTGTGCAAACAGGCCCCGTGGCGCGTTTTAAGATGGGGAATTAAATCCCCTTCAATCCTGAGGGTCCCTGAGGGCCAACTAGCCCAACAGGTGCATCCAGAAAGCGCCATAGAGCTGCGTTGCAGAGAGGTGTAAAAGGGGTGTGGCCTCTCTACACGTCTCTGCAACGCAGCCCCTGGCGCATACTGGAGGTTCCTGGTGGGCTAGTTGGCCCTAGGGACCCTCATGATTCAAGGGGACTTAATCCCCCAACTTAAAACGCGCCACGGGGCGCGTTTGCACAGATGTCACCTCAGGCCCCGCCCCCTCCCTTCACCATTGTGCAAATATTCCTCTAAAATCTGCTGATCTACGAATTCGGATTTACTCACCTGTTATCAGGAGAGACCTCAGTGCTGCATCTTTCAGCCCAGTACTAATCCTGAAAAGTAATTTTAACCGTACTTACCAGTAACTTGAATTTCCTTCCATAGGATGTCATTGCCTGCTTTTTGCTGAAAAAGTTTCTAAGTGTTGATTTTTGAAACATACAAATATTCCTCTAAAATCAGCCGAAATACGAATTCTGATTTACTCACCTGTTATCAGGAGAGACCTCAGTGCTGTATCTTTCAGCCCAGTACTGGTCCTGAAAAGTAATTTTAACCGTACTTACCAGTAACTTGAATTTCCTTCCATAGGCTAACATTGACTGGTTTCACTTGGAAATTCTTCTAAGTGTGGAGTTTTGGAACTTTAAAATATTCCTCTAAAATCAGCCGAAATACGAATTCCGATTTACTCACCTGTTATCAGGAGAGACCTCAGTGCTGCATCTTTTAGCCCAGCACTGACCCTGAAAAGTAATTTTAACCGTACTTACCAGTAACTTATATTTTCTTCCATAGGAATCCATTGTCTGGTTTTCAGCTGAAAAGTTTCAAAGTGTCGATTTTCACAAACTACAAATATTCCTTAAAAATCGCCTGTATGACTTAAACGCATTCTTTCAACTGTTTACAGGAGATGCACCAGTGCTGGATCCAGGATCCAACACTGAGTAAGAAAAAGTAACGATAACAGTTTTTACCTGCTAAGTGAATTTCCTTCCATAGGATAACATTGGTGATCCTATGAGAAAAAGTTTCTAAGTGTCAACTTTTAAAATACAATAATATTCCTTAAAAATCACTACTGTAACCAAAACGCTTTTACTCAACTGTTTACAGGAGATGTCCCAGGACTGAATCTAGGATCCAGTCCTGTGGTTAGAAAAGTAATCCATAAAGTAACTAATTGCATTTAACTAGAAATTCACATTGAGCTGAATGTTGCATTGTGTTTGAAAATGTGTTGACCATTGCAACAACTGTAACTACTGTACTTAAAAGTCTATTGCCTATGTGCAAAGTATTTAAACTAAAGTAATTCATTCTGAGAAAGTATTTTTTGTAATGTATAATGTAATTACAATGTAATTTAAAAAATAAAATATGTAAAAAAAAATGTTTCTAAAAATGTAGTAAATCAGTATGAAAAAAATAAATATAACAATTAATACATTTAAAAATTGTCATTTACAAAACCTTTGAAATTCACTGAAAAAACCGTAGGTTTCAGACATGTTATAGTTAGGAATTAGCATTTAAAAAACCTTTGAAATTCACTGAAAAAACCATAGGTTTCAGACACGTTATAGTTAGAAATTAGCATTTAAAAACCTTTGAAATTCACTGAAAAAACCATAGGTTTCAGGCACGTTATAGTTAGAAATTTGCATTTAAAAAACCTTAGAAATTCACTGAAAAACCATAAGGTTTTAGGGACAGTTATAGTTAGTTGGACATTGCACTCGTACAAAACCCGTGAAATTCCCCCGTTATAGTTAGTTCAGGTAACTATAACTCGCGCCCCGCAATGCACTGCTGATGACGTCACATATTACATCACCCATGACATGGTCAGTGACATCACTGATGACATCACTGATGACATCTCAAATGACATCACTGATGACATCACTGATGACATCATCCATGTGAGAATTTAATGCATCTTCTCACACCCTAATATAAGTTTTGAAACACCCACTCTAAATTACAGACTGCCATTCTCAAAACCATACACACTCCAATACCAATAAGTACATACCCACTCACTGATTCTTAGGTCTACACACACACATCTACTCACTCACCCGTACAGTCACTCATACTTACAGTCACTCAGTACAGGACTATCATATGCACTCATACACCTATATAAACACTCACACAACGCAACTCATCCATAGAGGTATTCACACACCTAGTCAGTCATGCAAATAATTAATCACACTCCAATTTACTCACCTATACACTTATACACACCAGCTCACTTACTCATAAAAATACTAGCACATTCTTACGCTCCTATGCAATCACTGATGCAAGCACACACTCATCCATATAGCCACTCTCACAATCACACACTCTCACTTATAGCCATTTATATACTCCAACACACATATATACTGCCTTTCACATATGTAGTTACTCACACATGTACCACTGAGATATACATTCAATCACTAACACACCCATACACACACTCACCCACCCATACAGTCCATCACAGACGCACTCTTGAAACCATGCACCCAGTGAATCACCCACTCACACATCTATGCACAGAGTCACACACACCCCACCCACACAAACACTGAGGCACCCATACAGATACTCAGAGAACCAATCCATAACCCATATAGACACTCATTTAGCTAGTCAGAAACCCATGCAGTTGCTTACACAACAACAGACAGACGGATACAGACATTCACACAGTTTAGTCACTCACCCATGCATCCAGTAAGATACGTTTAATCACTCAGTCACGCACCTACTAAATCATCCATTCAGGCGCTTCTACACCCACTCATTCTTCAATACGCCTTTCCCTAAATATATTAAACATATTTAAACTTTACAGAAACACACAGTCACTGGATGATGTAATCAGTGATGTCATCAGTGATGTTATTTGAGATGTCATCAGTGATGTCATCAGTGATGTCACTGACCATGTCATGAGTGATGTAATATGTGATGTCATCAGCAGTGCATTGCGGGGCGCGAGTTATAGTTACCTGAACTAACTATAACGGGGGAATTTCACGGGTTTTGTACGAGTGCAATGTCCAACTAACTATAACTGTCCCTAAAACCTTATGGTTTTTTCAGTGAATATATATATAGATAGATAGATAGATAGATAGATAGATTGATAGATGCATATAGTTCTCTGTTGGATTACAATTAAATAATAAAACACACCCTCCCCCATGCTGTGATGGGTTCCAGGAGCAGGATGCATTGATCCCAGAAGTGAGTGATAGGCTGCCCAGACGATGATTCACTCCTCATTAAATCCCGCCAGCTGCTTGAATGAAGGGCGGCAGCACAGCAGGCGATTCTAAACAAGTGACCTTCTGTCCCTGGCTTGATGAGAGGGCTGTTGAAAACGTGAGAAACTGCACAGCATTGTGGTTAATGTGCTAGCTCACCTGGCCCTCTCTCAGAAACCTGGACATACATTTATTTTAATAAAAAGGTTAACCTGATCTCAGCTGAATCATCACTTCATGAGTCTCAATGGCGAATGAGTCGATGAACTGTGGGGCGTGTCTTAAATGTTATACTCTGCCTTGCTGCCATCTAGTGGAGGAGTTTGATGGCTGACGAAGCATGGCCGGGCCATTCAAATGTAATCAATCCGGTTATGTCAGAATATTTTATATAAACGTATTGTCTAACATAACTATTGTGTCCTAAATGTCCCAGTGGGTGTGGAGAATCTGCTAATAGCTCCGACTGGATGGTGTTTTTGTAAACAATATTTAGGACATGGCATTTATGTCAGAAGATATTCTGATTATGAGAGTGTGGTCCCACACCACTATGCTCTGTTTTGGAGCTCAAGTCTCATACTCTTAAAGCAACATATCTTCAGCCTGTGCTTCCAGGTCACTTTGCTTCCTGTCATCCCAACTCCTCACCCTACTCCGGTCTCAGTTTGCTGCCGACCTCTGCGTATTATAGTCTTCGTATTATTGTGGGCCATTTCCTTATATATGATAGTACATAACTATATAATGCCACAGCAAACCATAGGTCAGCCCATCTTAGCTTCATATGCTGTTTCTTCTTATGTAAAGTGCTCTGATACCTCTTGGTCTAGCTAGCGCTATATAAAACTTAATAATAATAATAATATCAAAAACAATTTGCTTGTTGAGTTGTTTCCAATTCGTAGATTGTAACCTGAGGATTGTGCTAGAGAGTGCAACTGTTTTCTGGGTTCTGTTGCCGGGGTGTGGGTGGTGCAGTTATCTAGGAAATAGCCATCTTTTCATTTCAACTGTCTTCGGAAGTGTATATACTCCTGCGTGCTTCCAGTGTTGGCTGGTAGTGAGTTCGAAAGCTTGGCAGCTTGTACTGAGACAGCACTGCCTTCTATGGATTTCTTATGGCAAGGTGGTATAATTATAAGTGGTGCAAGTCTGAAGCGCAGTGTTCTGTTTGGTTTGTATTGCTTGAATTTAACTTGTAGGTATGGCGGCCCTTTTCCTTGGTAGACCTTTTAGCTATTGGTAGCCAATGGAGCGATTGCAGGATTCGGAACAATGCTTTTTCTTGGGCGAGGGCGGAGAAGAAGCCTTGCAGCAGCATTTTGGTTGAGTTGTATTTTGCATATGATGAATGTGGGTGCACCATGGTATAAGGTGTTGGCATAGTCAAAGTTAGAGATGATTACAAGTGTGAGGATGGATTGCAGTTTATGTTGGTATGCAAGGTATGAGAATATGCAACTTAGTTTTTTCATTGTGTAAAAGGCACGTTTTGTGATTTTGTTAACATGTGGTGTTAAGGATAGGTCTGAATCCATGGTTACTCTTAGGTTTCTCACTTCTCTTGATGTTATTTGAGTGGCTCCAAGTGACTTAGACCATATGTCAGTAGACTGATACTTTTGCCTTTGTCCACAAGTCATAATCTCTGTCTTTGCAGCATTGAGCTTGATGGTTATTCATCATCCATGTGTGTATGGCACGGAGGCATCATCAAGTTTTGAATTGTAGAGATCTTTGGGCTACCCATTTTAAAAATGATTTAGGTGCCCTCTGCTTAGTTGTAACAGGTGAGGCTGTACAATTTAATGAGATTTTGTAAGGGGGGCTAGGTAGATGTTGAAGAACAGGGGAGATATGATGGACCCCTGACGAACACCGCAGTATTGCGTGTGAGGAGGTGTTGTGAGAGGTGGTAGGTAGACTACACTTTCTCTGACTGTGAGACAAGAAGCAATCCATTTTGGTCTGAAGCCAGACTGTTGGTCTAACATTAAGCTATAATGTTCTGTAAAGTTAGAGAGTTGAGTACATACTACCCCTCTCAAAACATTTTACTAAGAATGGTCCATTTGAAACGGGCCTGAAGACAGCCACACAATATCTCATTGTGCGCTAATTTAATCAGACAGATGCAAAAAGAACAATTGATGGACAGAATGCAGAACAATGTCATACATTCACCCCAGTACAGAGATCTGGGCCTAAATCCATCGTTTTTTTGCTCACCATGTCATTCCAGTTTGGACCCAGCCATATGCAAATCAGTCTTGACCCTGCGCCCAATGGGAACAGTCCAGCCCGAACTGCCAGGCCAGGTCCTCCCTGGACTGGAAACAAGCATGCTAGGACCGGTTTCGGGCTTTCAGCCCTCATCAGCCAGGATAGCTTGACTCCAGTGGCATGGAGAGCACGGGACCCACGTCTGGGCATACCCGTCCCACTCGGGGTGACAAATGCAAAAAGAACAATTGATGGACAGAATGCAGAACAATGTCAATTCACCCCAGTACAGAGATCTGGGCCTAAATCCATCGTTTTTTGCTCACCATGCCATTCCAGTTTGGACCCAGCCATATGCAAATCAGTCTTGACCCTGCGCCCAATGGGAACAGTCCAGCCCGAACTGCCAGGCCAGGTCCTCCTGGACTGGAAACAAGCATCCTAGGACCGGTTTCGGGCTTTCAGCCCTCATCAGCCAGGATAGCTTGACTCCAGTGGCATGGAGAGCACGGGACCCACGTCTGGGCATACCCGTCCCACTCGGGGTGACAAATGCAAAAAAGAACAATTGATGGACAGAATGCAGAACAATGTCATACATTCACCCCAGTACAGAGATCTGGGCCTAAATCCATTGTTTTTTTGCTCACCATGCCATTCCAGTTTGGACCCAGCCATCTGCAAATCAGTCTTGACCCTGCGCCCAATGGGAACAGTCCAGCCCGAACTGCCAGGCCAGGTCGTCCCTGGACTGGAAACAAGCATCCTAGGACCGGTTTTGGGCTTTCAGCCCTCATCAGCCAGGATAGCTTGACTCCAGTGGCATGGAGAGCACGGGACCCACGTCTGGGCATACCCGTCCCACTCGGGGTAACAAATGCAAAAAGAACAATTGATGGACAGAATGCAGAACAATGTCATACATTCACCCCAGTACAGAGATCTGGGCCTAAATCCATCGTTTTTTTGCTCACCATGCCATTACAGTTTGGACCCAGCCATATGCAAATCAGTCTTGACCCTGCGCCCAATGGGAACAGTCCAGCCCGAACTGCCAGGCCAGGTCCTCCCTGGACTGGACACAAGCATCCTAGGACCAGTTTCGGGCTTTCAGCCCTCATCAGCCAGGATAGCTTGACTGCAGTGGCATGAAGAGCACGGGACCCACGTCTGGGCATACCCGTCCCACTCGGGGTGACAAATGCAAAAAGAACAATTGATGGACAGAATGCAGAACAATGTCATACATTCACCCCAGTACAGAGATCTGGGCCTAAATCCATCATTTTTTTGCTCACCATGCCATTCCAGTTTGGACACAGCCATATGCAAATCAGTCTTGACCTTGCGCCCAATGGGAACAGTCCAGCCCGAACTGCCAGGCCAGGTCCTCCCTGGACTGGAAACAAGCATCCTAGGACCGGTTTCGGGCTTTCAGCCCTCATCAGCCAGGATAGCTCGACTCCAGTGGCACGGAGAGCAAGGGACCCACGTCTTGGCATACCCGTCCCACTCGGGGTGACAAATGCAAAAAGAACAATTGATGGACAGAATGCAGAACAATGTCATACATTCAACCCAGTACAGAGATCTGGGCCTAAATCCATCGTTTTTTTGCTCACCATGCCATTCCAGTTTGGACCCAGCCATATGCAAATCAGTCTTGACTCTGCGCCCAATGGGAATAGTCCAGCCCGAACTGCCAGGCCAGGTCCTCCCTGGACTGGAAACAAGAATCCTAGGACCGGTTCCAGGCTTTCAGCCCTCATCAGCCAGGATAGCTCAACTCCAGTGGCATGGAGAGCACGGGACCCACGTCTGGGCATACCCGTGTGGAAATGTGCCTTTTTATGGGCACACCGGTGCAGGGGTCACCCTTATCTTTGTCCATGGGTCCTTAAACCAACAAAGAAGAAATTGGCACTGAAGCTGGAATTCAAAGAACAAGTTTATTCACTCATGAGTGAGACCACGTCCATACAACACCCTCAAGTGTTCCAGGAGGTAGTGGCTTGAATATACAGACCATGGTGCTTTTATACAGAGTTTTCTGCACTGGTAAGCATGTAGTTACAAATAGTAGGTACAGGCCTACACAGGAATAACTACCGTCAAACATGGGCAAATGGGAAATCCCTTAGTCAGCAAAGTGGGAGTCGGAGCAGGAGTACTTATGGCAGCACTAAGAGATTAAGAGAACAAAATGCAGCACAAAGATGCACTCAATTATACCAAGAAAACTATTCATATACTAATTTTAAAAAGATTTTTTAAATGTATGTGTGCAGCAAGGTAACGGTTCTGCGTACCGTTAAATTCGAGAAAGAAAACAAACAACCCAGAACTATCTGGGAATACTTGAATGCACTACAGAAGACGCACTCATGAAAGAGTGTCGACAAAGTACTCAAAGATATTCAAAAATTACAAAATTATGATAAACAACAATTGACCATGGATTCAAAAGTTCAGAAAAATTGCGCAAAATGTTCTTCCTTAAAGGAATGACGAAACGAAAGTGTGAAGGTCTCTCAGCTTTTTATTCAATCCAGTAGCAGTAGAGACGCGAAGAAATTCAACAAAAGTAGCTTGATGCAGCATAAATACTGAAAACTTGCTTGATGCAGCGTGAATATTAACAATTAGTAACAAGATCCCAATGCATTTCGGGCCAAATTTGGCGGCCCTTCTTCAGGGGAACTGTAAATATCAAATAACAAAATCACGAATAGGAATATCACAGCGTATATTCAGCTTTATAGTGAGAAGCGATATGAGCGGTATGAGGATCAATGTGTGTAAAAAAGGAGGAAAAGAGCTCGAGAGGATTATCAGAATTGAACGTGTGCCCAACATATACTAGACCAGAAAAACCAAAATCGTGAGAGAACGCCTTAACGTGGCATGCTTAAAATTTCTAACACGCAAAGTGCGATACGAAAAAAAGACTCAAAAAGTGATCACAAGAACAACCATGAGTGAAAAAGTGCTCAATAGGCTGAAGGAAAGAAAGCTTAAAGTGCATGCTAGTTTACCAAATGTATACGTACTGGAAACATCAATGCAGCTTTAGAAGAGCAACACGACCACTCGATAAACAAGGGGCTGTGAAACAGGAACTAGACAAACACATAAGAAGCTAATCAGTCAAGCGAGCCACTACCAAAGAGAAGTAAACAAAACAGAATATCCAGCAAGAACCACTCACCAAAGCGTGCCGAAGCGTAACATGCCGCGAAAAGAGCGGGTGACTTCTCAAATCTGCAACATGCGAGACAAGTGAGACAAAGTGCGGACGCCAATAAAACGTGACTACAGCATGGAAATAGAAACACGAACAGTGGAGTGAACACAAATGAGCTAGAAGAAAGACTGAAATCGAAAGAGAGAGGAGACAACCTACAGATGGTAAATAAAACACATTGATGAACCAGAAAAAAGAAAAATGCAAACGTGCTAACATTAAAGTTGAGTTGACAAAAATTAACAAAAATTGACGAAGAAAACAATAATCGGTGGCATTACAATGACAGAAATGGCAACATGTCAGTTGAACCGGCTACAAATATACATAATGCATATTAAGGACTATGCCATTTACAACATAAAAAGCAAATAAACACGATGCATACACACGTGAAATATAACGACAGCATGAAAATAGACACAGGACAAAATGAATAATAACTGATAGATTGCAAACACTATCAGCAAAAGAGTATACAATGGCAGGGTTACAATAAAAAAGAGAAACAGTAATTAAAACAAAGCAATAATAAAAAGTGAAAAAATAACATGTTTCTGATAAACTTACAAGTAAAACGACATGCTAGTATACATCAAGGTTGACATGAAACAACAGACAACTCCAAATATACTGTCAACAATATTTACAAGAAACATGAGAATTCACATTTGTCATTAAGCCCAGTTGGCACAAGACTCTCCATGAACCAAATCCAATGTAATTCACGTTGAGATAAAAACCGTGTCATATCTCTGCCTAATTTCTCTTTGACAAGTTCTACCACACTGAATCTAAGCTGCGCAATGGTATGATGTTTGGCTGACCAATGAAGTGCAAGAGGAGAGCTAAGCGTATTAGTTCTGATCCTACTTTTATGTTCAGTGATACGAGTGCGCAAGTTTCTCTCGGTTTTGCCAACATAATAAAGATCCGCAGGAGCATTTTTATCACATAAATGACAGATTTACTATTGCAGTTGGCTGTGAAATTTAAAGGGATGTTCTTGCCTGAACGTGGATGAGATATACAAGTGCCTACAATGGCATTATTACAATGAGAACAGTTGAAACATTTAGTCATGCCCTTGTGAACGATACTCTGACCAGTCATGGGTTTGGCGAGTAGTTCTTTTAAATTACAAGAACGTTTATATGCAAAAAGAGGAGGATGTTGAAAAAGACCCTGAAAGTCCAATTCAGATTGCAACAAATCCCATCTGTTAAGTATGATCCGCTTGATTTGTGGAGAGTGCGTAGAAAAGGTAGATACAAAAACCTCTCTGGATGTAAATGGCTTATTTGATTTCTTTAATAGCAAATCTCTATCTGCAGCAAGGGCTCGAGTTTCAGCCTTATCAAGTATATCAGAGGGTAGCCTCTTTGTTGAAATTTCAATTTGTACTGTTTAATGGTTTGTACACATGTCTCAGGATTAGATGTGATTCTTTTAATCCTAGTGAATTGAGAATAAGGCAAATGTCGTTTCAGTGAAAATGGATGAAAGCTCTGAAATAACAAAGAGTTATTACGATCAGTCTTTTACTGAAACACACAAGTTGTGGTTGCAGAACCTTGACGGGTGATGCACACATCAAGAAATGAAATCATATTGGCCTCAATGTTGGAAGTGAATTGAATCCTAGGATTACGTTCATTCAATGACAAAATGCAATTCTCTAAAACATGACGGGGTCCTTGCCAAATGATGAAAATATCATCAATCTAGCGACGATATAACTTTAGATGGTTTGTCCAAACCACATCAGAATAAATGAACTCAGTCTCAAATTTCAGCATAAAGATATTGGCATAACTGGGAGCTCCAGAAAACCCCATAGATGTGCCAGTAGTTTGAGCATAAAATTGACCTTTCCAGTTAAAATAACAATGAAAAAGACAGAAATGTAGAAGTTCAAGCAAAAAAATATTATTGGCAGCCGACACATCATGATTGAGTAAAGCCCACTCAATTGATTCAAGACCATCAAGATGAGGAATAGAAGTGTATAGTGCAACAACATCAATGGTGCAGAGCCATGTTTCTTCGTTCTCAGAAATTACTACCTCTTTTAGTACGTTAAGCAAATGGGTAGTATCTTGCAAGTATGATTTGCATGTCTGTACTATGGGTTGCAAAAATGCATCTAAGTATTTGCCCAATGGTTCATGCAATGAACCGCACCCCTGACACAATAGGTCTAAGAGGCGGATTTTGCAAATCTTTATGAATTTTTGGGAGCATATACAATTCTGATCTACGAGGAAATTCAGTCCATAAAAAGTCTTTAGTTTTTTGAGAAATCCATTTCATTTCAAGGTCTTTAGACAATGTAGAAGAAAGAACTTCTTGAAAAGCCCTAGTAGGGTCCTCATTTAACAACATATATGTGTTCTCATCACTCAACATTGATGCAATATTTCTTTCATACATATTACGATCCATAACTACTAGAGCACCACCTTTGTCTGCCTTTGTAAAATGCAAATCAACATTGTTACGTAGAGCTCTAAGAGCAGATCTATCGCTGTGCGACATGTTGTGTGATAGAGACTTAGTGGATGTTTTTGATAGTTTAAACAAATCTTGTTTGATCATATTCTCAAATGTGTCAATAGTTTTGTGTGAGATCGGTGAAATAAACACACTCTTCGGCTTAAACTCACGATATTCTGTGACTTGTGTCACATCTGTACTGAAGTTACTCGAAGAAAAGAAATAGCGTAAACGAAGTTTTCGTGTAAACTTATATAAGGCTATTTCAGCATCTAGAGAAGTAGAATGAAAGGTCGGCACAAAAGAGCTACCTTTCTCTAAAAGTGACAATTGTGTCTGCGATAAATTGAATGAAGAAATGTTTATCACTAATGTTTCTTTAGCCGTTGCGATCTGCCTGGTTTTGCTGAATCTATGACCTCGACGTGTTTGTTTACATCTGATGTCACTGGTGTGGGTGGATTGTTGGCAGCTGGACTTGTGTCTAAAAAAAACACCTTAGATACACTGGTGGATGCCACATGCGCAGAAGTAGAAGGTTCTGGCATAAAAGCTACTTTTGTTGAATTTCTTCGCGTCTCTACTGCTACTGGATTGAATAAAAAGCTGAGAGACCTTCACACTTTCGTTTCGTCATTCCTTTAAGGAAGAACATTTTGCGCAATTTTTCTGAACTTTTGAATCCATGGTCAATTGTTGTTTATCATAATTTTGTAATTTTTGAATATCTTTGAGTACTTTGTCGACACTCTTTCATGAGTGCGTCTTCTGTAGTGCATTCAAGTATTCCCAGATAGTTCTGGGTTGTTAGCACTAAGAGATTGACAGTTGAGTCTGAGACCAGGTGGTCTGGCAGCTACAAACTCTTTAGCATGCATATTGCTTTTAGCTGAGTCAGGAAGTTAACTAAAATAGACAGCACAGGCAGGGAAAAAGACGAGCAGAAGAGGACAGGAGAATTTCATAGCTGACAAAATGGATGCCACAAACAAGATGGTTTCAGCTTATGCTAACAGAGATTATCTGCGATTTCCACAGACGGCCCTTTTAGCATATGCTGAAGACATCTTCCTATACTTTTGAGGGAGTACGGAAAACATCGTGCACATCTATCTGCATTAATTCAGTAATTTCTTGGTCCATTGCCAAGCGAGCATTTACATTTGTGACATTTCGTTTAGTCGGTATACATGAGGTACAAGTAGAAATACATAGGGAACAGAGCATCGGGCCACATTGTATACAGAGGCAGCAAATGAAGAGAATAGCAAGAAATATACATAGGGCTGACAATAATTTCCAGCCCCATACAGTAAACATAGTCCATAGCCATCCAGTCAAAGTCCATGTCCCTGAATCCTGATGGATTTCAGTGGCTATTTTGTGCAGCTTGGAAATTGCTTCAAAAACTGAAGGGGCGTGGTCAGGGATGTAGACACAGCAGCTGCTTCCAATGATGCGGCATGCTCCACCACGATCAGCCAGGATGACGTCAAGGACCATCCTATTTTGGAGCGCCACGATTCTCGCAATTTGTAGTTCTTCTGTGATATTTCCAAGTGCCATGGCTGTCTGATTGGTTACAGCCTCTACAACACGTGTCAAACGCCTTATCTTTCTGCTGTTTAAGGCCGCACCAACAAAGAAGAATAGTCCCAAATTAAAGTCAACGTACTGCTGCAGTGCAGTATCAGTTTGATCCACCTCATCATGATTTATTGTCCTCTTAGATCGACTCTTGGAAATGTCATTATACAGTTTATAGTCTTTGTGGTAGGATGCAGGTGCCAAGAACACAGGTGGTAGCAAAAAGGACACAAAACATGTACCTGACCAACCAATAGGCAAATGATAATATCCCTTATTACCACAAATAAAATAGGTGTTATGTGACGACAAAAAACTGCTATTGTTCGCTCCAGTAATGTTTAACACCAGAGTACAGTCACTTTTTCCCACAGGGATACTACCAATACTGTTCACACAAAGGTCCGCTCGAGCTCTAGTAACAGCTATAACAGGAGGTCCATTACCCTTGACAGTTCGAGTGTTAGAGAAAACATAGCGTGTGGAGGCATTTCCTCTGCGATATTCCTCCATTTCCCATACAGTTCCTGTGGCTTGTGGGTCTCCTTCTTCATCAGGATAGCAGACTTTATTTAGCTGGGCATTAAGTCTTCCTACAGTAGCGTCAGTGATATTAGCAATTTCAGAAGCCCACAACAGTGCGAACCAGGCTCTGCAGGAGCCATTATGTGAAAACGGCAGAGGAATAAAAGGCGTTCCTCCCTTTTTCTGGTGGGCTGGCATCATTCCACACACCCAACAGTTGGTAGTGTTCGTAGCGTTGTGGGTGTGGTGCAACATTTGAATAAACGTATTGTTGAGATAGGACAGTCTGTGCTTCTTCTCATGATAAGGAAGAGTGAAGTAGTTGTGCTCAATGGGGACAGGAGTAGTAGCAGTCAGTAGATTTCGAGCAGGAGCTACTCCTTCTACAACCCATGTTACTGTAGCAATAAGAACAACAATTGAAATAAGTCCAATAATGAACATACTCTTTCGATCACAGACTCTTGCAGCAGTTGATTCCTTTTCCGCAGGCATGTTCATCTTGTCGTTGAACAACAGAACAGATGGTGCCCTAAGGTCCTGGGCAGACGTTGGTTTCTTCGCTGAGATTGAGACGAGTAACCACTAAAAGAGTACCCCCTTTGTAACTCAGTCTTTCACTACCCAGGACAGTGGCTCAAACAGTCTTTTTCAGCAATGAAGTGTCTTTCTTCCGGGGTCGCAGCTGATATCGAGATGCACCAGGGATCGTGTGGTCCGGGAAGACTTCTTCAGGTCCTTCAGGTGATGTAGCTTGTCCTTTCTCGGTGTCCAGGATATCGCGGTGATCTGCCAACACAGCTGGGCTCACTAGGTCCTGCAACACCTTCCGACAGTGTGTCGCATGAACCCAGTTCTTCCGATTGGTCACTCGAACCGCAGTCCTGGTAGCCAAGAGCACCTGCTCAGGGCCTCGCCATCTGGGTGCTAGGGAGCTGGCTCTCTGAAAGGACTTCGTTAGCACCCAATCTCCAGGGCGCAAGCAGTGGCCCTCACCTTGCGACCTGTCTGGAAGAGTCTCCCGAACCTGTTGATAAATAGAAGACAAACTGTCAGTCAACTGAGACAAGTAGTCGTTCATCAATACATAGGGTACATCATGTATAGGGCGTGGCTTAGGAATCCCCCAAATATTCATTGGCCTTCCAAAAACCACCTCATACGGTGTGAGGCCAGATCGTGTATGTGGTACCGATCTAATAGATAGTAAAGCCAATGGCAGTGCATCAGGCCATTTCAAAGATGTGGAAGCTTGTATTTTGGCCAATTTTAGTTTGAGGGTAGAATTGTAACGTTCCACTAGTCCTGCTGATTGTGGGTGAAAAGCAGCATGAAACTTCTGCTTAATTCCCAACCCTTTCATGAGGTAATCAACAACTTGCCCAATGAAATGGGGTCCGTTGTCACTCCACAAAACTCGACAAATGCCGAATCTGGGGAAAAACTCCTTTAGGAGCACCTTTGCTGTAGTAAGAGCTGTATTATCTTTTGTGGCGTATGCCTCCACCCATTTACTGAAGGCACAAACCACTACCAGAACATACTTCAGATTATTACAGCGTTCAAGCTGGATATAATCCATTTGCAGGACTTCAAAAGGTGCAGTAGGTATGGCAAACCCTCCTGCTGGAGTTCGTGTTCCCTTTCCAGGATTATATTGGAGACAAATCAGACAAGACTGGACTATCTTTTTAGCTGTGCCGGCAATCTCTGGATGATCCCAAACTTGCATAAGTTGCTTTGCTATTGAGGATGCTCCAACATGTGCCGGCCCATGTGCCATGTGAATCATAGGATGTAAATAGGCTGTGGGTAACTTCCATTTTGTCATTTCTTTATTCCTCCAACAGCCCTCATCATCCAGTGTTCCCTCCTTAGACCATTGGTCTAATTCCTCAACAGAAGCAGATCGCTGCATGTCCAGCACCTCTTGCCTGGCATCATGCCAACGCTCAGCCTGTGACTTAACTACATACATAGATGTAGTACTTTGTTGCATTGCAGTCTCACGAGCTGTGTAGTCTGCAAAGGCATTTCCTTTTCCTATTTTATCAGTCACTTTCTTGTGTGCACTACACTTAACAATTGCCACTTTCTTAGGATATGTCAAGGCAGTAAGGAGATTATGTACTAATTCCCCATGCACTATTTGTGTCCCATGTGAAGTAAGAAAGCCTCTTTCCTTCCAGAGTTGCCCAAAATCATGAGCAACTCCAAAAGCATATCGGCTATCGGTGTAGATGTTAACAAGTAGATCTGCACTAAGCTCACATGCTCTTGTCAGTGCTATCAACTCAGCTGCTTGAGCCGACTTCTGTGGGATGCGAGCTGTCTCAACTACTGTCTGAAGTGTTGTAATTGCATAAGCAGCAGATGTCGTGCCATCAGGCAACTTCAGGCAGGACCCATCAACCCACAGTTCCCCATCAACGTTAGAAAGAGGTGTATCTTGTAGGTCAACACGACCCTTTGTTTGTTCTTCAGTAAGGGATATACAATCATGTAACTCTTGTGACTGAGACTGAGTAGCTGGAAATGGCAATAATGTAGCAGGATTCAGAGTCAAACATCTTTTCAGTGTGATATGAGGAGCCAAAAGTGTCAATTCATAGCCTGTCAAGCGGGCACTAGTCAAATGTTGTGTTTTCGTTTGATTTAGCAGAGCATCAACTGAGTGGGGTACTAGCACAAGCAATCTATGTGACAAAACTATTCCCTCACTCTGACGTATGGACACAGCCGTTGCCGCCACCGCTCGAAAACACCCTGGCAGTGCACGGGCGACTGGATCAAGGACAGCTGAGAAATATGCACAAGGACGCTGCTTATCACCGTGTGTCTGTACTAAAACTGAGAGAGCGCAACCGTCCCTCTCGTGTACATAGAGTGTAAAGGCCTTAGTGTAGTCTGGAGTTCCTAATACTGGTGCAGAACAAAGAGCTTGACGTAACTGTTGAAAAGCATTCTGGCATTCAGTAGTCCATGGGAGGGGCATCGGAGTATCTTTAGTCAAAAGGGCCAACAAGGGTTTAACAATGTGAGAAAAGCTAGGGATCCACTGCCTACAGAAAGAAGTAAGGCCAATCAGTGCACGAACATCCTTCTGAGTACGGGGCACAGGCGTGTCTAAAATAGCTTGAATACGGTCTGGTGTAAGTGCACGTCCCTCCTTAGACAGGAGGTGACCTAAATAGGTAACCTGCTGTCTACAATATTGCAATTTCTTCCGAGAGACTTTGTGATGATGAGATGCAAGAAATGATAGCAATAACAGTGTTCCTTCTTCACACTGCTCAGGGGTATCAGCAGCCAACAAGATGTCATCGACATATTGAATAAGAGCCACCCCTTTTGGCACAGGGAAAGAATCAAGCTGCCTTTTCAATGCCTGGCTATAAATGCTAGGACTCTCTGTATACCCTTGTGGAGCTCTACAGAATCTGAAGGATCGATTATTCAAAGTGAAGCCGAACAAATAGCGGCTGTCAGGATGAATAGGTATTGAGAAAAATGCATTTTTCAAATCGATTACACTAAATGTAGTTGCAGTAGGAGGAACCATAGTAAGAAGTGTCGTGATGTCAGAGACTACCGGGTATTGGGGCACTACAATTTTATTGACTTCACGTAAGTCAATGATGAATCTATAAATTCTAGTGTCAGTGTCTTTTTTCAAAATAGGAAGAATAGGGCTATTACAGGTATTGTAGGGGACTTCTTCCACAACCCCCACTCTGATCAAATCCTGAACAATATGTATTAATGCTTCTTCGCCTTCCCGAGATATTTTATATTGGGGCAGTCGAGGCAACGAAGCACCTTCCTTCACTTGAATATGTACTGGTGGGATGACCATTTGTCCTACATCAGTATCTGATGTAGCCCACAAAGTACTAGGTAACGAGGCCAGAGCAACATCCTCTTTAATGAGACAAGACCTCTCAACCATTGGATAGTTATCATTTAAAATAACACGCACACCTTCTGGGGAACAACGTATTGTGGCACGGAAATGTTTAAGCATATCGATACCCACAATGTTATCCGGCGTGTTAGGGGAGAGCAGAAATGGACATGCTGCAGTGAATTTATCAAGACTAAATGCAAGTGGCTGTGACAGTGGGCTAAGTGTAGGTGTCCCATCGAATCCTATCGATGTTATCATTGCGCCAGACAGGGAAGCCCTAGGAACCAATTTTTTAGACAGAGCACTACGAGTAGCTCCTGTATCAACCAGAAACTGATCAGTAGAACCCAAAACGTTTGCATCAACATAGGGACCCTTCTGATCTACTGGGACCTCAACCGGTTCCTTACCCCATCCTAGGCATTCCTATGCATAATCAGAATCCTTAGGACCATCAGCCGAATAATCAGACATTTGGTATTGGTTTCGTCTATCAAAGGTATTAAAAGAATTTGGGTTGTTTTCAACTGCCTCAAATCTGGTACGATTATCCATGCCTCCCCTAAATCCCGTGTTCCCTGGGCGGCCTCTCATGCTTCCTCTACCTCGCTGATACTGCTGACCTCGCAAAAGGGGGCACTCAGAACGCCAATGTCCAATCTCTTTACAATAAGCACACTGATCAGAAGACAAAGTTGCTCGAGGGAAAGGGGATACACCAGGGCGATACATCGTACGTCCACCTCTTCCACTACCTCTAAATGGTGGACCATAGACTTGAGCCAACATAACTTTCGTTTTTAAATCCTTAACCTTTTTATCTTCCTTGCCTTTTGCTTCCAATTCCTGACGCTCATAATACTGGGCCATGGTCAAAAGGGAGACTGGAGAAGACGTAGTCCATGAACTCTCGCTGGCCTTTAGGCGACTAGCTATTTCTGGCAACATGTTAGCGACAAATTTGTCGACAAACAGATGCTTACCCGTGTCATCTGTCAATGACTGCCCACTAAAGTCATGGAATGTCTCTTCAAATCGTGTAAAGAAATCAGAAACTGACTCATCCGCTTTCTGTTTACAAGACGCTAATGTAGTCCAATCTATTTTCTTAGGGGGTATAAGAGTTTTCAACTTAGTCACAATAGCTTTGGGAAGATCTAATATCTCCTGTTGTGGTTTCTGCGCAGGCTCCCTAGCTGCATCTATTTCTTCTAAATGCACCCAAGTATCACCATATGCTACATTATCATCTATTTTCCGAATCGTTCTCCACATGTCAGGGGGCAAAATAAGTCCGAAAAACATGTCGATATCTGGCAGAGTCATGGTACAGGAGCTAATAGCTCCTTCTACCTCTTCATAGAAAGCGGCAGGATTTTTCCGTGGATCGGGCAAAGCGGCTTTAAGAGCCATAACGTCCGCTCTACTCCAAGGAGTATAAACCCAATTATAAATAAAATACCCCTTCGCATCATCTGAAGTTTTGTCGTCATCCTTTCCTGAACCTTTCGGAGGTACATACAAAGGCGCAGCTTCGCGCATTGGTCGTATATTAACTTCAGCACTACTAGATCCATTATTTATCTCTGAAGTTTCTGCTATTTGCGCTGGGGGTTGAGCTAATTGTACAGTCTTATTTTTGCTGGCTTCCTTTTTCTCAGCCTTTAAGCGAAATATTTCATCGCGTAACTTAACCACTCGCCTAATTAGATCAGGTATATTTGAGGAAAGAAAAGTGCCATCACTCAATTGTTTATAATCAGAATTTATATCAGCGGGCTCTAAGTTTTCAGAAAGGTCTCTAAAATTAAGTATTACTTCCCAAGCAAACTTCTCTGTAAAATATAACTGCTCTATTTCTTTCCACTGCTGGATCCTGGCTACAAGATCGGAAGCGAGAGTTTTCTTACGGGCTTCTGAACGAGCGGTGGATCTAATGGTGGCTTTTTCATCGACAGTTAAAATAGAGCGAGTCTGTCGCCCATCTTGCTTATCTGTATCTTTATCGTCTGAAGAATGATGTTCTTCATCGGAAGGATCCTCCGCAGGGGCAGAGGGAAATTTATACGGGGGCGGGGGTCGATCTAATAAAATGGAATCATCTTGAGGTTTATTAAGCATGGGATAAATAGGGCGCCTAATAGGGTACTGGCCAGTTACCTCTAAACAACGCTCCCTATCTTCTTTTTCTTTTATTTCCTTCATCTCCTTATTTTTCAATTCCAACGCTTTCTGATAGATCGTTTTGCGCTGTTCTTTTACTGCTATAGCTTCTTCTTTTCTCACTCTCTCATGCGCTTCTTTCTCCCACATTCGTACACAATCAAACATATCTTGTCGACTCTTATGTTTAAATAAACACTGCTCTACATACTGAATCTTTTTAAAGTCAAATGACCCATTTACTGGCCATCGCAGATCAGGATCCTTTTTCGTATATTTGTTCCACAGTGTACTATACAGTATGGAAGAAATACCGTATTTAATATACATGTACCTATTTGGTGTCCCCTCTGGGGGAGCCGGCTGACTTCTTTCTAAATCCATTTTGGTACCTCCAAGACAGCAACACAACCTACGAAGTGCGCTAGGAGCAGGCATGCTGCCAAATTATAGTAAAATATTACTATTCAAAAATCTTCAAAAGTAGAGAAAAATCTCCACATTACCTGCCTTTATTTATTGCAATAAATAAACAAACAAACAAAACCAGAATCTTGGCCAAGCAAATCCAAAATCAAGAGTGCCGCTGCAGCGACCTTACCAAACAAAAGTCTCCAACCTCCAACTGCCAATCTCTTGGTCGACCTAATGGTCACTGCGAAACTTGCGCCAAAGGAAATCTCAGTCGGGACCGGCCACCACCTGGAGGGTCAAATCGGGAAAACCGGAAAAGCACTTCGGTCTGCAAAGACAAGGGTCTCCTCGTGCAGGACGTCTCCTCAGCAAAATTCCATTCCTCCGTCAAGACCACTCCTTCGGGCGGCCGCGTCTCCGATGAGCCCCACGAGTCGGGCGCCAAAACTGTGGAAATGTGCCTTTTTAGGGGCACACCGGTGCAGGGGTCACCCTTATCTTTGTCCACGGGTCCTTAAACCAACAAAGAAGAAATTGGCACTGAAGCTGGAATTCAAAGAACAAGTTTATTCACTCATGAGTGAGACCACGTCCATACAACACCCTCAAGTGTTCCAGGAGGTAGTGGCTTGAATACACAGACCATGGTGCTTTTATACAGAGTTTTCTGCACTGGTAAGCATGTAGTTACAAATAGAAGGTACAGGCCTACACAGGAATAACTACCGTCAAACATGGGCAAATGGGAAATCCCTTAGTCAGCAAAGTGGGAGGGGGAGCAGGAGTGCTTATGGCAGCACTAAGAGATTGACAGTTGAGTCTGAGACCAGGTGGTCTGGCAGCTACAAACTCTTTAGCATGCATGTTGCTTTTAGCTGAGTCAGGAAGTTAACTAAAATAGCACCACAGGCAGGGAAAAAGACGAGCAGAAGAGGACAGGAGAATTTCATAGCTGACAAAATGGATGCCACTAACAAGATGGTTTCAGCTTATGCTAACAGAGATTATCTGCGATTTCCACACCCGTCCCACTCGGGGTGACAAATGCAAAAAGAACAATTGATGGACAGAATGCAGAACAATGTCATACATTCACCCCAGTACAGAGATCTGGGCCTAAATCCATCGATTTTTGCTCACCATGCCATTCCAGTTTGGACCCAGCCATATGCAAATCAGTCTTGACCCTGCGCCCAATGGGAACAGTCCAGCCCGAACTGCCAGGCCAGGTCCTCCCTGGACTGGAAACAAGCATCCTAGGACCGGTTTCGGGCTTTCAGCCCTCATCAGCCAGGATAGCTTGACTCCAGTGGCATGGAGAGCACGGGACCCACGTCTGGGCATACCCCGTCCCACTCGGGGTGACAAATGCAAAGAACAATTGATGGACAGAATGCAGAACAATGTCATACATTCACCCCAGTACAGAGATCTGGGCCTAAATCCATCGTTTTTTTGCTCACCATGCCATTCCAGTTTGGACCCAGCCATATGCCAAATCAGTCTTGACCCTGCGCCCAATGGGAACAGTCCAGCCCGAACTACGCCAGGCCAGGTCCTCCCCTGGACTGGAAATCAAGCATCCTAGGACCGGTTTCGGGCTTTCAGCCCTCATCAGCCAGGATAGCTTGACTCCAGTGGCATGGAGAGCACAGGACCCACGTCTAGGCATACCCGTCCCACTCGGGGTGATAAATGCAAAAAGAACAATTGATGGACAGAATGCAGAACAATGTCATACATTCACCCCAGTACAGAGATCTGGGCCTAAATCCATCGTTTTTTTGCTGGGGGAGAATGTCTGAATCATTCAGCATTCCGTCCATCATTTGTTGCAGATACACTTTTCGCCCTCAGTGGGATGGGTATGCCCAGACGTGGGTCCCTTGCTCACTGTGCCACTGGATTCAAGCTAGCCTGGCTGATGAAGGGTGACATACCCTGAAACTGGTCCCAGGATGCTTGTTTCTGGTCCAGGGAGGACCTGGCTTGGCAGTTCAGTCTGGACTGTTCCCATGAGGCACAGGGTCAAGGCTGATTTGCATATGGATGGTCCAAACTGAGGTGGCGTAGTGGGCAAAAGAACAATGGATTTAACCCAGATCTCTTGACTGGGGGAGAATGTCTGAATCATTCAGCATTCCGTCCATCATTTGTTGCAGATACACAAGTTTAATCAGACAGGGCATGCAATGCTGTGTGTATGGCTGAATAAGGCCTGGATTACTGCCAGTGATAAGTCTAGTTCACAGAGTGAAATATTGACTACACTGTGTCTACTTTTGTGTGACTGGCCACCCAAGCTGGATGGAAGCCTAGTGGGGGCAAAGAGGGAACTCAATATCTCAAAAGCTATGCACCAATTTATTGTTAGTTTTCTCACAGTCCAAGAGGATACTCTAGACGTTTCAGCAGAGAGATATAGGCTATGTCACAATATGACATTTTTGCTCATGATTCCCCATATAGGAGACACTTTGTGCAGTCTACATCTGAGTTTTCCTTGAGTGACCTCTATGAGAAGTTTTTTCGTCTGCAACATTACATTGTTACAGAAAAGTCACAACATTTTGGAAAAAAAATTCACTTCAGCATCGCAGTTTCTAGAATACTTATCTTTTTAAGTCTTGTGGGTTGTCCCACATAAATTATACTACACATTTTTTTAAATCAAAAATCCAATTTCGCTCCCTTTTTTTACTTTGTGAGGTAACAATTTTTATCCTACAGTTGTTTTTTTTAAACTTTTGATATGAACTATTCTTTTTTTTCATTTAATGCCTTTTATAGTCATCCACTGGTACACAGAAGAAGCATTGCTTTTTTGGCACGCCTTTTCACATTTTCTCTTCCCTTTTGTTAACTGAAAATGCAATTTCTTATCCCAAGGCAACCCAACACTGTTACTCTATTCAGTCCAACAGTTTTTGCATTCCTATTGGAATGCTTCACTTATCACTGTCACTAAAAGTATGTCACAGAGTTTGCTGATCCATCAGTTTAATACCATATCCTTGATGTTTCTGAAATCAGTCTCCCTCCTTGTACCATCATGAAATTCTATCAACACCTTTTTATTGACTCTAAATTATACCTTACACTATTCAACGTCCTGAAATTCAGCCATCCCCACATCTTTCATCGACTCGATTCATCCCCACACCGTCCATCAAAATTCAGTCCAACACATTTGATTGCTTCTAAATTAAGATCTACGCCCCGTTCCTTGATTCTAAATTCAACCAGGCACCTTTCATCCACCTTTAATTCAACACAATGCCTTTCATTAACCTTAAATTCAACCCCTCACCTTTCATTGGCATTAAATTCAACCCCACGCATTTCATTGGCATTAAATTCAACCCCACGCATTTCATTGGCCTTAAATTCAATATCACACCTTTCATTGACCTTAAATTTAGTCCCTTACCTTTCCCTGCTAATTTAACAACTTTTGATGAAGGCAAGCATTTTGTTTTTTAAATAAACGTTTTATTGAGAAAGAAAGAAAGCACACTTGGCAGCAAAATTACAGTATAGCAGTCCACAGCGTATTTGCAACATTTGTTTTTTTTCCCCATAACATTTGACACCAGGGAGACACAGTAGAAATCCCACCAGACCATTGAGTCAATGTGTGCCGACATAATAGTAGTATGCAGATAGCACCTTAGATAATAATCTCATCAGACCAAGACGCTTACTCTCCGACCCTCCGCATGCAGGTAACTACTTTAATTAGTGCCAGGAGGAGGCATGTCTTCCACTCCAGAGATCTCCAGCAGTTTATCCCTTTGACGTTGTAGTTCTTATAGTGGGGATATGCAAATGATACCCTCTGTATCTGTTCCACCTCCCCCATTTGTAGTCCCATTTCTTGGGGCAGCCCCTGTGTTTGAAGACATCCTTTTCGGCGAGCATTGCCCTGTCCATGTTGGCCGCCCAATCGCTAGCAGAGTCGGGAACCATCCCCACACCCCACTTTTGGGCAATGTTACGCTTCGCAATAGCCCACCCAAGTGAAGCCCATGTTTGTTCTATTTGCGTTAGATCAGTAGCGTCCCAGATATTGAGGAGGCACACTTGGGGGGAGGCCCCGAGGCATTTACCACCCGCCCTCTCCATTTGCTGTGTGACCCTGTTCCAGTATTGTTGCACCATCGAGCAGTCCCAGAGAACATGAAAGAAGGTTCCCGGTTGTTGACAGTGCCGGAGGCTCAGGGGTCCAGACCTCCTTCCCATCTTGACCAAAATCTTAGCGTCTAGATATACACGGTGCAGGATCTTTAATTGAACAAGGCGCAATCTCATAGGGATAGCCACTTTCTTGGGAGAGGCTAGGGCCTCACGCCAGTCCTCATCCTCTAGGTCTCCCAAATCTGCCTCCCAGAGTTGTCGTAGGCGCTGTAAGGGGTCTGGGCGATTGTTAATTAGTTTTTTGTATGTGAGAGATATGGCCTTTTTGTGCATGGGGTCAAGTATAAGGCGGTCCTCCAGTGGAGAGGCCTCAGGGAGAGGGGCATCTTTGGGCAAAGCTGCTTTAACTGCATGACTAATTTGTAGGTAGCGATAGGCCTCAGATTTTGCTAGTTGGTATTTGGTCTGTAGATCTGCAAATGTAGCTAATTTACCCCCGTCCACATGTCTCCCACTGTTGAGATACCTATCATATCCCATTTGTCAAAACCCGGGCATTGGCTAAGCTGTCCCAAGAGGTCTGGTTCCCAAAGTGGTGTGGCCTTCGTGAGCGTACTGTGCCATCCCAATTTCTTATTCACGCCGTGCCAAGTCTCCACTGTACGCGCCGTGGGCCCGGTGAGAGCAAGTTTGCGAGGATTTGTATAGAGCGCTCTAGCGTAGCTCCCCCGGCCTAGAAGCCAATGATCAGTTCGAAAATTCGGATCATCAAATTCCCCATGCACCCATTTATTGATTGGGACCAACTGGGAAGCCTGGTAATAGAGCCGCATATCGGGTAAAGCGATACCCCCGTTCTACCACCCCATCGTCAATTTTGACATAGCTATTCTAGGGGCCCGTCTGTCCCACAGCAGCCCACGTACAACACCCTCGATACCGACAAAGTAATTTTTAGGCAACTTGTCGGGCGTATTCTGCAACACATAGAGAAATCGCGGCAGTGCTAGCATCTTGAAGAGGGCCGCACGCCCCAGCAGTGTTAGGGGAAGGGATCTCCAATGTTTGGCAAAGCATTTTTAAAGCCTCTTATTTCATCCTGTTCTAAGTTCAAAGCCCTTCAATGTAACAGATTTCATTTGTTCTAATTTTAATATAGCAGCGGTCACTAGTCCTTTGCTCATTCGCTGACTTGGAGCCTCAGGCATTTTATTCCAGTCAAGCGTCAACCCCAGGAGCCTGCATATTTCCACGTATTTCTCTGTTACTCATTTGCGTTGTCATGTGGCTTCTGCTTCCAGGCAACCCTAATGAACCAATCATGCCTGTAGCCTTTATCATTAGCTTGCCACCATACCCAACTCAGGCTTACTGCATGGAGCTTGGACTTTCCTACAAGGCAACCATCAAGCATAGAGTCATGCATTTAGAAATATGTACCAATTTAAAGTTGGCAAAGCAATATACAACCTTTTCTGAAAAGCCGGCATATGTTCACGTTACTTGTTGGTATTATCCTGTTGCCTCTACGTCTAGGTCCATTACTATAGGTTGACGTGCGAAAAAGGCCTCTCTGGACCAGCTCTGTGGCCTGCCTCATGTGCGCCTTGTCCCCTGTTGGGTTAGTAGAGTCTCCTGGCAGGACTGGATTAGTATCTTATTGCCTGTCCCAACCTCAAATCACCCATTGGAACAGCCCCAAAACTCTCACAGCCCAAAAGGTTCAGGCCAAAGAGGCACTTCTCTAACCTTATGTGCCTAGCAGCTGCAAATCCATCACCGAAGGGAGCCTATCCTGCAGCACAGGCACTGACACTGTAAAAACACCTTTCCTGTGTGCTGTTGATGAAAGGAGAGCCCACCAGGCATTGTGAACAGGCCTTTTTTTCGAATTACGAGGAACCCAAACTTGTATGTCACACTTGTGCGGATTAGCTGGAAGGAACATTTTAGAACAGTGTTTCACGCTGCTGAGGGAAACGTGTCATTGGATGAGGGTGTATCCCCCACTGTGAATATGGCATCTGCCCACGCTTTTAGTCAGTCGCCCAGTCATAGTGAGCCCCTGGACCTGATGGGGTCGAGGACGATATTTTTAAGGCTAATGTGGATTAAGGGGTCTTTATTGACAAATGTGTTCCATGCAGTAATTGTTGGTCCACTCCCGCACACCTGGAAAGAGGCAATCATTGTCCCCATATTTAACAAGCATTTGCAATGCAATAGGTCTCGCATTTACAAGAGTTTGAGCTATTGTCATTGTAAATGACAATGCCTTTTATTTATGTTTTGAAAACCTGCAAGCGGTGCGTAAACACGCACTTTGTACTTATAGTCCTTGCTTACGAGAAGCAAGGCTGGCAGTAAAAGAGGCGCGGTTACTGCCAGCCTTGCTTCTCATAAGCAATGACTAGAAGTTCAAAGTGTGTGCTTACGCACCGCTTGCAGGTTTTCAAAACACATTAATAAAAGGCATTGTCATTTATAATGCCAATAGCTCAAACTCTAGCAAATGCGAGACCTATTGCATTGCAAATGCTTGTTTTCTTTACTTTTAGCCATGTTGCAACATGGCTAAGAAACTTTGGCAAAGCCAACAGTTCTCACATAGAGAGGACCTATTGGCTTTGTCAAATGATTCACCCTTCACAGAGCGGTATTTCTTTAATGCTCCGTGCAATGGATGAATTGCAGCTGGAAAGAGCATGCTACATGTGCACCATCAGGGTCTCTTGAAAGCAAGACTCCTGCTGGTTCTGTTTTGATTTTTTGGCTCATTACATCTTCGCACAATGCATTTATTTCAGGTTACAGATAGTGTAGTGAGTTAAACTATCGCCACTGAAACATGCAGTGATAGGAAGGTCACATGTTTGAATCCCCACAAGGCCATCTGAGCCTTTCTTTCTTCTGAAGTCGGTAAATTGATTAACTAACTTCGGTAAAAGAAACACTTTTTATTTGCGGCACTTGGACACTACAGAAGTGCAGTGCGACGATATATTCATATTTTTATTTTTTTAACTGTTTTCTGTATTTGCATTGACTGCCGTGGATGTTGGCATGGGGAATCCGGTTTGAGAACCTATTTTATTTTGCGGTCTGTGCATTTTGTATGTCAAGCAGCAGCAGACAGAGGTGTTTAAGAGTAAAGTTGTCCCTTCATTCAAGGCAAGTACTGGGTTGCCCCAAATGGGCAATACCAGACCTGCCACCCTTAAGATACTTTTCACTGTGTTAGGTCAATTTTATTTATATAGCGCATTAATGCGCATTAATGCCCTGAGGCATTAACTGTGCGATAGTTTAGGGAAGAGAGTATGGTTTTAGCAAGTGGGTGGGGACATGGCGAGTGGTGCGTTGGGCGTCCTGCTCTGCCAAAACAGCCCCCCCCACCTGTCACTCCTGCCTCCCGCACCCACAACCAAGCCTAAATGGGGCCACCTCCTACGTCCTTGGGAGGTTTAAATGGAGCTCTGTTGTGTAAAAACTTCACACTTCAGCTGGAAACCTTTTCTATTAAAGGGCTTCCAGCTCACCCTATTAGGGTTAGATGGCAGGCCTGCAATATCATTAGATGAATTTACTGGGCTGAGCCAAGACATGATTGACAAAGTCATAAGCCAATGGCTGAAAGAGGCAGACCCAAAGGCCACCACCTCTGTACATTATTAGCAGTAGCTCTGTTTAACTGTGGTGCTGGCAAAGCCCGGACCTAAAACTAGGGTTACCATTTCAAACACCGTATTCCATTCCCACCTTCTACCAAGGCACGCCCCAAAGCCCCCAAATATTCTAATGCTGCAAACTTGTGTGGAAACAACAATTTCAGACCTGCAGACATAGGAAATTTCAGAAGAACCACATTTTAGTTAAGAAATTGGGATGTTTGAAGCAGAATTATTATTACTAGGGGCAAAGTAAGACGAAAAACTAATTCCAAGTAACACATTTGGGATTCTTTGTTCTGAAGAAGGGCTCGTGGGAGCGAGATTTTAACTTTTAAATACCATCTCAGAGGCCCTCGAGTAAATTTCAAGATACGATTGAGAACAAAGGGTGGGGGGAGGGGCAACGTAGTTTAGCAGTGTATATGCTATTTATGCCCATTGAGGACCCCACCCAGAGTGGAAAGAGACCACACCCCACTGGAGGGAAATGTCATACCACCAGCTGTGTGGAGTCCACTCAGAAGCCACAGACCCCCAGCCCACTGGAGGAACTGTAGCCCACCCGCTGCACGCAGTGTGGAGTCCACCCCAAAGCCACATAAGCTACCCTCTGAAGGGACAGTTAAACCAACAGTTACATGTATGCAGAGTTCACCTGTGGAGTGACAGAGACCCCACCCCACAGAGGAACTGTTCCACCAACCACAAGCTGTATGACCATGAACCAAAAGCGACATAGTACCCCTCCACACTGGAGAAACTGTTAATCCACCAGCGGTGGCACAGCAGCGACAGAGACCCCCACCCTATGGAAGGACTGTTAAACCACCAGCTGTATGCACTGCCCTTCAAGAAGCAATGGTAATAAACAGTACATTAATCCCTACAGATCCGTGCAGAGGGCTTATATATGATGTTTTTGCACGTGTATTTATTAATAACAAAGGGACCTGACCAGAACCAGAAAACAAAGGCCTAAACAGGTGAGATCTAGCCACACTAAAAGGTGCAGGTGGCTTTGTTTTCCTCTGTGACATCATTATTACGTACAATTTATGAAGCAATAAACAGCATTTTGCTCATTATGTTACACCATGGTTATAACAAGGAGTCTGGATTACACCATGGTAATAAATGCGTGAATGTACGTTTATTTGTACACTTGCCCCAATTAGCATGTTTAATTGGGACACGTTTTTCAGAGGTATCGCATTAACATGCCTCTTGCTCCTTTAACAATTTATGAAGCATAAAGCCTCACATTACCAGTCAACCACGGCTGACCCTTCATTCAATAAAAATACCAGATAGCACCACTCACTGCATACTGTGCGAATGGTAAACTATGTTACCATATTCCCATATGTGGCAAAGTTTCTATGCCATATTGTTTTTTGCCATAAGTTCTTTTGTTATGCTATGTTGTCAAGTTACATCCTGACGCTCTCATGGTTTGATGCAGTACAGGACTCTGAGGCTCGGCTACTGCGGAACCTTCCCAGACGGGCTTCGATGGGCTCGGCATAAAGTGCACCGGCTTCCGATAAAGTCTGCCTTCAAGGCTCTATGCTATTGTTACAGGGTCTTTAACAAATCAGGTGCCAGCTATCTTCACCGCTTCATCAAACCCTACCGCGCTCCCACCCTCCAGTGTCTGAGGTCTTCAGGGGCTCGGCTGGCTGAAGTCACCACAGTTAAGAAAGCGCTGGGACACTTCTGCCGAAGTAGCCATGCGCTTTATACATTGTATTATTATTGTGTTAAAGCTTACTGTTCAGCGTTCTTGCAGGAGTGGGCATCGCTGCGCTTTTAGCAGTTCTGAGAGGTCAAAAAATAAAAAAAATAGTAAAATGAGTATGCACCATTTGTGTGCTCTGAAACAGCAATGCTTCACAGCTGCGCTCCTCTGAGCGCTCCTATGTGGGTGCAAAAGCCACTGTTGATTCTTGTATGGAGACGACGGAAGGAAGGACGGCGCTCTCATTCTGATAGTGAAGCAGAACAAATCAAAAATCATCCCCCTCCAGCTGCCCAAGCAGAAAGCCAGTTTCCCCTTTTTGACGTTCACTTATCCTTGAACTTTTTTATATTTATTGGATACGAAATACTTTGTGCATTTTCCGCATCCCTTTATTGTTCATGCTGCCAAAAATGCAGTTGGTCTACGTGTGTGCACCAGTCTCTATCTCCAGGTCATACAACAGTGTGGTTCACCGCCATCAAGATAGCAGGCTAGCCAAAAGAAAACTTCACAGAATATACAGAAGAACAGTGTAAGTAAGTCGCGCAGGTCTGAGAAATGTGCAAACAAAGCAATCCCTTGATCTGGAGCCGACGAGGGGAGGGAGGGAATGTGAAAGCGCGCATGGCGCGTTACTGCTGACGCTGTGCAGGGTCCCCGGGAGCTTCCGAGATGATCTGGAGCCGACGGGGGGGGGGGGGGAGAGGGAGGGAAAATGAAAGCGCGCCATGAGCGCGTTGTGCTCAAACGCCGCGAGCCGTGCACGTGCACATCGCCTGTCCGGGCGCGTGCACATCTCCTGTCCCCCTTCGGAAGCTAAATCGACAACAATAGATCTCGCAAGCGGGCAGCGCATGCGCTGCGTCGCTAGGCGAGACCTAAAAAGGGGGACAGAGATCATACCGGTTGCTACCGCCCCATTTCTTTACTTGACACCTCCTCTAAAAAATGTGGTCACGTTTTATTGTCTAGATTGGAGAAATGGGTAAAGGATAATAACATATTTTCAGATGTTCAATTTGGTTTTCGCCAGGGTATAGGGACAAACAAGCAGTGTGTTAATCTGCCTTTGACTTTAGGGAAGTATATGAAGGCTAGGGGAGGTGCCATTCATATGGCCTTTAGAGAACACTCATGTGCCTTTGACACTGTTAGCTGCGCCAAATTATGGGACCTGCTAAGATCCATGGGGGTCGGACAAGCGCTGGTTGATCTTCTTTGTCGCTTGCACTGGGACACCTTTGTGAAGGTGCGTTACTCCTAAGATGGAGACTGTACCTCACATATTAAATCTTTCCGGGGGGTCAGGCAAGAATGTATTTTGGCCTCTTTCCTCTTTTTACTTTATATAAATGGCCTGGGTGTTTATTTAGCGATTTGTGGCCGGGATTTTCCCCAGATTGGAGAGGGAGCCATCCCAATCCTTTTATATGCAAATGATGCTGTCCTGATTGCAAGAAGAGCAAATGGGTGACAGATTTTGTTGGATGGGTTTGCCTCCTTTATGAACTTGCTTGACCTAAAGGTAAATATGTCCAAGTCTTACACCTTGGTTACAGGACCTAGAAAAACAAAGGTTAAAAAATCCATGCAATAGGGCCCTCATTGATAAATAGGGTTAAACATGTTCACTATTTGGGTATCCCCTTTGATGTGGAGCTAAAATGGTCCTACCTACTTAACACCAGGTCTGTCCAGTCCCAGGGAGCTGCGGATGCAGTCTTCAGATTTGCATCAAGACTCCGACATAGAGCTGTGAAGGAACTTATTCATATTTACAAGGCAAAATGCTCTGCAGTGGCCTTATATGGAGCTGTGTTTGGGGTCATACTAACTCTCTCTTACTGCAGAGAATTGAAGTTAGCTTTCTATGTAAGCTGTTGGCCGTACCAAGCACAGCGAACATAATCTGTCATGTCGAAGTAGGGCCGACCTACCTGGCGGATTTGATTGGGTTGGCCCCCATTTTATTGTGACATAAAATCTGGCCATAACTGAAATCAGGGTTGTCAAAAGTCCTTTTAATTGATTGAGGGGCGATAATGTATTTCGAATTCCGTGATTTTCATATCTGAAACATACTTTCTCTGACATTAGTGTCCCCCAGTATTAGGATAAACCCAGGTCCTTAGGTATAGTTTCTAAAGATACATTAAAAAACCCATAGTTAATATATGAGGCTAGGATGCATAATTTAAAGGCATAATTTGTGAGGACAGTGGTTACACATTGGGCCCTATGTGTTTCTGCAGGGCTAGAACCGTATCTGACTTTTATCCAAGATTTTCAATACAGATTTTATCTTACTCATTTTAGACTTAGTACTGTGCAGTTTTTAATTGTTTTGGGTGGTTTGATTCGCTCCCTATCTGCTATTGCGATCGACCCCAACCTCAAAGCACGAGCTACTTTCTGGTATTTTGCACTATTTATAGTGTTACGCGCAGACGGTTTTTGGTACCTCATCTGTGCGCCGCTAACATTAGACAATGCCATGCTGCTTTTATATATCTACAGAAATTTCCTTCACCCGATATATGTTATGCTGTTTCAAACTTTATCAAGAGTGCACTTATCATAGGGAAGTGTTATGGGGCCTCTGTAATGCTGTAATTTAATATCAAAACCATTAGAGTCAATGTTATTCTGATATCACAGTGGGGGAAACCTGACAGCGGATGTTACCTCTGATGTAGAAGTGCGAAAGACTATAGTCCGCACCAGTCAGGCGCCCGAGTGTAACTTGAAGAAGGTATAGATTCCCATTATAGGCAAAGACGGCTAGTTTTTATGAGTTGTATGAAGCAAGATAGTGTTAATTATGGTACTGTATCAGATTGGATATGGGTATTATATGATGCTTGGCAGTCTGCCACAAAAATGAAGTAAATGGCAGCTCACACTTTAATCGCGCTGGAATAGATGACCGCATAACTGTTATCCATATACCACCTATAAACCTAAAGAAGTGGCCTGTTTTGTCGCGAAACATATGTTGGCTGAATGTGTTGTTCCTAGAGGTGGTTCTGATGGCGAGGCACAGGGACTGCCAGCCACGAGAAATGCCACCCAGATTTTTATTACAGTGTTTACTACCATTTGTTAAGGCTCATAGTTCTGTGGCTAAAACGTACTACTCAGTGCAGCACATCTAATGGTGGGTGGTGCTGTCTGCTCACCCAAATAATTTCCCACCTTATTGTGGGTTCTGTCAATGTTTTTGTATAGCACCCAGTTCCAGAACTGATGTTGATTATATGGCCCAGATTTACAAATAAATTATTCAAGGCAGCCAGTGCGTAATTTGAGCCGGTGGTTTCCGGTGCTCAGCTTATGACAATCTGCCTAAATAGGGATGAGCACAACAACAATTGTTTATTAATTGAATGCACATTCCCAATGGCTAAAAACTGCCACCCAAGCCATTCTTACAGCTTTGGGGGCCTGGAATGGTATGAATAGTCATACTTGTTAGTAGTGTGATGGTTAGCAGTTGAATTGGTATTGTCATTGGCAGCACTGGCAGGGGCAATGGATGGTGCAAGATGCAGTTGCCTCCTGACGAGGGCCCTGGCACTTATTTTATAACAAATTAAGCACTGATTGCAGCACAGTAAGCTGTTAGCCTGTATTGCCTGAATAGGAGAGAGCAGAACTGCACCACAATTACTAAGATGTGACGCTAATCTACTCTCTCTCTGCGCTGGCAAACGTTATGCTGCTGTGCGCCAACTCAGACACCCTTGAGCCTTACTGCAAGGGTGTCAGTGTTGTGCTGAGCATAGTTTTTGTACAGGAAGGGGTCCCTTCCTATGCAAAATCTGCACTTTAGGGAATTTCCCTCTTTGTATGTGTTCTGTAGAATGCAGCACACATGCAAAGAGGGGAAAACGAGGGGGGATTAAAACCTGCCTCCAGCAAATGCAGGAATTTGGTGCAAATCCCTGTCAACAATTCTTTGCAGATAAGGATTTGCATCAAAAACCATGGGTGGTTGCATAAGAACACCCATGCACCCCCCATGGAACTCTCCCTTGACACAAAGTAATGCAAGGCAGCGCACTGCACAGCTTTGCATTGCTTTTCCTTACAATCCTGCACAAATCGCGATTTATGTCGCATTGTAAATACCAAGACAGCACTTTGCGTCAAATGTGCATTAAAAAAGCAATGCAAACCTGGCGCAAAGTCTTAGTAAATCTGTGTCTATATGCTTACAGATGAGAATAAGGGCAGGAGGAGATTGTGAGTTTTTTTTCTTTGAGTCCTGTGGCAGCAGGTGGTTAATGTTCAGCTCCCTGGGTGGATACTGGTGTTTATCATAGGTGACTCTGGACCCCAATCCCAATCTAACCCACGGCTTTAAGTGGGCCGGGTCCTGCCTGTGCTCAGCACCCGCAGTTCTAACAAGCATTGGCATAGCCAATAGGTCTCGCCCTTTGGAACCTTAAAAGTATTTAGTTATGCAGTACAATATCCTTGGTGCAACAACATCAACTGTTGCATGTCTAAACACTTATAAGGTCCCAAAGGCGAGACCTATTGGCTATGCCAATGCTTGTTTTTCTTTGCACTTAGTTGCAGGCAAATACCAACAAATGCGGCTACCTACAGCCCTACCACTGTGGCGGGGGTGCTTTTCTAGCCTCTGCAACAGCTGAGTAAGAGTCTGCTTCCAATACATCACTTACACATTTCATATTTGGGAGTTAACAAAAGTTTTACTGTAAGCCTAGTAAATGCATTGTGACTTAGACTGCCCAATACTGTAAGGGCTGGAGGGAGGGCTCCATGTGCGGGGGTAAGCTCCTCAGTTTCCCCACCTGGCTCGTGAATGGACTCACCGTATCTACTTAGGCAGGCATGTACTTCTCTAACATACATACATACATATACACAGGTTTATACATATAAATACACACGTATGTATGGCACAGCTCACATAAGAAGGCTTTACTTAGATGTATACTCTAAACCAAAATCAAACTCCGTTGCCGGGTGACAGATGTCAGATTACTCTCTAAAAGGTCCTTATACATGTAAAAAGTGTTACACCAGTCTCTGAAGATTCAATTGGACCTTCCAGTCAAACAGCCAGTAAGGAGTCCATAGACGTAATCAACAGACTCGCACATGTGCAACTTCTGACCCGGCCCCTCATATGGCAGCGGCCCTCCGATTGGAAGATAGTCCCAGTCGTGCCTGGATGTCCACTGGCTCTGTTTGGTAGAAACAACGATTGGCATGACTGAAGACAAAAAAGTCGTTGATTTGGAAAGGGGTCAGGAGAGACAGTCGGAGGGTGAAAATAAAGAATGGCTGAGGATTGAGAGGTTAGAGACGCAAATATAAGGCAGCGGGTTGACAAGGTATAGTGGAGGCTGAAAACAAGCTATGAGAGAGGAGGACCTAATATTGATGCTGCAGATAGAGCAAGGCTATGTTCTCCCCTTTAATGAGTTCTGCTTTCATTTTATTAAAAATATCCAGGTCTATATTGAAATGCTAATACAATATGAAAGTTGCACATATAGACAAAATTATTTCCAATAAAAAATGTGGTTTTATCTGCACATCCAGTGACTTGATATGGTATGCTACCCAACACGAATTGACAGCCAATGACTTATTCTCATTGAAGCATGTTTAATATAGTAAAAGTGAGATGAGTGACTTGGAATTTGGAATAAAAGTATTCATGTACATGCTGATATTTAATAAAACTATGTCCCAAACAAAACAATGCTTCCAAGTAAAGCTTCTGAGTAATAGACAGACAGCACAGCCTGGTAAAAAGTAACCAAATAAAATATACTTTAAAGAACTTTTGACAGGAATAGAAACGTAAATGATAAAACTGCTAAAATACTAAGCAAATAATGCCAGCATTGAAAGTATGTCTCAGCCTCAGTGTATGCAGAAGGGAAAGAGTAGCACATCCCCGTAAAGAAGGGGCGGCTGTGCGTGAATTGTGGGGCTTTTCTTATATCTAGAAAAGCAACTACATATCAGCAACTACATATCAGCCTACCCAAATAAACCTGCACTTTGACCCAAGCACCAAGGTGAACACAACAGTCTAATTGTAAAGCACATGCTTAGAACTAAATATTTTCTTGATACAGATAACCACGGTACCGTCCTCCAACTCCATGACTCTCTTTATTAACATCGTAAGGGTGAAAGGCAGAGTGACGCATCTGAGTTCAAACATTCGACCACTTGGTTAAAACAGGTACCTGCTGAGCCAATCTCAAGGCCATGTTGTGTTGTGTGCAGGGTAAATATTTGGTGTCGAAGAGTAACATTGAAAAAAGTCAAAAAGAAGGCCTATTTCTACACCTCTGCATTTATGTTTTTGATCCCTCACTTTCTTCCAGCTGATGATCCATCGGCATAGAGTTACCATCTTTCAAACGCAAATACAAAAGGACGTTTTGCGGTATATAAAATTAAAGCAGACCGACCGTAAACTAGCAGCATCTGCGTTCTTGCTTTAATTTGTAAAAGGAAAACGTGTATTCTATGGGACTGTACGAAAATGAGCTCCAAGTGGGGCGGGAGTAGGGAGGAGCGGGAGGCACTCCTTTGTGGCAGTTGAGCAGCGACAAACAGAAGTAGCAAGTATTCCCATACATTTAAAAAAATCATTTCTATGTACCACATAAAATACTTAGTGGGCCGCTAAAGGCAGGAGCGAGAGGTGTGTGGGGAGAGACAGAGAGGAAGAGGGTGAACAGAAAGAGTGAGAGCTTTGGAGGGCAGATTTAGAGAGAGGGCCCAGAGGTGATGGGGTCAGAAATGGAGAGGGGAAGTGAAACTATGGGAAGAGAAAGAAAGATTTGCTTGAGAGGAGAGAGAACGTGGAGACAGGGATTGGGGGATGGGACTGGCAAGTTAATGGAGAGGCAAAAAGGAGACGGAGAGGGCGGAGCGAGTGAGTGGGCGAGGAGAGAGGCGCGCGCATGTGTTTGCTGGCCCGGGAGTGGTGTGTGCGTGCGCGCGCAGTCTGCTCTTTTTCGAAGCACATACTCGTGCTTGTGGCGCGCTCCTGCTCGCTCCCGCAAGCTGGATGCCGCCACAAGCATGAGTATGTGCTTCGAAAAAGAGCTGAACGACGGCTAAAGGTCTCCTATGCAGCGCATGCGCGCTGTGTAGGCGAGACCTAAAAAGCAAGTGCTGAGACGGGTCCCTATCGGACTCTCCATTTCTGCCCTCACCATCAGGGTGAAAAAAAAATCCTAACTGTGCAGCAGGACCACCCTTCACTGCCTTTGGTGTAACTTCAAAGAGACTCGTTACAGTTCTTTCACAGTCTCATCCTGTCGGAACTGAAGCATTTTCAATATTATATACAATGAAGCCATAGTTGTTGCTTATTTATCTTATTCAACTAATAACCATTGACAAAGCCAATAGTTCTGGCTTCTTGTAGGTGTAATGTTACTTGTTGTGTTATATATCTGGTTGCAATTACTGTAGCATCAAAATACCAGCCGTGCGGCACACTATGCTCAGCACAGACTTTTAGTTTATGTGTTTTTAAGCCACGTCTTTAAATACATCAGCCACGCCTCTATGAGAGACCCCCCAGTTTTTTCATCCCACTTAAAGCCCTGATCTAACCAATTGACTCCTTTTGCACACTGGACTCACTAAATATAGCAATAGTGAGCAGCCAAGGTTTACTCTAGGAGGTGGTAGAGGGATTAGAACTCCAATACAGGCAGTGCTTAATATGTAAAAGAATACGTTGTGGGACTCAACATTTTGCTCAGAAGCCTTCGGCCGGCACTATTGAAGGTCAGGTGCCAAATACCACGGCAACGTAATCTTGATTTCACCTCATGCCTCTTTAATCCACCATCAGACACTCCTTGCCTCTTTATCTTGTTGTTGCCGGTTCCTGCGTTTTCCCTGTGTCGCAATTTTTCCATCTTTCTCTTCCTCCTGCTTTCCCCCTTGGGAGTTTTTCACTCTCTTGCTTCGAATCGAGGTGTGACCAGGAAGAATACGTGGTGGGCCCCAAAAACGAGCGCCGTTGGACCCAAACCTGCAACACCCAGCTCCAATGATGCACTGAATACAGTATGACACAGCAATCGCACCTGATGAACCCAATGTCCAGTCAGAGCCATATCTTTTAATGAGACTACGCTCTTGATTTGGAGGAAGGCATTATGGACTAACCCCCCTTGAACGCAGTTACTAACTCGTAGTGCATCCCGCGCACAAGCATCTTCTCAGGGCACCCTACGCTTCAAGTGTCCTGCAAATTGACAATGGAATTTGGCCACCCTTTGCACCCCTGCCTCATGGCGCCCAGTAATATGGGGTACAACGCACAAGTGCCTCCCAGGAAGAGGTGTTGGCATGGCCCCCAGATAACTTTATTTAGCTAGATTAAGTTGATGACTACAGGAACCTTACATCAGGATGTGATTGGTGATGCAGCCACCGAGACCACACTGCAGGGTAATGCACCTTCTACCGAATTCAGAATGCAAACCATAAGGCCATAGACTTCAGTGTTGACAAATCTACTCCTCCTTTTATCCTTCGAAGAGCAATAAAATAAGAACTAAGGAGTTGGGCAAAAAAACTGCTGTTATAAAGAGCATTGCAAAGCTGCAATAATGGCATAATAAATAAAACAAGTTATTATGTGTCATACTCAATACACTTGCCACTTTTCTTGAACTTGAGCCGCAGGGCAACGAAGTGGATTCAAAACGTTTCCACAAACATCTGTCCATAAATCCTTTTCCTTTGGCGCCATCTATGGGTAAATCATGGTACTGCAAGCTCTGACGCTGGCACTCTTCGTTATTGTAGCGCTGTCTGCAAAGTTGTCTTTAATAACTAATCAAGGTAGCCCCATCGCAAACCGTGGAAGGCCTACTGGCCTTCACCTGCGTTCCACCACACTTCGCCGAGGGCGGCTGAAAGCTAACAAACTGGCAGTGAAGGCTTCAACAGATCCGCCCTTTGGGCCAATATTTACTCTGTAAAAAACATAAGTAGAAGGGGCACAGGTTTTCTTAAGAAACAGCAAATGGTCGGCCGAATGTTGGGGCTACCCACTCCCAAAGCAGACTACTTTTGATTCTGCCACTTGCCTCTCCCTTCTTTTAGCTACATTTCTCATCCCTTTATCTATCTCATGCAAGATTTTTGTTCATCCTTCACTCTTACTTGGTCACTGTTTGCCCAGGTTTCGCTTTCTCCTATTGTGCCTTTCTGTCTCTTGCTTTTCATCAAAACCAGATAATGAAAATTAATTCCTGGTTTCCAAAAACTAGTGCTGGTGCCCACCACCGACAACCACTGCTTGGGTCAGTCACAAGGCAGGGTTGATGTTGCTGAAAGAGGCGACTGACTGGCTGCTTGATAGAAGGTCGGCCAGCCAGCTACCACTTCCAGCAGCATCAGCATGAAACGCCTGGTTGACCTGTCAACCGGTGTTCCTGATATGATGGGCATTGACGGCTGGTATGTGGGTATGGGAACAATACCTACACTTTTGGGAATCATTTCTAGTGCCCACATATGTTGGCATTTAATTCAACAATGCCATATATGCTGCTAGAACAGGGTTCCCTTCGTCGCAGGAGTTAGCTCAATCTCTAGATACAGCCACCCTTTTTGTGCCAGTGTGATGGAAGAGTTGCCTCTGCCACACCATAGGAGGGTGTCTAGAGCAACAACCAGCTGATGATTCGAATGCTTGAATTCATCTCACCTATTGCTGTTCACACAAGGCCACATCCCAGTCCACAGTTTTTCTATTTCAATTCTGTTTATTAAGTATATTGAAAACAGACAAAATCACTCAGATAAATGACAAAGAAAGAAAGAAACCCATCACAAATGGCAGAATACAGCAATGGAATCCAATAAGAAGTAGACATTACACCCTAAACCAAAGCAGAATAAGGGGGCACAACAAAAAGAAGGAGAAGGATAGTGCGCTGTTTCCCTAGCAAGGGTTGTAGGCGGATACTGCTTTTGAGAAGATGACCCAGTTGCAATAACACTTTAATACAAGAGAGCCGTGTGGGCCCACCACTAATGTAAAAACGAAGTGAATAAGGTTCAGGTATGTCTATGTGATATGTTATACTTGTATTCATCTCTAGATATCCCTGCTAATGCAATATGGGACAAATAAGTGAATATCTCTAACTGCAAACAAGGAAGGGATGAACAGACCCCAAATAAGGGGGTCGGGTAAGGGAGGATGCGCACAGAATGTCTTAAAGGGGGGGATTAAGGCCACTTAAGGGGGAGGTAAACCATCCCCCTACAGCTCCGATGGAGTTGAGGACGCCAGTTGTCAACCTCTAGAGCAGGGCACAAGAGGATCATCAAAGAGCTGTAGAGCTCGCAGGCGAGGGGGAACCAAGTGGGAGTGTTCTATCTGGGAGAAATGTTGAATTAATGGCTGCCAGATACAAGTGAATTTGGTGTCTGTGCGGTTAATGCGGGCGGAGAGTAGCTCAAGGGCTAGGACGTGCCATAAGCGGAGAAACCACACGGCAATAGGTGGAGGGTTAGGCTTTTTCCAGAATAAGGCTATGTGACTGTCGTGCTGCTCCTAACATCTGTGATATTAAACGCCAGTCCGAGTGGGTCATAGCGGCCAATGTCAAAGGTCTGATACCTAGCAAAGTCACTATCGGGGAGCTAGGAATAGGGAATCCCACTGTGTCCTTGATATGACTGGGGATTTCCTTCCAGAATACCGTTAAGCTGGGACAGGACCACCATATGTGGATGAAATCACCTCTATCACCCTGGCACCTCCAACAGGTCGGAGGAAAGTTCGGTATCATCTGCTGTATACGGGCCGGAGTGAAGTACCATCGCGTCATAAGCTTATATGCCGACTCGCGCTGAGGGATGCTTTGGTAGCTTTTCGGGATGTTCTGCCACAGTCGATCCCAGCTCTCTGGGGGGACCTCTTCGCCAAGGTCCATGTTCCATTGTGTTTGGTATGTGTGGGGTTGAAGCCGTTGCGAGTGTTGTAGGACTTTGTAAGTATGGGAGATTAGTTCCTTCATGCCCTCATATTTGTCCACAGTTTTTCACCCACTCTGCCACTCTGTACAGAGACCATCCACATGCAAATCAGACGTGGTCCTGAACTGCCAGGCGAGGCCCCTTCAAGACAGGAACACAAGCAAACCCAGACTGCTTTCAGCCTACTGAGGCTTTGTCATTGAGGTATAGCTTTACTGCTTTGGCACAGTGGTCTGTCGTTGCTTGTATTCCCATCTGGAGGTGGCTTAGCCTGTCAGTTTGGGATTTCATTTTTTTGTAAATTTATTTATAAAGTTTTGTATAGCGCGAACATCACTCTAGAGGGTATCAGAGCGCTTTACATTATAGGGTAGGTAGGATGCAGTTGTAAGAATAGAACTCGTCACATAGACTGTATCTGTTGGAGTGGGACAAAGACTGATTTGCTCATGACTGTTTGCTGTCCGTAGTGGTATAGCAGGAGAAAATGAGGGACTGGAACACAGCACCAAGAAATCCAGCCAGCGACTGTGATTAATTCAAACATTCCTTGCATTGCCTTGTTGTTACACCAGTGCATGGGCCATGTTTGCCCTGTCACACTTTAATTGAAGACCCACGATTCGTCCTCTAACCTACAGGTTGCGCATGCACACACGCATCTCGACAACAAGTGCATTAACCCACAGAACTTTCTCAACAGCATTTGGTTACTAAATGTGTGACATCTCAGTATCCCTAAAGGGTTCTAGCCTCATGATCTGAGGTGGAACTTGCCATTCACTTGACCGACTCTTCCTTTATAGGTGCAATGACCTGTATGGAATTCCCTAATATCCCTGCGGCCGGCTCACCCTAACCTCAATGCACTCCTGTGCGCTGCCTTCACCAGTCCACATGAGTGGTTGGAATCATATTATTGAAGTGCTTGTCACTCAACACAGTATTCTAAATGTGACTTCACTGGCAAGTACAACTGTTACCTCTCAAGCTTTATTCGCTGTGACTCAGACTTTAAGGTCTGGCTGGACTGCACATTTGTGACTAAACGATGGTGAGCACCAGAGAAAAGCTTTAAGAAGCATTCCTGAGAGATTTGCAAGTTTTGATTGGGCAGAAAGTGTATGCTTCACTGAAAAAGAGTGCTTGCATTGTGCCCTTTGGGAAAAGATTACACCCATATAGTAAACCTGAGACGTTTATGGTCAAAAGTCAAAGATAAAGGCTATAGGTGTGTTTGTTTCATTGGGAAATGTCATTCCAGATGCCACAGGTCTCATCTGCTCATTATAAACGTTATGACAATGGCAGTTTCGCTGACATATTTATTGTGAAAAACATATATTAAAGCTAATAGGCATTTAATGGTGGATTATTATTATGCTCATTGTACACTACGTACAATACCTTTCAAAGATGGCCACCTTTTATTTCAAGCATATGCGTGCCACGTTCAGACAACAGCCTTTTTTGCTAGTTTTATTCTTATCATTTATCTTACATGTACTTGTTTAGGTTGCTTGTGTTTTTTATTACGGATGTGTGAGTGGATGAAAATAAAAATGACTGGCTGGGTGGAAGAATGAATGCTAAGCGCTAGGACAGTTACAGTGTGTCTGTATGATAATTTATTGAGTGCCTAAACTCACCAGTGACAGAAGAGGATTTTAAATGATAAGCCAGACCTATTGGCATTGCCTCTGTAGGTTATTATTTGAAACTGGATCATATTGGCAGCTTATACCCCCTAGGCTAGTCCTCTCTGCAGTTTAAGACATGTTGGGCCCAACTAGAGTACTTGCAGACTAAAAGAATGAATGAGGTGAGAGTTGGAAGTGCAGAGCTGGAAACCCTTGAATACCGACCCCCGGACCACGAGCCACCTTTCCCAAACTCATCACCAACCTAGTCGCTCTGTTAACCATTGACTCCAGAGCCTACATTCTCCTCAGTGACCTTAACTTTCACCTGGAATAGTGAAATGACCCCTGCTCCACAGCACTCCTCAAAAGCCTGAGAATCATCTGACTCACCCAGCTCGTCCCAGAACCCACGCACAATACAGAACACACACTGGACCCCATCTTCACCACAAGTGACAGTAACAAATATAACTCCACCACACCACTCACATGGACCAACCACTCCATCATCCACTTCCAAATCAACACACAGCAAGTCAACACCCCCACAAGATTCAGCATTCCAAGCCACAGATGGGGCGAAATCACAGTAGCAGACTGGCTCAGCGCCCACAGCACAGAACACCCCAGGCCCACAGACAACAGTGACAAGGAGATCAACAAGTTCAACAACTGGATCAAGAACTGAGTGGACTCCCTCATATCCATCAAACCCAACGAGTATAGTAGATCAAACAGGCAGGCAAGCTGGTACACAGAAGACCTCTAAGACACCAAACAACAATGTAAACAGCTATAAAGGAAATGGATAGTGTAGGAAACTGGCTCTATAGATACTACACCAAAGTGAGGTATAGTGTGTATAGAGTCCAGGTGACCCCAGAGGTAGGCAGAGGTTAAAGTTAAATAGAACCTTACTCTCTATTTGTGGTAGCTTGGTCAAGCAGTAAGGCAGTATCAGAGGACAGTGTTAAGCTTTTGATGTACACACTCAGTCAGCAAATGAATTCACACACTCAAAGACTGAACTCTAGACCAATTGTTTTTGTATAAAAAATATACTGTTGTTTTATTTTTAGAACCAAGCAAGCCTGGCACAGGTAAGCATTAAATACTTTACAGTAATAAGTTGCTGATTGTAGAACAGTTTGAAAATGCAATAGGAATTGTACTTTGTTTGATTTACAGGGGATGCAGTAGGTTGCAATACTTAGCAAATACAGTACATTGAAATGAATTGGCTTTTTCAGTAAATTACAGGTAAGTTACTTTTTACGTTACTTTTCTAACTCAGTGCTGGATACCTAGATTCAGCACTGGGACATTTCCTGCAAACAGGTAAGTAAATACGTTTTGGTTATTCGTGCGATTTTTAAAGAATATTTTTAGATTTCAAAACTCCACACTTAGAAACTTTTTGGAGAAAAAGTGTCAATGTTATCCTGTGGAAGAAAAACAGGTTATCGGTTCACAGGTAAGTTATCGACTGTGGGAGTTAAGGTTCTGGGGTTAGACTCAGGGGTCCCCCAGGGTCAGTGATGCACTCATGTTACACCCTCAGCGGCACTAGGGCGGCCGGGTGCAGAGTGTTGAGGCCCAATGTTATCCTATGGAGGATAGGGGGTCTCCGGTTGGTGGCTGCTGGCAAGCAGGCCACTGGGTTGTGGGAGCAAAGCTCCTAGACTTTAGCTCAGGGCAAAGGGGGAAACAGCTTAGCACAAAAGGGGCACCCTCAGCGACACTAGGGCGGCCGGGTGCAGGGTGCTGTTTCGGCGTCGGAAGCCCTGTTGTTTCCAATGGAGAACCTCAGGTCAGCAAAAGCACTGCAGGCAGAGAGACGAAGGACTTCTGGGTGCGACCATCACTTCGAGAGGTAATTTGGGAAGTTAAGGGTTGGTGAGGCACCGTTGGTTTGGGCACACAAGGCCGTGGGGCGTCGGGTGCAGGGGTGCCTTTTGGGGTCGGATCGGCTTACCAGCTCCGGGTCGCGGTTAGAGGGGCCTTCTGGATTTCGACTGCAGGCGTCGGCTGGAGGCTTGAGGCAGGTCAGGGGTCGCTGGATCTCTGTTCAGGATCGCCGGGGTGACCTCCTCATGGTGTTTGCCCACTCAAGCTCGGGCCGTGGACGGCGGGTGCAGAGTGGGGCAGATTCGCGGTCTCCGGCTGCTGCCAGAGGTTGCAGTTTGAACAAATCCGGTGTTCACGGGAGAAGCAGTCTTTGGAAGTGAAGGCAGGCAGGTCCTCCGAGGTTTTTGAGGTTGCTGGCTGCAGGGCACACCGGGATTTTGCAGGAGCAGGTTCGAGGGGAGACAGGCCGGTAGGGCTGGGGCCAAGTCAGTGGGCGTCTTCCTCTTGTTAGCTGGCTGCACGGCTGTTCGGTCCTTCTTCTTCTTTTCTTCTTCTTTCTTGGCTGGATCTGAGGAAGCAAGGTTCAGGGTGCCCCATAATACTAGATTTAGGGGCGTTACAGGTAGGTAAAGGGCAGGGACCAATGGGTCCCTTCCCTGGGGTGGGTACACCCCCTATCATGCCACCCTCCAGTGGGAGGGGGGCAGGAGCCTGTCCCTGGTTGGTTGGGCCCCCCCATCCTCAAGATGGCGGGGACTCGGAGTTGGGCTTCACCTCACCTCCCCCACCTGAGGGGTGGAGTTGGCAGAGGTGGGCACACCTCTCTCCCTCACTTGTTTTTCCCACTGGTTCTCCCGCCCAAAGTGGGGGGTAGAACCAGTGGAGACCAGTGCTGAAAGCAGCAAATGGTCTGGGGAGGCTCACAAGGCGGCATGCCTTTGAAGCTTCCCCCTTTACGTGAACCCTGCCCATCCTGGGGAGGAGGCAGCACCTCGTCCCAGGATGTGCATTGTTTCAGGCCCCGAAGCAGCAGGCTCTCGACCCAGGGGTCCAGAAACATGTCTGTTGGTGGCAGCCTAAGCAGCCACTCAGTCTGGTCACTAGAAGTTGGTCGAGTTTCAGGGGGCATCTCTAAGATGCCCTATGTTGTGCATTTTACATTAAATCCCACACTGGCATCAGTGTGGGCTTAATGTGCTGAGAAGTTTGATACCAAACTTCCCAGTTTTCAGTGTAGCCATTATGGTGCTGTGGAGGTCGTAATGACAAACTCCCAGCACCATATACTCTTAATGGCAGCACTGCACTTACAATGTCTAAGAATGGTCTTAGACACTGTAGGGGTACAGGGCTCATGCACCTGTACCCTCACCACTGGTATAGTGCACCCAGCTAGAGGGGTGACTGACCTATGCCAGGGCAGTGGTTTGTAGGCATGGCACACAGGGATGCCAATTGGGTTTAGGTTTCAATGCAGTTTTTAGGGAAGGAACATAGGCCCTGGGTACCTGATTAGCAGGAGCCCAGGGCACACTCAGTCAAAGAACATCAGCAATTCAGCAAAAAGTGGGGGCATATTATGCAGAAAGAGGGCACTTTCTCACAGATAGTCAGCCACAACACCACCGACAGAACTATCTACAAGACTGCACTCAGACGCTATCACCAGCAAATAAGAGACACCAAGAAAAAACACTAGTGGACCGCATTGAAGCAAGCAGGCAATCTTCTTGATAGTTAAGAATTTCTACTCGCCCATAGCCACTGTTAATGACATTTCTGCCCCCCAACAACTCTGCAATAACCTATTCAACTTGTTCCACAGAAAAATGACAAACATCTGCTGCAACTTTGCACACCAACACAACCCCTGAGAACTTGTTGCTAACCTACCCACCACCAACCAATACGGCCATCTGACCAAATGAACAACCTTCACCAGAAACGACACAGCAGCAATCATGCAGACCATCCACTCAGGGGCCCCAATGTACCCATTCCCTCACTACATCTAGAACCTGGGAACATCACCAATCAGCACCACCTTGAAACTCAATCAAAACATCCATTATGGCCGCCACTTTCCTGGATGAATGGAAACTTGCAGAAATCAACACCTTCTTCAAGAAGCCCACAGCTGACCCAAATCAACTGAGCAATTTCTTTCCCATCTCCCTGCTCCCCTATCCAGCTAAAGTGATTGAGAAGGCCATCAACAAGCAACTCACAATTCAACTTGAACGTCACCATCTTCTACACAATACTCAACCAGGATTCAGAAAGAACCACAGCACCGAAACAGCACTCATTGCGGCCACCGATGACACTCGAATCATCCTGGACCAAGGAGAACCGGCGGCCCTCATCCTGCTTGACTGCAGCCTTCGATACTGTCCCCCATAACACCCTCATCAGAAGACTCCATGAGAATGGCATACAAGGATCCTCTCGCAAATGGATCTGTTCCTTCCTCATGGCAAGAAACCTAAGAGTCAGGCTGCCAACCTTCACATCAGAGACCAAGAAATTGATATGCAGTGTCCCACAGGGATCGTCCCTCAGCCCCACCTTTTTCAACATATACATGACACCGTTCTCCAACATCATCCGATCACAAGACATCATCGTCATCTCCTACGCCAATGACACCCAACTCATCCTCTCCCTGACGGACAAGACAACCACCATCAGAACCAAATTCACCTACTGAATGACCATGGTAGCAGACTGGATGCGAACCAACTGCCTGAAGCTCAGCTCCAACAAGGTGAAAGTACTGGTCTTTGGCAATAAGACCTTTCCATGGGATTCCACCTGGTGGCCGTCGGAGCTAGGACCAACACCCACAGACCACGCAAAAAATCTAGGGATCATCCCAGATGACATGCTCAACATGACAGCTCAAGTCAATGCAGTGTGCACCTCCTGCGTCCACATTCTATGCATTCCACAAAAGATCTTCAAATGGTGGCCTCAGAACACCAAATGGACCATCACGCAAGCACTCATCACCAGCAGGCTGGACTAAGCCAACACTGTCGACAATCTCCAAACAACTGCTACACAGACCCCAGACCATCCAGAGCACCACTGCAAGACTCTTACTTGACCTCCCACGCTGCGCCTTCATCACACCACACCTCTGGAAGCTTCACTGACTCCCCATTCAGATGCGCAGTCAATTCAAACTTGCAATGCAAACATACAAAACCCTATACAACACAGGACCAGAATACCTGAACAACCACATACACTTCCACCAACCCACCAGACACCTACGCTCTGCCTCACTCTCACTCGCATACATTCCTCGCATTCACAAAACCAAAACTGGAGGTTGCTCATTCTCCTACAGTGCACCCAAGACATGAAATGACCTCCCTCAGCACATCAGTGCCTCCTCCTCACTTCATGAGTTCCACAAGAAGCAGAAGACCAGACTCTTTGTATAAGCACCTTGGAACAACATACTTACACATCATGCCCAAGAGCCTGGATACCTTCTCGGGTGATTAGTGCGCTACACAAATTAATATAACATAACATAACATTAGATTGGATCCGCCCCTGAAACAGAGCCATAGAGTATTCAATGATGGATGGAATCATCCACATGAAGAGTACAATTTAGTATCCTGCTGAAACCTCACTCACTCGCTACTATATGCACATCCTTTCACAGGCATCACTCCAATATAGCTACCAAATCCACATCTGATTGAAGAACACTGAAGATACCAAAGTTACTATCACTGGATTTTAGATCATATGGGCCACTGAATGGAATCCCTTCTTCATCTGCTTGAGCGGTCCATGGTGACCAGACCCGGCTACGGACCCTTTTGAGTGCTCTGAAACTGGGGAATGCTGCAGGTGCGTCGGAAAAAGGCAACAATCTGTGAACAATATTCAACATACTCTTGCCATTTGTCTCCCAAAATTAATCTTGTGATCAAAGGTGTCAATGTACAGCTGTTTGTGTGCAGAAGAATCTTCACCTCCTATACACAGGTCACGGGGTGGAAATCCAAGTGCACCCCTGTTGAAATGCCTGCCAATAACAACTAATAAATCAGTTTACCCGAACGTGCTTGAACTTGCAGAAACATGGCCTGGGGCGTAGCTATCAATAGTGCTGCAGGTAGAGTGGTACCTGGGCCAGGGGTATAAGCTACTTAATGCACTCACATTATGGCTGTGTTTAGCTACCCAGCAGTGGATGAGGCTCCTAGTTTACCGTGATTGATCAGGGCCCATGGTACCATTGCTACACCACTGAATAAGGCCACGTGAAACCAGCACTGAAAGTATTCCATTGGCAATTTCGTGCAGTCAAAATTATAACATAAGACTTTGCTTCAATGCCAAGATGTACTGAAGCAAATGGCCTTGGGCCTGCATACGCTAGCCCCCCACAATACCCCAACCAGTAATTCTGGTCAGACACTCTCCACTTTCTCAGCAACATCCATTCAAGTGCCTGAAACATTTGGGGCAGATTACTACGACTCCCAGGTTCCAGAGTCGCAACAACACAGAACCCTGGCCTTGAAGTAGACCTGAAGAAGCCACAAGTCATGAAGCTTTTTAGCAGTGTCATTGTAAGGATTTTGGGGACCCTCAGGCAATACATACTTTAGGAGTCCTTGTTGAACTAGCTTTGTATTAGACCCGTTTCCTGCTCATTCAAGGCCTGTGATGCTAAACAACCTTGTTAAAGGATGAGACAGAGAAATAGAGGTGAGAAAGAAAGAGAGAGAAAGTTCAATTTCTCAGGGGCCCCTTGGAAGATGGGAGCCCTGGGGAATTGCCCACTTTGCCCATGCCTTAAACATTTTTGCTCCTTAGATCTAAACTAATTAGTCTGGTTATCAGATGAGAGCCTGGCAAGAGCAGAAACTGAGAATTAACACAAGCGGGATCACAGCTCACAGTGCTGGAATTCTGATGCCCCTCAAGCTTTCGTCATAATAATAATCATAACAACCAAAACATTACGGGGCTTATTTACAAGCTCCTTGCGCCACTGGTGTGCCACTTTTTGTGACGCACCGCTGGCGCAACCTCCTGCCCCATATTTACAAGAGCACGTAAAGCCACCCTGCATGGCTTTTCCTGTCCTTATAAATATGGCCCCTTCTCATGCACCATTTTGAGTGAAAGGGGCGTGAATTGGGTGTGGCTGTGGGTGCTCCCACACAACACCCATGTATTCTGCCGCATTTCCAGATTTACGAGAATTTGTAAACCTGGAAATGCGTCAGAATGCTACGCCAGGGGTGGTGTAGCGAGGCGCAACGAGGAGAATGGTTACATTTCTCCTTGTTTGTTCCTCTTTCTAGGGGTGCTGCATTCTGCAGCATACATAGGAAGAGAAAATCACCTCTTTTTATTTTTTAGTTCTCGCGCCTAGCGTTGCACTGCGCAGAAGTGCTCGCGCAGCGCGAGACATTTAGTGGGTAAAAAACGGGGATTCAGCACTGACCTAGGAATCGCACACGCTCGTGCGTGTGCGATTCCTTCATGCTACCCATTGGCTTTTGCGTGCGTGTTTGTATAAAACACAGCACGCAATTAGCCTAAGGCGGTCGCATTGCTCCGCCCATGGCCTATCAGTGTCTATTACGCGCACCGATGCCATGTGGTTTCAATTATCGTGCCCAGACACGGGCGCGATAATGGAAACCAGATGGCTTCGCTGTAGCGCGCGCGCGCGCACCACTCTCGCGGGCGTGTTTTTTTTTTTTAACAATAGCGATCGCTTTCACTGCCGCTTGTCTAGTTATCAAATCTAGTGAACAGATACAGTTTCCCTGTAAGCCCTGTTCTCCCCTGACATTGATCCAAACACTCTTGTTCTCTGCTTTACAGGAGCCTGTAACCAAACACTCTGACCTGCCGAGCGGAGAGGAACAAAGCATTAACAATGCAGAGCACAGTACAACTGAGAGCGAAGTCATTGTTCATCTGGAAAACAACATAGCAACCCACCCCGCTGAAAAGCAACAGACAGGAGAAAACGGCGAGCCAGGCGTATCTATAATAAGCGATGACACGGTGGAAAAACCAGGTCATGGTTCACACTGTTCTTCGAAACGTGAGCCACTTGAATCTAGTTTATCGATTCACGGGGGAGGCCGAACAAAGGAACCGAAATTACAAGCTGATGCCACCACTAGTGAATGTGCAACATCATGTCCAGGAGCGAAACAAAGGAGCCCGCGTCTCAGGGAGCAGGTAGAAACCGAAGAACTGGACGAGGACGACGCTCCGGACGCTGGCAGCCGCGCAGGGGGCACTAACAGTGTGATGTCCCCGGCCGTGCAAGAAATTAATCCGGAAGACAGGAGTGTACACGTTATAACTGATCACACAACGCGTTGCGCCTTTACATTTCAAAATACAGTGATATATGACTTGGATTAACTCTGTACTGCCTGGTTGGAATTTCGAGTGCCAACTTGCGAACATGCTCTTTGTACGTTTGATACACAAGGCAAAGGGCTTCATGTTTTGTTGTAATGAGACATTGTATTATGTTGCTTTTGTGGAGCAGTGCAAAGGGGAATAGAGTGTACCACCTGTGCCTTTTAATTGCATATTTACCTGACCTGAAGTGCATTGTATTGATAGATTGCTTGGCCGTCAATCGGGTAGTCCGTGCTACCTTTGGCTCTGCCCTTGCTACCCATGTGCACGGAAGCAGTAGCTGTAACAGTAGGTAAACAGAGTCTTCGGCCCTCGTTCTGTGTGAAATGGGAATAGGGATGCAGCATTCCCATGCCAGTAACTCAGGATGATCCTATACCGCAGTATTCTGAGTGGCACCCTTAGGGTACCCTAAGAAACGGAGAATAACTGCAGCAATCCATCTTCTGCACCCGTGGCAATTCTCCCTTTTTGCCAGTTTTCCAAATGGAAATGTCCACCAGTACCTCTGTTACAAGCCGAATCTGCAATTACCTGCATTTCGAAATGAAGCTCATAAAATCTTAAAGGGCTAATATTTTTTTCTAATTTACGTGCCTTGACCCATAAACTAAGGGTGGGACCATGTGACGTCAAAAGGTGCGTGATGTCACTTCCTGACATTTGAGTGGCGCCCTAGAGCCCATGGCTACCCGTCCAAAGATTTGCAGATTACGTTTGGGTGACTGGGACGGGGAGAGGGGACTTGGGTGGGAGTGCCCACTGATTTGCTCCAAGTCAAAAGGGTGTGGCGACCTAGATGTAAACTAATAACTACTTACTGAAACAGTGCCTTAAGACACAGACCAAAGCTGCTCTCATTCATATTCACAGTGATTTTAACCTTGTTCGTAAATCCTGTTTCTCCAAAAGTAAGTTGTTCTGTTTTGCAAAGCAATTTGCCTCCCCTTTACAAAAACCTGTTCGACTAGAAAGTGCAGCTGTTTATCAGGACGCAGTAGAAGCTCAGAGGCGAACATAAAATGCTAATGCAGGCGACAAGGTAGCAGTGGTGGCTGGTGACATTTGAAAGTGGTGGGCGTAAAATTATTGTCGTACTGCACTCCGGCAAGCGAACGTAGTGAGCGAGCCTGACCAACCTACAGGGAGTTTGGGGGGGGTGGGTCTCCCCCGGAGAAATTGTTGAAAAAGAGTGGACAAATGGTGCATTTTCAAGCAAATTTGAGGAAGCAGGAAGGTTAATAAAGCAATACGATCGAATTATTTATCATTTGAGAAATTGCCAATTTTGATGAGCTATAGAGGACAATCTTTGCGTATGCTGATGTTATCATTTGCCCACATTAACTTTTGAACACACTGCTACACTTGTAATGGTTTTAACTATACAATAAATACATTCATTGACTGTGCAGTGCTGTACATCAATATGATGACACTATTTCCTTACATTAATTTCCTGTTTTCATGCAATGGAGCTGCTGCTGTAGACACCCTTGCTTCCTCCTCTGTACAATTCTAAATGTTTGTCTGCCTGCTCCCTGACTTGGCCTACAGCTATTTCCTTTCCAAATGACTATGTGCAGCGCTCCTGTGCCACATATCTAGGTTTTGATTGTTAAGTCCCATGGCACACATATCATGGGACGTATCTATAGCACAATATAATGGGGAAATTCTCTGTTGATATATTATTGGGAATATCTAAAGTACTATGTAATGTGGATATGTTCTGTCACAATTTGATGGGAAACCACTTCAGCACATTTTAATGGCTACCTTCCCTGTTGTTATGTTAAGGACGCAATTGCACAAAACAATGGATGCATTTCAAATCAAAATATGACGAGGAAAATGTATTGCTGCAATACAAAACGTGAAAGCCCTGTAAATACCTGCATAAACGCCTGCAGGACACCTTGGTATCAGAGCGCTTTATTCGAGTGAATCACACACAACACATATTATGTTACAAGACATGGTGTCTGCTGGTGGATTGAAATGAAAACACTCCGTTTTTCAAACAAAACATGCCATGCATGAAGCTGATATTTGCAACAATATGCCAGAGTCTCTGTTTGCAGTGTTTTTAGAGCTGTGAGCGCCCAGTCCCCGTTGTGTACCCAGAATGCTGCATGGCCACCAGAGAAGGGTCGGGGTTGATAAACGAATATGCCCGAAATGTGACATTCCAATCCTTTAGTTTGTGCAGGCGTCCGCGCCTATTTTGCAATTTCATTTGTTAATCAGATTGGTTTATTACCACACTTGCTGTTTCATGTGCAACCGCGCTGCCACCCCCGCCAACAACAATAGAGGGTGACTCATACATTTCAGCGTGATATAAACCAAGATGTCAAGCAAGTGACAGATGCCGATGTTCGCCATCTGGATTACATATTTTAGGGGGTTGGTGTATTTCACGTGAAGTGGAACTGGAGGCGGGTGGCCACCCGGTCCACTTGTGCCAGACCACCCGTTTTTGTTGCAGTGTATTCACTATTCATGAGCCCAGTGCAAAAAGTCCCCACATGCACGGTGGGAGACATCAACATGGACGAAGTCAGAAACCAAGTTAGCGCCTCATAAATCAAAACCCTCGTCGACTTCCCAGGAACTTGACATTGGCAGGCGCCTGTTCGGGGGGGGGGGGGTACGCGCGGGGAGGCATTTCATGATTAAATAAAAACAAATAAACTTACCAGGCATCTCCCGCTCCGGTCCCGCGTCGCATCACGTCTCCTCACAAGACGTTAGTGGAACTAACTTCTCCCCGCTCTTTTGCTTGAAGTTGACTGGCATATCAGAAGACTGGATTCGGCTGTATCCTGGCATGTGACAGGGCATAGGGCGACTGTACGTCACCGCCCGAGCAGGATCCCATCTTCAGACTCCTGCACTACACTAGGCATGCGCAGCATACCTAATGTATCGTGAATGGAGTGGGGAGCTGAAAACCAAAAGCGCTCTTCTCGCAGATGCGCAGTCGGAGTCCAGTTCTGGACTCCTGCTGCTCTCGCCTGCGTGCGCTGTGCGTTTGTTGACTCATGCGCACTTTCACCAGTGAAGCAGCTGCCAGCACAGGCCGGAAATGTAAACAGACGAATTGTCAAAGCTGTCAATTCGTCTGCTTACATTCTTGCTTTGCTGCCCGATTCAGTGAGCAGTTTCTTTACGTGATTGCCTAGTGGGGCGCTGCCCCGGCGCCCCTATGGACCAGCCGCCACTGCAAGGTAGACGTTGAGCTCCAGGCTCTATTTAGCTACGCATTTACTTTGTGGTGTACACAGCCTTAACGAAAGCACATGAAAACATTGTTCTGCTGAGCATGGATTACAAATTCTTGTAAAAGTATTGTAAAAAATTAAATCTAACAATGTTTTTTCTTGCTGGCTAACCTCATTTGCAGTCTTGTATTTCGATTTGATTTGTGACATGACCAGAGGCCTGCCTTTTGTATCATTTGAAGTTCGATTTGAGCTGTTTACCAACAGATTTTCTAAAACCTATTCATAAAACAACTTGTGATAATGTGGTGGAGAGTCTGGGGTTAATTGTGAGGCTGGTCGACAGTCACTGGATGGTCGAGGTAAAAATCGTACTTTTCCCACATGGGTGCAGGTTCCCAACATTCTTTATCTTTGACACCAGGTCTCCATATGGTAACCGGAACGTGTTGCTTCTGTGCTGGTTCATTGGAAAGAATCCTGATATGCTGGTTGTTCTGGAAGTTTCCAGGCTTCTTGTTAAATCCATTCACCAGGATCCCAGGTTAACACAATCTAATATTCTCAGAGTTTACAGGGCTATTCGCGGATCCTGTTACAATAATCCAGTAAGCATGGATTGATCAAGATTTAAGTCTAGATATGAATCAGTTTCCAACGTTGGTCCATGTTATGTCAGATTTTCAGGATATCCAAGTAAGATAAATTAATGTACAATAACCTAATGGAACCCATTTATGTAGTCCTTGATTATTTTTAAAATCTGGTATGGATCGGGCTGTCCTGGACCTGCCTTGGGAATCCTTGAGCTAGATAAAATCTTCATCTAACAGAAATGTGTGCTACTGGCATCATCCTTACGTGGTCGTCTCTCTGGATCCTTTACAACCTCTTATGTTGTAAATGGCATTAACACCTCCTTTGCCTACAGCCTGTGCATGCTGTTTGCACTTTACAAGTGCTGTTGTGCAAATCTGCCCCTCCGCTTGCCACCACTCCCCTTCCCCATGAACTGGGATTTTGGATAGAATTTCATAGTGCAAATGATAACCTGAACTCTCAAATGACACCAGTATGTCATCGGGAAACAGTATTTTCTCACTCTTTTCAAGCTTCACAGACTTCACCCCAAACATGAACATTGAGTCGTCCTAAATTAGAGCTCTCAGTCTCTAAGGCTGTTATTCAACTACCCTGCCCTCAAATTTTCCTTTTCACAGCAGGTTGCTGAATGAAACTGCTCCTTCGCAGCCTCACAAGTCTGAGGTTTGAACAGTTTAGGAGCCCCCAAGCGTAGTCTCAATGTTTATCATTCCCCAAAACCTCCAATGTGTTATACGGGCTAATTCTTATTTTGCAAGGGATTGCACTCTGGGTCTCAGTCAGCAAAGTGAAAACTCCCCACTGGCTAGCACACACATGAAAAGTGATCCATGTCATGTGAGACAACCTTAGCCAGTTCGGGCTGTTTAGCTTTAGTGCTTTGTATACACGGGCTTTCATACCGAACTTACAGTTGGTAAAATGCAACTACAAGTCCCAGCATGCAATGTGTTGTAGACTATAAACACTGTTCTTGCTGACGGTGTCCCAAATGATATGGAGTCACTTGGATTTGTCACCCCGAGTGGGACGGGTATGCCCAGACGTGGGTCCCGTGCTCTCCATGCCACTGGAATCAAGCTATCCTGGCTGAAGAGGGGTGAAACCCCGAAACCGGTCCTAGGATGCTTGTTTCCAGTCCAGGGAGGATCTGACCTGGCAGTTCGGGCTGGACAGTTCCCATTGGGCACAGGGTCAAGACTGATTTGCATATGGCTGGGTTCAAACTGGAACGGGCAAAAAAACGATGGATTTAGGCCCAGATCTCTGTACTGGGGTGAATGTATGACATTGTTCTGCATTCTGTCCATCAATTGTTGTTTTTGCATTTGTCACCCCGAGTGGGACGGGTATGCCCAGACGTGGGTCCCGTGCTCTCCATGCCACTGGAATCAAGCTATCCTGGCTGAAGAGGGGTGAAACCCCGAAACCGGTCCTAGGCTGCTTGTTTCCAGTCCAGGGAGGACCATGACCTGGCAGTTCGGGCTGGACTGTTCCCATTGGGCACAGGGTCAAGACTGATTTGCATATGGCTGGGTTCAAAATGGAACGGCATGGTGAGCAAAAAAATGATGGATTTAGGCCCAGATCTCTGTACTGGGGTGAATGTATGACATTGTTCTGCATTCTGTCCATCAATTGTTGTTTTTGCATTTGTCACCCCGAGTGGGACGGGTATGCCCAGACGTGGGTCCCGTGCTCTCCATGCCACTGGAATCAAGCTATCCTGGCTGAAGAGGGTGAAACCCCGAAACCGGTCCTAGGATGCTTGTTTCCAGTCCAGGGAGGACCTGACCTGGCAGTTCGGGCTGGACTGTTCCCATTGGGCACAGGGTCAAGACTGATTTGCATATGGCTGGGTTCAAACTGGAACGGCATGGTGAGCAAAAAAACGATGGATTTAGGCCCAGATCTCTGTACTGGGGTGAATGTATGACATTGTTCTGCATTCTGTCCATCAATTGTTGTTTTTGCACTTGGAAGATATGAGCACAGTATACCTCAATTGATCTCCTGTGTTGAGTCTCCTGTGAAAAGAGTATGCTAATTAGAGTATGCTAATTATAAAATATTTTGCTAGACTTTCTGAACACGTTTGTGTCACTCTCTTTTAACACACTTCAGTCACCATTGTCGTAGAGAATAAGGTGCCCACTGCGCAAAAATGTTTCTTGAAGCTGAAATAAAGTGCTCCCGTTTTATTGGTACATAATCAACGGCCAACACGACTCAAACCGTCTGAAAGACGTCTTCTTGGCCGGATGTCTGCAAGATTAGTTACAAGTGATCTGATAGCGTTTGATTATGGACCGGCAATACAAATGTGAGAACTTTAGTCCTGCTCCAAGAAGGTTTTGTGCAGCATCCCATTTCATCATTTCACCTTAACAATATTGTCTGAAGTGTATCGATTAGATTCTGGGGTTCCAAAGCCTCAGGGGTGACTGGTATTGATTTTGTAAAGTACCCAGTGCTTAGAAGTGAGAGACAACTTAGAGGCATAGTGAAGAGAAGTGAGTAACTGGCTGTAATTTACACTGAATCACAATAAATAATGAACACAGCAAACAAAAACACGTAATCTAAGACATTCCAAAAACGGTGCTAAATTAAAAAAAACTATTTACTAATATCTCCCTCTCTCTCTAAACACAAAGGGGCTTATTTACAACCCCCTGGCGCCGCCGGTGTGTCACTTTTAATATGGGAAAAAGTGACTAACCGGCGCGCAAGGGACTTGTAAATAAGTCCCAAAGTCTCAAAGTAGAGCGCTAGCAGAGAAAAGGAGGAGGGGTTCTCCTACAAAAGGCTCCTAGGTGCACTGAACTTTCTCTGGCCCAACAGCTGAATGGACCGATCTCTTCATCACACTATGAAGTGATGCTCTCATGGAGAAAATGCAAGCACTGAATGGTGTCTGTCCTAGAGACAAGCTGCAGAGGCACGATGGCAGAAGCTGCTCTGCTAGTGAGGGTGCAAGATCACTATGCAGTTCAAGATCCAAGCTAGTCTCAGACAGGCAGGTAGAGAATCTCACCAGCCCACACAAGGCCCCACGGGTTGCAGGTAAGTTCAGCAGACATCTCAGCTTCCCAACTTGCTGCTTTGACCTATGAAACTGAACTGCTGGAACTGGGCACAGGCACTCTGTCTCAGGTACAACTTCCTGTAGTAGAGTGAGGCCTACCCAGGAGGCTGAGGGGTGTGGTCAGCCCCCACATGAGATCTCTCTACCCCAGACTCTGCCTGAGCACTCAGCAGCATGCAGAAGAGCGCTGAGAGCAGGCTTTGGGAACAAGCATTTGCAATGCAATAGGTCTCGCATTTACACATGTTTAAACTATTAGCATTGTAAATGACAATGCCTTTTATTTATGTTTTAAAAAGCAAAACATAAATAAAAGGCATTGTCATTTACAATGCCAATAGCTCAAACTCGCGTAATTGCGAGACCTATTGCATTGCAAATGCTTGTTTTGTTATTGCTTTTGTCCCCCTTCTTGCACAGAAATAATCTCCCCACAACGCAGGCACCCTACCACCATGGCGCAAGTGTGCCTGTGTGGCGCATGGCAGCTGATTGTGCCCCAGTGCAGGGGAACGCAGAGGGATGCGTCATATTGTTGTAAATATGATGCATCCCTGTGCTTTGAAAGTGCCGCAGGATGGCGCGGCCAAAGGGCTTGCGGTGCCACACTGCCGCACTTTCTTGTAAATACGGCCCTACAACTTCTAATAATGATGATGATAATAACAATTACTTGTTTTCCATATAGTGCTTAACAGCAGATTTCCCATTTTCAGCCGCTGTTTCAGATAAAATTGGCCTTGCCGGAATTCCAATGTGTATCCGTCACGTCCCACAAGCATGTCAGCAGCAAGTGATTAACTGAATGGTAGAAAACTGAATGCTTAGGAGGCGGAGGAGAGGCTTTTCACGAAACAGTTTATAAAAGAGTAACCATATAAACCCCAATAACTATATGAACCCCCAGGAAATCCTTTGCACCATTACTTAGAGTCTACTCTGTGTTCAGTCTGAAACAGATTGATCTATCGCCAGATGTATCTTCTAGATAGCAGAAAAAGTCGTTGGTGGGTGAAGCACCAGCTGTTGAGATAGATGAACAATCTAGAGCGTACACGTTCAATTTGTATCCTTCTTCGGTTGAATGGACGCCTATGGATAATTGTAGCTGTGCTATTGTTCGCAATTACCGAATCCTTTAGCTCAGAGAGCTAACATCTTGCTTGCAGTGCCTGTAATACCACTTATAGCCGAAGGAGGGCATCAAAAGATAAGAATTGAAGTAGCTCTCAGTTTTGGACACTTAAACAACGGCCATACCGTGCGCAAGGAAAAGCGGCAAGTAACAGGTCGGTTTCAGTAAAGCTCTCGGGATGGCAGTTAGCAGCTTTATACGTCTGAAAATAAAAGGTGATACACATTTCATTGCCGACGGAAGGATGAAGGTATGAGTCCATCCACCCTGCTGATGCTAGAAATAGTTTACCCGAGGCTTTCAAGTAGATTTCTGCAGCAGTTGTTTTAGCCCCTGAAGCTGATGCGATACTACCAACTTAAAGTAGAGTCCCACAGGGATCAATTCTTCTGTAAGAGATACCAACTACTATCCAAGCGCCAAAAACAAATTCATTTTGTGGTTGGCACTATATAAATGCTGCATTCTCTTGTAACTAACTTTCCAGTGCAGTTGAATGTGAGGATCAGAAAGGCAGTGATCTGGAAGCCCGACAAAATAGGGGGGCATATTAGCAAGACTGGCGATAAAATTATCGCCGTTTTAGCGGCAGGAAACTGCCGCTAAAACGGCGATAATTGACTTGCTAATAAGCGTTATAGAATTCCAATAGAAGCCCAGGTTAGATGTGCAGGACATCTAACCTGGGCTTCTATTGGAATTCTATAACGCTTATTAGCTAAGCCAATTATCGCCGTTTTAGCGGCAGTTTCCTGCCGCTAAAACGGCGATAATTTTATCGCCGGTCTTGCTAATATGCCCCAGGGTTTTTTTTTTTTTTGTACATTAATATAGCGCAAACTCGACCCGAAGGTATTGGAGCGCTTTACATGAGCACCGGTTACCTTACACAAGGACACATTTTTTTTTTTTTTTTTGGTAGGCACGAGGAGATTAAGTGATTTGCCCAGAATCACAGGATGTGGACGCGACCCCGAGGCTCGAATCTTGGTTTCCCAGCTCCAAAGTCGGCAATCTAGCCGTCAGACCACACGCACCCTCTCCCCAAGGGTTGTGGGGCTGTCCTTCCTAAACTCCTGGGGTTCGCTTGGAGCTTTCACTTTTAGTGTAAGATGGGTGGAGCAGGCTTCCGTACTTCTTTCTGCCTTAAGGTAGCTGCCACCCATACAGGAGCGAAGTGGCAAACCTTACTTTCTAATCCGGAATACACACAGGCATGCCAGATTGTTTTGCGGTGCCAGGTCAAAAATTCATTCAGTGCCCACATGGAATGGGAATCGATTTCTGAGTAAAATAAATCCTCCAGGGAAAAGATAAAACTCACCAGCTCCAGTTTCTGAGGCCAAAAACCACCCTGGATTTTTTTAAATAAAATTAATCCTATATCTCACCATGCGAATCCCAAGTTATGGGGAACTTTGTAGGGTGGGATGGCCTTTCAGAGACATCACAGGAACATAAAGGCCACACATGCCAACATCACTGGAAATAAAAGTCTTAACACCACTCTTCGAGACTTCACCCAAACTGTCAGTTGTGACTACACCCGTTGGGAATCTCAGCGGAAACCTGAAAGCCGCTCTTCTGGATGTCTCCAGAAATGGAAACTTTGACACCACACTTGAGGATTTAACTGAAAGTGCCTTCCTCCATAAAATGGGAACCTTATCACCACCCTTCTGTGACATCATTTTGGATAGTGTCAGAAATGGGAACCGTGACTGCATGCTTTACGAATATGAAGAGAAACCAATGCTTTACCCTTGTGGAACTGAAAATGGGGACCTTGATGCTGCCGCTAGGTAACTCTACAGGAAACAGTAACACTGCCCTGGAGAACATCACCGGAAATAGAATCTCTGACACCGCCATTGGGTACATCACCAGAAAAAAAGCTGTGACATCACCATGAGGTGACATCAAAGGAAACCTTACAACTGCTATGGGGGCTCCACTGAGAACATTGACATGAACCCGGCGGGCATCATTGGGAAAGGATCCAATGACAAGGTCCACCCACCAATCTTCAGTGTGTCACCAGAAATCTCTCTGCCGTCCTTAGTTGTTTATTTCAATCTTTTCTTTCATTATTTTATTTCTTGCTCCCACAAGCCTTCAGGGAGCTAGCCTTATAGCAAGGAGAGTATAGTATGCTTCGTATCAACTTAAATTGAAAACAAAGTAACAGCAGCAGAGCGTGGGACAGGGTTTTCTGCAGGTCTTGCAAGGAAAGACAGTGTGTGTGGGAGAAAGATTATTGGGTTAACAAAAGATGGATTTTTGGAATACGGCTCGCGACTAACAAGTTAGGTGGCTGTTAGATATTTTGAGGGAGCAAAAAACTGGAAAGGTCTGTTTCTGTCCTTGGGCCTCTTCCAGCATGGGATATTCGTGTTCTGCAAGGCTTGCTTTTTCTGTTCCGGGAACCACCAGCAATGGTAAGTTTGTCTTCTCAATGTTCCAAGGTAGGTTGAGGAAAAGAGCAGGTGCAGCCGGTCTTGAAGGTAACCCTCGTCTCCTCTGCTGACCAATGGAGAGTCATCAAAATGGCAATGAGGTAAGCAGACTTCCTTGGTGACATCACTGTAGAGCAGGCCGCTAACAGCAGCTCCAAGATGGAAGCTTATTTCTGTTACATAGCAAGCAGGAATCATCCTTAAATACGTAAATTTCACCACTTTGCCAACCAATATAGTGACAGACATTGTAATTGCAATGAAAATGGGCGTAACCGATACACGCCGTAGCCTGAACCAGCAGATTTCCTACTTTAACTTCAGTCCTAAAAATGGCGTCGCTAGAGCCACACTGCGGCCAAGAAATCATGTGGGAACAATGTCACACTGTAATGGCTGCAAACTGATGATTAGATGCAGGTGCAAATGCTTGACAGAATTGCTAAAGCCACAAACTCAGCAGCAGAATCGTAAGGCAGCTATTTTTGTATGTTCTTTGAGCACATCCTCACTAGAGTTCTGTGGCTTAGCATTGCTGTTGTTTAGCGGGTGATGATGAAATTTAATTATTGACAAGAATTCTTAGCACTTTTCTTCTGTTTGCTTTTATAGACTGGTCTTTTGTTTGTATAGTATATAATATTCTTTTGTTTTACACACACCTACATCTTGTCTGCTTTTGATTGTGCTAAACAAAGGGGCATATTCTCAAGCCCCTATCGCCACGGGAACGTCACTTTTTCTGACGTTCCCGTGGCGATAGGGTCAGCGCCTTATTCACAAGGCAGCGTTAAGCCACTTAACGTGGCTTTAAGCCACGTTAAGTGGCTTAACGCTGCCTTGTGAATAAGGCCCCTTTCACGCTAAACTTAGCGTGAAAGGGGCGTGCAGTGGGTGTTGCGGTGGGCGTTCCACCGCAACACCCATTGAATTCAACGCTGCCACCTATTCTCAAGGGCGGCGTTAATAGGTGGCAGCGCCGAACTTAAGACCAGGAAAATCCTGGTCTTAAGTAGGCGAAATGAGGAGAAATGCTTTATTTCTCCTCGTTTTTGCTTTTCCATGTGTGCTGCCTTGGGCAGCACACATGGAAAAAGCAAAATGCCATGGTTTGTTCATGTACAGGAAGGTGTCCCTTCCTGTACATGAACAAACCTTTTTAAAAATGCCATTTTGTAACTTTCATGTGTGCTGCACGAAGCAGCACACATGAAAGTTACAAAATGGTATTTTGGGATTGTTTATGTGCAGGACATAAACAACCCTCCCCTGCACACAGACACCCCTGCACTCTGGTGCAAGGGTGCCTGCATTGGTGTTGAGTTGTGAAACTTAGCGCCATCGCAGGGGGAAACGCCAGGCTGCACCACATTCTTGAGAATAGGGTGCAGCCTCGCGTTTCCGAAGTGGCGGTGAGAGGCGTTAAGCCAAGGAGGCTAACGCCTCTCACCGCCACTTCATTGAGAATATCCCCCAAAGTCTTTTAAAACCCATTATATAGACATCAAGAAGAAGAGATTTAGGTTCTAATCAGTAACTCCTTGAACTGTAATGACTTAAGAAAGAGAGAACACTGTAGTGAAGCTGGTTAGAATCTTTGTATTTTCTGGAGAAGAGTCGGCTGTGCTGGTAGCGTTAGCATGTGCCGAGGTTTTACCTTGACCATCTTTAGTGGGACTCCTCATGTCCCTGATAGTTGGAAAAGTCTGAACAGAGAATTGTCCCAGTTGAGCCCTTTGAAGACAAACCTTGTCGTTGTGCAGTACTCTTGACTCCCACCTACCCAGCAAGAAGAATTGGGAGCGAAACGTGTTTTGTGGCACATTATGCCACACTCTTTCCTTTGTTGAGTCCATTGTTTGATGGTGACGGTGTGCATCTGTTTCGTGGTCCATCCTTGCAATCAGATATTTTGTATACTTTGTTTACTGTTTCTAGTTATTGCTTGCACTTATGATGCTACTTGGGAAGCTTCCATCGATGTAAAGAATGTGGCATCAAATCAAAACTCTAGAGTGGGGCTACCAGACCCGAAAAGGAGAGCTACGAGATTTAGTGGAACATCTTCCCACCAGCCTTTTTCTAACCCATTTCCATTTATCCATCCCAATTTCAGGAGTGGCTGTGCAGGTAAGAGCAGTGGGGCGGGGTGGGGGAGACTCGACAGACGTGAAGGAGGGAAAATTAATTATTTATTCAATTTTTCATCGTTGTCGTTTATTGCGTCTCCCTCCCACTACCCCACCCCACCGCTCTTATCTGCCCGGGCCCCTCCTGCCCAATTTTTAACTTCTTTGATTCCCGGGCCACCAGAGCCCTCTTGTTTTCCCCCAGACCAGTAAACAGACCCATTTCCTTGCAGCACCTTTAGATAGGGCTACCTGTAGCCAAGAGGGCTAAATAGCCAGAAAGTTTGAGATTGGTATGTTACACATCAGTGCTGGGGATCAAAGGTATTTTGAAGTTTTAAACTTCTTTTTTTTTTTTTTTTTATTTTTTTTTTAGTCCTCATTGTGCAATAAAACAGGATTAGTTGAGAGAGCAGGATTTTCCATGGTCGAGGGGCCCTGGCTTTCGTTCCGTATCGGCCAGTCTCTTTCCCCAACATACACTTTCCACCCAGTGGTTTAGTGCATGTGGGTGTCCCAACTGCCCCTTGGGCCCCTCTTCCACACCTCTTCCCATACTTCCTTCTCTGAGAGTGATATCTGCACCAACAGTTTCCAGGTCACTCTTATTGCTGTTTTGCTTAATCATTGGACCATATTTTTACATCACTTTATTTCAGCATATCAGACTACCTCTACATCTTTCCCAGATGTCCCAAAATTCTAACCTCTTACTACGTGTACATGCCCGTTCAAATTTATTTGTCCTAATGACTGATCCCACCCATTCTGCTAGTGTTGGCGGGTCCTGATATATCCATTTTATGCATATCTCCCGCCTTGCTAATAATATTAAAAGGAATAGTAAGCTATTTTGTTTTTTGTTTAGACTAAGTCCTTCCCTATTACCTTTACCGTTCGTATTCCTAACCCCAAACATAATTAGCCCCAGGCTTACCTCTATGTTCTGCTGTAGTACTTCTGAGAGAGTTTTAACCACTTCTTCCCAGAAGGCTTGTAGTTTGGGGCATCTCCAGAACATATGGACATCGTCCGCTCTCTCCTCACCACACTTGGGACACTTTTTTGTCTCGCCCCCTGACAGCTTGGACAACTTCTTCGGTGTCCAATAGACTCTATGTAATGTGAATAAATGATTCCTTTTAGGGGAGCAGATTTGACTGTATGCCAGCATGTAGACATTGATACTTGCCATAAATTCTGTATATCCAGCGTAGGCAGATACTTCCCCCAGATCTCTATGGGTAGGCCGAAATCTTCTTCTCCTGCTGATATGAAAGACCAATACCAATGTGCTACTTCTTTCTTCATTGCTCCCCCTTGGATTTTTGTTTCTATTTCCGGATTTCCTGTATCGTCCTTCCCTAGAGTCTTTATCCAGCTTGATAGTTGGTAAAATTTAAATTTAGAAATTGTCCCATCGGTCAGCTGTGATAATTGCTTCCATCCGACTAGCGATTTCCCTGTTATTATCTGACCCCATTTCTCTACTCCCCCTGATCTCAGCGGTGTCGATAACGTGTCTCTTAAGCATTCTGGCATTCCTGGTGAGTCCCAAATTGGGGCATTGTCACTATAGTACGGGATGTTCCATGTACGTCTGGCCTGATACCATAGTTTAGCAGCTGCCTCTAGTGTCTTTAGTTTAATTTTTTATTTTTATTTTGGGTTACCGAATTTATATAGAAAATGGCTTCCTTCCGACATTGTCATGGCTTGCAAATAGGTTGGGTATTGTTGTTGTTCTTTAAACAACACTCTGATATTCCTAAAGTGAAAGGCCCTATAGTACTGGTACATGTCTGGACTAGCAATCCCACCGTGTTCCTTCCTTCTCCTAATCTTTTTCCAGGCTATTCTTACTCCTCTTGATGCCCAGATAAAGCTACTAATATCTCCCTGTATCTTGTTGAACCACTCTCTCCTAAATTCCAGAGGTATGGTGTTAAAAATGTATGTGAACTTGGGGAGTATCATCATCTTTATTAAGTTGGAGCGGCCCAGGAAGGACAATGGTAAACTTTTCCATGCATTCAACAGCTTCTTAGATTCTGCCAGGACTCTGTTGAGATTTACTTGAGCGATTTTCCCAATCTCGCCTACTACCTGGATCCCTAGGTACCTTATCTGTTGCTTCACTAGTGGGATGTCACCCTGGATGTTCCACTGCATGACCTCCGTTTTCTGTTGATTTATCTGATATCCAGATATTTTCCCAAATGCTTCAAGCACCTCTATTGTGTTCGGCAATGTTTCTTCCAGGTTGTCCGTGAATATCATTAGGTCATCTGCATACAGTGCGACCTTCTTAATCCATGTTTTATACCTAAAGGGGTTATTAACTGATTTAGCCTCAATGCATTTGCTAGGGCTCTATATACAAGTCAAACAGTAGTGGGGAGAGGGGCATCCCTGTCTTGTTCCCCTCCTAATATTTATTTTGTTCGTGAGTGTACCATTTACTAATACACGTGCTGTAGGGTTCCTATATAGAGTCTTTACAGCCCCTATATAACTGCTTCCCGGATTGTATTTTTCTAACACTTTGTGCAAATAGAACCAACTAACCCTATCGAAAGCTTTGGCAGCATCGAATGTGATTATAGATAGCGGAGATCTTTCCTTGTTGGCCACATCTATTGCACCCACCAACTCGTGTGTTAATTCATGTATATGTCTGCCCCTTATAAATCCTTTTTGATCCTCATGTATTAAGGTGCCGACTACCTGACCCAATCTTTTGCGAGTATTTGAGTGTATATCTTATAATCACTGTTTAATAAAGACAGTGGCCTATAAGACTCGCACCTTTTGGGTCCTTCCTGGTTTCAATAAGATGCATATTGTTGCTTCTTCCCATGATTTAGGCAGTTCCTGTCCTTCTATGAGTAACTCATTGAATAATTCCGTCAACTGTGGGGCTAGCCCTTGATGAAAGGGAGAAAAATGGCGGCTGGCTAGAGGGCTGGTCGCGAGCTCCCGTGGCTCGCAGGCATACAAGGAAGGCAGCGATATTATCGGGCGGAAAAGAAAAAAAAAAGAATGAAGTAGAGGACTCACGTGGAACAAACAGCGGTTGCGGTATGCCCCCTGGGTCGGAGCAGAGAGAGGGGATCGACGTGGTGAGGCCGGTACCAACTTTAGGCAGTGGAACGCAGTCTGGCTCGGTGTGGGCGCAAGCGGTGCTGGTGCTGCGCTCTAGCAGGAGAGCAGCCTCCAAGGTTTCCTTCCGGGAGAGCTCGGGTCAGCCCCGGCAGCGCCAGTACCTGCAAAGACAACGTGACATACAGGGAGGCAGACAGAGAGGTTTTGGGAAACGGCTCAGCAACGGCGCCCAGGAGGGAGAAGGTTGCAAGCAAAGGGCTGGACGGTAATCTGGAGAGCAGAAGGCAGCGAACGAGGGTAAGTGTGCAGGCTGAAGGGGAGGTGTCCTCCTCCAAACAGAGCAGAAAGGGGGGAAAGCCAGGACCAGGTCAAATCCATCTGGAGACCCAAAATAGGCAGACGCAAGATCTTACAGTGAATAGGGGGTTGAGATACTGCCTGAGGAGTAGGGGACTGGCAGCAAGCTTAATAACTGCCCCAGAATTAGTTAGCAATACTGTTATTGCCGAAACTGCCTTTAAAAAACAAAATAGTGGTAAAAGCGTAAAGCTGGCTACTCCTCCTCAAGTCCCAGTTACTGCCCCCACCTCAGTCTCAGCAAAGACAAGAACAGCAGGCTCAAAAGTAAAGATAACGCCCTCTCTCCGATCATATTTTAAAGTGAAGCAAACACTCCCAAGTGAGACAGCAGTAATAGAAAGAGAGCCAAAAGAAGGGAAACCAGCAATGACAGAGATTAGCCCTGTGATTGACTCAGCGATGGAGACCAGTCCTGTGGACGATATTCCGACAAGCAAGAACAGATTTGAGGTCCTTGAGGTGGTCGAAACCACAGGGGGGGAACCCATATTGGGCTCCTTGGAGAAAGGTGGTCAACTCAATTCAAAGGGTGATCAAACAAGGGGTACAGATATATTAATTGAGACATTGATCACAGAAATGAGAGAGAACTGTGCGATCTCAGAAAAAAATCAACAAAGGATTCAGGGAGCCTGCGAAGCAGTGGAAACCAAAATTAACTCTATAATGGAACGCATCATCGTAGTGGAATCCACAGTGGAAGAAATGGGCAAAAGTGTAGAATCGAACAAGGTGGAAATACAGGCACTGAAAGAAAGTGAAAAGGAACTCAGGGGTAAAATTGAGTCAATGGAAAATCAGGCAAGACGAAATAATCTAAGAGTCCTAAATGTTCCGGAAGGACAAGAGGGCAATGATATTAAAGGCTATATGATAACACTTCTAAAGGAGTTTTTTCCATGGATTGAAACAAAAGAGCTGGCGGAGGACATACAGAGGGTACATAGGGACCCGTTTGGCAAAGGTAAACCTAGGAAAAACCCGAGAAAGATTTTGATCAATTTTAGAACATACACCCTGAAAGAGAGAATACTGAGTGAGGGAGTAAGAGCTGGATCTTACAAAAAAATGATTGGGCCTTCAAAATAAGATCAGATATCTCTAAAGCAACGCTGGATAGACAGTGGGAGTTAGGGCAATTTATGCAGGAGTTAAGATCCCTGGGGGCAACAGTGCAGTTGAAATTCCCAGCATCCCTGAGAATAATGTGGGGCAACCAGATGTTTAACCTGAAAGAACCAAAGGAAGTAGAGTCCTTAATAATCAGAATCAAAGCCCAGAAAGTATAAAGAATAGCCTGTAGAGCCCGGGGTTCAAATAGGCGAGATATATCGCCAAAGAGATAGAGGGAGGTTTCTAAATGGGAGGGTGAGGGTGAGGGTGGGGAAGGGGGGAGGGATCACAGTTATAGAAATAAGTTCACAGAAGGTGTGGGAGCATATAGGGAAAAAATTCAAAAAAATGGTCCGACTTGTGCAAGAATAGGTGATACAAAAAAGAACAAAATTGTAGGTCATGGGGTTAACATCCTAACATGGAATGTAAATGGATTGAGGGTCAGAGGTAGAAGGTATAGAATATTGGAGTATCTAAAAAATATAAAGAGTGATATAATAATTTTACAAGAAACACACCTCCTGAAGAAGGAGTGGGTAGAAATTTTGAAGAAACAAAAATGGGTGGATGTTTATACATGTACAGATCAGGCCTGCTGTGTCAAGGGAGTGTGCATCATTTTTAAAAGATCGGCGAGGGCGATAATAGAATCATCTCATAGTGATTTGAAAGGAAGATGGTCCGTAGCAAAAGTTCGCCTGAGCGGGGTTAGCTGTATAATTGCTGGATACTATGGCCCAAATTTGGACGACCCGACAGCAATGCAGGAATTATATACATATCTTTTAGATACTTCATCACAAATTATAATTGGAGGGATTTTAACTTGGTCATAGATCCCAGGAAAGATAGGCTGCCAATCAGGAATACCATAACCCTGCCAAGAATGAGAAGTTGCTTAAAGCTTTATTTAGAAGATTTAGGCTTGATAGACATCTGGCGAGAAAAAGGAATAAAATCTCACAAGTTTACTTTTAAGAATAAGAAATTGGGCCACTCATCAAGAATTGATTACTTCCTAGTAGATAAGACTCTATGTAATAAAGTAAAGAGGGTTGAACACCTCCCGGCGCACCTATCAGACCACTCAGCAGTACAGATGGAGGTGTGCCTGCAGAATACACAAGATACTCCTAGGTGGACGCTAGACAGAACGCTGCTCCTTGACCCAGAGATAGTAGATAATTTGTAGGTGGAAACAAAGATCTTTTTCACAATAAATACAAAGGAGACATCGAATCAGGTGAGGTGGGATGCATACAAGGCCACAATAAGAGGGATTTTAACAAGCAAAGGGGCCTACAAACATAAGAAGTTTAAGAATAAGATAAATGAGATAGAAAGGGGTATTATGATCTTAGACAGGAGAATGGGTGAGGAGAATAATACACATAATATTGAAGAATTAGAAGGGGAAAGGAATATGCTAAGGGACGAGCTCAATGACATTCTTGAAATAAGAATCAAAGATAAATGGGAGGCTAGCAAACTTGCCCACTATCATTATGGTGAGGGCTGTGGCAAAATCTTGGCCTGGAAAACCAAGACAGAACAAAGCTGTAACAACATTTTTACAATACAGGAGGATAGTCAAGTGGCATTGAGTACAGACGAAGCAGAGATCAGGAGGGCGTTCAGTAGTTTTTTCGAGAACTTATACACTGAGGACACAAGGGCCGATGAACAACAGATTGAAGATTATCTCAAGAACTGGATAAAGCAAGAGCTACCAGAAAATTGCAGGGTCAGACTTAATGCTAAAGTAACAGAAGGAGAAGTAATGGGGATAGTAAAAGAATTAAAAAATGCGAAAGCAGCAGGGCCAGATGCGCTGCCAAATGAGTTCTATAAATCCTTAAAAGAAGAAGTTTTAAACTTCTTACAATTCTGTTTTGACTTTTGGCTCGCCATTTATGTTCTGTAAGAAATGTTTGGTTTTGTAATGACCAAACGGTTTAGAATTCATTTTTGGGTTTGGTTTCAAAGAGCTGTTGCTGTCTCGAACACCTTGTGTCATCTATTCTTCAAAAAAAGTATGTGTAGCTTGTAATTAAAAGCCAGTGTGTGCGTTTATTGATGTATTTACTCTGCTGATACAATTACATTATAATTGTTGATTGATTCATGGCTTCTTTTGTTTAGGAAGTGCTGATGCATGGATGCCTTAGCCTGCCATAAAGACACAGTGCTATTTATTAATTGTCCTTTAACTTTCGTTTGTTTTACTCTGATGTCACAATAGCATTCTGTTGGATTTCTACTTCTTTGGTTCACAATATGGAGATGCATGCACCCATAGATTTTCTTGATGATGAACCAAAAGTAGTGACCCTTTGTCAAACGTGTCTGCTATGAAATAATTTGCTGTGTATACCTTATAAGTTCTTGACTTATAACACAAACTTTAGCTCCTGTGTGACTCCTTTTCACCCTGACTAATTGAATCGCAGATGTGTGGCATAATTTGTCAGCCAGCTGTATTGCTTCTATGCCTGGATTGCTATGGGTCAGGCAAAAGTGTCACCACCACACACCCAAAGCCATCATTGCAAGTGTGGGATAATGGCCAATACAACCCTGCTTTCAACTTTCCCATTCATCTGAGCCACTAGTCCAAGGGTAGCCATTCACCAAAATGGTAGCGGTTGCAGAAATGATGTCACTGACCCTTTGACCCCTTCCCCAATAACTTCACTGTGTTGACCCCGGCCACTCAATAGTCTCCTCTTTGCTTGGGACGGACTAACAGACGAAAATGACATGGAGACTAGTGGAAGCAATCAGTGCTTCTGTTGTCCTATTTACTTCTGTAGCGTCTCCTACCTTCAGGACCCCAGAGAAAGGTGTTGTAGTAGCAAGTAGTGCCAGCGATAGCAAAGGACAATTTAGGAGTAGCAGCTGTTAGCCCTGGGAGTGGGGTTCCATTAGCCAGTCAATTGTCACTTGAATACATCTGGACCTCCATATTGGAAGACCTGGTCAGTAGGAGCAGACTGAGGGGATCCCAGGATACTCCCAACTTGTGTATGTTTTTTGCAGGATGCTAAGGGCCATCTCTGGTTAGTTGAGTATGCTCATGTCAAAAAGGCACCATGGAGTCCAGAATGCAGCATCCACTGGAACCAGGCAGGCATCTATGGAGACTCTCAATCAATGGCGTAACACAGGCCCTGCAGCCCCCCACAGTGTGGGGGGCCCAAGCTGCAGGGGCCCCCTCAGCACAGTACCCTGACCAGAGAGCTCCTGATTGAGTCTAGGGGAGGGGCCCTCCATGTACCTTGCTGGGGGGCCCCCTCAAGTTTTGTTAAGCCACTGCTCTCAATTGAATCTAGTGCCCACTTCCGGGACCCCCTCAAAAACATACCCTGAAATATAGCAGCTTCATTTTGCAATGAAATGCATGCTCATTTTAACCTTCTTATCCCAAAGCTGTTGACAGCTGTACTCCTCTATTTCCAGCACCTATAGGCAATTTCATGGCACTGGGTGCTGTACAAATGTCCTTATGCATAGATGCATTGCTCAGGTGCTTAGGGCACTTTGTTTCTGGCTTTTTTAATGGCAATTTGCGCCCTTGGGATGGCTGTGCTGTATATTTGTTAAAGCTGACCTTCATGGCCACCAGAGACTTTACTGGCCCCTGGTGGCTAGAAGAGTCTCCTTATGAAAGCCTTCTCGTTGCTCAGTCCTGTATCTCTAACAATCACCAACAATAGAGATTCTAAAAAGTTACTTTGTTAGATGATGTCCCCTGGGGTTTTCAGACGTTTACAACATCATTCACAAGATGGCCCCTTAAGACTTGAATCATTTCCATGAATGACAGGGAATGGGTGTGATCCCTTTTTTTTAAAGCATCTTTCAAGCTCATTATCATATAGAAATCTTCTCTCCTCCACAACCAGGTTCCTATCACTCTTTAGAATCAGGAAAGCTAGACAAGGTGGCAGGGCTTTCTCTCACCATGCATTCCCTCTGCACTGTACTCTTACATCCCTGCATAGCATCAGATAATCAAGTGGGAATTGGTAGCCCCCAATTTCCCCAAAAGGCTAGTCTTATTCCATTGGATAGGCTGTCTCCGAAGTCCATCGCTGGACTTACTTTAGGGGAATCTAGGGGTGGAAATGACTACCCTTAATCAGAGAGTGCAACTATTGTGGGCTGCTTTTCGCCATGTCTTATTTGAAAATTTTAGGACTTTTACTGTTGAGGCTTATTTTCAATAAAGAGTGACCCCATCATTGGATCTGAAAGGTTTTGTGATGTTATTTACTGTGATATCAAAAAGCTAAGGGAATGCAGTGTCCTTTCTGATATTCCTGTAAATTTCATGCAATGACCTCACTATATGTGAAGGCAAATATATTGCACAAATCTTCCTGAGTTCAATGGAGCACTGTAGATTGAGGCATCAGGATGCAAGAACTGGTGGGAGAGGCCATGCATATAATCGCAGTAAGAGGATGGTGCCCTTTTTAGGTCTCGCCTGAGCCAGCGCATGCGCTGCTCTGCGAGACATTTAGTAGGTGGCTTTTCAGAGTGCTACCCACAGGCTTTTGCTGGCCTCCAGCTTGCGTTCACGATCGTGTGCACGTGCACAGCTGCCATCTGGGTTGCTGTAATGGCTCATTAAGCCTTACAGCTCGTGAATCATGCTCCTCCACCCCCTTGCTCTCTGCTCTCACTACCCCCTCCCTTCTCCCCTCCCTCCTCGTCAGCTTTATGGCAGCGCGTGAATCATGCTCCTCCACCCCCTTGCTGTCTGCTCTCACTACCCCCTCCCTTCTCCCCTCCCTCCTCGTCAGCTTGTTTTTGTTTGCAAACTTGTAGAAGTGATATCGGCTGCTGAGTCCTACAAAGTTGTATAAATGACGCGGCAATCTGGGCAAACTAGGCCATAATAAACGAAGAGAGATAGTAATAATGTGTAACTGAAAGCGCTTTATAAAAAAGAAGCTTATCTTTTGTTCTGACCTACAAAGAGCCCTTTAAATGGTCTCTTTCAGCTTGCAAGAAAGGCATTTCCGCAATGCAAGTCTAAACGTGTTGTTCCGATCAATTGCAAGGTTTTGTTCACACAAAATAAAATGAGCTTTAAACCCAATTTTTCGGCATGACACCCCTTATACATTTAAGCATATATTCGTTTCTGAGCCCTTCGTCTTTGATTTCTTTTTTCATACCAGCCTCAACCGGCCGGCATGGTGATTTGTGATCAATCTCCGTGTTCCTTTTCAAAATACAGAAGAAAGATTGCTTCGGTCTCTTAAAATGTTCAAGCCGTGTGGGAAGGCATGCGCGTGACTCTGCATGCCAGCACCAGTTTCCTCACCTCTTGTGCCTTGTGGCCAACAAACACGCGGTTTGCAATTCTGTTTTTTTTTTTTCATGTTGGTGTATGTATTTGATAGTTGGGCAATATGTTATGGGTAGTTTTACCACAGATCATGGAGTATTATACAACAAATACATTATTCTAAAGGTTTTTGTAACATTTACTGTAAGAACTCGAGGTTTAATGCAGGTAGAATGATTTATTTAAGCTCCACAGGGCATGGCATCACAAACCGAGCGAAACCCTCCCTTTAGAGGTAGTACAACGATCTGTGACCAAATGTCATCTCCCAGCCTCACCGCCTGCGAGCATTCCAGCTGGTAAAACTAAGAGATAGTAGAAGGTCCGGAACAGGGTAAATTCGAAAAATAACAATACCATTACAAAACAAGCATTGGCATAGCCAATAGGTCTCACCTTTGGGACCTTATAAGTGTTTAGCCATGCAACAGTTTATGTTGTTGCACCAAGGATATTGTGCTGCATAACTAAATACTTATAAGGTCCCAAAAGCGAGACCTATTGGCTATGCCAATGCTTGTTTAGGTCGAGCCTAGGCAGCGTGCATGCCCTGTCTGCAAGACGTTCTGTAATCACCTTACGTAGTGTAATCCCGCCTGCTGCTTACCGTTGGTTCACTCCTGCATTGCTCTTGTTTGCTGGCTCCTCATTGGTCAATGCTCCAAATACCTCGCTTCCGTTTTTCGTTCAGGAGCGCCGAAAAACTACAGTTTCATTACGCTGTTGGTGTGTATATGTTCCTTAGGGGACTACGTTTATTTCCTGCTCGATCTTTGAAGTGATCGTTTCTTCCTAACCATCGTCATTTTTAATTTTGTTACAATTCGCATTGTTTATTTAATTTGATTGATTCCAATCTGCACACCATTGTTTATTTAATTTTATTAGTTACGGACAACATTATTTTTGTAAACACGAGAGACCCGAAATCAAGACTCTAACCCAGTTCCCAAGCTCCAGAGTCGGCAGCTCTGTGCGTTACACCACGCCCTCTCAGGTCGCTTACTCGCAAACACGCTCAAATAATCGTCGTTTTTAATTTTGATTCCATTGCAATTCACATTGTTTATTTAATTTTATTGATTCCAATATGCACGCCATTGTTTATTTAATTTTATTAGTTCTGGTCAACTTTTTTGTACACACTGGAGAGCTGACAGTGAGACTCGAACCCGTGGAGATTTTCTAAACAAACACAAACGAACCGTGACTTGTTCTGATTAACTGACTCCGTTCAGGACCTTCTGGTTTTTAAATGGCACGGGCTTGTGACTTACTTCTTCAAGGCCCTGTCAGTCTTTCAAAGTCAAGCCTCTGCCCTATCCAGTCTAGCAGCGCATCGTGAACTGCTGCAGACGACTTGTCTGACCTCTAGTTTGGCTGGCTTGCCTCCTGGATTGGAAACTGAAGCCCAGCGGCCACACACCATGCACGGCTTGCATTCAGTCCTGATGTTTAAGCATACAGACTGCTCGCATTTGGGCTAGGAGGGGTGGGCCTACCAAGGGAAGTCAAAACTACAAGTCCAACAAAGCAGCGTGGTTGAGTTAAAGCCAGGCTTGGGAGACATCACAGATCACACTGGGAAGCTTAACAACTACGCATGATGCGAATTTAGAAAGCTTCACAAGCATCGGAAAGCCGGAAATAAAATACTAGAACAAGGGCTTGCAGACTGTAAAATGCAGTTTGAAATGGGCAAATATTTTCAGAACTGTGGTGCTTAGGCAAATTAAACTTATCTAGAATGCCTCCTTTGATGAATGTTTCTGGCACATTTTACTATTAAATTATACCATTTGCATAAGTATAAAATACCTGTGGCGTATGTTGGGTTACAACATCTCTCCAATACCTGCTTTAGTTGGATTATCTTTCTTGCAGTGATATTAAAACACAAAGCAGGGAAAAGGGCGATGAAGAATAGTTTTTATGATAATGAACTCTGGAAAGTGCAAATAGCAGTCAAGGGTTTGCATTCTTTGTTTAAGGATTCTGTCCGTGTGTAACATAACTGGTGCTCATGTAAAGCGCTCCAATACCTTTGCTGTGAAAAAACAGATCGCCAACGTCCATGCACTTTCAATGGTTGTGAGGAAAACTGTTAAATTACCTTTCGATAAAGCAGCACATCCAGTTTCACAGTCAACCAGCATTAACAAAGAAACAGGGAATTAATTATAGGCTGTAGCCACCCGAAAAACGTCTTTCATGCACTCGTTAACTTTTCAATGAGGTTTTAGTTTCAATGTACACAGTGGTGTAATCCAAATGATGCCCTTCCTCCACCTCTCACAATGTGAAAAGCCCTTCTCTGTCTACCGTATCTCACAGATGTTCATTGTGCATTTCTGACATTTTTTGGTGGAAGCAACATGTTTTAATTTTGTGATTTTGTGCGCAATGAAACGCCACCTTTCTTTGTAATTATGTTTAATCATTTTTCAACTTGGTAACACAATCCACACAAATATACTCCACACTATGCCACTTAATTCCAATCAGCATAATTTCAGTAAACGCCACACACTTCCACGCCACACAATTCAACTCTGCACATTTCCATTCCACACCACATAATTCGACAACAAACTACATAATTCAGTTGAACAACACAAGTACACAAAACACCTCATACATCCAATCCACACCACAGAATTCCACATCATGTGACAAAATTCACCAGCACACCACATAATTAAACTCCGCTACATACCACTCCACAACACAAAATACCATAACACGTAATTAAACTCCATGACACCCGAAAAACGTCTTTCATGCACTTGTTAACTTTTCAATGAGGTTTTAGTTTCAATGTACACAGTGGTGTAATCCAAATGATGCCCTTCCTCCACCTCTCACAATGTGAAAAGCCCTTCTCTGTCTACCGTATCTCACAGATGTTCATTGTGCATTTCTGACATTTTTTGGTGGAAGCAACATGTTTTAATTTTGTGATTTTGTGCGCAATGAAACGCCACCTTTCTTTGTAATTATGTTTCATCATTTTTCAACTTGGTAACACAATCCACACAAATATACTCCACACTATGCCACTTAATTCCAATCAGCATAATTTCAGTAAACGCCACACACTTCCACGCCACACAATTCAACTCTGCACATTTCCATTCCACACCACATAATTCGACAACAAACTACATAATTCAGTTGAACAACACAAGTACACAAAACACCTCATACATCCAATCCACACCACAGAATTCCACATCATGTGACAAAATTCACCAGCACACCACATAATTAAACTCCGCTACATACCACTCCACAACACAAAATACCATAACACGTAATTAAACTCCATGACACCCGAAAAACGTCTTTCATGCACTTGTTAACTTTTCAATGAGGTTTTAGTTTCAATGTACACAGTGGTGTAATCCAAATGATGCCCTTCCTCCACCTCTCACAATGTGAAAAGCCCTTCTCTGTCTACCGTATCTCACAGATGTTCATTGTGCATTTCTGACATTTTTTGGTGGAAGCAACATGTTTTAATTTTGTGATTTTGTGCGCAATGAAACGCCACCTTTCTTTGTAATTATGTTTCATCATTTTTCAACTTGGTAACACAATCCACACAAATATACTCCACACTATGCCACTTAATTCCAATCAGCATAATTTCAGTAAACGCCGCACACTTCCACACCACACAATTCAACTCTGCACATTTCCATTCCACACCACATAATTCGACAACAAACTACATAATTCAGTTGAACAACACAAGTACACAAAACACCTCATACATCCAATCCACACCACAGAATTCCACATCATGTGACAAAATTCACCAGCACACCACATAATTAAACTCCGCTACATACCACTCCACAACACAAAATACCATAACACGTAATTAAACTCCATGACACACAATCCCACTTAATTTGTGCCGGTACTTTCTGGCTCGCAGCACTGGCACTTAATTGTCAACACCGGTGCTTGTGACAGTCTGCCACACGGTGGCACTGTCTGGCTAATTTAGAGATGACCAAAGCAACATTTTGTTATTAATTAAATATACATTAAAATGACTATTACCTGCTGTCCAAACCATTCTTATAGCTTCGGGGCCTGAAATAGTCTGAATTGTCACACTTGTAGGAGTGTAATGGTTAGTAGTTGTGTTGTTACTATCATTGGCAGCATAGCAAGTGCAATGTGTGGTGCAAGCTGTAGTGGCCTCCTGACGAGAGCCCTGGCACTTACTTTTTACAAATTAAGCACTGCACTCCACATATATTCCGGCACACTCAACCCACATAATTACTATCCACATAATTCCAATGCACACCATGCCACATAATTCCACTACACAAATCCAATCCACAACACACAATTCCACAACTAACAATTTTAATCCAACCTACATAATTCCACTCCACACCACATACATCCACTCCACTCCAAACAAAAACATATGGGTAAAAGACATTGTCATTTACAACGCCAATAGCTCTAACTCTCACAAATGTGAGACCTATTGCATTGCAAATGCTTGTAACCTAGGAGATGAATGTGAGGGTGTCCGTTTTTGACTGATTAGATGCTCCTTGAAGAAATGTATCCAGATGTTTTCTGAACTGTAGAGTCCTGTAGACATTATAGGGTAATGCTGATGTGATGGGAGACTATGACATGTTCTTTGTGAGTACATGTAGAAGGCTTGTTTCCTTCCTTTTTTAGGATATATATATATATATATATATATATATGCAGTGAATCTCCTTTCGCGGTCTCTTGCTCTGACCGCCGAAAAAACGGAGTATGGACCCAAACTGGATATAAAATCAATCTTTATTCAGCTCCTCACAACTCCACAGCATGACGCGTTTCGATCCCTGAGGATCTTGATCACATGATATATATAATGTGTGTGTGTGTAGAAAAGTCCACAGAGTTATCGGTCAAACCCAAAGGAAACCTCGCACTCCACAGCCGAATTTTCAACAAGATTTAATATGGCGACACGTTTCACCCGACCTTGGGCTGAAATGTGTCGCCATAATAAATAACTCCGTGGACTTTTCTACATTTATTATGGGCCCTGCACCCGTACACTCGCACCAGATCCGCTAGTGTGGACGAGGCCGGTGTTGCCTCAGGATTCCTTTTCGGCACACACACACACACATATATATATATATATATATATATTCACTGAAAAAAACATAGGTTTCAGGGACGTTATAGTTAGTTGGACATTTCACTCATACAAAACCAGAGAAATTCCGCCGTTATAGTTAGTTCAGCTAACTATAACTCGTGCCCCCGCAATGCACTGCTGATGACATCACTGATGACATCTCAAATGACATCACTGATGTACGAGGGAAATGTCCAACTAACTATAACGTCCCTGAAACCTATGGTTTTTTCAGTGAATTTCTATGGTTTTTTAAATGCTAATTTCTAAGTATAACGTGCCTGAAACCTATGGTTTTTTCAGTGAATTTCAAAGGTTTTTTAAATGCTAATTTCTAACTATAACGTCCCTGAAACCTATGGTTTTTTCAGTGAATTTCAAAGGTTTTTTAAATGCTAATTTCTAACTATAACATAGCAGTCGCGTTTTCAGAGTGGTGGAGAAAGGTGAGCGTGGCCTCCAAACACCTTTTAGCAATCCCACTGTGTGGGATTTACTGGAGGTAACAGGAGGGGTAGTTAGCCCCCAACTTCAACCTTGGGGGCCAACTACCCCTTTTATTACCTCTAGTAAGTCCCACACAGCAGGATTGCTAACTTGTTATATCAGGCCCGCCCCCCTCCCTGCACCACTGTGCAAACGCTCCCCCTGGTGCGTTGTAAGTTGGGGGATTAAGTCCCCTTGAATCCTAAGGGTCCCTGGTGGCCAACTAGCCCACCAGGTACCCCCAGTAAGCGCTACCGAGCTGCGTTGCAGAGAGGTGTTCCGAGGCCACGCCCCTTTTTACACCACGCTGCAAACGCGGCTTCTGGCGCACTGCTGCTCGGAGGATGAAGTCCACTTGTGTCCTGAGGTCCTCAGGACACAAGAGGACCTCATCGCCCCACCAGCAGTGCACCACCGTGTTTTAAATTAACGCGGACCCCATCCCCCAGGGCCGGCCCTTTGCGTTGGGGACCATGGGGGGAGCCCCAATGCCCCCACGGTCCCTGCCGGCTCCCCGCCTCCTGCGGGAGCCGGCATTGCTTTTGAGCAGGGGGAGCTGCTAACATGCAGCTCCCCTTGCTCAAAAGCAATCTGCTTTGCTTCATTGAAGCGAGAGCAGGTTTTCCTGCTCTCGCTTCAATGAGGCAAAGCAGAGTTTGCTATGGCTCCCGCCCTGCCATAGCAAACGGCAATGTCCCGGTGGTGGGCACCCTGGGACATTGCAGGAGCCGGCCCTGGGGGGTGGCAGTCCCCAGGGCCATCAAGGGCTCCTGGAGGGGGGCCGCGCAGCCCCCTCCCAAGTCTTTAAAGCCTCGGGGAGGTGGTGGTCCCTGGGGCCCGGGGGTCCGCTACGGACCCCTGCATTTTTAATTAGTATGTGCCCCAGGGAGGTGGTGGTCTCCGGGGTGTGTGGGGGGGCTCTTCCCCCCGACACATCATTTTAATTTTATTACAGAGCCCCAGGGAGGTGGCGGTCCCCGGGGCAGTGTGGGCGGGATTGGGACCCCCCCACGCATTTTTTTTTCACAGCCCTGGGGAGGTGGCGGTCCCCGGGGCTGCGGGTGGCCGCAGTGCCCCCGCATACAATGAAATAAGCCCCGGAAAGGTGGCGGTCCCTGGGGCTGCGGGGGCCCCCGCGGGCCCCCGCAAATTAATTGGTGAGTGCCCCTGGGACCTGGCCCACCCGGGGGCGATCAAAAACTAAATGCTTTTTTTGGCCCTGTGGTTCCTTGTGGGACCCCCTGAGCAGGCCTAGGGGGTCAGGGTGTTTGTACCCTGCCACCTTTTCTTGTTTTTAAACTGTATTTCACTGTTTTCTTGTGACTTGGTTCTACCGAGTCACAAGATGGCTGCCAACACTTCCTGGTTTGGAGTGTTGGCAGCCAATCAGAGTGAAGCTCGTGCCCGGTGAGGGTTCGCGAACCCTCCTCGGTGCTCAGATATCAAAACTTTTCTTTTTCTAATTTCTCAGGAACTACTGAACGAATTTACACCATTTTAAAAAAGGGCTCTTTCTGAACCAAGGGCTACCTTTTTGCCAAATTTGGTGTAATTCCGTTCAGCAGTTCGGACTGTAGCTTTGTTTAAAGTTTCCTATGGAAATTAACATGCGGAAAACGCGTTTTGGGACCCCCCTTTTTTCTCGGCCCCCGCTTGACGAATCACCCCGAAACTTTCAAGACAGAAGCTGACCGGAGCACCCCATTAGTTTTGAAAATTTCGCTAAGATTCGTCAACCGGCGCCAAAGATATTGGCAAAAGAAAAAACGCTTTTTGAATAGAAACGAGGTCCTAACTATAACTACCTACTGGTGAACGCCAGTAGGTAATATATGTGTGTTTGTGTGTGTGTGCGTGCGTGCGTGCATGTGTGTGTGTGTGTGTATATATATATATATATATGTATATATATATATATATATATAAATATATAACCCACACTGTGGGGACCGGTTCGGTCCTCATAGCGTGGGTTAACCTTGAAAGAGCCAGACAAACACTATCTTTGTGAGGACCGGTGCATTATGAGGACCGGTCCCCGTAGTGTGTTTAGGTACTTTTGAGCGAATGTATCAAAAAACTAAAAGTGCAGTTTGCCTTGCTTCGGTCCGCTTTATAACCTTCCCTACTATCAAGGCGCGCGTGGAGTTAGAATAGTAATTACACACTATACAAAACTAGCCATAAGGCCTCAAGGGTAGAGAGGTGCTTCCACAACTGGGAAGAAGGAAAGGATACGTCCTCCCAAAAATTATATTTACCAACAACCAGGTATCCAAACCAACCAAAAAAAGGTAGAATTAACGAGGGGGCCCAGTTCTCAATAAGAGGATAGTTGACCTATTACTACCCCTATTGGGAGCAATTCCTCTTTGTTAAATTCCCCTCACACACTCTAATAGTGTCATGCTTCCTCATAGGGGCACCCTGGCTCCTAAAGGCCAGGGTGGGCTCAACCATGTTCCAGGGAGCTCTTGTGAGAAATGGACAGGGGGGTTAGAGATTAAAAAACCACCATTCACTCCAGGTAGGGTTAGTGATAGGTCAACTATCCTCTTATTGAGAACTGGGCCCCCTTGTTAATTCTACCTTTTTTTGGTTGGTTTGGATACTTGGTTGATAGTAATTACACACTTCATTACGGTCAATGGCCGGTCCTTATAAATATATATATTTTCACTGAAAAAGAAAAGTTACAGGGACGTTATAGTTAGGCTCAGATTTCACTCATACAAACCAGTGAAATTCAGCAGTTATAGTTACCTGAGCTAACTATAATCTACGCCCCGCAATGCACTGCTCATGACCTCACATATTACATCACTCATGACATGGTCAGTGACATCACTCATTACATCTCAAATGACATCACTCATGACATCACTGAGGACATCATCCACAGAACCACTCACACACCCACTCACACCCCCATAGTACCTCTCATATGTCCACTGACACACCCACGCAACCACCCACACAACCACTCACAGATCCATACGAGTATTCACACACCCACTCATTCCTCCATAGAGCCACTCACACACCCACTCACTCACTCATACAGCCAGTCACTCACCCATACAGCCATTCACACAACCAGTCACTCATCCATACATTCACTCACACAACCACACTCAGTCATACAGCTACTCACGCACCCACTTATTCACCTTCAAAGTTACTGCACTCACCCACTCACTCACCCATACAGCCTCTCAACACAGCCACTCACTCACCCTATACAAGCACTCACACACTCCCTCACACCCACACAATCACTTACATACCCACTCCCGCGCTTTGTTATTAATCAGCTCCTGGGTGGGCCAGGTCCTGGGGGCATTTGCATAGTTGTATGAGTGAAATCTGAGCATAACTATAACGTCCCTGCAACCTTTGCTTTTTTCAGTGAATTTCTAAGATTTTTTTTATTCTATTTCCTAACTATAACGACCATTTAACCTTTGTTTTTTTAAGTGAATATCTAAGGTTTTTCAAATTATGTTTCCTAACTATAATGTCCCTGTAACCTTTGGCTTTTTAAGTGAATTTCTATGTTTTTTTTAACCAGTTGTCGCGTTTGCAGAGTGTTGGAGAAAGGGGGCAGGCATCTGACCAGCTTTCAAGAATCCTGCTGTGTCAGACTTGTGTGGAGGTAACAGGAGGGCTTGTTGGCCCCTAAGGACCCTCTGCAGCCAAGGGGACCTCAACCAGTTATATGCCAGGAGGCGCGTTTGCAGAGTGGTGGTCCAAGGTGGCAGGCCTCCGGCAAATTGCATGCGTTTTTTTTCTAACTTTGAAAATATATATATTAGGGTAGGGGGGCCACGAGGCCCCCCCATCCCTGGGCTGTTTTCTCCCCTGGGTCTCCCATCCCTGGGGCCAGGCCTTTTTTTTCAATGGGGGAGGGCAGCCTTTTAAAACAAACAAATTAACATTAAAGTGAGGGTATCCGAGCAGACAACCTCGCGGGCTGATTTTGGCCTTGGGGACCCCCCTCTCCCGGGGTCCGGCCTTTTTCTTTTTTTTTTTTAAAACAAGGGGAGGAGGCAGCATGGCCCCCTTCCCATCCCTGGGCTGTTTTCGCCCTGGGGACCCCATACTTGGGCCAGGCCTTTTTTCAATGGGGGAGGGCGGCCTTTAAGAAAAAAAATAACACTAAAGGGAGGGGAGACAAGCGGACCCCCTCTTGGGCTGATTTTGGCCCTCACCCATACAGCCACTCATACACCCAATATGTTAATTGTTTATTTTTTTGGGGGGGATGCTGGGTGTAGGGTTATAGGGGTAAAGGGTGAGAAGTAATTTATTTCTAATTAATTTATATTTTTTCATAAATTATTAATTAATTAATTAATAATTTATTATGTTAATTGTTTAAGTAACTCTTTTTGGTTACGAGTTGTGGGTTGTGGAGTTATAGAGGTAAAGGGTGGGAAGTAATTTATTTTTAATTAATTAATAATTATTTAGTAATTAAGATTAATTAGGTGATAATTATGTTTAATTGTTGATTGATTATATTTTCGGTGTGGATTGTGGGGTTTATAGGGAGTAAATTAATTTTAATTTATTAATAATTAGTTGTTAAATACTATAAATTATTTAATTAACAATTAATTGTTTTAATTATGTAATTCTTTTTGTTTGTTTGATTTTAGGTGTGGGTTATGGGGTTTATAGGGGTAATGGTTGGGAAGTTATTTAATTTTAAAGAATTTATATTCAGTTTTCAATAATTAATATTTGTTTAATTGCTAATTTATGTTAATTGTGTTATTACATTGTTTGTTTTAGATTGTGTATGTGGGTTGTGTGTTTGGTAGGGGTATGGGTGGGAAGTGAATTAAATTGAAGAAATTAATAACTTTTTAATTTTTATTAATTAATGATTTTATAATTAATTATGTTAATTGTGCAAATTATTTTTTATAAATGTTATGAGTGTGTTATGTGTTTGTGGGGGTATATTGTGGGAAGTACATTATTTATAATTAATCATTATTTTGAATTGATGATAATTGGTTTGTTGTTAAATATTAGTATTAATAATGCAAATATTTTTAAGTACATTTTATGGTGCAGGTTGAGAGTTTTGTGGGGTTATATGGTGGTAAGTAAGTAAATTACATTTATGTAATAATTATTTTTGGGTTAAAAAATAATTTGTAAATAAAAAGTTTATTTGTATGAAAATTATTTTTGAATATTATTTATAATTATATTTATAGGAATTTGTGTTATGTATTTAACATTGTAGTATGTTTTTATTTTTCATAATTTTTTAATTAACCAAATTTATACATTTTTCAATATATATTTTTTTAATTTAATTTGTTTTTGAAGTAATTTGATTCTGTTTAAGATATTTTGTTGCTTTTTGTTGTTGTACTAATTGGAGTGGGAATAGTAAATTGCACCCTTCCGCAATCCAACACTTTCCCTACTGTTGAACTTGCTGGAGTGGAAATAGTAAATTTTACCCCTCCGCTATCCAACACTTCCCATACTGTTGCACTTGTTGGAGTGGGAATAGTAAATCTTACCCCTCTGCAATCCAACACTTTCTCTACTGTTGTACTTGCTGGAGTGAGAATAGTAAATTTTACCCCTCCGCTATCCAACACTTTCCCTACTGTTGTACTGACTAGAAAGGGAATAGTACATTTTACCCCTTCGCTATCCAACTGTTTCCCTACTGTTGCAGTTATTGGAGTGGGAATAGTAAATTTTACCCCTCCGTAATCCAACACTTTCCCTACTGTTGTACTCGCTGCAGTGGGAATAGTAAATTTAACCCCTCCGTAATCCAACACTTTCCCTACTGTTGTAGTGGCTGGAGTGGGAATAGTAAATTTTACCCCTCCGCTATCCAACACTTTCCGTACTGTTGTACTTAGTGGAGTGGGAATAGTAAATGTTACTGTTCTGCAATGCAACACTTTCCCTACTATTGTTACTATTGGAATGGGAGTAGTAAATGTTACCCTTCTGTACTGCAACAGTTTCCCATCTGTTGTAGTGGCACAAATGTTTATAGTAAATAAAACCTATCTGTAATTAAATACTTTTACAACTATTGTAATTATTGGAGGGAGATTTGTAAATGTTACCAAGTTTTTTTATTTTTGTGTTGCGTGAAAGTGGAATTGTACTTTTTTAATATATTTATTATGATACTTGAGGTAGTTTTAAATAAATTGTAGGGGGAATAGTATATGTATTAAATGTCATATTTTCTTTTTATTTGATATTGTTATAATTTATAATATTGTCTTTTTATTTATTTAAAATTATATTTTTAATTATTGATGTTTCTATATGTGACATTGTTGTACTACATTTTAAGAATTTTAAGTTGTTTAGTTTTTTTATTTAATTAGAATGGTTTGTTTTTAAAAAAACTTATTTTATTAGTATAGGTATATATATATATATATTATAATATTGCATTATTTAATCATTTAGAAATTATAATATAAATCAAAATGTTAGGTTAAAAATTGTTTTTTAAGTTGATATATGTAACTATATATATTAATTATTATATATGTGTGTTTAACTTGTTTAATTGAATCAATTTATTTTATTTGTTAAAATATATATTACATTTATTTTATTTTTTTAATTAATGTTATTATTGTATTTAGTTAATTTCTATTAATTTATTTTATATATATTTAAAAAACAATATTTAGTACAACAATATTAATTACATCGATTTTTTTCTATATTTTTGTACATAGCATTATAAAGATATGATGATTATATTTTTGTCATTGATATTTTGGTTGCGATAATTTTGTATCGCGATATTTAGGGGGTCGATATTCTGTCAGTGAACCGTTGAAGAATGCACAGATGAAGAAGAGTGAATGAATGGGTGGTTAAAAAATAGATGGATACATGAACATATTGATGGGTGAATGGGTGAAAAGATGGAAGGGGCAAGGGGTGGGTATATGTAAAGGTGAAAGTATGGATAGATGGATGGATGAATAGATAGAAAGGTAAATGGATGAATTGATGGAAGGAGAGTGAAAGGAATTCTTCTTAGGGAGTTTGCATTGGCTCACTACGCACGCTCCGTCTGATTTGAGATATGCTTCAAGTGAGGATATTTTAATTTTTTGGCTACTCCCTTCTTTAGGTACGTTTAGGCCCTGCATACAAGAGAGAGAGTTGGTCCCAAGGTTCCTGTGACGTCTTCGCATTCTGTGAAGGACTGGCCGGCTTCAGTAGGATTCTGCAGAAGGCGGGAGTATGGTACTGACCGCCCACTGTGTTTTAATCAGTAGGATGGGATTGTGAATGTTGGAACCTACAGTGGCCAGCTTTGTGTCAGATGCATTGCTCTATGGAAAATTGGTGGAAGTGCTAAGTACAATCCATGGCTGCCTGATGGCACCCAGGCATGGGGGTGACTTTGATGCAGCCATCCCGGCCTTTAGACACACTAATCTTTATGGGAATATCCAGTTCACCCCGGATCCCCTCTGCCGTTATCACGAGGCAGGCACGCGCCGCACCATGCTTACACAGAAGGGGCAGGTGTGTCCACGCGCAATATAAGTAGAGAAGGAACATGTGTGTCCCCCACCAAGATTTACGGGACAGGCAAAGATGTGTGCCCGGTGTTGGCTGGGATATGTCCCTTAAAATTATTTGGAGAACAGGCGGTGAGCACTGGTACAGGACAGGCCCAGAGGCGCCATCTGTCATCCACACCCCCCAGAGCCCTCCACACACTCCTTACAGAGCAGGTGCAGCCATGCGCACTAAGTAACTTACAGACCGGGCGCAGAGGAGGTCTCATAGTATTTATAAATAAAGTGCAGAGTGTTCATGACTGACAGGGAAGGTGCTGGGATATCCATCAAACTGCTCACGGGGAAGACGCAGAGCTATCTCCAGAGTCACCTAAACGGCACAAAGCGGCCTGTCTCTCTGCGTCACCTAAAGGGCATACCTGAAGGGGAGGTGGAGAGATGTCCCACAAATTACTTACGGTAAATGTACAGGGCTGTCCCCAAAAGCACTTACAGGGCAGGTGAGAGACCTCACCCCACACCACTCTCAGGGGCGGTGAGAGACCTCACCCCACACCACTCTCAGGGGCGGTGAGAGACCTCACCCCACACCACTCTCGGGGCTGGTGAGAGACCTCACCCCACACCACTCTCAGGGCAGGTGAGAGACCTCACCCCACACCACTCTCAGGGCAGATACAACTCTCAGGTGGGTGAGAGACCTCTCCTCGCACCACTCTCAGGCGGGTGAGAGACCTCTCCCCACATCACTCTCAGGGCAGGTGAGAGACCTCACTCCACACCACTCTCAGGGCAGGTAAGAGACCTAACCCCACACCACTCTCAGGCGGGTGAGAGACCTCTCCCCACACCACTCTCAGGCGGGTGAGAGACCTCTCCCCACACCACTCTCAGGGCAGGTGAGAGACCTCACTCCACACCACTCTCAGGGCAGGTAAGAGACCTCACCCCACACCACTCTCAGGCGGGTGAGAGACCTCTCCCCACACCCCTCTCAGGGCAGGTGAGAGACCTCACTCCACACCACTCTCAGGGTAGATACCACAGGGCAGACACCTCTCTCAGGGCCGGTGAGAGACCTCACCACACACCACTCTCAGGGCTGGTGAGAGACCTCACCCCACACCACTCTTGGGGCTGGTGAGAGACCTCGCATTACACCACTCTCAGGGCCAGTGAGAGACCTCTCCCCACACCACTTTCGGGGCTGGCAAGAGACCTCTCCCCACACCACTCTCAGGGCTGGTGAGAAACCTCACCCACACCACTCTCAGGGCCGGTGAGAGACCTCACCCACACCACTCTCAGGGCCGGTGAGAGACCTCTCCCCACACCACTCTCAGGGTGGGTGAGAGACCTCACCCGACACCACAACTCTCAGGGCAGGTGAGAAACCTCACCCCACTCAGGGCTGGTGAGAGACCTCACCACACACCACTCTCAGGGCCGGTGAGAGACCTCACCCACACCACTCTCAGGGCCGGTGAGAGACCTCTCCCCACACCACTCTCAGTGCCAGGGAGAGACCTCACCCCACACCACTCTCAAGGCTGGTGAGAGGCCTCACCCCCACACCACTCTCGGGGCTGGTGAGAGACCTCGCATCACACCACTCTCAGGGCCAGTGAGAGACCTCTCCCCACACTACTCTCACGGCCGGTGAGAGACCTCACCCACACCACTCTCAGGGCCGGTGAGAGACCTCTCCCCACACCACTGTCAGGGTGGGTGAGAGACCTCACCCCACACCACAACTCTCAGGTCAGGTGAGAGACCTCACCCCACACCACTCTCAGGGCTGGTGAGAGACCTCTCCCCACACCACTCTCGGGGCTGGCGAGAGACCTCTCCCCACACCACTCTCAGGGCCGGTGAGAGACCTCACCCACACCACTCTCAGGGCCGGTGAGAGACCTCTCCCCACACCACTCTCAGGGTGGGTGAGAGACCTCACCCCACACCACAACTCTCAGGGCAGGTGAGAGACCTCACCCCACACCACTCTCGGGGCTGGTGAGAGACCTCACCCCACACCACTCTCAGGGCTGGTGAAAGACTTCTCCCCACACCACTCTCACAGTTGGTGAGAGACCTCACCCCACACCACTCTCAGTGCAGATACCACTCTCAGGGCGGGTGAGAGACCACTCCCCACACCACTCTCAGGGCAGGTGAGAGACCTCACCCCACACCACTGTCAGGACAGGTGAGAGACTTCACCCCACACCACTCTCAGGGCAGGTGAGAGACTTCACCCCACACCACTCTCAGGGCTGGTGAAAGACCTCTCCCCACACCACTCTCAGGGCAGCTGAGAGACTTCACCCCACACCACTCTCAGGGCTGGTGAAAGACCTCACCCCACACCACTCTCAGGGCAGGTGAGAGACTTCACCCCACGCCACTCTCAGGGCAGGTGAGAGACTTCACCCCACACCACTCTCAGGGCTGGTGAAAGACCTCACCCACACCACTCTCAGGGCCAGTGAGAGACCTCTCCCCACACTACTCTCAGTGCCGGTGAGAGACCTAACCCTACACCACTCTCGGGGCTGGTGAGAGACCTCACCCCACACCACTCTCAGGGCAGGTGAGAGACTTCCCCCCACACCACTCTCAGGGCAGGTGAGAGACTTCCCCCCACACCACTCTCAGGGCAGGTGAGAGACTTCACCCCACACCACTCTCAGGGCTGGTGAAAGACCTCACCCCACACCACTCTCAGGGCAGGTGCAGATGGCTCCGCCTCCTCACCCTACACCACTCTCATGGCAGGTGCAGATGGCTCCGCCTCCTCACCCCACGACGCACAGTGCAGGAACAGTAGAACTCTACACACTGTTGACAAAGCAGGAACATATGTCTCCCGCTCCCACACTGTGACTATTCACATGCCAGCTGCATATATGTTCCCAAGCTCATTGTTTATACAGCGGGGCAGAAGTGCCACTCGCACTATTTATAGAGCAGGAACTGATGTGTCTTGTAGCAGCATTTGAAGTAAAGGTGAAGATGTGCCCGCTCACACTATCTTTAAAACACGTGAGAATATTTCCCATGGCACGATTCATGGTGCAGGTATGTCCACCACACACCAGTCATTGTACAGATGCAGATGCCTGAATCTACAGAGCACAGGCAGATGTGTTCCCTCACAGTAGCCATAGTCAGGGCAACTGGAATTATGTGGCAAGGAAGCACCGAATTATGCAGCAGGGTTGACTACATTATGCAGCAAAAAAAAGGCAAATTATTCGGCATAATGCAGCACATTTTTTGATAGTATTACTTCCATTATTGTTTTATTTTCACATATAAAAATACTGTCTGGGCAAAGATTATTTGGAAAATGCGGCAAATGCATAATTATGTGAAAAAAGCTCTAGCCGCAGAATTGCATAATTCCAGTGGCCCTGGTCATAGTACAGATGTAGGTTTGCTTCTCACTGTATTAAACAGGGGTAGGTGTGTCCCTCCACTCTAGTAATAGTGCAGATGTGCTTCTCACGCTATAGAGCAAGGGCGGGTATGGTCTCTCAAACTGGTCACAATACAGATGCAGAGTTGCTTCTCACACTATAGAGCAATAGCAGATGTGCCCCACACTCAAGTCATAGTACAGAGGTAGGTGTGCTTCTCACACTATAGAACAGAGGCAGGTGTGCCCCTCACACTACTAATAGTACAGATGCAGCAGGGTGGCAAACGCTATATAAGTGCAAACCTTTTTCCCTTCTCTATCCCTCCACTATCCTTCTCAATCCAAATAACTGACTAACATATCCACCACTCAAATTACTTTCATATTTCACTATACTAATCCTTTATGGGTTCCGAAGTAGCGTGCTACTCTCCAAAAAAGCGCTTTGACGCCTCGTCAGGTGTAGTAAGCGCTAAATAAATGCAATTACAATACTATAGACTACAATACCCCTCACACTGGTCATAGTAGAGACGCGGCTGTGCTTCTTACACTATAGAGCAGTTGCAGATGTGCCCCCCTCCCCACTCTAGTAATAAATCATATGTGCTTGTCACACTCTTTATAGAGCAGGGGCAGACATGCCACCCTCACACTGTCTGCAGAGAACATCCCTAGTTGCCCCGCTCCCTGCTGACAGAGTAGGTGTCAGGGTGCCCACTCGCCCAGATGTGCCCCTCGCTGCCTCTGGAGCAGATGTTAGACGCGCCCCCTGCCACGTTCAAGGATGCAAGGGAAATACAGCAGGGGAACCCGGCCCTCACTATTACTTACAGAACAAGCACTTCTTCCCGAGTTACAGAGCTGATGTGTTTGAACTCCCTCCCCCACCACACAATATTCTCAGAGTGAGGGTACAGATACAGATGTGTTACCCTCTCACTTCCCCCTAGTGCCAGGGCAGGTTCAGAGTGGGCAGTGTGTTGATTTTCAATATTCGTTCTTCGTACTGCTCTAACCATGAATGAATTGATGAATGAAGGTATGAATGAATTAATGAAAAACAATTTGTAGAGCGCACAGCCATGAGATTTTAAAGCCAGAGCTCATACTACAGGACACAAAAAATGACTTCAGATGAAATCATCACAAAACAATCCTTTCTTTAATTGAAAATTCAGTTATAAAAACTCAGTGAAAAGGCACTTAATTTAACAAATTCACATTTACAGTTGGACGCAGTATTTTACACATTTACATGCACAGCCTCGACGAGACGGCCGTGTTCTGTTTTTCTAACCAAACTAGCTATCTGCACATTTATACACAAAACACACACTGTACAAACGCGCATTAGTTGTATGCCTACAATTGTCACCAGTCGTGGTGTGACAGCCACTTCCTCGTGGGTCCCTTTCTAGCGAGGGCAGAGAAGCAGCGAGTGCTGATTTTTTAAGGCGTAAAGTTTCATCTGTCTATCAGTTTTCTGCAGCTGTGTCACCCTTTTTTGCCTGTTCCCTTCTCTTACACCTACATCACCACAACGGGCACAAACCCACTGCTTCTTCTGGCCGTGGACATTTGTATTAGCCTCAGCTGGTTGCATTTCATGCCCCTTCCTTCATTGGCCTTTCTGCTGAGATCGACAATATAAGTGCTGGTAGAGACTAGCCCTGGCGAACCAAACCTAAACAAATATCAACGCCTGAAAGTCCAGGTAATTCAAGGTTTGATGGCCCCTCAAACGTTTTAAAAGGCTGAGGTTTTGAATTTCCGTTTTACCCAGGACTGTCAAACCTGGTTAGGTGTTATGCCTTGCATGGGAGGGAAGGACCCTGCTTGACTGCGATCCTTTTTTTGTATTTTTTTTTGTTGCTGTATTCCTGTAGCTTGGCTTCCTCAGGACAGTGTTTGGTTTATTTTTTATATTCTACAGGGGTAGGGCGGAACTCTGCAAAACAGTGCTCTGTCTGTGTGAAGAGAAAGCCCGCCCCCAGTCCCACAAGGCAGCTGTCCATATTTTTAAGACCTGCGGGGAAGGGATGCCGTCCACGGAACAGGGGTCAATTTTTCATCCTTAAACTACAGCTGTGAAGGGCAGGGTCGTGCTGGGCAAAAAAGCATTTAAAAACGAGCATTGGCAAATCAAATAAATCTAGCTTGTTTTACTTATTGGCTTTGCCTATAGAGAATGCTGTATGCTGATGCTGTGCAACTATGAACACAATTTTAAACAATAGAAAAAAAGAGTGCAATGATGCACGCACAACAATATGCGTCATAACGCTATGGCTGCTGAGCACGATGATATATGTGTGTGCATGAGTTACCATGCAAGCATGTGGTATGACACGGCCACCATTTTAATTATTTTTTATTTACCATTCCAAGATGGTGATACCACTTGCAGAGGTAAATTTCAAAAACAGAATTTAAAGATGTACACAAGTGCTTTAAAAACCGAAGCTGTGGGGACTTAATTCTCTAATAGGGCTAAATAATTGCACACAATCCCATAGGGCCTGCCCTAGCATGCACGACTTATTAAAAATGTTTGTGATGCTAATTCTTTATAGGTGTCCTATAAAAACTGTTGAAAATCTCAAATCTTGAAGGAAGATTCGAAGGGTTCTAGAAATCACAAAAAATGAATTGGTCCAGTCTTAGTAGTGACAGTAGGCATCAATTCATCAAGGTTTGTGCTGGAATCAACCCTCTAACCTCTATGTATGCAGAGTCTTGTGCCAGCCTTCACAACTGGAAAAGTCCACTTTTTCGTGGTAGGGGCATTCTGATTTTGGAAGAACAGCACTCATTTCCTATGGCTTGCAGACCTGGCCAGTAAGGAATATGGAAGTGTCAAATTAAGGAGGCATTAATTCTGCGTACATTCATCAAGCTTGCCTTTTCACCCCTCTACATGTTCTGCCCTCCCAAATAAACTCTTTTGTGTGAGGGAGGTTGAGGTTCTCATGATCTTCCCTTTAACCAGACAAATGCTTACAGTGTTCAGTAGGATATTCACCAACTTACCCCAGGATGTATTTAATGATGTACTTTTAGTTGATAACCCTATTTATACAACTTACTCTGGCTGTAGTGAACAGTAGGCTCACTAATAACACTGCTGGGCCTTAGCGCTGTGGAAAGTATTAACACCGACAGCCAAGAGGAGGTATCTACTATTAATACTGCCAGCACTGAACAGTACACACTACTAACACTGCCAGTCCTGCGAAGTGTTCATGCTGCTAGCAATGTCTGCACAAGCAATGTACCCTCTGTTGACACTGTCAGACCTCAGCAGTGTACACACGGCCAACACTGCTAACCCTGAATAGTGTATACACCACTATTATTGTCAACCATGTGCAATATTATAACCCTGTGGTTACGTTGTGACTGGGCCATCGACAGTCTGGTTCTCCAGCAATACAATCCTCGACTTCAGAACTCTTTGTTTCACAAATGCCCGGCTCCCCTCCCTGTCCGTTCTCCCTCTCAGTTTCACTCTGTCCCATTTTCGAGATTCCCAACTCAGTCTATCCTCTGCTAATTTTATTGTATGCGCCATTCCTGTGACCTGCAAAAGCCTCCATTGACTGATAAAGTGCTGTGTTTTCAATACATTTGTGTTACCACGCCCCCGCAAGGGGTCTTGCTCATTCTCCTTGCCTTCCACACTGCTTTTCCAATATGGACATTAATTAGAGATCCAACATCCTTATGGGAACATGCACATTAGTCTTTTTTCTGTACAAAAAGAATCCTCAAAGAGGATTATCTGTCAATGTTTTTGAGCAAGTTAATATGGAAGTACATGTTCTCCCAAATAGTAGCTTTATCACCCTCCCTTTGGTAGGATGCTGGGAAACTGTTCAAAATCCTTCATTTAGACATACAGAACCTGTGGTGCTGGCTATATCAACTTGGAAGCGACAGCAGGAGTCAGTACACCAATGTTCTGGGCGCCAAAGCCTTTATGGGTGTCGGGGTCCCATTGCCTGTGGACACCGTGGTATCCAGTCCTTCCTGTCTGTGGGACGATTTCTCCGACTTGCTGGTGCTGCACTCCAGGATGGGAAAGATGCCGAAGCGGCGGGTCTGGCCCTCCTCGGTGGCCACACACAGGCAACAGAGCAGTTTGGCAATGGCCCTTCGCATGTCCTTACTGGTCAGAGTGTAGATGATGGGGTTGAGCAAGGAGTTGATCATAGCCAGCCCCAGGAAGTAGTCTGCCCGGTAAAGGATAGGGCAGGCCAGTGCCTCACAGGACACGTCGAAGAGCAACAGGAAGAAGAGGGGCAGCCAGCAGGCCACAAAGGTGCCTACAACGATGGTGAGCGTCTTGAGCAAAGCCATGTACTTCTGGGACTTCTTCAGCATGCCCTTGCGAACGGTACCCAGTCGCTGGCTGTTGAACTTGACGATGCGGTAAATGCGAACATACAGCACCCCAATGGAGATCAGGATGGCGATGAAGACGGTAATGCAAAAAAGGATATAGTTTTTGGAGTAAAGTGGCAGGACAGTGGAACACTCGGGCAAGTTCTGAATGCAGTTCCAGCCTATGACGGGCAGGATGCCCAGGAAGACCGATGCCAGCCAGCTCGCCGCAATCAGAAGAAACATGCGGCCCTTCTTGTCGCCGTTGTAGAGTTTCATGCGCACCATGGTGATGTGACGCTCTATGGCAATCGCCAACAGGCTGAGAATGGATGCCGCCAACGTGATGAAAACCCCCCCTTCGCGGATAAACCAAAGGATGGGTGTCAGTTTTAAGGTGTTGGCCCCTGACAGGATGATGTTGACGGTGTAGGCGATGCCGGCCAGAAGGTCAGACAGAGTCAAGTTCCCTAGCAGGTAGTACATGGGTGAGTGAAACTTCTTGTTCTTCCAGATGGCCAAGAGCACTATGAGGTTCTCAGCCACGATGAGCAAGCAGATGACCAGGAAGACGATGGCTTCGGCCTTCAGCCCGCCCTTGTATTTGCTGGTGGTGAGTTTCCCAGTGTAGTTGTAGTGCAAAGATATGATGTCGTTGTTGTGGTATTCCCTAAAAATCCGAACAAGTCTGGTGGGCGACTCCCTGGTGATGAACTCCATGTCTGCAGCGGAGGGTAGAGCGGGGCCAGCCTTCGACCTACGGGCTTTTCAACTATTCAACGCTAGCCGCCGCTACATGATGACATCACCATGTTTGTCCTTTGTGGCGCCAAAATATTTTCACACCGAGATCGTTCAGGATCTTGTTTTGTGTTGTGCAGTTGTCGTTTAGGAATTAAAGGTGCCAAAGCTAAGCTTTGTTTTTGTTGTTCTTTTTACCACCAGCCTCGAAAGGATTTGTGGTTGCGGGACAGGAATGTGTTCTGTGCACGTGGGATTCCTCGGCGCTGTTCCTATACCGTCCAGCTGGTGGCAGTGTTGTCGCGCTGTAATTTCCGGCTTTCATGCAGGTTACGCTTGGCTGGACACCAAATGCTGGAATTTTATCCTGTATAAAGTGAGAAAAGAACGTGTTAGTGGTATTGTAAACTGCTGCAGGTCTTAAGCACCATAGCTGTAAAATAGCCGACATTGTTTAGGGTTCTGTCCCCTTGCCTCAGCCCCAGTATTTTGTTGTTGAATAATGGACAGTTTGGGGAATTTGGTATAGCCCAACAGTTAGTCAAATAAATCTTGCTTACAGATGAATGTGTATGAGAAAAATTTACGTATTTTGGCGAGTATTTGTACAATTGTCATGCATTCTCAAAAACCCACTAGATTTTATTATTCGGTGTTTTAAGGAGCTCAGCCCTAGAATGGACTCTGGGAACGGTGCCACGTGTCGGCTGTAATGCATGTATGAGCGGGGTGACCTCATTCAAGTTATCGGAACCCTATAATTTTCTGGAAACTTGACCTAGAAATGCCCCCACCGCCTCCCACTTCCCGTTTTCCAGCATTTTTGTGGAACCTTCTGAAGGGTTGTGTTAAGTCTGTGGTCGCTGCCTTCGAGCAAGGAGAAAAAGGAAAAGAGAAAGAGAAAACGAGAAAGAGAAAACGGAGGAAAACAAAAGAGTGTAGAGTGAAAGGCGAAAAAGACAGAGGAAGATAGAGAGAGAATCGAGTGAGAGACGAAAAAGAGTGATCCCGAGAGAGAGCATCAGGTTACTGCCCACCTTCTTTGCATGTGGTGCCCATGCATGAATGAAGCCGTGGGTCACTAGTGCAGTGTCAAATTGTAAAACCTGTACACTAGTGTCACACATAACACAGTTGGAACGTTCTGACAACATAGAACATTGATCAATTATTGTACGTCCTTTCACAAATACTGTGTCACACGGATCTTTGAGACACACGCAAACACGCAGTTGAATGTCAGAATATCGACTACGGAAATAACGTATTACAAGAATATTGTAGCAAAAGTCTTGACAACCAAAATATTGTGGCGGTAAATATAGATGTACTATTTTTAACTCCACATATATAGTCTCCCCCATGCTACTAACCACAAACCTATATATATGTATATATATATATATATATACACACACACACACACACACACACATACATATACCTCAAAAGAAAATGTATCGCTCACTCAGTAGCTGCATATTGTAAACTGTGTTTTATTGAAACAACTTTGTCAAAAGGTACATAGATGTGGAATTAAATATCGCAAACCTATACATATATATTTAGCTAGGCCATATTTTGGTCTTCAATATTGTTGTTATTTTTGTAGCTTGATATTTGAAACGTAATATTTGTGTACCATACCCACACACTCAAACATGTAATTGTACTAACAACAGTTCATTGAAAATCCCTGATTCACTGGAATGATACGTGAAGTTCAATCTGTGGGCGGCCCAAAAATCCTACATTTCAGTATGTAATAGATAAAGTCTATAGCTTGTAATGTGATTTATAGTCCAAAAATGTCAAGTTAGGATTCTGGTGACGTTGACAAGAGACTCTGTCTTCGTCTTCTTTACTATCCACCATGTTGCTTTGCACCTGGACTTCCAGTGACCTATTGAGGCTCTTTTATGTGACAATCATACTGGTACATTTGTTGTCCATTCAGCCGGCAAAGGACAGAACTAGAGGGCTCAGAGGGCTCTAGTTCAATGTATGTGTTTTTTTGACTGTGCTACGGTCATAGTCTGGCAGGCCCTTCCCATTTAGAACACCAGTTATGGCAAAAACATTTACTTACGCCCATTTTTAGGTTGAGCCTGGGCAGCGCATGCGCTGCTCTGCGAGGCATGCTGTATTAGAGTATGCACTTGAAGCTCCGTCCACTTCCCGCCCATATTTTTCATTGGATTGTGTCTTTGTCCTTTGTAAATGCTGGATTCTGATTCGAACATAGGCTTGTTAGTCCCTCCTTAGTACCGCCTTGGCTTCATTTGTATCCTCCCATGAGGACTGGCCCTTTTTTTTCTTCGGTTGTTGCGCCGTCTGTGTTATTTACTCTGTAAGCACTATTTCCTTTAATGGGTTTTGCCCTACTGCAGGCACGACGTGCTTTCCTTATATTCAGCACGCCATGCGCGCTTTCATTTCCAAGCAGCCGGGACAATGGCGGCCGCTTGTTTGCAATGCCATAGGTTTCGCATTTAGGAGAGTTTGAGCTATTGGCATTGTAAATGACAATAGCTTAAACTCTTGCAAATGCGACACCTATTGCTTTACAAATTTTTTTTGGGGGGTTGTTTCCAAGCACCCCACGCCGCGCTTGCACTTACTAGAGGCCATGCCCCTTTCTTTAGAGGCGGCTCGTCTAAAGAAAGGGACGTGGCCTCTATTAAGTACAAGCGCAGCATGGGGCGCTTGGAAACAAATAATGTTTGAAATTCAATAGGTCTCGCATTTGCGAGAATTTAAGCTATTACATTTACAGTGCCAATAGCTCAAAGTCTCGTAAATAAGAGACCTATTGCATTGCAAATGCTTGTTGAGTTTTGGCACACTGATGTGTTTGTTTCAAGTCAGAAGAGCTGCTTTTTCAAATCCAGAATCATTGGCTATTTTTGTGACAACATCATTCTGCGTGTTTGTCCCTTACGGACGCAACGGAACATGCTGTCTATTTGCATTACAGCTATCAAGGGAGCTAAAGTAACAGCTGTGTCAAAAAACATGGTCGATGGCTTTTTATAGACATATCATTTTTTGTGTGAAAAACTATTTTAGTCAGAGACAAAGTATTCGGGCCCTAGAAGCCACAGGCCATGTGAAAATATGGTGGGCCGAGGTTTCAGAAACACAAACATGATGCTGGGCTGGTCTTGGATTAGGGCCCGCTGTCCACCACGTCACGTCGCAGCAGGATGGGTCAGAGGGTGGAAGTGTGTCCTGAAAATGGACGTTCGTTAATAAGAAGAGCCTTTTAGGGGCATAGTGAGGGACTTCCAAGATGGCATTTCTGATGGAGGTACACTGGCCAGTAGAGGACACTGGATCTCCAGTGCCTGTACCTCTGATAGTCAAGAAGGGATGAAGCAGGGGCAGTGCTTTAAATGGGCCGGTACTGTCCGGTACTCAGTGCCTGCACTTCTTTGATTTGAGAGGGAGAGTACCTGCGCGTCTCAGCACTTCTGCTATACATTTAATGGGAGAGTACTGGTACTTCTCAGGAGCAAACAGGTACTCTAAATAGTGAGTACCTGCACTTCTAGATTTTCATTTAAAACACTGAGCAGGGACAGTCCCTCACAGGGCATTCTTCCTTGAGGGACATGGTCTATTCGTTGGGACCAACGGAAGCAGCTTCCTACAGGACAATCTAGGAAGCTAGCAACATCTACCCCCCATTGGCCATGCTGTGTAGTTACCAAGGGAGGACAGGTTGGCCAAGGATTGACATTCATATATTTAATAGTGCATCTCACTGGTGGGACAGGGTCCAAGCTTGCATCTCACTGGTGGGACAGATCCCTAGCCTGCATCTCATTGGTGCTACATGCTAGGAGCCTGAATCTCATTGGTGCTACATGCTAGGATCCTGAATCTTATTGGTGGTATATGGTTCCAAATTTCATAGACTTGATGCTATGATTTGCATCTGTAAATGTCATTTGCGCTCCAAGTTTCTGCTTGAATTTCAAGCTGTTATCCTGGATCTGTTTGGTGCGAGGAGCATCTAGTCTGCAAAACAGCACCTCAGGTTTTAACTTTCAAACTTTAAAAAAAAAAATTTATTAAGGAGCCTTGCAAAACCTATTCTGCAAGGTTGTGTGGTGAGACCTTACCAGGGAGTAGGTGAAGTGTGCAAAAATGTGGGCATACAAGGGTATGGTGGATGTAACTGGTCATCGGGAACGTGTCCTCAACCGCAATCCATGTGTGGTTCAGTGATCTCCATGACGCTATGATTGCCCACCTTGAATCTCATGACAGCCCAAGTTAGGTTCTCTTGATATCAACAGTTTGAAACCTGCATTTCATCGGTGCCACTTAACTGCGTCTTGTTGGTCCTGCTAGTTTCAATTTAGTATATTGTTGGTGCTACTAGATGCAAGCCTTCATTGCATCTCTGCTTTTAGTTACAAACCCTCATTGCATCTGTGCTTTTAGTTACAAACCCCCTTTGCATCTGTGCTTTTAGTTACAAACCTTCATTGTGTCTGTGCTTTTACGCACAAACCTTCATTGCATCTGTGCTTTTAGTTTCAAACCTTCATTGCCTCTGTGCTTTTAGTTACAAACCTACATTGCATCTGTGCTTTTAGTTACAAACCTTCATTGTGTCTGTGCTTTTACGCACAAACCTTCATTGCATCTGTGCTTTTAGTTTCAAACCTTCATTGCCTCTGTGCTTTTAGTTACAAACCTACATTGCATCTGTGCTTTTAGTTACAAACCTTCATTGCATCTGTGCTTTTAGTTACAAACCTGCTTTTCATCTGTAAGATTAGTTATAAACGTGGATCCAGTTAGTGTACACTTTTTACAAACCTGCGTCTTGTTGGAGATCATAGGTACGAACCAGTGTCGTCTTGTTGCTATTAGCTACCAACCTGTATCTCCTCCGTGCTACTAGTTACAAATCAGTTTCTCAGCAGGTCATTCTAGTTCCAAACCTGTGTCTCATCTGTGCTACCAGTTACATACCTGGTGTCATTGGTGCTAGTAGTTACCAACCAGTGTCTCCCCCATGCTACTAGCCACAAATCAGTTTCTCGTCATCACTACTAGTTACAAACTAGTGTCTCATCTGTGATACTGGTTACAAACCAGTGTCTCACCGGTGCTGCTAGTTACAAACCTGTGTCTCGCTGATGCTGCTACGTACAAACCAGTGTCTCACCGATGCTGCTGGTTACAAACCAGTGTCTCACCGATGCTGCTAGTTACAAACTCATGTCTCACCTATGCTGCTAGTTACAAACCAGTGTCTCATCTATGCTGCTAGTTACAAACCAGTCTCTCACTGATGCTGCTAGTTACAAACCAGTCTCTCACTGATGCTGCTAGTTACAAACCTGTGTCTCAGCCTTGCTATTACTTAGAAACTAGTCTTACTTGTGCTGGTAATTGCAAACCTGTGTCTTGGCCTCACTAATAGTTACAAAACCACTTTTCATTAGTTCTACTAGTTACAAAACGTCTCCTCTTTGGTGCTACTAGTTACACAACTTCACCTCCTTGGTCCTGCTAGTTATAAACCAGCATCGCATTGGTGTTAATAGTTGCAAACCAGCTTCTGATTGGTGCTGCAGTTTCCAAACCTATGTTTCGCCAGGGCTGTTACCCTCTCTACCTCTCTGCAGGGGAAGTCACATCCTAACCTTACTCAAATAGTTGAGAGGGTGAAAGCGTCTCTTTCACTAGTCCACAATGGAATACATGAGCAACTCTGAGTTGGCTGATGCACAGCGCCTGGTATCTGTGGTTTTAAGGGCGAATTGTAACACCGATTTCTGTTATTATTTCATTACTCACACTTACTGACACAACTCTCTGTCATGGGCTCTTTGGCCCAGCAAGTATGCGTACCTTCGCTCCCCTGGTTGAGCGTATGTGTTACTTCACCAGCTGGCTGCCTGCCCGTGCCAATTATCCCACAAGTGCCTTTGTGTGCCAAGCAGTGGGTGGAAAGGCGGGAACTGTGGATTAGCAACGCCAGTTGACCCCAAAGAAAAGGTCCTTTTTGCGGTGTTCAGCTTTTTCCCTACAACTACAGAGAGAGCCCAGGTTTGGAAAAAATTATTTCAGTGGGATGGACATGGCTGCCAAGCGGGTCTATGTCATGTGTGGTACATTTTAGCCAACTCTGGCTTTTTTAGTCGACATCATTTTGCAGGTAGGTAGATGTAGGCCCATATCAAGACCGTGCAAAGTGAAACCACAAGCCTCAGAATTCAGAGTTGTCTCTGATTGGTCAAATGTGTCACATGTAACATGGGGCCATTTGTCAGCTATGCATGTGACGTAACTGCACAGACCTCTGGTGATTTGTTGGGCAAACGCTGCCCCAGCCACATGTTAACCAATCAGGCAGACCCCCTGAAATTGAATTGAGTCCTGCAACAAAACAGTCTTCTATGGTTTCAGGCATGTCCCACTGCCCCCACTACCAGGCTCCTGCCAAAGCCACCTGTTGATGGCCTTGCTTCCTAAATGGGGGACGAAATGGGAGAGGGATTGAGAAGGCTGCACTTTTGAAACAGGATTTAATCGAAAATCTTATTTGTGTGGTGAGGAATTCGAGAGACATGATATAAACATTAGAAGTATTCACAATTAAAATCCCTTGAAAATTAACTTTTTCATTTACATCTCTGCAAAATTCTCACATTTTCGTGAGAAAATTAGCCTACAGAAAGTCAATCTGCAGGGCTTTTTTTCTGCAAACACATGAACATAACTGCCAAAGAAATGTTACTTATATCTCTGAAAAAGACACTTTAAAAAATAAATGTGTAGGTATTTTTAACTGCAAGACCTATTTTGTGGGAATTTTCCCTGACATTTGTTTTTTTTGTTTTTATTGTGTATTTCATGACATTTGGTTTTTTGCAACGTACGCTGGGTGCAAAATGGGGGCCATCATTGAATGGGTAACGCAAAGATTTGACTGAATGGACACAAGCTGAGGAAATACGCATGGTAAGATTACAAAGAGGTGAGAAAGTGGTAAAAGACCATAAAGATTCGATAAAAATGTATGAGAGGTTGTTTAACCGTGATGCAGACATCGAATTATCTGACTGGAAGGCTGAGTCTGAAACGATACAAGTGGGGGTCGAAGTTTACTTAAGAAAAAGTCTTCAAAAACTCATTGTTGCGTCAGACAAAGCAAATTGTGTATTTTGTGGTAACTGTGGCTCTACTTGATTTGCTTAATTAAAAATTAAAGAAGAGTATTTTAAAAAAATTGCAAAGTTTTTAGGATTTCATGATATTTTGTAGACAATTCGCGCAATTTTGCATTGCCCTACTCAAAATATCAATGATATGTGTTCATTGTGTTGGTGTTTCCAAGCGACCGCGTGGGCAGGGCGGGTTTGTGGCTGTGCATCAACCACTGCTTGCGCCCTGGTTTTGAGTATAATGTCCCTCAATTAAGTTCTGGGTCAGTTCTTCCAGAATTACTCAATCTCTAGGTACCTGCCCTGAATTCAGGTCCCACCTTCTTACAACAGCAGATGCCATCAGATTCCCAAGGTAAATTACTGTGCCTATGCCATGATGTCATCACTTGTAATTGATGTAATTATGAAATACTTGTTTTCTTTAAATACACGTGTCATAATATGAACGTCACAAGCAGAGATATTTAGGTGATTTACAAAGACTTCCTGATCTGATGTTTCAATGCCCTATTTTTAGCTGAGTACTATTGTAAGTTGCCTATGAAGAATAATAAATGATTTAAAAATATCTCTGCTGGGCTGCTCCGCTACCTCAGCCATGGGGATAGGTGTGCGGTGTTGCAGGGAATCTTGCAGAGATACTGGTGGAACCATGTCGCCTCAGATAAGGGTGAGCTACAAACTATCAGGAGACCTAGACAACTTAACATGTGGACTTGTAAAACCCACGTACACCCAAGTCTTGGGTCTCTAAGCGCTGAAATAACAGATGTTTATCGACCTCGGGTGCATGAAAGGCCGAGTGGACCCGCCAGGATTCGAACCTGTGAACATGCAGTCAAGCACAGATGCCTATGGTGGATGCATTAGTCCACTGAGTCATGGTTCCGGCTAGACAATGTGGCAAAACCAGCTCCACTGTGCACTCTTGCGTTCGACAGGGGCCAAACGACTCATTTTACAGCAGCTTCCCAAACACATTGAGGAATTATTTCGCGTCAGTAAATTGTGTGTGTATCCATGCGAGAAGTATACACTTTCACAGTGTTGCTTCCAATGCTGGGAAGACTGGGCCCCCCCTCAATCTGTCCAACCCTGGAATCAACCTTCCGTCCTTCTGACTACTGGGGTTTTTCCCAGTGTCTCAGTGTCTCAAATGGCCAGTCCTGTTCCGGTCTGAGGGATCGGGGACCAAACAGGTGATTGGTGCACAAGGCCAGTGGGGTTTGGGGCCTAAAATGCGCAGAACGTGTTACCATGAAAGTACCTTCAGCCAGTCGTGACGTTTTAGACAAGACTCTGAGTTCTGAGACTTGCAGTGTAGATTTTCCCATTTTTAGAGCGGGACCCTCCGGATGACCACGCTGGCAAAGGGCAGTTTGATAAAAAGCCAGGATACATTTGAAAGACTGGAAGATGGTCCTCAGAAGGGGAGTAGCCAAGCTCTTAACTGACTTTTGGTATTAGGCCCCTAACCTCTGCAAGTCGTGCTTTTCAGCAGCGCTATAATGTTGACCCAAGGTGAGGCCATTTTAGTGCCCGCAAACTACCTGGGCATTGCTGGGGTGTCATGGAACCTTAGGCAATACAAGATTTTTAGGGGATAAACGGGGCGAACTCCGATTCTCCCTGCAAAGATTTGTGTCTGGTCCCTAGTAGTTTTCCTCCTGTCTAAGGAAGTACAAGGATTTTCCTCTTTTCAGTTCCAAGGAATAGCTGGATGTGACAACCAGTGGTTCCACCTTGTTGGATAAAAGCAGGCGGATGACCCGTCTTGCCTTGTGTTATAATTGCATTTTTTAGCGCCTGGTAACGCTTTGAAGCATTTTACCTGCGATAGTTATAGCTGTACAACTGTGTTGGAAGAAGACTGCTGCTAAGGCAATAAGGGAAAGAACAAATGGCAGAAAACATAAGACACAGTAGGGGGAATTCGTAAAGGGTGCTTTGGGAGTAAAACAGGACAGTGGAATTGTGCAGCCTCTGGGCCACGTGGCGTAATGCGCACACCAATCAGAGAGCTTATGCATTGCCAAGTCTCTTTATGCTCTCAGCTGAAGTGATATTTGGTATGCCTTGCAATGGATCTAAATTTGATGCTTCTGTGGTCAATCGGACACCTCCTTTTTCCTGGCTCCCAGGAGCTGCAGATTGACCCTTGCCCCGCCCTACGCAACACAGGTCCTTTCTATAGCTCAAAATGGCGTCACCCAGAACTCTTTACTGACAGCTCTGCTGCTACAGTATGGGTGGGCACGACGCATGCGCAGGTGGGCCCGCACGGGGTATGTGAGGTATCATGATATTATTATCGCCATTATTATATTTATTCCCTGCATCTGGCGCCCTCCCTTTAGCGCTCCCTCTACGACCGATCTGGCTGCTTGGCGGAAGTGGGATCGGAATGTTCTAGAATGCGCCAGCAGGCCGGGCAGGGTACTCTCGCCACCTAATGTCAAGGCCTGGCTGCTGATAAGTGCACGCGCTCCAAGCCCCGGACGTGCCTCCGTGCAGTCAGTTACAAGTATCAGAAATTTCGACCTGGGCTACTTCTATATTGCACCTAAACTTTCAAAAAGACTCGTTATTTAATATTACTTTGTTTTATCCTTCAGCTTTCTTATATGTGAATCTATTAAATGTATCACCCTCCCTTCATCAATTTCTCCTTCACTTATTTGCTCACCCTTAACTTTCACATATAATCTTCCCCACCCATCCTTCACCAGAACTTTGAGATGAGTGTTCTGTCTTGTCAGTGTACAAGGCCCGGATGGGATGTGGCGTTCGGTGGAAAAGATGTGGCTAACGTAAGAGACCAATGTCAAATTCTACACTAGATCTTCATTTAATTAGCGTGGAGTCGCACTTTACTACATTTGGCAACGAGTTGGCGACCTACCCTCCTTTCTGTGCCTACTGCATCTTCCGGGCATTGGCACTTCCTCCTGTGCATGGATTGATGCCATTGTGAACATATCAGTTTACTGTACACTTATTGCACTGGTTTAGCAGCGCTGGAACACTCTGAACCAGGGATTCAAGTGGGATGGAAAAGGGAATGGGGAAGTCTCGGAAAGGGGCGTGGCCAAAGAGGCATAACATTAATCCTTTCTAAGAGATAATGCCTAAGGAATTAAGGACTGGCTTAAAACATATAAAGTAAAATCCGGTGCTTCCTAAATCATGCCATGCCATCTGACTAAAATGTAAGTGCCTTTAAGTGTGTTTTTAGGTCTCGGCCTGCACCAGCGCTTGCGCTGGTCTGGCCGAGAGTTTTAGTAAGCGGGTTTTGGAAGTGCAAACACTGGCTTTCGGCTGGCGACCAGCTTGAGTTCACGATGGCGTGCACGCGCAGCTGGCATCTGGGTTTCCTATCTCTTCCTCATTTCCTCGTCATGGCTCATTAACTCTCTGGACTCTGATGTTTCAATCGCAGCAGCAGCTCACATTACCAACTGAGGGCCCTGGACTACAGTCACATGAAAAACAACAGCGATTAGCATTGAAATGCAAGCTTTTTTGTCTAGTTAGAAATATTGCTTCGGTGGGTTGATTTCACCTTATATCGCTATTTGTTTTACATTGGGAGTCACAGTCTAATTAGCAGTATTTTTGTCTCACTGTTTTTTTTTTTAATATTTATTCGCGCAAAGCACAAAGCTATATTTAAGGTTACTTTTTCCGCGTCACTTCTTCACTCTATTTAAACTCCACACCCCCACTCTTATTGTCTCTCTCCTTCTCTCTCTCTCTCCCCTCTCTAATTCTCTCTCTACTTAATTAACTCTCCCCTCTCTATCTTTTTTAGCCTTTCATTCTCTCTCACCCCTTTATCTGTTTCTCTTTCAAACTCCTTCATTCACTCTCTCTCCCCTTCTTTCTCTCTCTCTATCCCGCTCCACTCTTTATTCTATGTACACCCTTTCTCTCTCTTTCTCTCTCACCACCCTCTCTAATTGGGCATTATATCTTCACTCTATCTCTCACTCGGCAACACCACAGCATCACTCAGCGCAACCACAGCATCAATCAGAGCCAGCACAGCATCAATCAGAGCCAGCACAGCATCACTCAGCACCAACACAACATCTCTCAACGCCATCACAGCATCACTCAACGCCATCACAGCATCACTCAACGCAACCACAGCATCACTCAGCGCCACCACAGCATCACTCAGCGCCACCACAGCATCACTCAGTGTAACCACAGCATCACTCAGCACAACCACAGCATTACTCAGCACAACCACAGCATCACTTAGCGCCACAACAGCATCACTCAGCGCCACCACAACATCACTCCGCGCCACCACAGCATCACTCAGCACCACCATAGCTTTACTCAGCGACACCACATCATCACTCAGGGCCAACACTGCATCACTCAGCACCACCACAGGATGACTCAGCACCACCACAGGATGACTCAGCACCACCACAGGATGACTCAGCACCACAACAGCATCGCTCAGCCCCACCACAGCATCGCTCAGCGCCACCACAGCATCGCTCAGCGCCACCACAGCATCACTTAGCACCACCACAGCATCACTCAGCGCCACCACAGCATCACTCAGCGCCACCACAGCATCACTCAGCGCCACCACAGCATCGCTCAGCGCCACCACAGCATCGCTCAGCGCCACCACAGCATCGCTCAGCAACGCCACAGCATCGCTCAGCACCGCCACTGCATCGCTCACCACCACCACAGCATCACTCAGCGCCACCACAGCATCACTCAGCGCCGCCACAGCATCACTCAGCGCCAAGGCAATATCACTCAGCACCACCACAGCATCACTCAGCGCCAAGACAATATCACTCAGCACCACCACAGCATCACTCAGCACCACAGCAGTATCACTCAGCAACACCTGAGTATCATTCAGCATCACCTCAGCATCGTCTCCGCAACAGTCACCACCACCACCACTACCACCTCAGCATCACTCAGCACCACCTCAGCCTGCTCTCGGAATCTGGCATCTGTTGATTCTCCCTAGCGTCTGGCCGCTGCTAGTGTTATAATACAGGTACTAGTTCCCAACCTTCACCCTCCGATTGTTTATGCCCCTCAAAAAAAAAGCTTTAACAAACAACCATTGCAATAGGCAGAAACAAGTTGCCAGCATTGCAAGAACAAAAGAAAACTGAGGACATTTTTTATTGTAAATACTTTTTTTAATATGGTCGTTCAGTTTTACATAATGCCTTCTTGGTCATATATAAAGTAACAAAAATGCTTCTGACACTTTTTTATTATAACTTTTCAGCATGCCGCACAGCAGCCACACTTCTCTACAGCACAGCTTGAAGACATTGGCAAAGTCAATAGCTCTGGCTAAACACTTATAAGGCCCCAAAGGCGAGACCTATTGGCTATGCCAATGCTTGTTTTTATTACATCCAGAAACTTCACACGATAACGGGCATGCACCTAAAACAAGTCACCGATATTGGCTTTGCAAATGCTTGTTAGTCGATAAATGAGTAACAATAATGACATTGCTGTGAATAATTAACATTGAAAATGTTCCAATTCTGGAAATATTAAACTGTGACTTAAATGTTACTGGCATCTGTGGGTGGGTTAATGTCTCAGACACGGCTGTTCTCCACTTCACACCACTTTCCTCTGCAGCCTTTATGGACACTTATATAATTTGTATTCCCACATATTTCCAAAACCCTCCAACGGCATACATCACAACTCATCTTTTCCTCTTCACATCCTTTTCACGCTCTCCTTTTGCATGTATTTCCTTGCATCTCCTACACTGCACCATTCCTTACTCACACAGAATACACCCACTCACCTTTAAGCAATGATTTTTCTTTCACTTTCGTCCTGTCAATATTTCAACAGATTTGTACGTCTGTTACAGACTTTCACATACAATCACAATTACAACTAGCACATGTCACCATTGCTCTGTGCAATCTGCAAAGGGGCCAAGGAATGGATGTGAATATATTCTGAGCACCTTTATGACCCACTGCCAATCACTGTGAGACTCTCACAAAGCCTTCAGCCTCAGCTCCTGACCTCTCGATTGTGACCCGTTGTAAACACCGAACCACAACCTGAACTCACGTAGACACCTACATGCAACCACGTTCAGAGCATGCACAATACAAGATTAATATGCTGCATGTAAAGACTACAAAAATACAACATCTTCAAAAAGGGAAAGTAAATGAAGTAGAGCACGTAAAATGTAAACAGGAGCATCCTTGAGTACATAAATGTTTTTTACAGTTATTGTTTAGATATGGATGCAGAAACCCATCTGTGTTTGAGCCTGTAAAGGCTAAGGATGTAAACAGAAGGCTAGATAAGAACCTGCTTCAAAGTCTTTAGGTCTCGCCTACTAGGCAGCGCCTTTGCTGTCTGTTTCATGTTTTGGGGGCTTAGTAAAAACATACAGGGGCTTAGAGTCCACCCATTGCTTACCATTGGTTGGCTTTCCTGTCACTCGAACTTGCCTGCTTTTTATTTGTATCCCGGCCTGTTAATCATGTGTTTGTTCCTTCCATGGAGCAGTGCCTCTTTACCATCACTTTTGACTGGCTGAACTACATGTTGCTCTCTGTTGCCCTTGTGCTTCTTCCTGCCCCCTCCATGTTGTGCTCGCCCTCATGTATTTCCCCCCTGCTGTTTCTCACCGTGTGCTTCTCCCTCACCTGCTCAATGTTCCTCTCTCCTCCATTGCTTCTCCAATCCAACCCTGCACTCCCTACCATTGTTGACCCACCCCTGTCCTTCTCCCTGACCCGCCCACATTGCTCTCTCACCCATTGCTTCTCATCCCCCCACCTGCACCCTGTGGGTTGCTTCCACCCCACCCACCTTTTTAGAAAAAAAAATGTTTTTGCCAGTTTTTTTTCTTTTTGGTTAATGATCCTACTCAAGTTTTGTACTCAATGCATGCATGGTGCGCACGCTTGCAAAATGACGTTGGTGGATGCGTCAGAGGCTTTTAAAAAAATGTTTTAGCCATGCTGCACAGCCTCATGCTGTGCAGCATAGCTATAAACCAGTGACAAAGCCAATAGATCCTAAAGGCGTGACTGCCGCGTCTGAGACCCCAAGGGACCCGCCCCACTTAAAGCCATGCTTTGAGCAACAGGTGCCTTATACTGGAAATTCCAATTCGTTTCTGAGTTAGTTTCTACTGGATCCAACTGTTCTTTGAGGCAGCTGCCTCATGGGCTGGAAGACACAGAAATATCTTCAGGTCGTGCTACGTAGCAGTGTGAAATGACAAAACAAGGGTGCCTTGGACCCTAATGAAAGCCAGGAATATGGTCCCATTACCCATGGTTACATAGTGAAAGACTAGCATAGCCTGGGAGCTGTGGGCCCCTCACACCCTAGGGCCCAGGTGCCACTGCAACGTCTGCACCATTGATAGCTACGTCCCTAGTCGTGTGCCAAGTGACGTTGATGAGCACTACTCATACATTTATTAATCTTTGCCAGGGTTGTGAATAACAAATCTATCGAAGGTTTAAAAAAAACTAGAAAAAAGGGAGGAGGGTATATGAGGTAGTGAGAAGATAGCCCAGCTGCCACCACGTGGCTTCCAGCAACAGGCAGTTGAAATGTGTTGATTCCCTACGGCAGGACGTCCCAGCAGCAGCTTACACCCAGGGCGAAAGAAAGTACTGGGTGGGAATAGGGAGCACTTATTCCAGCTGAGCAGCAAATGTGGTCGAATCTTTGCTGCCTGAAGTCCTTTTGTCAGTCTGTGCTTAATTTGAGCCAGCATTTGCCGGTGCTCAGCATCTGCAGTTAATTTGCAACACCGGCACTTATAACAGTTCACCAAGTGATGGCACTGTTTGTCTAATTTTGAGGCGTGCACAACATCAGTGTTTACAAGTGCAATATACATGAAAAAATAAATAAATCCCTGTTGTCCAGGCCATTCTTATAGCTTTGTGTGACCTTGAACAGTCCGAATTGTCACATTTTTAGGGGTGTGATGGTTAGTAGTTGTGTTGGGACTGGTTTTGGCAGTGCTTGCAGGGGCAATGGGAGGTGCAAACTGCAGTGGTCTGCTTAGAAGGCCCCTGGCACTTAACTTTTTACATATTAATCAGAGCCCTTCCTTCGTGGGTGGGACTTTAGGCTGCAGGGACTAGGAATAATACATGAATAGGTTTAGCATCATACATGTGTCTGTGGTCATTTTATCCTGCAATCAAGGCTTACCAAGAGCTGAATAGACTGGTGCGTGAAGTGTCTTGTGACACAAAAGGAGTGAATGAATGTCTGAACTGATCATGCAAATGGGATGGATGGATGGATGGGTGGGTGGATGGATGGATGGATGGATGGGCTATCCAACGTAGGGCCAGAGGAATAGATGGACGGACGGACAGTCATATTAATTAACAATGTACAAGGTTGAGATTGATGGATTGACGAATGGATGAACCGACTGTCATATCAAACGGAAGTGAATGGTGGCTGGTTGCTGGATGAGTGGCTGGATGAAAGGACCTGATCATATTATTGAAATTTTATTTTATGGTGGCCTTTGACCATTCACCGTGACTCGGTTGAATCTTACCATGGGATTTGTTTCCAAACAAGGAATTGTTTTGTCTTTTCAAAGACCCGCGTAAACTGTTCTTTATTTGGCTTTCTGCGAAAACAGATTCATTCCTGCCCCTCCCCCCTCCCTCGAGGGCTTGGATATACACATGTGAAAGCATGGCACGCATTCCTAAAAGGCAATCACAATGCTCTTTATCTCTGAAAGTTACCACTGGCGATGGCAGAGGAATCTGAAATATTTGTAGCGTGAGTGTAACGTTTCATTAGGGGGCGGGGCTCACGGGCTGGACTTAAGCGTCAACGGTGTGATATTGTGGCCTTCCTGTCACCTATCTAGTGGCCTAAACACACACTGGCGTTGCCCACATCAGACCTGGATCAAATCCCTGCTCCAATATAATGGAAATTGTTTTGTACTTAATATCTTAAACTGCCCCCGAACAGGGTAAAATAAGCCTTATTATTACAGTTCAGCGCAGTAGTTCAGTTTCTGATGTGCCCCACTTAAATAGTCAATATTGCCATTAATAGCTCTGCCACAGATGTAAAGATATAGATGCTGCTAGGCCAAAGGAGACAGAGTGATTTGGCGAGGGTCACACAATTTGTTTTAAAATGAAAGCCGGAATCACAACGCAATTTTCTGGTTCTGCCCTTTATGAAATAAGTACGTGCTTAGGGCAAAGGCCACAGGGGTGCACAGAAGCGGCAGTGCGGAGTTCAGGCCCATAACGCCCCTCTATGTCTTGTGCAATTGGCTACCCTGAGATGTGCCATCGTTTCTGGAGGTTAATGGACGGGTCGGGGGGGGAGGAGGGGGGGGGGGCAGAGTAGGGAAAAGGCCAATACCGCCCCGATGGGCCGATGCCCGATCGCAGGCACAGAGTCATAATCCGGAGCCACCCAGTTCCAATTACCATGGAGTCCCAGTGGACACAAACGAGAAAGGCCTCCAATCTCAAATTAAAATTAACTACCTTCGGGCGGTGATATTTGATGAATAATAAAAAACGACAGTAAATCTCCGACAGCCGAAAACACCGAGGTACCACTCCCAACAGTGAAAGTGCCCACCGCCCCTCTGAAGGTGGGGTGGGTTTATGCGTGGCATCAGTACTAAGCCTTCAGAATCAAGAGCATCCCTGCTGTGGGGTTGGGCTCTCGTGAATGCTGATGGTGCCAAGACGACAGCTTGAGGTCAAAGTTCAGGGATGGAAAGGCGGTAATGAGGCACAGTGTGATCCCAAACACTGGGAGATTAAAAGGCTCCGATGCCCAGCCACCTCTTGTGCTGAATGTTGCCCAGGTGTGTTTTAGTTTGGGAATAAAGTTCCCTCTTGTCATTGCACGTATATCATAAACAAAACCCAGTTTATAGACACTAATCCATGAGGGCGGTTTAATACTGCATGGGCTCGGGGGCATCGACGTTCCCTCATTTGCATAGGACCACGCCCCTTGCTAATGAGAGAAGGACCCGTGAGACTCTTCCGGCTAAGAATCAGGTCTGCGGCCCCTTGTGCACAACAGAAGGGCCGCTGCGAGAGGGGGGGGGGGGGGGGGGGGGGGGCAAAGAAAGGGCTCAAATAACCGTTGCAAATCCGCGGCCCCTCGTCCGCTTCACGCTTGAGCGTCGGTGCGGCATCAGCTGGCGCATACGGCGGTAGGATCATAGAGACCTAAGCCTGATCTTTTAACTTTTGGCCCACGAGCCACTTGGATGTCTGGGTACGATTGGAATGATTCAGTAGGCCCTACAATTTGCAAAGGAGAGCCGAAACGCAACATCACAGATCTCTCTCTCTGAGCTTTGTGCAGGGCCAATCAGGGAGTTCCAGTTTGTGAGAGATTTGTGGGTGTTCCTGTGTAGGGAATATGGAGTTGATAACCATCCCTGGCACTTCCTGTTTCTTTGTGGGTCATGCTAGGCTGCAGGAAGTCCAGTGTGGTGCAGCACAGATTAATTTACACCTGTGTTATTATTAGAGATGGGCGAGCCAACAAATTAACAGGGAGAGCCAAGCTAAGGGTTTGACTCGGATCTTAGAGCTCACGCACAAGCCAAGCCCTGAAGATGTTTGCTATGTAAATCATACAACAATCATCACATAAAATATGGTAAAGTCTCAGCAACATTAAAAAAAGTGTTGTTCTTTGACAAAAGGAAGCTTTAACATTAATGAGGCACATTACAGGCCAGCATTACACTGAGAAGTACTTATTGAAAGTGATCGTTTTGTACAACTGGTAGTCTGTACTCACATATTTGGTGAAAGAAAGTATTTGCTTAAGTCACCCAATTCAAGTGGGGAAGCCACAATTTAGCCAGGTTTTCTGGTCTCACTTTGTACAAATCAGCCAGGAAAATGGTTCTCTATTTGTTTTTGTTTATATTACGGCGTTGTTTTTACCTCTTAGGTAATTTTCTTCAGTGTTTAAACACAGCACATACTCAACCAGACGGCTGAAGCTTTACATAAGCACCACTTACATTACACAAGGTCACATGCATTGTTTATAGGCATGAGGAAATTAATTGATGTGCCCAGAATCACATGATGTTGAGCCTACCCTAGACTCGTGCCTGGTTCCACAGTAACGCCACATCCTGGGTACATGGAGCGACAGGCAGGCAGAAGCCACATGAAAGCTTGGCTCGTTATGGGCTCCAGGTTCCAACAGGACCCCGAGCTGAGCCAGAGCCAGGCTTCAGGCTCCAGCCTGACTCGGGCTTTCAGTGGCTCGCCCACCTCTAGTTATTATCCATTTACGTTTATTTTCACTTGAAGCTTCTCTGGAGGACTGACTTGCCTTGGTTGACATGCACATATTTTATCTAAAAATAATTCAGGTACATTTTTTTCATATTTCATATGAGAAATTTGAGCACCCTTCCCTTTAGTGCTAGGTTGTAGCAGCCTCTGCAGAGATCAGTTTTTTGGATTTGCCAATGCATCGCATTCGGAGTTTCGTTCATGTGTTCATTTTTCCCAAAACAATATATTTCTGTTTAGAGGTTTGGGAAGTAATACAAAGCAAAAGTGTCTGAAATGCCTTAAAATAAGGCATTGTACAACCACTGGTTGTCTGATGGCATTACTCTGAATGGTATCTGAGTACCAAACGCCTTTAAAAATATAAACATTTTTACATTGATGAAAAAACAAGCATTGGCAAAGCCAATTGGTTTCACTTGTGTGATCTATTCTAAATCTATTGGCTTTGTTAATGCTTTTTGGTGATGCTGTGCACAATCGCTAAAAGCAAAATCCTTTTACCATAGCTGTGTAGCATGGGCAAAAAAAAAGAAGAAATAAAAAGATGCTGTGAGACAGCCGCTACTGGTGGATGCGTCATTCGCTAGTGCGCACATATGTGATGTTATATGCATCCCCAAGAATATGCACGTCTAAAGAATGATGAGAGTGCATCGTTTATTTACCAATCCAAGATGGTGAATGCCATTTGGCTATATAAATAAAAAGAGTTTCTTTCATTTGTGCTAAAGTGCGAGCCCACCAAAAAACATAAAATTGATAAAAAAAAATGTAATGTACCCCGAGTGATTTGGGGAGCAGTGAAGGAGTGGGTATGGGTCAGGGAAACACCGGAAGCACTTGAAGCTGGGGCAGGGGAGACTTATTTTCTCAAAATGCTTCTGATTTATGGACGCCAAAATCTTGTTACATTCGCAATGAGGCACAGACTCCCTGATTGAAGGGGCAGTTTTGATGGTGCAGATACAAGTGCTTGAAGTTGCCAAAGTGAAATTTTGTTGCCCACTGTAGCAGAAAGGTAATATTGTCAGGACACCACCAAAATTAATGAGTAGGCGTGATAAGTCAGAGGGCATGACAATGATGCCATCTTACCCAAACCTACTAGCAAATTTTCAACCTTTGCGTGTGTTCTTTTTCTTGGTGGGACCTCATTTGGCAGCCGGCATGATTTTCTGCTTAACTCCAGAAATATTAAAATGAGCATTATTGCATTTCTCAGGTATTAAGCTTGCTAGTTATGGAGTGGCAAAGAAGTGGAAGAGGTCAATCCTCTTGCGATGAGAGGACTACTGGCTCCTGGGGAAGATGTGTAACTTTGTTCTGGGATCAGAGTAGAAGGTTCGAGAAGCAGTATCAACGTGGCGCTGCTGGTACTAGGATAATCAGGAAGAAGTTCATGGAGTTAGGAAAAACGTTTGGGAGGTAATGAAATAGGACAGCGAGTGCTGGCTGAGGACTCATCCACGTCGCCACTGAATTGTATTTATGGTTATTAAACACTCATCAATAATGATTTCCAAGAATTCAGATAGTCCACCAAAAATCTCCTGTCTCACAGAAAGTTGCTGTTTAAATTTGAAGTTTAGTGCCCTTGAGGAATCTTTTTTCTTGGAACTTACTCTTTGAAGACCATTCTATTTCACTGGAGGGGGAGGGAGTTGGTTCTTTCAGTGGGGGTGGGGGGGTGACGGGGGACGGAACTGTGAACTTGGGTAGTGATGTTCCCTGTGGTGTTTTACATTTAAAATATTGTTCAGTGAAGTATCTGTTAACATTATTAAACAGTGACTGCCTCCTTGCTTAAAATGTGTAATTCATCATCAATTAAATATAGTGTCAGTGTAAAGAATTAAAATCATATAGGGTGATTATTTAACCATTAGATTCCTCTTCTGTTAAACATTCGGTTAAAACTGGAGGTGGGCGAGCCAACAAATTAACAGGGCGAGCCGAGCCAGAGCAGAGCCAAGGGATGGCTCGGCTTCTAGAGCCAATGCACGAGCCGAGCCCTGAATATGTTTGCTATGTAACTTATACAACAAACATCATGCAAAATATTATAAAGTTTCTGCAAAATTAAAAAAAGTGTGTTTCTTTAACGTGTAAGATTTGACATTAATACGTCTCATTATAGCACTGCACTGAGAAGAACTTTTTAAAACTGATAGTTTTTAAACATGAACAATTAGTGAACTAAGAGGCAAGACAGTTGTCATATAAACCCTGTAGGTGGCCCCGATTATTAAAGAGTAACATTATAGTCTATTAAATCAAACACAAAACGTTTTTGTACAACTAGTATTCTGAACTCACTTGTTTGAAAGTGCTTTCATGCACAATAATGAAGAAAAAGGAGTTTTGGTGAAATAAAATATTTGCCTAAGAACAAGCAATTTAAGCAAACAAGTCCCAATATTTATAGGTTTTCTTGTTTCACTTTGAACAAATCAGCCACTAAATGGTGATCTCTTTGTCTTTTGTTGTGTTAAGAAGGCCTTGTTTTTACCTCTTTGTGGACTTTTCTGCAGTTTTTTTATACAGCACAAATGCGACTTGAAGATATTAAAACGGTTTACGTGAGCACCATTTACATTACACATGGTCATGCTCATTTTTATAGGCACGGAGAGATTACATTATTTGCCCAGAATCACTGGATGTTGAGCGAACGCCAAGACTCCAATCTAATTTCTCAGTTCCAAAGTTGGCAGCTCGGCCATAATGCCACATCCTCTGTAGAAGGAGGGAAGCAGTCAGAAGCCACATGAAAGCTCGGCTTGTTATGGCTTCAGGTTCCAGTAGCACCTTGACCTGCCAGGCTTCAGGCTTGAGCGGCTCGAGCTTTCAGTGGCTCGCCTACCTCTATTTAAAACTATTAAAATTATATTGGTTAATCGTTTAATTACTAACAATTTCACTTTCCCCAACACCTACTTATTTTCAGGCGCCTTTCCCATCAACAGAGAAAGCTGATGAAGTTTACTAATCTCACTTTACAAAGACCTACAACATAACAATTATGTGGATTCTCGAAACAGAATAGGTACGTATTGTCTGGTACTACTGAGGCGTTGGTAATGTGCACAATTGTTTGAACGTTGTACTTAAACGTTTACTGCTGCATATTACAGACAAGAGTGTAATGCCCAGTTAAATGCTTAACAGCTTCCCAAACCTTTTAGAACCATGACCCAATGTTTAGAACAAGAAACATTTGCGGCCCACTTAGCTCCAGTGTAATAGGGCCCAATAGGCAGGACCACTGGAATTATGCAATTGTGTGGCTGCGGCAATTTTTGCATAGTTATAGATTTGCCGCATTTGCCATACAATCCATCCCCTGCCACATAATCTGCAGATTCTAACAAAACAAAGTTTTGTTTCTAGCTCAAACGGTTCAAAAGTTACAAACAATTCAACAGCACGTATTTCCGCGCAGTGGAAGGCCCTTTCCAAAGCTGGACTGGTCACCTTTCGGTTGCCTATTGCTATATGTGGGTGCTAAACTGATACTAAAAGATGCAAACAATGCCCAGAGAGTGTTACCAAGTTTAACAATGACAAAATAATGAAGTAATACTATTACAAAAGTACGCATTATGCCGCATAATTTGACTTTTCTTGCAGCATAATTTAATTAATCCTGCCACATAATGTGGCCCTTCCTGCTGTGTAAATTCTAGTGGCCCTGCCAATAGGCACTCGTTTCAATGTCTGTTTTTAATTAATACGGTCTGAGACCCAGATGGACCCGGCTTACTTAAAGCCCTTCTGCAGCCCATGGTTCAATTTGTGGCAGTCCTGGGCACTTCCTATGGTACAGTTTCTGGCATATCACTGTATCAGGAAAGTCACATTACTGGCCGAGGTGCAGTTTCTGAGGGCCGCCCCATGTTGCAGGTTCTGTAGGACACAGCACTGCACACGAAACGCCATGACTACTCCCTGTGCAGGTACTGACACACCAAGTACTGCTCGCGGTGCAGTTTCTGTAAAGGTGCCTGTGGGTGCTGAATGCTGCCAAGTGACTAACAACTCAGGGCCTTCCTTCTCAATATGGCGCCTTGAATGCTATTTGTCTTTACTGTGGCGCTTGGGAGAACCGCAGTGCTGTCGCCTTTCAGCCTTGGCCAGCTGCAGCACCCATTGTGGAGGCTGCCTTCCATCGCATCATCCTTCCTGTGAAAAGGGCATTGTGGCAGCTATGAAAAGATGTATAGTTTCTATAGCACAATGCAAGAAGTGCCTGTCTCCTCTCTCTCTCTCCCTACTGCAGGGCTAAGCCTTCGGTTTCCCACTGTGATTGGCCGCTGCAGAGCGTTGTTGCAAGGAGTAAAATGACATCTAAATTCTTTTACAGACTTTAGTAAACAATAAAAAGGGATGTGAATTTTTTGATGAATTGTATAATTGTACAAATTGGATCGTGGCGCTTTAATAGCAGGTGTTATCCTACTCAACATTGCAAGCCTGTGACTTATAGATTACCCAAAGTTCTCTGCAGCTCAACCTACATACCTGTCTTACCAACTAGTGGTGTCACTACACTTTAGAATATGGAAGGTTACAAACATAGCAAGTACAAGTAAACGTGGAAGCTACTACATGCCTGAACACGTTTTTCAGACTAAAAATGGCGCTGTAGGTGAGATCTGGCCATTCAGGCTTTCCTGACACAATAACTAACAATGTACATTTTAAATGCATCCTTCATGCCTTTCTTCTAACCCTGACTCAGTTACGACCATGAACATACCAACATCAGCGGAATGTGTGCAGCCACTTCTGGGGTCTTTACCACCTCTGCTTGGGGCTGGCAGTATTTCTTTGTCGCTTGCATACAGTCAGGCTAAGAGAGGAGAGGCTGAGAGCCTGTGATGAAAGTGACAGCACTGATGTGAGAAACTGCATTTTCATGTGACTTTATCGACCTTTTTGTGATGTATGACTATCTGCTCTAATTGAAGAGTGCTTCAAATAACTTCCTGCAGCAGACCTAATAGTATGCATCGTGTTGAAACACGTCAACCCTTTATTAAGAAATTCCCTTTTCCTGGGCCTCCTGATCCACACAAATAGTTTTAGCTTGTCCCAAAGGGTGTTCATTTAAGAAGGCAGTGCTAATATCCACCAAATTGGAAGCTTAGGAAGTGCACCGTGATGCAAGTCCGCACAGGCAGGATTGTCTGCACTCACCTCGCAGCAGCATCGTGGGTGGTGCTGAGGAATTTCTGTAATTGCCTCCACGAAGCATCATATCCAAACATCTTCAAAAGAGAAAATGGCCTAGTGTCTCGTTGTTCCAGGTTTTGAAAATAATTTTATCCGAACAACTCGTTACTTTGAAGAGTCAACTTTGACAATCTGTTCCCCAGCATATTTTTATAAACTGCCAATCTACATGATGAAATATTAAGCATCTTATAAAACAGAGATGATGTGTATTACACCCTGCACGCTTACACCAGAGAGACCGGTACCAGACCTCTGAGTGTGCTTGATGTCACACTAACCCTGCTGGCTTTATACACCTGGCTTGGGTTTGCCTACCAATATGGGCCTTTTGGTTTGAAGTTGCTCATACAATTGGAGAAATGTTTCCTATTGTATTCCCTTTGACTCCAATTCCCATGCTCCTCTGCTATGTTGACGCTATGATGCGGCCAAAGATGAAATTGGTAGCCCTTCTTCTGGTTCCTGTCCGGCGCCTGGTGCCCAGGGCATGGTTGAAAGGCGCTGTTCCCAAGCACCGAGACTGCCTGCGTGATGTTACACTTTGTAATGATCAGGTTGAGACTTACTCATCATTGCAGACCCCAAGGACAAGGCCAAGGCCGAGAGAAAAGTGGGAGCGGCCTGCTCCTCACTCTGCCGTTCTGTACGATGGAAGCAGTGTGAGTCTCCTTTCGTCACATTGTCTCCTTTTTACCCTGAAATGTCATTCCCTACTAATTTTGAAAGGGGAAGTTGTCTGGGAGACATTTCTAGAAGAGCAGGAGGGTTGTATGACACAACCATGCATGCCTAAACCACGCATGCCTTTACCAAGCGGTCTTTATAACAACCGCGCCTTTACCACGCATGCCTTTACAACGAATTTCTTTGGGAAAGGTATATGTCTGGTAAAGATCCCACCCCAGCCCCCTGCCCTGAGCCCTAAAATTTGGCCCACCTGCTTCATAATCTACTCACCTCAGCCCTATTAACTATCCTGACGACCTACCCTGAGCCCTAAAACCTGGCCCCTAGCCCAGAAAAATGACCCTTCCTCCACCGCCAGGGCCCTAAAACTCCCCCTGCCCAAAAACTACCCCGACCCCAGCCCCTCCCTGAATACTAACACCAGCCCCCACCCCTAAGACCTACCCCTCCTCCCCCCCCCACGGCCCCCGCTGAACTTACCAAGCCGTGTCCCGGTCCTTGCTGCTGCATGCCTCCCGGTTCCTCTCCCTGCTTGTCCGCTCAGACAGCTAGAACGCCGACTGCCTTAACCACGCATATGCGGCAAGCGTAGTTCAGCTTGTGGGGAAACGCCACGCGTGCTTAGGTCCGCATTGTAAAGGCCATTTCCAGAGAAGGAGGATGCCTCCTGCGGCAAAACTAGAACGAGCAAAGGTCTCTGGGAGCTAAGAAAATGTATCGGGTTTGCCTGGAAAGGAGGAGAAAAAAGGGTAGCTATGGAAAGGTTGATTTGTTCTTGTGGGGCCAGGGTAGCACCCTACAAAGCGCCTTGCATGTCTGGCTAGGGCCTGAGCCATGGCTAGACAGGGGTCATCTGCCTTCGAGAGGATGAGAGGGGTGTGGAGCACAAAACCCAGGGTCGTAACACAGGTCCATGCAGCCCCTGCAGTGCAGGGGGGGCACAACACTTTAGGGGCCCCTCAACTATCCACAGGAGCCTCATTCCAACCAAGGCCAATGAATATTTGTGAGTTATGGGAGACTCAGCGACCCCTCTTCACTTTCTGCAAGGGGGTCCCATCATTTTATGTTACAACACTGCAAAACCCTGCACAAACGTTTGGCAGGAGGAGGTGAAATTGGGCCTTTAAAGACTGTGTACTCTATGCTTAATTTCCACAATCTTCATTCCTCAGTTGTAGGCAATATTTATGTGTATAAAAAGGGTGCATTTTTAGTCCATTTAAGTTTATGTTACTCATTTGACACCATTTCTGTCTGCCTTGTGCCTGTGGTCATATGTATGACAAGGCTTTCTCTAATAACCGCCTTTTCTTGGGGCACCCACAACACCTCATTGCCCCTCTAGGTAGGCGGGTGCTGTGTGGATGCCTACATGCTTTAGCCTTGTCTATAATTATAATTTGTGCGCGCCCATCACTCTGCTTGGCACTGCACCGGAAGAACGCCTCTATGGTCACGCGCGCCGATAACCAAAGCACTTCCCACATAGGAACACAACACGTACAACACTCCGCCGACTACGCACTCCCCCACCGAGAAGCATGCTACCTGTACGAAATTGTGCTTTAGCGCCCTACATAGGGCTGTGAAGCGCTATCTAAAATCTACAGCACAGTACATCTTGAAAAAGAGCGACTTCTTACAGAAGCCATATTTCCATATTTACTGTCCCAGAAGTGAAACATGTTACTCGAAAGTATTGCCAAAAAAAAACAGAATGATAAATAATTAATTATCTGGGCACTAATCCACTTCTTAGAGCCTGCCTTCTTTAAAGTCTCTTCTGCTGCATCTTCAGTGGAGTGGAACAGCAAAAGACAGCCGGTGGACCACATTGCCCACAATGCATTGAGGAGATCTATCAGGCTTGTGGGTCCTGAAAGATCACACGTATCTAGACACTATGAAAATATTTATTATTACCGAGTTCAATGGTGCTCGTTCTGCATTGACCACGCCAAGATTGGAACCCCTGCAGCAGGCTCAGAACCCACTGAGTTCTTCAAGGGTGCCCTGGGCTAGTGTGCACTGTAAACAGGCCCTCACCCGAGGATCCAGGCTGTGGTCCTAGGGCCTTGTCCTTTATTTGACCCCAGGGCCCAATCCTCAATTTGTGTCTAAACTGGCTCAATAGATAGAAAGGAAAACTCTGAAAGGTATGTGCGTCAAGGAAGCAAGTGAAAGATAAGATAGACCGCAAATAGATGGCCCTCTGGGAAGAAAGGAAACTGGACGTCTTGGAAGGAAGGAAACACTGGGCGAGTGCGATAAAATGACAAATGCGTGACCGGCCCCTACAACATGTTCGTGATGTCACCTACAAAAGAGAGTGGGATAAAGGACTGTGGAGAGAACAGATAGCAACTCGGTCAGTCATAAATCCAAAATGGAGATCTGTGGGCCTCGTTCCCACCCTCCAGGCACTTAACCATCCAGCAAATTCCCTCCACTGACAACCACCACACCCAGGCACCCAACTAGTCTTTCAGCTGTATTCAGGATCATAACTAGAAGCTCCACTGTCCACCCAAATGGACAAAGACCACCTACTCCTAAAGCCACTCTCTAGCCACTTTATCCTGTCCAGAAATTACTAACTTCATACACTCAACTAGCCACCCAAGTGTGTCTGACTGCATCAGCCAGGTAAAGACACTCAAATAGTCACCAAGCCCCATCCATCATGATCAACAGCACCATGGAGTCCAGTAGCCACCCAACCCCATTTAGTACCAGGCAGCACATTCAGCTGCTCCACTAGACACCGTGTCCAGCCCAGATCCACTGACTCATTTCAGAAACTTGACAAGCCATCCAATGCCCCTAGTGATGCTGACCAGATCCAGTATCCTTCACACATCCAAGCATCCACTATCCACCCAACACTGTTCGGCACCAGGGGTCCCTTCCAATTATTGGACTAGACATGCTATCCTGTCCAGCACCACTGAAGAGCCATCTAACCCCCTTGAGAATCACTGCTAACTCCTGGCACTCCTCTAGCTATCCGCTTCGGTCCAGAGTCATGGACAACATCCAGCTGCTCCACGTGGGAAACATCCTTTATTACGAAGCCGGAATCACGCTGTGCTTTTACAACTCCGGCAATAGAATGAACGCGTCATTACCACGCATTCGTTTAGCACGCAAGTCGTTACAACGATTTGCTTTAGGGGGCGCATTGGTGGAGTGGTGTTGGGTTTTAAGTCCAACACCTTCCCTACTGTTGCGCAGACTGGAGTTGGAATAGTAAATTATACTATTCCAAGGACCAGCGCCCTCCTAAGGCAAGTCGTTGTAACGAATTGTGTGCTAAAGGAACGTGTCGTAATGACGCGTTCGTTCTAATGCCAGCATTGTAAAGGCGTGCATGCTAAACGCATGCAGGATTACGTCACAAAACCGCTCCACGCATCCTGATCAGCTCCAACTCCCGGTGCTCAAGAAGCCACCCAACCACGTTCCACGACATTGTAGGCCCAGGTACCTGAATAGTCACCCAATCTCATCCAAGCCAACTGACACATTCACGCACTCCAGTACCCACTGTACTATGTCTAGCACCAGTGGATCCACGATTCACTATCAGCCCAAAGCTGTCCAACACAGCACTTATCCACACCCAGACACTAAACTGGCCACGCAACACCAACCATCATCCCTGTCGACCTTTAGGTGCTACAGCAGCCAAAGAACACCATCCTACACTGCTGACCATTCCCAGGTACCCTACATACCCTTCATCACCACCACCCACCCTTACAATCCAAACACGTCTAAGCCTTTCACCAGCTATTCAACACTGCTCAACATCACCACCATTTTAGGTCCACAGCTAGCCACCCAACCTAATAATTGTGCCACTAGCTACCTTCTGGTGCTCCCCTCACCAGCCATAGGTGGCAAATACAAAATGATGGGGGCACCTCATAGTTAAAGAAAGACTGACTAACTGCATTTCTACTAAATGATTGATAGCCAGGGTCCCATCCTCCACCTGCTTCGCTTTGTCCTTATCACTTCTTGCATGTTTGAGCTTTACTCACTATTGTAGCAAATCCTGTTATCTTGAGTCATTGGCGATGCCGTACTTGTGTGAACGACACAGCCAGTGCTTGAAGTCCCTTGACTCACTCATGATTCCTGGGTTTTGTATAGAGTCGTTGACAATGTATTTGTGTTTTTTGGGGATATTGCTGATGGTCTATGATTCCTTGAGGAATATCAATGATATCTGTGTTTTCTCAAGAGACCGTGGTGATGCCAACGTTTTCTTAATAGAAACTGACGATGCCTGTGTTTTCTTGCTTGACTTTCACAATGCCTCTGTTCAGTACCTGTGTTTCTTTTTGAGACATTAATAATGCCTGCTTTTGACAGACATTACTGATGCCAATGTTCGATGCCTGTGTTTTCTCGATAGAGATATTTATGTTGCTTGTCTTTGATGCATGTTTTTCCATGAAAATTACTAACAATGGCTCTGTTCAATATCTTCGATTTCTTAAGAGACACCGTTCGCCCCCGTGTTTTCTAGAGAGAAATTGATGATGTCTAGTCTGTGGTTTTTCGAGAGGAATTGATAATGTCTGTGTTTTCTTGATATAAATTGATGTATGTGGTATATTAGATACTCTGATGGTGTCTGTGTTTTATTGAGAGACATTGACAATGTCTTTATTTTTCTTCAGACATTCATGTTGTCTATGTTTTTGGAACCATTGAAAATGCCTATGATCTTTTGAGAGAAAGTTATGATGTCTGTGGTTTATAGAGAGACTTTGATGATGTCTCTTTTTTTTGGCATTTTTCTTTTTTTTATACAAATACAAATCCAATAAAGGACATTTGTCATATTACAACAAGGTGTGCGCAAGAGTTGTGTGTCCAAAAGAATAAGCACAAAAAATCCAGCAGTATATAACAGCACGGTCAATACAGGTTGGGCGCCTGAGTGTAATCACCAGTTAGGACTACAGGAACAGCAATAATTAAGTTAGCAAGTGGTAATTCAAAGTTAACATAAGTGGGGTCTGTTAGAAGGTAAAGATGCCAAAAATATGCAATTGCAAACAATATTGCAAATAAATCAATTCAATAAATGTAGAACTAGTAATTAAAGAACACTAAGCAACCAAATAAGCACTGCACTCATTCGAGATGACAGAGTAAAGTAGCACAAAGGTTGCAATTCCAAAGGGGGCCAGTAGGGCTGCACATATTAGTGTCAAGTGGTAGGAAAGACCCAGGTGATCTAGTGGATGCACAATGTGATAGGAGAGGAGAAGGAGTGTGCATCGCATAGGTTCTCAAGAGGAGAGTGGAGCAGTCGGCGCCTCCTCATGAAGTTTCTACAAAAGTGTATCCCACGTCTCAGAAATTCGACATTTATGAAGACCCTTCACCTCCCCCACGCAGAGGTCGCCGGAGGACTTACTGCGTCCCACTTACGGGTGATCAGTCTCTTCCCCAGCAGGAGGGCAAGATCCGCAAACCATGTTGCTGCCCTATGTTTTTTCACACGGCGGTATAGTGTCTGTGTTTTATTGAGGGACAATGACAATGTTTATGTTTTCTTTGGTGACATTGAGAATTCCTATGAGCTATAGAGAGAGATTGATGATGTCTGTGGTTTATTGAGACACTTTGATGTTGCCTGGGTTTTATTGAGGGACATTGACATTATCTTTGTTTTCTTCAGATATTGACGTTGTCTACGTTTTTTAGGAAACATTGAGAATGCTTATGGTCCATTAAGAGAAATTGATGATGTTTGTGGTTTATTGAGAGACTTTGATGTTATCTGTATTTTATTTAGAGACATAGACAATGTCTTCGTTTTCTTCAGACATTGGCAGTCTATGTTTTCTTTGGTGACATTGAGAATCCCTATGATCTATAGAGTGAAATTGATGATGTCTGTGGATTTTTGCCAGCCACTGACGATGCCTGTGTTTTGTTGCGAGACATTGATGATTGTTCTTCAGTGATTTTAAGCTCCTGCTGGTTTTCATCACTAGCATTGGAAGGACCATCACATAATTGGACACATCACTTTTTTTTTTTTTGTTGCAGAGTTTTATACAGCGCGAACTTGACCCGAATCGGGTATCAGAGCGCTTTACATAGCACCAGTTACGTTACATTAGGACACGCATTCATTTTGTTAGGCACGGGGAGATTAAGTGATTTGCCCAGAATCACAGGATGTTCAGCGTCATTGCCGAGACTCGAACCCAGTTCCCCAGGTTCGAGGTCGGACGCCCTAGCCGTTAGGCCAACTCCTCTCCCCACTCTTGGAGAAACATGGGCCTACTGAAGTGCTTACTCCCACCTTTTGATGTGGTATGCTTATGTGAGGGCACGGACCCTCTCACCACACACTCCACTCTGTTTGCAGAACCTGCAACATCTACTCGAAGACCTCAAATAAGCAACAGGAAGTTGAATACTGACCAGACCACAAGCTCAGTTACACCGTGACCCACCCATTACTCGCCCTTCTGAACCTTTCTTCGAGGTGCCTTGATGCTTACCGCCTTCAGCTCGTGCAGGCAACCGCACACACTTGATGCTTGCACTCGAATGCCACACCCTCAAAGGCTGCTGGTTAACAAGCCACGTGTGACTTTTGCAAGAATATTTCCTTTTAGATGTTTCAATGCTATTGGTGTGTTGGCTCACAGGTTCTCACAGAAATATGTTTACCAATTAAAACATGAACCATTGCCCAGCACATACTCTATTCTAGTTCAATATGAAATAGTTCAATCGTTAATGCCAACAAACCTAAATAATATGGTATGCACTGGTATGTATGTATATTGTATTTCTATAGTGTGATCCAAACCAAAAGGCAGTGGAGTGCTGTACAGGGACAAAGACATGCATAAAGTCAACGAGTGATAGGAGAGGTAGCTGGGATATGGATGGTTAATGCATTGGGATGTAGTGTTCTTTAACTCTTTCTTTAATTGGAGCAGCTTTAGGGTGATCCTGATCACTACAAAGATGTTGTTCCAGATCCTTGGTGCAAAAATTGAAAAGGCCTGTTGCATTGTTTTTCTTTTTTACACTTTTTAGTCTGCAGATTAATGATGTCCAGACTGGGGGCGTGCCGAGAGCCACCACAGATGGTGAGCTTGTCAGACAGATAAGTTGGGGTGCCGGTCATGTTGGCTTTGTAAATGATTCAACTGGTGTTGAAGATGGTGCTATCCGGCAAAGGGAGCCAATGGAGTTCCACCACGATCGGGTGACGTGGTCATATTTCTCCAGGCCCTGGATGAGACATGCTACAGCATGTATGATGCCCTTTTTTGTGTTCTGGTATGAAGTCTGGGAGGCCATGGAGCAGGGTGTTACAACCATCTAGATACGAGACTATGAGGGCATGAGCAGCATTTCTGAAAGAAACCATTTGACCATCCTTAGAAGAGAGAGCTGGTATCAGGCTGTCTTTGTTTTTTCTGACAGTATGTTCCTTGAGGGTGAAGTTGGTGTCCAGGGTGAATCTAAGTGAATTGGCAGTCGGCGAAAGTTGGGGTTCGAAGCCGTCAACGTTCATGTCATTGAAACAGTTTGTGCAATATGAAAAAGAGGGACCCCTTTGCTCAAACCAGGGGAATAGGGTACTATTGACAAGTAAAATAGAGAAATCCCTTGGTGTAAGTATATGCTATTGCTGGGTCTCTAAATTCCCAGTGTAAAATTACTAGCCCATATGTTAGAAAGATATTAAGTTTAATGATATTCCTACACAGTTGTAAATTGTATTAAAAATATTGTTTTATTTAAAATTTATCACTCAATATATAAAAAAGACATTGTTTTTCCTAAAACTCATTACACTGAAAGTGGCATCAAATTCATATACCGTTAAAAACCTTTGTTGCAAATATTCAAATAACAGCACAAACTGATAAAAACAACACAATTATTCAACACAGAAATAATTACAGAAGTTTGAATCTCTAATACAAACTAACAACCACTCAACAGAGAGACAGATATAGACAGTACATTTTGTCATTTAAAAACACATCCAATCGGAAAATACAGATCCTAGATACAATCTATACTTCTTATCTATAGGATGAGCTATTTCCAAGGATTGTGTTGAAATGGAGCGTCGACGCGTTTCGATGGTTCTAATTATTTCCCATCTTTATCAAGACAAACAATAAGTCTCTCTTAACTGGCACTGTATGGTTGCCTTTGATCTCAACCCTGTAGGCAAATATTGATGTATTAGTATTTCATAAAATTTAAATGTTACATTTTAAAGCTAATTGTTTACACTAACATAATTTATCATTCGTTATTCTTCAAATATATCATTTCAGTGCCTAATAACTTAGATATTATACAAAATATATACAATATTTCTACAATTTCAGGGACATGACATACATATTTTGTCCAATATTGTAAATCGTGCCTAATGGTTCTATCAGATGGGCTCCTTCTGATATATACCTGTGGTCCCATCCACCACCCTTATTTATCCTACCATGTTTATAAAGAGGCCTTACCCCATATAATCTTAGAGACTAATTGTAAAAACAGACTGGAGGTATTTTACCTTATTTCATTTTCCTGCCAACTCCATACGTTTTGATTTGTTGGGCATGATAGTAGTCTCAAGTCCTGGGGATCTATAAAATATATATATATATATGTATATCCAAAGTCACCGCTAAATGTGTACTCATTATTATAACAAGCTTAATTTGTAAACACCTTTCCTAAACAATGTCCTCTTCTCACCTCATAAAATTGGTGATGGGATCTTTGTTGTAATTTCTATACAAAGCGTTATTCTGGATTGTTTCTCTGTAAATGTTACAATAAAATCAATCTAAAAGAAACAAAACCTAAAATTAATTTACTATTTAATAAAATGTGCAATACTGTTTTTTTATATATTTATTATTTGGGTAACCTAACATACCTGAAAGAAAGTCCTCACTCCCTCACTTCACAGTTAACTGATGAAATCCTCAGAAACGAGTTTGCTGTCTTTTGCAGTCTCTCGATAAAATTGACTGGAATGACAGGGGAGAGGTGCCATAGCTGTTGGTGTATCCTTAAGGATATAGATATTCATTTAAAAAAGGGGGGTAACTTCATTATAGAACATCCCTCCATTATAATCTCCATCTTAATTACCTTAATAGTCGTGTAGAGAACCTGCAACAACGTCCTTCCACAGTGGGTCATCCAGATGAAATGCCCTTCGCGTTCGCATTTAAATATCTAGTTGTGAAGCACGCGATTGGCTCACCATAAAATTCAAACCTGCTGTGGGCTTGAACCTTCTCATAACAGACCCGCTAATTCTGCCCTGGTTAACCCGGAAGTCAAACCCTAGGGGTCATGGCACCATATTCGCGTTGTCTCTACCTTCCTTAACCCGGAAATACTTGAGTTTTAACATGGAGGAATGCTGTTTTCTACCTCTTTTGCCCCGGAAGATAAACACCCCAGTTACACCATTGTTCATGTATCGGATTGAAATCAAAGCTTTCGCGTTTTCATGGAAATAATGGTAGTCGGTTAAAAATACTCATTTTGCCACTCAAGGCTCCCATTGTTAATTCTATTTATCATTCCTACTCCTACTAACACCGGAGAGCTTTCTAGTAGGAAATACGACGACAAAAACATTTTTTATGACATTGCTGCGATTATTACCTATACCTGTTGAATATTAGAGATCCACCTACTTCCTGTTTATTGTTCTATTACTGATTCCCTTGACTAATCTGCACCCGCATTTCCCATATTCCTGCCTACTATTTTATACCCTGCCCATTTGGTCATCAGCTCTATAACATCCATCTGTATGATCTTATTCGAATCTCGAATGGTGTTATCTATACCCTAAATACTTTCATTTGTTATACTAGGGACATAAAAATTACCACAATGGGTACCAGACTGGGGGCGACCTGTGCCCCCAGTCTGGCCTGTCTTTATGTGAGTAACTTTGAAGAGAAACACATCTACAATGAGGTGGCACCATACTATGAGAACGTCTCTTGCTGGCACCGATTCATAGATGATATTATTTTTATTTGGAACGGTGCCAGCAATGAGCTGATGTCGTTTTTAGAATGGCTCAATCTGGGGGATTTTAATCTAAAATTTACAGCCAAATATAGTGAAACTAGTGTAGATTTTTTAGACATCCGAGTAAAAGACGTGCAAGGTATATTGGAGGTTGAGTTGTTTTCAAAACCCACTGATAAAAACACTTTGTTGAGGTATGAAAGCAACCACCCACGATCCCAGAAGGACAATATTCCGTTTGGTGAATTTTTGAGGCTACGGCGTAATTGCACAAATCTCACTGATTTTTATCATCACTCGGAAATTATGAAAAATAAACTGAAAGATAGGGGTTACCCTAAAAAACTAATAAAACACTCTTTTAAACGCGCCAGATTTTATGATAGGGATTAACTTTTGAATACCAATAAAGGAAGTAAGAACAAAAACACACTTGATAGAATAGTGTTCGTAAGCCAGTACTCTGGTATGAGTAACAAAATAAAAAATATAATAAATCGGAACTGGAAAATCCTAAATAGTGGACTGTCGATACCCTTGACGAAACCCCTTTTTTCATTTAGGCGCAATAAAACTATAAGAAATGCGCTAGTGAAAACTTACAAAAAAACTGACAGTGAGAATCAAATTAATTTGCATAATCAGAAAGCGGTAGGAAACTACAAGTGTGGTACCTGTTCCATCTGTCCAAACTGTATTGAGGTGAAAAATTTGAACTTTAACGGCAAAATGTTGGTGGCAAAGACGCTCAATAATTGCCGTAGTAAAAACGTGGTTTATCTGCTTGTCTGCCCATGTGGCCTGGGATACGTGGGCGAGACAAGCAGAGAACTGCGTGTTCGGCTTTTGAAGTCAGCCCTGAGAACCAGGAAAGAGAACGCACCGCTGACAGATCATTACCTAAGTAATAACCACAAATGTAACGAGTTCAGTTGGTTTATACTAGAGAAAGTAAGTATCAGCAGGAGAGGAGGGAATTTTGAAGCCATTAGAAAATTGAGGGAACAATGGTTTATGTGTTATTTAAATACCATTGATAAAGGATTGAATTCCCGAGAAGATTGGATGAAGCTGATTGCCAACCAATAGTCAGTAACAGGAAGAATAAGCATGTCAGGCTGTTGACAAGTTCTACTACGTATTTAAAATTGGAGAAACCTTTTAGAAAAAATGGAGTAAATGCCAGTTATTGTGAGATGATCGAATCGTATATTTGTAGGAGTTAAGTGATTAAATAATATAAATAGTAGGAGATAGATATAAGGGTTATACAATGAAATAAACACAACGAGATATTAAAGAGAAATCGATTAAGAGGTTGTCTCTCTAGAAGTGGTAATTTTTATGTCCCTAGTATAACAAATGAAAGTATTTAGGGTATAGATAACACCATTCGAGATTCGAATAAGATCATACAGATGGATGTTATAGAGCTGATGACCAAATGGGCAGGGTATAAAATAGTAGGCAGGAATATGGGAAATGCGGGTGCAGATTAGTCAAGGGAATCAGTAATAGAACAATAAACAGGAAGTAGGTGGATCTCTAATATTCAACAGGTATAGGTAATAATCGCAGCAGTGTCATAAAAAAATGTTTTTGTCGTCGTATTTCCTACTAGAAAGCTCCCCGGTGTTAGTAGGAGTAGGAATGATAAATAGAATTAACAATGGGAGCCTTGAGTGGCAAAATGGGTATTTTTAACCGAATACCATTATTTCCATGAAAACGCGAAAGCTTTGATTTCAATCCGATACATGAACAATGGTGTAACTGGGGTGTTTACCTTCCGGGGCAAAAGAGGTAGAAAACAGCATCCCTCCATGTTAAAACTCAAGTATTTCCGGGTTAAGGAAGGTAGAGACAACGCGAATATGGTGCCATGACCCCTAGGGTTTGACTTCCGGGTTAACCAGGGCAGAATTAGCGGGTCTGTTATGAGAAGGTTCAAGCCCACAGCAGGTTTGAATTTTATGGTGAGCCAATCGCGTGCTTCACAACTAGATATTTAAATGCGAACGCGAAGGGCATTTCATCTGGATGACCCACTGTGGAAGGACGTTGTTGCAGGTTCTCTACACGACTATTAAGGTAATTAAGATGGAGATTATAATGGAGGGATGTTCTATAACGAAGTTACCCCCTTTTTTAAATGAATATCTATATCCTTAAGGATACACCAACAGCTATGGCACCTCTCCCCTTCCTGTCATTCCAGTCAATTTTATCGAGAGACTGCAAAAGACAGCAAACTCGTTTCTGAGGATTTCATCAGTTAACTGTGAAGTGAGGACTTTCTTTCAGGTATGTTAGGTTACCCAAATAATAAATATATAAAAAAACAGTATTGCACATTTTATTAAATAGTAAATTAATTTTAGGTTTTGTTTCTTTTAGATTGATTTTATTGTAACATTTACAGAGAAACAATCCAGAATAACGCTTTGTATAGAAATTACAACAAAGATCCCATCACCAATTTTATGAGGTGAGAAGAGGACATTGTTTAGGAAAGGTGTTTACAAATTAAGCTTGTTATAATAATGAGTACACATTTAGCGGTGACTTTGGATATACATATATATATATATTTTATAGATCCCCAGGACTTGAGACTACTATCATGCCCAACAAATAAAAACGTATGGAGTTGGCAGGAAAATGAAATAAGGTAAAATACCTCCAGTCTGTTTTTACAATTAGTCTCTAAGATTATATGGGGTAAGGCCTCTTTATAAACATGGTAGGATAAATAAGGGTGGTGGATGGGACCACAGGTATATATCAGAAGGAGCCCATCTGATAGAACCATTAGGCACGATTTACAATATTGGACAAAATATGTATGTCATGTCCCTGAAATTGTAGAAATATTGTATATATTTTGTATAATATCTAAGTTATTAGGCACTGAAATGATTTATTTGAAGAATAACGAATGATAAATTATGTTAGTGTAAACAATTAGCTTTAAAATGTAACATTTAAATTTTATGAAATACTAATACATCAATATTTGCCTACAGGGTTGAGATCAAAGGCAACCATACAGTGCCAGTTAAGAGAGACTTATTGTTTCTCTTGATAAAGATGGGAAATAATTAGAACCATCGAAACGCGTCGACGCTCCATTTCAACACAATTCTTGGAAATAGCTCATCCTATAGATAAGAAGTATAGATTGTATCTAGGATCTGTATTTTCCGATTGGATGTGTTTTTAAATGACAAAATGTACTGTCTATATCTGTCTCTCTGTTGAGTGGTTGTTAGTTTGTATTAGAGATTCAAACTTCTGTAATTATTTCTGTGTTGAATAATTGTGTTGTTTTTATCAGTTTGTGCTGTTATTTGAATATTTGCAACAAAGGTTTTTAACAGTATATGAATTTGATGCCACTTTCAGTGTAATGAGTTTTAGGAAAAACAATGTCTTTTTTATATATTGAGTGATAAATTTTAAATAAAACAATATTTTTAATACAATTTACAACTGTGTAGGAATATCATTAAACTTAATATCTTTCTAACATATGGGCTAGTAATGTTACACTTGGAATTTAGAGACCCAGCAATAGCATATACTTACACCAAGGGATTTCTCTATTTTAATTGAAACAGTTTGTACTGTTTCTTGTTTGTTATACTTGGCAAATAACAGGAATTCTGTCTTGGTTGGGTTGAACTTCAGGTAGGTGCTGGGCATCCAGGTCTAGATGATGTGCAGGTGTTTGTGATGCTGAATGTCTGAAACAGAGGAAACTCTCAAGTAGGGTTATGAGTTATTGGCATATTGGTGAATCTTGATGCTGTTGTCTCTGAATAGAGCACCAAGTAACTCCATGTAGAGGTTGAAGATGACATGAGGTGGTACGGAACCCTCAGAGACTCCGCAAGTAATAGGGATTTTTAGGAACCTCGAGGTGCCCATGTGAACTAACTGGTGTCAGTTGGAGAGTTATGAGGAGAACTAGTGAAGGACGATAAATCCCTTTCAAGACTCCACGTTATGTATGAGGGTGGGATGATAGACTGTGTTGAAGGCAGCTGAGAAGTCCAGTAGTATCAGGAAGCAGGGGTCATCTTCATCTGTGCTCAAGAAAGCATTGTCTATTATGTGTAATGTAGCAAGCTCTGTACGGCAGCGTGATCTGAAGGCAGATGGTAGCTGTGCAGGAGGTAGTTGATATTGATGTGATCTTGGAGTCGAGCATAGACTGCTTTTTCAATGATCTTGCCGATGAATGGTAGCTGAGTGATGGGATGGTAATTAGTGAGGTCATCATGATCTTATATAGTTTTCTTTTAGGGGAGGAAGGATTTGATCTGTCATAAGAGCTTCTGGGAAGAAGCCTTGAGTGAGGGAGGCATTGACAATGGTGAGTGGGGGTGAGAGATAAATTGAAAGATACATTTACATACGAATAATCTGCATGGAAATCATTCACATAGTCAGTGGTCATTCTGAAAATCCAACCCTTCTTGAGCTAGGTTGGGAACCAATTTTCCTAACCGTTTGGAGCAATATCATGTCAAAACTAAGACGCCATGAGAATTTTTGGAAATAAAATGCACTATCAAAAACAAAATGAGATGAACACATTTCCAGGCCGAGATATTGAAATGCAAATCATGGTTAAAAAACAACTAATTCCACACAAAGGGAACTTCATGCTTCTTCTTCCCAGTCTTGGAATCCATTTTAGATGAGATGGCCAACCATGTTCATCCAGCAGCATAAGTTAGGGTTGGATCCAGTAGACAGCGAATCACTGAGGGAGATCGTCACAAGTTTGAATAGAGAACGAGGTGTTCATACCAAACTTGGGCTGTCTGATGAGGTCTGGGACAGCAGGGTTTTTACTGTGGCCTATAGATGTGAAGAGTGATGATGACCATCACCTTTTGGCTAGGTTCCCACTATACAAATGCCATATAAATACATACATACTTAAATGACTTGTTCTCCAGTTACATGTTTCCAGACTTAGTCACTGTGATCTTGGAAGCCTGTCTTTTTCTGCATTAACTTGCTATAGTTTGATATTTGTATTAGCAGCACCTACATAGCTCTTGCTTACTTCCGGTTGTAACCACCTTGTATTCACTGAAGAACAACAGAGGTGTTTTGTAGGGGTAGCACTGCTGGCTTCAGAAGTCTATGCAACTGTCCAGTGAGAGATTGACTGTGACTGGCAAGTTTTTAAGCATCATATGGAAAAAACTAGTCGTCACTATAACCCCAGATAGCTTTTATTTTGCTTTTTTTAATCAATGTCACTCTTTGCGCCCACCAGTGTTTTTGTGGAAAATCTTTTGTGCAGAACTCTTTATGGGAAGATAGGTCTTGATAAGAATGGCTTTTGCAAGGGAGATTGTCCTACGAATCCCACTTTGCACAATTATTTTCCCTTGATGTGTTTCTTTTTTTTTTATTTAGGACCTCTCAAAGGTTATAAAGTTTTGCAAAAACTTTTCAAAGTGTGCAGAGGAAAATCTTTGTTGTTTAGCACAACCCACTACCTCAGTCAGCCCGATTGTAAGGATTTTCAGAGATCCAAACAAATTTAATATTTTGCCATTTATGTACTCCTTTTCTAGCAATAAAGTAATTTTTAGGCCAATTGTTTCAATCTGGTTCCCTCTAGAGGCATTCGCTGATGGAAATGCCTGCTAAGGGTTGCTTTCTTGTCCAGTGATTTAAGAAAAGGTCCAAAAATAAATTTGGTATGTCCAACAAGTGCATGGTCTTTGTAGTTCCACCAAGAGCCAAGCAGATTGGATAGTTCACCAGTGTTTGCTACACTCATACCATACTGCCCAACCGGTAAGACCTGCTACCCCAGGTAATGTTTAAAGTTCTGCTCCTGAGGGCTGGGAGTATTTTATCACTGTTACTTCATCTGGACGCTCATCATCTAAAGGGCAACGCTCTTTACCTTTTGAAATTGGCTAGATAAGCTTCTTCAAAGATCTCCCACTAGATACATAACATACCAATTCCCGCAGCCTAAAAAGAGAACGGAGTTGTACCTATTTTTTGTGAGCCCAGTTAGAAAGATTTTTTCATGTGTCTTGAAGAAAAATTCCATCCACCTAAGTGAACAGATCAAACTCTGGAGCTTAATATTGTTATTGTCTTTGTTCTTGATAAAAGCATGGTACGTCTTTATGCGCCCAGACATACAATACATCTAGGGTGTTTATCCCGGGACGCACCTTTCATAGTTGCAGTTACCTCTTATAGAAGGGTTAGTGGAATTCTTGCTTTGTCCACTGGCACTGTTCATGGTTGTTCATACAGGTATCGTTGTTGTTGCACTGTACGTTGCTTTTCTGTGGAAGGTTGTCCTTTTCATGTCGCTTCTCCTCCATTTTCCTTTCCTAATTCCTCGGCTCCAGGTGAGCACTCTTTTAATACCTTTGAAGCTAAATGGGTTTGGGAATATTTTGATAAGAACAAAGTATTCAGAGATTTGGGAGAATTGTTTGTAAGAAATATCTGCAGTTTGTGGCTCTCTGATGCCAACAATTTTTTCAAACTATGTCTTTCCAGGGATTACTATGTTGCATCCACTTCTTGTACAAAAATCAAATTTTTCCTCCTGGCCTCTCCAAAGGATGACTTTACCATACATCATTCCCATTGAGATCGGCAGAACAGCCACATGGACATTAGCTCACACCTTCTGTAAACACTGCCACTTACATGAGGGCTCAACTTGGCACTCAGTTGTAGACCCGGCCCTGATAAATAGGTGCCGGTGCTGAGCACCGGAAACCAGCGGCACAAATTAAGCACTGGAGGGGAGAAGCTCATACTCGACCTCGATAACCGATTTAGCTAAAGCCTAATTCCTCCGAACCTTCTTTCTGCCAGTTAAGGGCATGTGAATCATGCATATATGTGAGACAGATGGAACAATAGCTGCACGTTTAGTAAATGTAGCAATTCCCCTGCTTGGACATCTTCCATAGTCCATAAGGGACACCAGTCCTGTTCGCACTTTAATACAGAACCAAGATCCCTCAGGCGGGGCACTTAAAAGACCCCTGAGCATCCTGGCGACAATCACAAGCTCTCTGCCACGATTATGTGTAGGTTCTATCGGCTTTTGTTACAGTAGATAAGTTTACAAAGTGTTGTGGCTTTTCCTCTTCCCACAACCCCAGAAAGAGGCATTTCTAAACATGGACAAGAACGCTATCCATGCCCTGGGATTATTGTTAGAAGTGTGGCTGCACTCTCCACAACCGCACAATAACAGGTACAGCACACAATTGTGCTCTGGCTACCCTTGAGTCGTACTGCCTCAACATACAGTCTTATTGGGTTACTTATGCGGCAAGACTCAGAGCATCAGTACCACCATACATCACACTGCAGAGACACACAGTGTAACATTGCATCAGTTACAATACCGCTCAGTCACTGCATAGATGTACAATACTATTCCAGTTACACTGCAGTCACGCGCTATCAATGCACAATCTTTTTGGATTACTAATAATGCATTTACTAAACTAGTACCACGATACATCACACTGCAGAGACACACAGTGTAACATTGCATCAGTTACAATACCTCTCACTGCACAGCTGTAAGATACTATACCAGATGCACTGTATCAAAGTGCACACATATACTACACTACTTCGGTCTCACTGCATCAATATGCATTCTTTTTGGTTTATTTATAATGCATTTAGGGTGCATTGTTTAAACTAGTAACATACATCACACTGCAGGGATATTCAGTGTAATATCACGTGAGTTACGGTACCTCTCACTGCACAGATGTACAATACTATTCCAGTTACACTGCTGTCACATGCTATCAATGTACAATCTTTTTGGATTACTAATAACGCATTTACTAAATTAGTACCACTGCAGATCACACTGCAGAGACCCCCAGAGTCACACTGCATCGGTTACAATACATCTCACTGCACAGATGTACAATACTATTGCAATTACACTGTATCAAAGTGCCCAGATATACTGCGCTACTTTAGTCTCACTACATCAATAGGGAATCTTTTCGGTTTACTTAGAATGCATTTATAGTGCATTAACTAAATAAGTAACATACATCACACTGCAGAGACACACAGTGTAACATTGCATCAGTTACAATACATCTCACCGATGTACAATACTATTCCAGTTACACTGAAACTGAGGGCCTGATTCACAGAACTAACTTACGTCAAAATCCTAAACTTACAATCAATTTTGGTATTCACAGAATGAACTTACACATTTGGGTATTCACAGAATGAACTTACAACAATTTTGGTATTCACAGAATGAACTTACACATTTGGGTATTCACAGAATGAACTTACAACAATTTTGGTATTCACAGAATGAACTTACACATTTGGCTATTCACAGAATGAACTTACACATTTGGCTATTCACAGAATGAACTTACACATTTGGGTATTCACAGAATGAACTTACAACAATTTTGGTATTCACAGAATGAATTTACACATTTGGGTATTCACAGAATGAACTTACAACAATTTTGGTATTCACAGAATGAACTTACTCATCCTAACTTTATGTCCGCCACCGGGCCGGAAATTCCGGCCCGAGTGCGGACATAAGGTTAGGATGAGTAAGTTCATTCTGTGAATACCCAAATGTGTAAGTTCATTCTGTGAATACCCAAATGTGTAAGTTCATTCTGTGAATACCAAAATTGTTGTAAATTCATTCTGTGAATACCCAAATGTGTAAGTTCATTCTGTGAATACCAAAATTGTTGTAAGTTCATTCTGTGAATACCCAAATGTGTAAGTTCATTCTGTGAATACCCAAATGTGTAAGTTCATTCTGTGAATACCCAAATGTGTAAGTTCATTCTGTGAATACCCAAATGTGTAAGTTCATTCTGTGAATACCAAAATTGTTGTAAGTTCATTCTGTGAATACCCAAATGTGTAAGTTCATTCTGTGAATACCCAAATGTGTAAGTTCATTCTGTGAATACCAAAATTGTTGTAAGTTTAGGATTTTGACATAAGTTAGTTCTGTGAATCAGGCCCAAAGTGCCCAGATATACTGCGCTACTTTAGTCTCACTGCATCAATATACATTCTTTTTGGTTGATTTATAATGCATTTAGGGTACATTGTTTAAACTAGTAACATACATCACACTGCAGGGATATACAGTGTAATATCACATCAATTACGGTACCTCTCACTGCACAGATGTACAGTACTGTTCCAGTTACACTGCAGTCACATGCTATCAATGTACAATCTTTTTGGATTACTACTAATGTTTTTACTAAACAAGTAGTACTGTACATCACACTGCAGAGACCCACAGAGTAAAGATATGTCTGATGTGCTGCACTGTACTGCACAGATTTACAGTACTGTGTTGGTTATACTGCATTACACCACAGGGTACACAATACTGCTTCCATCACACTACATCACTGCAGACGTACAAGGATTCTTCAATTACACTGCGACAAATTGCACTATCAAGAACACTACTCCAGCTGCACTTTCATACCTCAGAGAGAGGTAGTATTTCAATTACAGTAAACCCACTGCACAGATACACAATTGTACCAGTTGTACTGTACTGCATCAAAGTGCACAGATATACTATAATACTTCAGTCACATTGCATCACACTGCAGAGATACGCACTGCTGCGGCACCACACTGCATCACACTGTCACTGCATAGGTATACAATACTACTTCAGTGGCAACGTATCTAACTACAGATATAGCATGCTGTTTATTTACTCTACATCACACTGCATGGATCTGCAACGCTCCAGCACTACACTGGATTCTACTGCACATATATACAAGACTGAATCACACTGTGTGTGTATATATATATATATGAAGAACATTTTTCCCTTCATCTCGAAAAAAAAATATATATATATACACACATATATATATACACACACACACACACACACAGTATTACTTACGTGGTACTGCAACGGGGTGCAGATATACATTACTGCTTTTCAATTACACTACACCACACTGTATGGATATGAACCGCTGGTGCACTGCACTGCATCACTTTACGCAGATATACACGACTACTTCAGAGGCACTGCATCAATCTGCAGCTATGCAATACTGCTTAATTACACTGTATCACACTGCATAGATGGGGCACTTCTGAACTACACTGCACCATATTGTACAGATATACACTGGCATTTCAGCGGCACTGCATCAGAGTGCACAGATAAACAATACTGCTTCGTTACACTGCATCACACTGCATAGATATAAAACGCCTCTGCACTGCATCGTATCGCACAGATACACAACCCTAGCACAGTACATCAAACATCAAACCATTCTTTCGGTTGCCCTGCACCACACGACGGGGATAATTAACCCTAATCCACAACGCTGCATCACACACTGCACAGCTATAACATTCTGCATCACACTGCGCCGATACACAGTAGCACTTCAGTTACACTGCAACAGTTGGACGCTACGACCCCAGCGTTGGGTGCCAGCCTACACCCACACCTCTCGGGGAACACCGTGACTATATTTGATTCTAACAACTCTCTGTGAACTGTTCATGCCTTGACCAAGATTACCTCACTATTAGCATCTAATAAAATTAGGAAAGAATGGTTTAAAGCTCGGCGCTATGTTTGGCGCTACAAAACGGGCAAATACAGAAGAGTGACCATAAAGAGTGCAATAAAGTCGCAAACACCGCATGAGCGCCCTGCGTGAACCCTCTTTAGAGACATTCCCTTCACTCACCTGGAGACAGCCTCCAGTGCTGGGACCGCGCTAGTGTTTTGGGTTGGGGGGGGGCGGTCGCAGCGCTCCTGACACTCCCCGCCTCTGAAAGAATGCAGGGCAGCGGTGAAGTGGTGAGATCACTGCCGTGTGTCAGGGAGGCTCGCGGGCTGTGAGGGGGTGTGCTTTGGAGGCTGCAAAAGTTGGGGGAGTAAAACCGTGGCCAGCCCTCCCGCTGTAGAGGGGAGGGACGGTCGCCTTCATGGGGTGGAGACAGACTGGAGACAGTTCAGAGACAGGTTACCAAAACAGGGCCTGGTTTGAAGCACAATTCCTATGAGAGGCTAGTGAGGAATTTATATATATTTAAATACATTCACAATGCAGAGGAGGGAGTGGCTTTCTGCCAGCATTTAACCCCTTCTTCGGTGCGTGCGCCAAGACTTGGCAGAAATCGAACTACGCGGCGGTGAAGTCATTTGGCCAGGATCACACGGCGCGGTCGAACAGAGACGCCTGGATTTCAATATAGGTTCATTTTGCCACTGGACATTTTCTCCCTCCATGTGAAAGTCTTTGCGACCCCTCGATAACATACACGCAGCGCGAGGCTGCAGTTTTCCCGAAAAGCACCCCAAGAAGCCTGTGGTCACAAAATGCCAGTGGGTGCTTTGGCGGGAGGGTGGACGGGTTCATTAGACAACATTTCCAGGTGGAAAGGCGGTGAGCGGATTGAACAACCTGCCTTTATAATCGCGGGAGGCACAGGCGGTAAGCAAACCCAAACAGGCCTGGGACGGAAATCATGGATGACTAGTGTGATGAAGGAGACAGGACAAAGCCGGAGCCGTGTGCGGGCCATGGGTCACGTGGGGCAGGGGTGAGGTGAATGAATACACAGGATCTGTCAGTCCAATGTTGAGTCTCTCCTACACCACATTCCCCATAATCATGACCACAAGATACGATTTATGACGTGCCCCGATCCCGTCCTCACACCACCCCCCATACACACTCACACACATGAACTAGCAGCGCTCAGACGTCTGTAAATAGGTCACAGCGGGTGGTGGATTGAAGCCTGCGTGTGAAAAGGACACATGCTATATTTCCGCTCTCTTCAAGCGAAAACTTCCCAGTATTAATGGCTTTCCGCTGTTAGATGAGGCGCTGGGCTATGGGGTCGGGGGTGGGAGTAGGGCGCAGTGTGGGGGATGCTGAAACATCTTGCAGGCAGAGGTGCTGTCATGGGAAGTGCTCACCGATAAACTCGGTTACGTGAACATTCCCACCATAGAGGCCGGGCCTGATGCTGGGCACACATAGCTGCTAGTGATTATAGCTGACAAGAAAGCCCGGCGGGTTAATGTGCCTGGCGCAAAGACGCCTGCTGCGTGGGTCGTGTTTTTCGAATGCCAGCAAGACATCTCCGTGAATTAATGTGCCTGCCATGGAGATGTGTGTGTGATCATCCGGGTCCAGTTCCACTAAGACAGCTCAGTAGGTTGACGTGCCTGTTTAGAGATCCGTGTGCAACTGGCACGTCAGCTCAGTGGGTTGACGTGCCTGTCACAATTTTTTGTGTGTAGCCAACATGTCACAGATTCAAAATCCAGGAAGGCACCTCGGAGGGATAATGTGCCTGTCAGCAGGGCTTACTTTAATAAGTTTTTCTCACAAGCCTGCGACCGGTGCTATCAAAGATCCGGGTGCAGTATAACAAGGCTGCCTGGTCTTGATTCCACCTCATGCCTTTCGCTTCTACCCCCATACATTCCCTGCCGCTTTATTTCACTCATTCAGGTTCTTTTTCATTAATGCTTTCTGCCTTTGACACTGCTTTTATATGTTTCTCTTCGCCCTCCTTTCCTCCTTTGTGTTTTTCTCTCGCTTGCTCTGGTTGAATCTCCGATGAGGAAAAGATAAGTGTCTGTCCCCAAAAATGAGCACCTGAAACCACGGGCTCATAATAAGCACTGACTTTCACGCGGAACTGTGTGTGACTGCCAGGTCACAGTTGTCAGTCCCAGTAAAGTGGCTCGGTAGGTTAATGCACCGGCTCCAATAGAGATCTGTTGTGACTGGTAGCTCTCGGATAGTCCCACTGGAATTATCCGATTTTGCGGCTGCCACGTTTTTCGCTTGATTATGAATGTGCTCCATAATCCATCACGTGCTGTATAACCTGCATTTCTTACCCCCCCCCCCCGAAAAAAAAATGTTTCTTGTTCAAAAAATGACTAAAAACACAGCAATGCATGTTGCTGCACTTGGCAAAAGTTAGGGTCGACCTCGAAGCTGGGGAACCGGGTTAGAGTCTCACTCGCAGCAACGACGCTCAACATCCTGTGATTCTGCGCAAATCACGTAATCTCCCGGTGCCTAACGAAAATGAATGTGTCGAACTGTAACAAAACTGGTGCTCATGTAAAGCGCTCTGATACCCAATGTCTGGGGTCTAGTTCGGCTATATATAACTCTAAAAAAAAAAAAAAGAAGTTGACAGGTCCCCTGTTGGTTATTGTGCATTTGGGTGTTAAACTGATACTTATGGCGTGAAACCTGTTCCTAGACAGTGTTAACCTGTGCCAAAATGAAAACTAGGGTTAGTTATACTATTACAAAATGTGCAGCAATGGACCGCATAATTTGCATTTTCTTGCCGCATAATTCAGTCAACCATGCCGCATATTTTGGCCCTTCCATGCCGCACAGTTCCAGTGGCCCTGGTCTCAGGCTTCGTTTCTAGATACTAGTCAGCTCAGTAGGTGGGTGTGGTTGTTGTGGAGACCAGAGTAGGCTGAAAACCACAGCTGCAGATCTGATTAACATATCTCAGTGGGTTCCTGCTCATGCCACAGAATCTCCAAGCAATCTGAAGCCACACGTTTAAATCTAATGTTGAAGTTTCAAATAATGCTTCTGCTGCAGAGAGCCATGTGTGATCTGCAGCTCGTTTTACGTTAATCCTTTTAAAATAGTTCATTTTGATTTGTTGTAGAGGAGAGAGTGTGACCTTCAAGTCACGTTTGCATCCGAGTAAGAAAGATCAGTGGGTTAATGCAACTAGTGCGGCGATTGTGTGCAAACTGCGAGTCACGTGGTAACTCTTAGCAAGGTAGCTCAGCGGACTAATACCCCTGAGGCTGAGATCTGCCTTCAAAAAGCAGGTGACAGAGCTTTGAATCCTGGCAGACCAGTTTAGCCTTTCATGCCGACAAAGTCCACTAAAAAGCGCACTGAGGTATGCTAATAACACGTTATCTACAACGGTCCAAATATTAAAATTAAATCTTTAAAAAGAGGGGGTTCCTAGAGAGTGGAGGAAAGAAGGTTTACACGGTGAGAGTTGGGATGTCACCGGACGTGCTCTGCAAGATTAAATGAGAAATATTGTTGAATAAGGAATGCAAATGCGTGTGTGCAAAGCCAGGCGAAACTTTTTAACCAGTGCTGAAAAGTTGAGCCTGATTCGCCCCCTCCCTCGGCCCCCAGACAGGAGCAGAATCAGAACATCTGTACCGTGCTATACACCGCAGTTTATTGGCATGACGAGCCAGGCGAGCATTGCCAAGGTTGCATGGAATACATCCACAGAATATAAATTACATTTTATTTATTAGACTGACATGCCAAATTCCAGGTTGTTTCCTGGCCTGTGTACTGGTAAAGGGGGATGTGAAAGGCAGGCACGCCCCTAAAGGGGTACTTGCCTCAGGGGCTGAGGGCTGCCAGCAGGGGGGGCATGAAGGGAGAGTGTTCGGGGTGGGGGCACGGGAGTAACATTAGAGAAGGATGGTGAATACAGGGATCAGCCTTCCAGGAGGAGTGATGCAGGCGTGAGCAGTAAATGAGTAAGGGCATGGTGATAGCAGAACAGACCGCTGGTGCTTTCACGCCCTCCTTAGATCAAGGCTCTCTGAAACCCGGTTGGGTGAAGTTGGCGCTATTTAAAACAATGCATTCATACATCGGTCGTGTGTCCGCATGCACAGAAACCACCCGTCCTCCTCCGTTCTCAAGTCTAAGTCTGTACCTCCAGCGAGGCCGGGCACTTCTGTGCTCTTTTCTACCCACGTGAGCACGGCCGGGTACAACTGCGGACTGCCTGGTGAACCGAGTACGGATGTAGCGCCAATCGTGAGGCTAGCACCAGACCCTGCAGACAACTCCAGGACACATCACGCCTACAGGCTTTCTCTGTATAAGGAGGACAGATGATTGAGTGACCTCCCTTCGCACGTCAGGCTTGCTCCTTCCTTGAGGAAATTCAAAGCTCGCCCCTTCCAAATATTCCCACCATTTTACACCGTATCTTTTCTCACTTAACTTCAAGCCGCTATGAGGCTGCGTTTCCCATCTCATTTGTATTTGTAAGCATTGCCCTCAGTTCATAATGCAAACATACTTACATGACTCTCTAAGGCTCATAATAACCCCCCTCCACCCCCCCAAAAAACAGGCAAAGCTCGAGAAAGCTTCATTTAAGGGGACAACTGAGCATAGGGCCACGGAGGCCCCTGCGAAGTGCCCTTCACAGCATCGTTCAAAGGGACAGTTTAGTACAACACCGTTCACAGGCCCTGTGTAAAGCGCCACTCAAGGGGACAGGTCTCTATAGCGCCTTTTACTGGAATAGCTTGCTGGGGCCCTATTGTTCAGAACAATCAACTATAGTGTTAGACAGGGCGGTATCCCGCAGACTGAGCTCCTACAGAAGGTCTGGGTGCTGCCTACATGTTAAGTGGTCGACTCAGCATTTCATCCTTCAATTATAGATAAAGCGAGTATTGGTAATAATGCCACCCATTATTAATGGCTTTTCAGTTTGTGTTGTGCGCTACTTAAGGAGTTAATATTAATGTATCCATCCAGTACTCTGCACAGATCTACATGTAGCGCTTTGAAACATCGTTCGAGAATGTTGCGCTGCATAGCTGGTGGGCGCCTCGATACAGTGTTGCACGTTTGAACCACGAGCACTAGGACTAGCAGTTACTTCGTTACTGCAGTGAGTAAAGTGTGCTCAAATTTCTGCCTGCGTTAACCTGTGAGCATCTTGTAGATTTCTGTGTAGCGCTACGAAGTCCATAGCAGGTCTGCGATAGGCTCTATAACGTAAGAAACAGCCACATAAACTAAGTGATTAAAAGTTACCTACCTTGGAAGTTCAGAGGATGCGGAGAGAATCTGTCAGTGCCTGCTTGGGAGGCGCGTTGGCTAGGCGTCTGTCAGGTTTGCTCTCTGCTGTGTGTCTGCTCCAGTGCCCACTAGTAGAGGGTCTGTGTGTGCCCGGTGCACACTGCCAGGATATCGGCCAGTGCAGGACACAGTTCCTGCCCTCCGGTACCCCGTGGCTCCAGGTGCACACGTCTGTCAGTCCCTGCCCGGGTGCTCGCTGCTGATGTCTGACAGCCACGGGACCCCCCGCTGTCCTCCGGTGTCTGCCAGTTCGGAGCGCGCGCTGCCAGGACCCGGCTCCACTGACTCTGATATTTTTTTGGCCTGAGAGGACAGAGGTGCAGAGGCTGGGATGGGCGGAGGGACAGAGCCGGGGTGGAGCCTGCTCCGTAGTGCACTGGCGGCTGCTGCGGTTGTGGGGTTTACAGATCAGAGGGGGGACCGGTAATCCTGCCCCCCCTTCCGTGTTATGGGTGATTTACAGTGCGCGCCTGTCTCTGCTCCTGCCCCTGCTCCCCGAGTGCACAGACTCGCTCTCTCCAACCCACATTGCCGCTACACGGCTAAATATGAGAGGCTTGCCCTAACTTGGTGCTCCCAGGGGCCCCTTCTACCTTTTTAGCATCTCTCGCTCTTTCTCTCTCTTTCACTGTCTCTTTCTCTATATGCGCACACTCTCTCTCTTTCTCTCTATGCGCACACACACTCTCTCTCTTTGTACACACACACACACACACACACACACACACACACACACACACACACACACACACACACACATATATATATATCACGTGCCTCTCATTTTTTTCTCTGTCTTTGCCAGGTTCAGTCTCTCTCGTTCTCTCTCTCTGGCTGTCTCTCTCTCTCTCTTTTCCTCTTTCTATCACGCCCCGTGGCTGTCTTTCATGCTTACTTCTCCCACCTCCCATTTTTCGTCTCTATCAACCTCACCAGTCCCCTTCCCAATCTCCCTATGCCCCTCTCTCCCTCTCTTTTTTACCCCCTTTCCCTGTATGTCCCAGTCTCTCCCTACGTATCCTCCCCTCCCACCACTTCCCCCGTCTCTCACACTCTCCTATATTTTGACCCGCTCTTTTTCCCCAATTCTCTCACTTCAGTATCCTCTGTTTCCTTCCCCCATTCCTCCCAGTCAATCTCCTCCACGCTCCTCGTTTCCCCCTTCCACGTATTCCAGTCACGTCATCCCCCCCTGTCTCTCTTCTCTTTCCCCCACTCATTTCCTCACGTTTCACTTACACTTATGTATTTTTCTCTCTTTTCCTCTGATTTTTCTCTTTATCGAAAACCCCCGTCCATTGCATCTGCTTTTATTTATTATCTGAATAATTATGGGCCTGGGGGTGCTTGTGTGTGCCTGCTGCGGGGACATCCCCTCGTTATGTCCCCCATGCCGCTCCAGGAACGTGCCAGTCCGCCCCAGCAGTGGTGGTCGGCACCATCAAGACGGTGTGGTGTTATGGTAATCCTCGGACCACTTCTACATAATTATAGGTTTGCCGCACTTTCCACATAACCCATCATCTTCTGTATAACGTCACTCTGCAAATATTTAAAAAAAATGTTTGGAGCTCGAACGGATCAAAAGTTACTGCAAACACTGCTGCAAGTGTTGCTGCGCAGTGGTAGCCCCTTTACTGCGCAGTGAGCGGTCACCTTTCGTTTTCTGACTGCATTTAGGTGGTAAACTAACACTAATGTGGCGCCACCTCTGCCCAGATAGTGCTAACATTGTAAAAACAGCAAAATAGTGAATAATTCCCAAAAATGTTCTGCATTGCGCCTCATAAACTGCCCTTTCTTGCTGCATAGTTTAGTTGACCCCACTGCATAATTTGTTCCTCTCCTCCCGCACAATTCCAGTGGCTCTGGTTATGAGGCTTCAAGTTCCTCGTAAAGGGGCCATCCAGTGGCGTAACATTAGCCTGCGCAGTCCCTGCGGTGCAGGGGGCCCCTGAGCACCAGGGCCCCCGGGCGGTGGGCCGCTGGCCTGAGAGCTCAAGACTGGGGTGGGTGGGGGCATGCCCCTCCATGTACTTTGCAGGGGGGCCCCCTCAAGTTTTGTTACACCACTGTGGCCGTCATCACCACGTCGCGAATATATGACGTTACATCGCAGTGTTTACACCGCGATACCTTTACAATGCAAGTCGTTACAATGACTTGCGTTGGAGGGCGCTGGACTTAGGAATAGTATGATTTTCTATTCCAACTCCAGTCTACGTTACAGTAGGGAAGGTGTTGGAATAGTAAATCATACTATTCCCTAGCTTAGAGCGCCATCCAGCGCAAGTCATTGTAATGACTTGCGTTGTAATAACCGCGTTGTAAAGGTATTGCGGTGTAAACACCGCGATGTAACCAATGTCTCCCCCACGTCGCGCATGTAATGGTTAGACCTGTTGGAACCTACAGTGCAAAGTTCCGCAAGTTACTTTGGGAACACTGCACAGGACGAAGAAAGTATGCGAGCCATCCTGAGAGTCCGAACGGTTGGACCTTTTCCCGGCTTGGCTCTGGTCGAGTGAGACTAACAAGTGTAATCAATGTTGTCATGGAGGAAAGCTTTCCTAGGGTTGGAATGGGCTGTTGGGCACTGTGTCACTCTGTCACTGCCAGATGAGCCAACTTGAAAGGGCCAGTGTGTGGGTCTTTTTTTTTATCATGTCAGTGCCCAAAAGGTCCCAAAAAACCCCCAAAAACCTACCTGCACACTGGCCCTTTCAAGCGGGCTGATCTGGCAGGGCTAGGGTGTGTGACAGGACTGTCCAACAGTCAACTCTCCCTACGTAGACTCTGGGCTGAGTCACCAAATATTTTTGACTGGTGCAATCTCATGTTTTGTAGTCTCCGGGCCAGACGCCAAAACATTATTGACTGGGGCTATTTCATGTCCTTGGTGGTAAGTTAAGGCAAGGCTTGCTCCAAACACCTTCTGCCACTGTGTTATGAAAATAGGATTCTGGTGGTGGCAAAATATAAAACTAGAACATTCGTGCCCGTTTGCTGGGTGGAGTGTGGTTGTAGTTATGACATGTTTTGTTGTTTTTTTGTACTGCTGTTTTTGTGCTGGATTATTGCAGTGTGATTTTGTTGTGTTGAATTGCGGTTGTCCCGTTCCGTCTTGACTATTTTGTTGTGATATGCTGTGTAATGGTTTATTGTCTTGTTATGCTGCTATGTATGGTATTGGGTTCTGTTCTGTTGCTTACTTTAGATAGCGAGCATTAATGCTTCTAGCCAAAAACAGCAAATAGCTTGAAAGTTCCTATGACAAGCAACCATTTATCTAGATAGTAATAAAATAGTGCTGCTCCAGCTCTTCAACTACTTTAGACATGTCAACACAAAACTGTAGCAGAAATGTATCTTAACTTAGCACCCCCAGTGCTCTCTTATGTCATAAGACCCCTTATTTGTGAGGAAAGCAGTTCCTCCGATTTTCTAGTGCGCATACTCTCAGTGCAGTGTTTTAAGCAGGCGCATATTGGTGGCTAATATGTTTTTTCATTAAAACAAGAAAGAGAACTTTGTTTTGTAGCTGGAGGCTTTAGGACTCCTCTTTTTTCTCATCTCCGTGCCCTTCACGAAGCGCTTCTGTGGCGTTCCAAACATTTCTAATCCCACTGTTTGGAACAAGATAAAAGACTTTTAAAACCATAGCTCCGGAAGCTTTCTGCAAGGCTGGGCTCTGCCTGCATTAGCACTTAAAGGGTCAGTTCTTTGTAGTCCATGCTTTCAGACCTCCTATGGACCCGCCTTTTGCAGCAGTCTAATATTTCTAACATTTTTCATAGTGATGAGTCCATCCGAGGGCAGCCAGGGGTGACAGTGATGCACGCATGGGTTTGAATCCCATCCTCGTCGCCATTGTGGTTAAGTTTAGAAGCAGACTTCACAAATTCCTGCTCCATAAAGATTTACTGTAGCAAACTGAGAGCGACGTGGAACAGGTGCAGCAGCAAGATTGGATTCCGCTAGTGCGACTTGGCAACAGTGAGGAACAATGGCACAAACAAATGCCCTGTGAGGAAATGGGCTACAGGGGTTCATTCACACTGAGCATCCACCATCACTCTTCCACAGAATAACTATCTCTCTTCAAGTCCCAATTTCCAACACTCCCATTCCATCAATCCTGTCCACATCACCATCACAATCTACATTCCACATTTTAACACACATCAGACTTCAGCCGAACAGGTCCACCCCACACAGACAAATAGCAAAACAAAAGGGAAAGGTGTATTTATTCCACCATAATCAATGTGCCCCTTCACACCCATTTGCAAAATGACCTCATTTCTAAAGGGTTCAGCTTAATTATTATTAGTCAAAATGGTTCAGCTGAAACAAAGACTACGAGTCCCAGAATGCACTGATTTGTTAAAGGAAGGCCTAGGACTGCACGAGAGCCCTGCATTATAGTAAGAGTGCAAATGGCTCTAAAGCAAGCAAAAGAGGGCAGCTACGAGCCTGGTGTGGTGCTTTAGTGACGTGAAGCAATCCAGTCACTCAACTGCCAACAAAATGGCCAAGCCAATGAAGGGTCCAATTGATGCTTTCAATGCTAGAAGTCCCAGAATGCACTTACTTGTCAAATGGATGTCCAGGATAGGAAATCGGTGCCTCGGTGACATGATGAGATGTGGTCACCAATTTGTACATAAACCGAGTAGAAAAACTGAGTGGGGTTCAATTGCAGTGAGGTGCAATTTCTACCCACCCGCACTCTCTGGTTAGCGCCACCCAAGTGTGCGCAAAAGAATCACTCCCCACAAGGGGCAGGAGTTTCCCATTGGCGATTGGTCACTGTCATGACTGCCTTAAAGACGGCGGAGCTTACGACAAAGCAAGTCATTGATGGTGGCTGAGAGGCATGGACTCCACCAACCCGCTACCACCACAAATGGATGGCAGAGTGCCAATGGGCAACTCAACACTGGAGAGCAGTGCCCCTGGTCACCTCTCCTAATTGGACAACCTCTGCACCAGGGCTCGCGCTCACTTATCCAAGATGGGGGCACTTGGAATTACTATGCTACAAGGCCTGCTCGGTCTACTTTCTGTCGGAGGGAGACGGGGGCTCCCGGCCCGTGGGAAAACGCGGGGACTTAAGAGGGACCACCGAGGTTACTTATTCAACCAGCCTTTCAAGAGGCCTGAATGCCAAGGACGGCCTTCCCTGAGTGAATGGGGCCGGGAACAAAAGTGGAGCTACTGACGCGGCCTCTGCGCTCGCGCTCCCTCCGTTCTGAGGAACAGCCATGGGGGCGCCACCGCGCCAGGCAGAGTTGTCCTGCCCTGGAAGGTCTCCGTGCGTCGTCATGGAAACACACCACTTCAATCGGGGAATGCGCCTCATTGTTTCTGTCTTCCTCTGTTTCTCTTTGAGCCTCACTCTGTCTGTTTCTTTTGGCTTCTCTCTGTCTCTATTTCCGTTTTGTTCTGGTTCTCCCGCTGTCCCTACTTCTCTGTCTCGCTCTCTACTTATGCCTTTCTTTCTTACGCTATCTTGTTCCTTCTGTATTTCTTTCCTTACTCCTTTTTTCTTTCTACCTCTCTCCTCTTTCCAATTATCTTCCTTGATTTCAATACTACTTCTCTCTCTACTTATCTTGTCTCTCTACCCCTTTCTAATTCTCTGTCTCTTCTTACCTCCCCCCTCTCTTCCTTCTCTCTACGTATGCCTTTCGCTCTATCCTCTTTGTCTCTCTCTACTTGCCCAGCTGTCGGTGTTGACGTTCTGGCGTAAAACACCATGGGGCAGATTTATCAAAACTTTGCACCGGTGCAAAGTCACTAAAATTGCTTTCTGTTACTTTGCTTCAAAGGTGCATCCTAGAGGGTGGACATGGGCGCCTAAAACGCTACCTCCCATGGTTGTGCCAAACATATCGCCTCCCCCAGCAGCCGCTAACAAAGAGAAATGTTTTAATTTCTCCTAACTTTCCCCACACAGCATGTGTGCTGCACTGTACTGTACACATACAATCTGGGAAAAGTTTTAAAGTTAGTCTAAGCATTGTGTTTTGTACTAGAAATTGGCGCTTTCAGTACAAAAACGTAGGCTAGACATCGCACACACCTCTATACACAATGGTGCAAAGATGTGTGCACGGCGCTAGACAGCCTAACAGAGCGCTAGCTCTGGGGAAGAGAGCAGCCGTGCCACATCTCAGTAGATATGGTGCTGCCCTGCTCTCTCATCCTTGCACAATCAGTGCAGCAACTGTGGTGTCTATGCTATGTTGCACTATCAATTAGTATGTATCCCCCAAATGTAAAACCAGCAGCCGTGGCCCTCAAGTACTCTTAAACTGGAGGTGCTGCATTACTTTCTCCAGCAGCATTTCCCCCTTTCTTGTAGTTTCGTTTTAGCACAGGGCCCTATTTCTTTGCCTTTATTTGATTATTTTAAACTTCTACATCTTCTGGAACCTTGCAAAAGCAAAGACCCAGCAAGTTGGCAACCGTGCCACCCTTGCAAGGTGGCCGTGTTGGCGTGTGTCAGAGAATTGTATGAGAAGTTTAGCGGCGCTGATCATCCCTGCACCCCATTTTGATGCCTACCAATGCCCGTCTTAGAATCCTGTAGGATACACTGCCACCGGTCCTTTTCACACAAAGACTAATACTATATGAATTTTGGGACAGCTGAAAGCTATTGTGGCTTCTTTTTTAGAAAGTCTAATAGTCCCTCTGAGGAATTACGTCATGACAACAAATCCATCACAGAGAAGAGTTTTGCAGACAATCCCCCCCACAATGAAAACTCATTACAAAGAAAAATTATTTTCGTTTACTGGCATTGATGAAGTATTTCTGTTGCTGTACTTTTAAGAGCAGCATGTTAAGTAAAAGAGTTATGATTATGGTATGGGTTTAAGTTAGGGTTAGCTAAAGGTCAGGACTAGGTTTAGGGTTAAATTTGTGATGAGTGTTACAATTAAATGAAGTGGAGGAATTAATGTTAGGTTTAGGGATAGGTTTATGGTTGAGGTGAGGGTAATGATTAAAGTAAGAAAAGGGTTATTGTTAGTGTACATGTAAATTGAAGGTTTAGAGCTGAAGTTAGACTTAGGGCCCAAATATGTGTTTGGCGGTCCGACCACCGGACCGCCGTTGCAGCGGTCGGGAGAACGCCTCCAAGCCAGCGGCATCTCGACCACCGTGTTATGATTACATCGCCGGGCTGGCGGTGTTGTGTCGGCGGTGCCATGGCAGTGGCATGCTTTGGATCATAGAGGGCCTGAAGCATATGCTGCCACCGTGGCAACGCCACTTGTACGTCTGGTGCACTGTGTACAATGCACCATGTCTTGCATGGCACACTATGCACGCACGACAGTGCAATAAGAGGGGGGCACCACATGTGCCCCCATGCACTTTGCCCAATGGGCAAAATCGCCCTGGGTTGGGGACCCTTCCCTGCCTTTCCACCAACCTTTTCATGGCAGGGTCCCCACCATGGAAAGGTCGGTGGAAAGGCAGGTCTTGATTGGGACCGCGGTGCCAGCATCGGCACCACCTCTAATCCCTGCCGCTTTCCCCACCGCCGCAGGATCCAGGATACTGGCGGTCTTGTCGTGGTCCAAGCACCATGGTCATATTCGGGCAGACGTACCGCCAAGGAGATGGCGGTCAGACCGCCACTGCGATTACGGCGGTCTTCAGACCGCCGTACTCATAATCAGGCCCTTCGTAAGAGAAATATTTAGAGTTAGGTTAAAGTTTAGGGATAGGTTTATGGTTATCTTAAAAGTTAGTATTAAATGTATGACTGGGTTACAAATAAGGGAAGATAAAGCAGTAAGATTAGGGCTTAGTTACAGCTGGGATGGTGTAAGTGTTCATGCTAGGCTAAGGATTAGTGATCGTTTACAGTTAGTGGCAATATTAGGGTTATGTTTAGTGCAAGTGAAAAGTGACCGTTTATGGGTAGAGGAAGACTTACATTTAGGCTTGGGATGTTGGTTAGGATTTGGGTTAGGGTTAATGCTGGGATTAGGACTAGAATTCGGCTAGAATAAGAGATGGGGGTTAGAATAAGGGTAGGAGTAGGGTTAGAGTTAGTACAGATTTTGATGAGAGTGAGGTTTGCAAAAGACTATTTTGATTGCAGCTGGAAATTACAATATTTGTCATATGAGGCTCACTTGTTGTAGGGGTTCTCTGTAAAGATAACTCATTGTTACGACAGTGTTTGCATACATTCTTTACGAGGCAAGTGCTAAGACTGCCCAATTGAGGTTAGGTTGGTGTTACGCAGGGCTTCAAGTGGGATGAAAAAACTGGGGGGTCTCTCAAAGGGACGTGGCCGATGTAATTAAGGACGTGGCTAAAAACACTTATGCTGAAAATCTGGACTTAGCTTAGTGTGCCGCCGATTGGTATTTTGCTACTTCTACCACTGCCTCCAGACATATACTACAATAAGTAACATTACACATACAACAAGCCAGTACTATTGGCTTTGTCAATGCTTGTTGGTTGCATAAGATAAATAAGCAACAATTATGGCTTTGTTGCGGAGCATATTGAAAATGCTTCAGTTCTGAAATGGTGGGACTGTGACCGAACCATAAAGAGTCTCTTTAAAGTTACATCAAAGGCAGTGAAGGGTGGTACTGCTGCTGAGTTAAGATATATTTTTTTCATCCAGAGGATGAGGGCAAAAATTGAGAGCCCGATAGAGACCCGTTACAGCACCTGCTTTTTAGAACTGCCGGTGCTGAGCACCGGTAAGACCCGCCCCACTTAAAGCCCTGGTCTTATGGAAAGGTAGCAATGGACCCCATTAGAATGGAGACCAGTCTTCTGAACATTTAATTAAGACTATGTGCATTTTTACACTCTCAAAGTGGGACAAAAAAATCTGAACATTTGGGCTTACGAGTAGTTGCCAAATTTTTGTGATTTTACTCAACTATGTGAGGCATAGTTAGATCTGGGTCCCAATTACCTTTTTCGGCTTCAAGATATCCCAGTGTGGGTCACACCGTCCTGTGATCATTGTAGGTACCAGAGAGGATTACACACAGGTGGGCTGGTGCAAAACCTTGAGTGGGGGGGGGGGTGTCAAGACACTTAGGGCCAGATGTACGACGTGCAAAATAGCGCCTCGCAAATTGCGAGTCATTTGCGACTCGCAATTTGCGAGGCGCTATGTTGCATGTACAACAGTGTGTTTAACACTGTTTGCTATTCCCAATGGGGTCGCAGATTGCGAGGCTCATGAATATTAATGAGCCTCTCGCAATTTGCGAGCCCATTGGGAATGACAGGCCCTCCCAGGGATGGTTGCCTGCTGGGCTCAGCAGACCACCGTGTCTGGGACTGCTTTTAAATAAAGCAGTTTTTTTAAAAATGCAGCCCGTTTTCTTAAAAGGAAAACAGGATGCATTTGAGAAAAAAAAAAAGTGAAACGTTTCTGTTTCATTTTTTAAGGGCAGGTAGTGGTCCCTGGGACCACTGCCTGCCCTTAAAAATATAATTTCAGAGACAGTCACAAAGTGGAAGGGGTCCCCTGGGAACCCCTTCCAAATTGCGACTGCATTACCACCCTCTTAAAGAGGGTGGTAATTTGCGAGTGTTTTGCGACAGCAATTGCGGTCACAAAACATTCAAAAATGGGGTTGCGGTCGCTATTAGGAAGGGAACGCCCCTTCCTAATAGCGAGTCGCAAAACCTATTTAGCGAGTCAAACCCGTATGCGCATGCAAAAACGGGTCGTACATCTGGCCCTTAGAGCACTAAATGGTGGCATCAGCGGCAATAGTATTTTGTCTGCCGTAACAGGCTGCTGACACCTCTCACATTTTTTGAAAAACCGCCAGTAGCAGCTTAAAAGATATACAGATTTGCAAGTCCACCTATTACACAAACCCTGCAGAGATTAGGTCTAAGTGATTGAGTTTGGAAATACAGAATTAGCCCATGATTTAGTTTTGTTTTGTCAACAGTCCTTGCCGTCTATATTCTTTGTTTTTAACAGAGTGAAATAGAAATTAATGGGTGGAATGCGTTAATTAATCTCAGTCACTGGCAATTACTCTGGGTCGCATTCCAGTCCATTGTATTTTTTTGTTCACTGTGTGGGAACACAAGCATCCCCAGGTCCCCAACTGCTTTTTGATTTGTTGGAGCTCATCAGTGAGTTGTAGCTTCAGTACTAAGACAATTTGTGGTACTAGACCCATGTCCAGTCCAGTCTCTCAGTGTGACCTAGTTGTTCACACTGAGAGAAACAAAAACTTACGGGTGGAATACCTGAATAAATAGCCACTGGTAATTACTCTGGACAGCATTCCAGTCCATTTTGTTTTTCCCTACCGCTCCATTCCTGACAGGTAGAATACAATATGCAAATCAACCTACGGCCTGGTCCAAAACAACACAGTCCAGCCGGAACTTCCTTATCATGCCCCCTTTGAATTGGAACCAGGGCCGGCTTTAGCGCTGGTGGCGCCCTGTGCAAGAATAATTTTTGGTGCCCCCACACCACATGAACGCCTCCTCTGACTCTCTCACTACGACCGGGCATAAGTGCCCCTCATCTTTCCAATCATACATTTTTGCTAAACACAGCGCCCAACCCTGAGGTTGGCGCCCCCTCCATAGGTCAGCGCCCAGTGCGGCCGCACCAGTCGCACTGCCCTAAAGCCGGCCCTGATTGGAACACAAGCATCACTACATCAATTTCAGTCATGTTAGGCTTCATCAGTGAGGTTCAATCATGCATTTGTAAAGCGCAACTACTCACCCGAAAGGGTCTCAAGGCGCTGGGGGGAGTGGAGGTGGGGGGGGAGGAATGTAGCTCTGGGATGTTACGGTGCTTTGTTCGAAAAGCCAGGTCTTGAGGCCCTTCAGGAACTTGGTAAGTGAAGGTGTCTGTCGGAGGTGGAGAGGGAGGGTGTTCCATGGCTTGGCCGCGAGGAGTGAGAAGGAGCGTCCTCCTGTTCTGATCTTCCTGATGCTGGGAACCGTCGCATGGGAGAGCTGGGCTGAGCAGAGGGATCTTTGGGTGCGTGGAAGGAGAGGCGGGAGTTCATGTGGGCTGGTCCGGTGTTTGAGAGGGCTTTGTTTGCATGGGTGAGGAGCTTGAAGGTGATTCTCTTCTCGATGGGGAGCCAGTGTAGTGTCCGTAGGTGTTGGCTGATGTGGCAGTGGCGCAGTAGGTTGAGGACTAGTCTGGCGGCGGCGTTCTGGAGTTTGCGGGTGAGGTTCTTGTTGGCCCCGGCGTTCAGTGCGTTGCCGTAGTCCAGTCTGCTGCTGATGAGGGCGTGGGTGACGGTTTTTCTGTGTTCGTGGAGAATCCAGTTGAAGGTCTTTCGGAGGAGGCAGAGGGAGTGGTAGCAGGAAGAGGTGACAGCGTTGATCTGGCAGTCCATTTTGAGTTCAGAGGCCAGGATGATTCCGAGGTTGCATGCGTGGTCTGTGGGGGAGGGGGGGCTCCCGAGACCGGGGTGTAGGAGAGTAGGATCTGCTTCTTATGGTTACCCCCACTTTTTGCTGATGTTTCACTGTTTTTCGACTTTAGTCTGGCTGGGGCCCTGCTATCCAGGACCCCAGCCTAGCTACTTCCTCTCTAAAATGGATTCCTAGTACCTTAGGTACACTTCAGATTGGATTCTGGGGTGCCCTTATAAGTCCCTAGTATATGGTATACTATGTACCCAGGGCATAGGTACCCCAGAGGCCTACCAGGGGCTGCAGCATGTATTATGCCACCCCTGGGAAGCCTTCCAAAATGACACCACAGGACTGCTACAGCAGCCTGAGTGAGGTGGTGCATGCACCCCTTACTGAGATATAGGTTCACTATATCTCACCCTATCACTGCACATATAAACCTATCAGTCACCCCTATGGCAGGCCTTATCAATCCTGAAGGCAGGGTGCTTGGTTTTATGTGAGAGGGTGCCCATGCATGAGCAGAGCCCCTCTGCAGCCTTCGGAATCTATCCTCCGGGGTTGTCTGTGAGTGCATCCTGACCATATACTCTTAAGTGCATTATATCTCAACGGTAAATGCTAACTTTGGGATGGCTGCACGGAAACATGTCGTGTTTGGTGTCAAACACCTTGGAATCATACCCCCACACCAGTAACTGGTGTGGGAGTATGATCCCACCCTTCTAGAGGGAGAGACATGACAGCACCGGTATACCCGGTACCAGCTAAACAGAGCCCTGGCATCACAAAATGGATGCTGCAGCCATAGACACGAGTCTGGCCTCCTACTGCTGACCGAAACTCCGGCAGGGGAGGCCTGGACAATAGGTTTCCTGTCACAGGGAGGTGTTACCACCTCCCAGACATGCTTTAGTGTATTGGGGCTGGGTGGGAGCACTCTCTGAGTGCTTTGAAGTCCTGCACTGGGGGCACATTTGGTGTCCCTGTGCATAGCCCAGTTCAAACCGGTTGCAGGGGCTACCAGCCCCTGCTCTGGTGCGAAACTGGACAAAGGAAATGGGTGTAGCCACCCCTCTTTCCAAACCCTCCCATAGGTGGGTCCCCTGAGTTAGTCCAACCCCTTCCTTGGGTATAAGATAGGAACCCCTGGCAACAGGACTTTAGATATCCCTGGACGAAACTCTGAAACTGAATCCTGGACCTTCGACGATCTGTTAAACGCCAGATGACTGAAGAATCTCCCTTGGAGTAAAGGAGTTACTCCCCTGCTTGGCAGGCACCAAAGACGCATCTGTCCGGTCTGCATCTCCAAAGCTCCCGCCGGACGCCGACAACCCTTCCACCCAGGAGGTAGATTTCCAGACTTCCCAGAAGCTGACCCGAGTCCCCAGCAAAGCTGAGACCCGTAGCCCTTGTGGGTACCGTGGAACCGGAACCCCTAGACACCGTGCACATTTGCAAGTGCATAAGCTTCTGGCCGATCCTAGAGGCTGTGCTTCAAGTTACTTGTAGCCCCAACCCCGAGCAGTAAAGCCACCGAAGATTGCTGGCCTGGCCACTCCGAGTGACCCATGGGCCGCCATTTTTTGATTCCGCTTGAGGTCCCTTCGCGATCCCTTGTCCGTCGACTTGTGGGTCCCTCAGAAGGACATCTCTGATTTCAATGGGCCTCCCTGGTTGCTCCAGGCCTGCCCTGACTCTCCTTTGCTTGGGAAGTCCCTCAGACCTTGCTGGTCCGCACCGAAGCCATTGTTCTCTTTCTGCGTGGGTTGCTGTTACCAAGGCTTGTTGGGTCCAATCCGGGCACCGAAACTGCAGTCAGCTACTACCTTTGTGGGACAGCTCGATTCCAGCTCCTGGTGTTCGTTGACGCCTCCTGGTCCTTGTGGCTGTAGAGACAATCTTCACCTCTTTGAACTTGAAGCACCCGACATTGTTGGGCATTCGACTATCGTGCCCCTGGTCACTGGCTAGTGACCTAGACTCTGTCCCCTCTGCTTTCAGGTTCTTCTCATCCGCGATCCAGGCTTGGATCTCTTCGGACACTTCGCAACTTCCCGGCAGCAGCACTTTCCAGCCAGCGGCCATTGAAAACGACGGCGCGGCTCGACACCATTTGACACCTATGCACCCGGCTTCCCTGGGTGAGGTAACACGAGTACTTCGGTGCTCCCGTGGGTGTTGGCCCTAGAACCCTCTAAGTCCAAAAGGGTTTGTTCCTAGTCCACTCCGAAGTGTCCCTAAACTTTAAAACTCTAACCGCGACTTTCCCCATAGACGCTAACGGAGCTCGCGGCTGTGTTCACACACTGCACATGTCCCCCGTGGGTCCCCTGTGTCACTACCTTGGGTGGTTCCTTGGGGTCCCAGCGATTCTACAGGCTCTAGGCCTTGTGTCTAGTCAAGTCGTGGTTCTTATACCAGTTTCTTAATATATGGTTTGGTACGCCTTTAGGGCTAATCGTATATTGTGCTAATTTACTGTGCTATTTGACTTGTAACTTGTGTATTTCGACCTCTAGCCTCATAAAGAGACTAGTGGGGTGTGTTTAGTAATAAATACATATATTTTATATATATACCTGGTGTGGTCCTCCTTTCATTTGGTCATTCATGAGATTATAGACTAGTAAAACAAACAGCTTTACACTCCTTCAAGACTTAGCCTGAAGGCTGCTCTCCATAGCTACCACTAGGATAGCTTTCAAATAAGGTTGTCTTAAACCTATCATCAATAAAGGTTGTTTGGACTGGTGCAAGGTGCCCACTACAACTAGTGGACAGCATATACCAGGCCAACTTCTCACATTGGTGTGCAGCGGTTGGATTCAAGCTTGCCTTGGTTTTACCAGATAATCTCAAGTGAGTGACTAACTGAAAACCACTAAAAGGTACCTGAGGTACATATAATTCAAACTTAAAAATAACAGTAAGTTCTATTGAACTTAGAGTTGTGTGTCAAGGACTTAGCACACCCTTTCTACAACTCAAGAGAGTTTAGTAGGCCACACTAGAGTAGGTAGTACATACACCACACCTCACTAGTGATGTCTTCAAGGCCAGGAGCCAGTGGGTCCCTGCCAGAAGCCAATGGGCTTCTACCATCCAAGTATGACAGCCTCCAATTCTTGGAATTGAAAGCATTGTGTAGTACTAGGAAGTTGAAGACAGGAAAAACTGCAAACACCCAACGCCTCATAGAGGTACTGCTGTTGGATGATCTCAAGAAGGCCTCAGGGTCTGAAGGGGTAGGCAGAGAGGGTGGGGCAGCAAATGAGGAAGGGCCAAGGGGTGAAGATACCCATGACCTGACCTCTGAAGCTGGCCAGGAAGATGACAATGATCTTACCCTGGAAAATCCAGCTCCTCCTGCAGATGAGGAGGAGGACCAGAATGGCCTCCTCTTTGTCCCACCAGGAAGAGTTGAGAGTGTGCCTAGAAGGTCAAGGTCTCCTTCTCAGGAGTCTAACCATTCTGACACCTCAATAGGGACCTCTGTTTCCTCTCATAGGAGGGAATCCTCTCATGAAAGGAAAGAGAGACTGCTCAAGTATGAAGAAGCTCAGCTTAGAATCAGAAGAGAGCAGGTGGCTTTAGATAGGGAGTCCCTAGAGCTTCAGAGAACAAGAAGAAAGTTGGGACTAGAGTCCCATGGTGGCAGCAACTTCCCTAGTGGTAGGGAAAGGTCTCATGACCATAGAAACCTAAGCAAGATTGTCCCTCCCTACCAGAGTGGGGATGACATCCACAAATGGATTACTGCACTGGAAAGGGCCTGTAAAGTTCAGAGGGTCCCCCAGGAGCAGTGGGCCGCAATCTTGTGGCTCTCCTTTGCAGACAAAGGTAGAGACAAGCTCCTCACTGTAAGAGAAGAGGATGCTGATGATTACCATGTCCTGAAGAGTGCACTGATAGATGGGTTTGGCCTAACCACTGAACAATACAGGTTAAAGTTCAGAGATAACCAAAAGGCACAGACACAGGACTGGGTGGACTTTGTAGATTGTGCTACTAAGGCTCTGGAGGGCTGGTTGCTTGGCAGCAAGGTGTGTGATTTCAAAGGATTGTACAACTTACTTATGAGGGAGCAGATCCTTAATAATTGTCAAAATCAGCTGTTGCATCAGTACCTGGTGGACTCTGATCTGACCTCTCCCCAAGAATTGGGAAAGAAGGCAGACAAATGGGTCAGAACCAGGGTGAAGCAGAAGGTTCAGAACCAAGGTGGTGACCCCAAGAAGCAAGATTCTAAGAACTCTGACAAGGGTGGGGAAAAGGGTAAAGACCAGAAGTCTTCTCAAGGTCTTCAAAAATCTTCATCTGGGGGAGTCCCAATCTAACAAAGGTAAAGGCCAGAAGAAACCATGGTGTAAAATCTGTAAGCAGAAAACCCATTGGACAAGTGACTGTACAAAGTCCAAAGACTCAACTCCAGCCACCATTGCCCCTAAGGCAACTGTTCCCCCTAGTGCAGCTACAAATGGTGGTGTCCCAAGTAAGGGTGTAGTAGGGTTAATCCTGGGATCTGAGGTGGGCTCTGGCCTAGTCAGAGTGCCAACTCAGGCTATGCTGATCTGTGATGGAGGCATGGATATGGCCTCCTTATTTGTGAGTCCCAGTAATCTGGGCAAATACAGACAGCAGCCTTTAATCAATGGAAGAGAGGCTTTGGCATTCAGGGACACAGGAGCAAGTGTCACAATGGTGACAAAAGATCTTGTAGCTCCTGAGCAGATTATACTTGGTGAGATGTACCAAGTGACCAATGCTAGCAATGTCAGGACAGACCATTCCTTGGCAGTTGTTAATTTCTCCCGGGGATAGGTAACTGGCCTCAAGAAAGTTGTGGTAAGTGCAGACCTCCCTGTTGAATGCCTGATTGGCAATGATCTAGAAACTTCAGCTTGGGCAGAAGTGGAGCTCAGGACCCATGCAGAAATGCTGGGGATCCCTGCACATGTTTTTGCTGTGACCAGGTCACAGGCCAAAATGTCAAACACTGAACAGGCCCTGGATTCTGGAAGAATGGACCAGGTGCCTTCCAAGAGAAGGATCAGTAGGGTTAAGGCAGAGCCTTCCTCCCTGACTCAGAGTACAGATCAGTCTCCTGAGGGAGATGATCTTAGTCCTGAAGAAGGAACTGTCCCAGAGGAACTTGAGCCTGATCAGGTTGTGATTTTGGGGACAGGGGGCCCTTCCAGGGCAGATCTGAGCCAGGAGCAGCTGAGCTGCCCCTCTCTTGAACCTCTCAGACAGCAGGCTGCTGCTGAGGCTGCTGGGAATGCTAGTGGATCCCATAGAGTCTATTGGGATGATGGACTCCTATACTCAGAGAGTAGAGACCCCAAGCCTGGTGCCACCAGGAGGTTGGTAATACCTCTGAAGTTTAGGGGCTTCCTATTAACACTAGCCCATGATATTCCCCTAGCAGGTCACCTGGGCCAAAACAAGACCTGGGACAGAATTGTCCCTCAATTTCATTGGCCCCACATGTCTGAATACACCAAGGAGTTTTGTCGCTCCTGTGTCACCTGTCAAGCCAGTAGGAAGGCAGGTGGAACCACAAAGGCCCCCCTGATACCACTACCTGTGGTGGGGGTTCCCTTTGAGAGAGTGGGGATTGACATAGTTGGTCCTATGGATCCTCAGACAGCCTCTGGGCACAGATTTATCCTGGTGGTGGTGGACCATGCCACTAGGTACCCAGAAGCTATTCCACTTAGGACCACCACAGCTCCTGTGGTGGCAAGGGCCCTCTTGGGAGTATTCTCAAGGGTGGGTTTTCCTAAGGAGGTAGTATCAGACAGGGGTCCAAACTTCATGTCTGGTTACTTGACTGCAATGTGGAAGGAGTGTGGAGTGAATTATAAATTCACCACACCCTATCACCCCCAATGCAATGGTTTAGTTGAGAGATTCAACAAAACCTTGAAGGGCATGATCAAAGGTCTTCCAGAGAAGCTTAGGCGGAGATGGGACATCCTTTTGCCCTGCCTTTTATTTGCCTACAGGGAGGTGCCTCAAAAGGGGGTTGGTTACAGCCCTTTTGAACTTTTGTTTGGCCATCCTGTTAGGGGCCCATTGTGTCTGGTGAAGGAGGGATGGGAGTTACCTCTCAAACCCCCTAAACAGGACATAGTGGACTATGTACTTGGTCTCCGCTCCAGGATGGCAGAGTATATGAAAAAGGCAACTAAAAACCTTGAGGCTAGCCAGGAATTACAAAAGACCTGGCATGACCAAAAGGCTGTGCTGACTGTGTACCAGCCAGGACAGAAGGTGGGGGTGTTGGAGCCAGTGGCCCCAGCAGTTCTCCAAGATAAGTGGAGTGGCCCCCATACAATTGTTGAACAGAAGGGAGAGGTTACCTACTTGGTGGACCTTGGAACTCCCAGGAGTCCCCACAGGGTACTTCATGTCAACAGACTGAAACCATATGTCGACAGGGCAGACATGGGCTTGCTCATGGCTACTGATGAGGGACAGGAGGAAGAGAGTGACCCACTCCCTGACCTGCTCTCTCACAACCCTGATGATGGATCAGTAGATGGTGTAGCCTTGGCAGGCAGCCTCACTATCCAGCAACAAACATACTGCAGAAAAGTTCTCAGCCAGTTCAGGCATATGTTCTCCCTGACACCTAGTCAGACTACCTGGTGCACTCATGAAGTGGACACTGGGGACAGTCTGCCTGTCAAGAATAAAATCTACAGGCAGCCTGATCATGTCAGGGATTGTATCAGGACAGAGGTCCAAAAGATGTTGGATTTGGGAGTCATTGAACCCTCAGATAGCCCTTGGGCTAGTCCAGTAGTCTTGGTGCCCAAACCTCACACCAAGGGCGGTAAGAGAGAGATGAGGTTTTGTGTAGACTACAGGGGTCTCAATGCAGTCACTAGGACTGATGCCCATCCCATCCCAAGGGCAGATGAGCTTATAGATACTTTGGCCTCAGCCAAGTTTCTGAGCACATTTGACTTGACAGCTGGCTACTGGCAGATCAGACTAGCTGATGATGCAAAGCCAAAAACAGCATTTTCTACCCCTAGTGGGCATTATCAATTTGTGGTGATGCCCTTTGGTTTGAAGAATGCACCTGCCACTTTTCAGAGGTTGGTGAATACAGTCCTTACAGGTCTGGAAGCCTATAGTGCAGCATATCTAGATGATATTGCTGTCTTTAGCTCTACCTGGGAGGATCACCTGGTCCACCTCAGAAATGTATTGGAGGCCCTGCAAAAAGCAGGCCTAACTATCAAGGCTACTAAGTGCCAGATAGGGCAGAGTCAGGTTGTATACCTGGGCCACCTTGTGGGTGGAGGCCAGGTTCAACCATTGCAGAGCAAAATCCAGACCATCATGGACTGGGTTGCTCTAACTACCCAGACTCAGGTGAGAGCCTTCTTAGGCCTGACTGGGTATTACAGGAGATTTGTCAAGGGGTATGGATCTATAGTGACACCCCTGAATGACTTAACCTCTAAGAGAATGCCAAAAAAGGTTCAGTGGACAGTCAGCTGTCAAAAGGCATTTGATGACCTGAAGCAGGCCATGTGCACTGCTCCCATTCTGCAGAGTCCTGATTACTCCAAAAAGTTCATTGTGCAAACAGATGCATCTGAGTTGGGGGTAGGGGCTGTACTGTCACAGTTGAATGATGAAGGTCAGGATCAGCCAGTAGCTTTTATTAGCAGAAGGCTGACCCCCAGAGAGAAACGTTGGTCAGCCATTGAGAGGGAGGCCTTTGCTGTGGTTTGGGCTCTGAAGAAGCTGAGGCCATACTTGTTTGGCACTCACTTCCTATTTCAGACAGACCGTAAGCCCCTCTTATGGCTAAAACAGATGAAGGGTGAAAACCCCAAACTTTTGAGGTGGTCCATTTCCCTACAGGGGATGGACTATACAGTGGAACATAGACCTGGGAGTAGCCATGCCAATGCAGATGGACTCTCCAGATAATTCCACTTAGAACATGAAGACTCAACTGGTCAAGGTTAGTTTAATGTCCCTGCGTTTGGGGGGGTTTGTGTAGGAGAGTAGGATCTGCTTCTTATGGTTACCCCCACTTTTTGCTGATGTTTCACTGTTTTTCGACTTTAGTCTGGCTGGGGCCCTGCTATCCAGGACCCCAGCCTAGCTGCTTCCTCTCTAAAATGGATTCCTAGTACCTTAGGTACACTTCAGATTGGATTCTGGGGTGCCCTTATAAGTCCCTAGTATATGGTATACTATGTACCCAGGGCATAGGTACCCCAGAGGCCTACCAGGGGCTGCAGCATGTATTATGCCACCCCTGGGAAGCCTTCCAAAATGACACCACAGGACTGCTACAGCAGCCTGAGTAAGGTGGTGCATGCACCCCTTACTGAGATATAGGTTCACTATATCTCACCCTATCACTGCACATATAAACCTATCAGTCACCCCTATGGCAGGCCTTATCAATCCTGAAGGCAGAGTGCTTGGTTTTATGTGAGAGGGTGCCCATGCATGAGCAGAGCCCCTCTGCAGCCTTCTGAATCTATCCTCCGGGGTTGTCTGTGAGTGCAGCCTGACCATATACTCTTAAGTGCATTATATCTCAACTGTAAATGCTAACTTTGGGATGGCTGCACGGAAACATGTTGTGTTTGGTGTCAAACACCTTGGAATCATACCCCCACACCAGTAACTGGTGTGGGAGTATGATCCCACCCTTCTAGAGGGAGAGACATGACAGCACCGGTATACCCGGTACCAGCTAAACAGAGCCCTGGCATCACAAAATGGATGCTGCAGCCATAGACACAAGTCTGGCCTACTACTGCTGACCGAAACTCCGGCAGGGGAGGCCTGGACAATAGGTTTCTTGTCACAGGGAGGTGTTACCACCTCCCAGACAGGCTTTAGTGTATTGGGGCTGGGTGGGAGCACTCTCTGAGTGCTTTGAAGACCTGCACTGGGGGCGCATTTGGTGTCCCTGTGCATAGCCCAGTTCAAACCGGTTGCAGGGGCTACCAGCCCCTGCTCTGGTGCAAAACTGGACAAAGGAAATGGGTGTAGCCACCCCTCTTTCCAAACCCTCCCATAGGTGAGTCCCCTGAGTTAGTCCAACCCCTTCCTTGGGTATAAGATAGGAACCCCTGGCAACAGGACTTTAGATATCCCTGGACGAAACTCTGAAACTGAAACCTGGACCTTCGATGATCTGTTAAACGCCAGATGACTGAAGAATCTCCCTTGGAGTAAAGGAGTTACTCCCCTGCTTGGCAGGCACCAAAGACGCATCTGTCCGGTCTGCATCTCCAAAGCTCCCGCCGGACGCCGACAACCCTTCCACCCAGGAGGTGGATTTCCAGACTTCCCAGAGGCTGACCCGAGTCCCCAGCAAAGCTGAGACCCGTAGCCCTCGTGGGTACCGTGGAACCGGAACCCCTGGACACCGTGCACATTTGCAAGTGCATAAGCTTCTGGCTGATCCTAGAGGCTGTGCTTCAAGTTACTTGTAGCCCCAACCCCGAGCAGTGAAGCCACCGAAGATTGCTGGCCTGGCCACTCCGAGTGACCCGTGGGCCGCCATTTTGTGATTCCGCTTGAGGTCCCTTTGCGATCCCTTGTCCGTCGACTTGTGGGTCCCTCAGAAGGACATCTCTGATTTCAACAGGCCTCTCTGGTTGCTCCAGGCCTGCCCTGACTCTCCCTCACTTGGGAAGTCCCTCGGACCTCGCTGGTCCGCACCGAAGCCATTGTTCTCTTTCTGCATGGGTTGCTGTTACCAAGGCTTGTTGGGTCCAATTCGGGCACCGAGACCGCAGTCAGCTACTACCTTTGTGGCACAGCTCGATTCCAGCTCCTGGTTGTCGTCGACGCCTCCTGGTCCTTGTGGCTGTAGAGACAATATTCACCTCTTCGAACTTGAAGCACCCGACATCGGTGGGCATTCGACTATCGTGCCCCTGGTCACTGGCTAGTGACCTAGACTCTGTCCCCTCTGCCTTTAGGTTCTTCTCATCCGCGATCCAGGCTTGGATCTCTTCGGACACTTCGCAACTTCCCGGCAGCAGCACTTTCCAGCCAGCGGCCATTGAAAACGACGGCGCGGCCCGACACCAATTGACACCTATGCACCCGGCTTCCCTGGGTGAGGTAACACGAGTACTTCAGTGCTCCCGTGGGTGTTGGCCCTAGAACCCTCTAAGTCCAAAAGGGTTTGTTCCTAGTGCACTCCGAAGTGTCCCTAAACTTTAAAACTCTAACGGCGACTTTCCCCATAGACGATAATGGAGCTCGCGGCTGTGTTCACACACTGCACACGTCCCCCGTGGGTCCCCTGTGTCACTACCTTGGGTGGTTCCTTGGGGTACCAGCGATTCTACAGGCTCTAGGCCTTGTGTCTAGTCAAGGTCGTGGTTCTTATACCACTTTCTTAATATATGGTTTGGTACGCCCCTAGGGCTAATCGTATATTGTGCTAATTTACTGTGCTATTTGACTTGTAACTTGTGTATTTCGACCTCTAGCCTCATAAAGAGACTAGTGGGTAGTGTTTAGTAATAAATACATATATTTTATATATATACCTGGTGTGGTCCTCCTTTCATTTGGTCATTCATGAGATTATAGACTAGTAAAACAAACAGCTTTATACTCCTTCAAGACTTAGCCTGAAGGCTGCTCTCCATAGCTACCACTAGGATAGCTTTCAAATAAGGTTGTCTTAAACCTATCATCAATAAAGGTCGTTTGGACTGGTGCAAGGTGCCCACTACAACTAGTGGACAGCATATACCAGGCCAACTTCTCACACGGGGGGCTACCAGGTGTCATTCCAGGCATCGGAGTTCTGGGCCCATGATGAGTACTTCGTTTTTTTCTGTGTTGAGTTGTAGGCAGCTGTTCTTCATCCACCTGGCGACTGCTTTCATTCCTTCTTGAAAGTTGTGTTTGGGTGAGTTGGATAGGGAGAGGATGAGTTGGGTGTCGTCAGCATACAATAGGATGTTGAGTCCGTGTGATCTGGCGATGGATGCGAGCGGGGCCATGTAGACGTTGAACAGGGTGGGGCTGATGGAGGATCCTTGCGGGACTCCGCAGGTGGTCACTTTGGGTTCCGAGAGGAAAGGAGAGAGTCTGACCCGCTGCGTTCTGCCGGAGAGGAATGAGCGGATCCAGTCGAGAGCCTTGTTCCATATTCCTGCGTTGTGAAGTCTGCGGGCTAGGGTGCAGTGTGAGACTGTGTCAAAGGCCGCGGAGAGGTCCAGGAGGATGAGGGCCACAGTCTCTCCTCTGGCGAGGAGGGAGCGGATGTCGTCTGTCGCTGCGAAAAGGGCGGTTTCAGTGCTGTGATTCTTCCTGAAGCCTGATTGGGAGGAGTCGAGTATGTTGTTTTCTTCTATGAAGGAGGCGAGTTGACTGTTGACGGCCTATTCCATGACTTTTGCCGGGTACGGGAGTAAGGAGATCGATCTGTAGTTCTTGAGGTCGGTGGGGTCTGCCGAGGGTATTTTCAGGAGAGGGTTGATCTCGGCATGTTTCCAGTTGTCAGGCAAGGAGGCGGTCTCGAAGGAGCGGTTGATGATTCGTCGAAGCTCGGGGCAATGATGTCTGCAGCTCTATGGTAGATGTGGTGGGGGCAGGGGTCCATGGGGCCCCCGGAGTGGATTGACTTCATAGTCTTCAGCATGTCTTTGTTGCTGAGGGCGGTCCAGCTGTCAAGTGTCGGCTGCGTGTTGTAGGGAACGGTGGGTGTGGGTTCGACGTGGAGGTTGTTGTCGTCGAAGTTGTCGTAGATGGTCTTGATTTTGTGATGGAAGAAGGCGCTGAGTCTGTCGCAGAGGTCCTGGGAGGGTAGGATGGCGGTAGTCTCACTGTTGGGTTGGGCGAATTCTTTGATGATGCCGAAGAGTTCCTTGCTTTTGTGTGCATGGATGGAGATTATGTCCCGGAGTGCTTTCTTCCTTGAGTATCTGATGAGTTTGTGGTGGGCGGTGGTGGCTGCTTTGAAGCTGTCGAAGTCTGCTGTGGTTTTGGAGTTCCTCCATAGCTTTTTGAGGCATCTGCAGGTTCTTCTAGATTCTCGGAGTTCGGTGGAGAACCAGCTGGCTTTTTTGGCGTGAGGGTTGGACGTTTTCTTGGGGGGGGGGGGCGATGGTGTTGGCGCAGTCAGTGATCCAGTTGTGTATGGTACGGGCGGCGGTGGTTGGGTCGTCTGTAGCGGTGGGAGCGGAGCAGCTGAAGGAGGCGGTGAGCTGGTCGTCGGAGATCTTGTCCCAATTTCGGCACTGGAGCTGGAGAGGACATTTGCGGGTGATGTTGGTTTTGAAGGTGAAGTGGACGCAACGATGGTCCGTCCATGTAAAGTTTGCTGAAGAGTCATGTCCAGTTGAAGCTAGACATAGTCATGCTGCCTCTGTTGCGTCCAGCCTTCCCAACCTGGGCAGCAGAACTACTTTTAACCCACAGAACAGAGCAGAGCGCAAGTATCAATAGAGTTAGTTGTAGGATACAGCGACAAAGAACTTCTAGTGTGTTGTGGGTAATGCTCCTTGAAGAGATGAATCTTTAGCTCCTTCCTGAATTGCAGGATCAATGAGTGCTGTTCTCAGTGGCGTAGCTAGCCCTTTTGATGTCTCTGGTGGTCCCTTCATTTGCCGCGGCGGCGGCCGAATGTAAGAGTGGGGGGGGGTTGGGTGCTGGCGGTCCCTTTTGATTGCCGACTGTGGCGGCCGCAAGTAAGAGCGGGGGCACCGCCCCCAAAACCCGTGGTGCTCGGGGCAGACCACCACCCTACCCCCCCCCCCCCTTGCTATGCCTCTGGCTGTTCTGATATCAGGGGGCTATTGTAGTGGATTCTTTTGCGTGGTGGAAAAGACCTCTCTTCTGGATTTTAGGTTTCACCTAGGACAGCATTGAAATCCTTTGTTACAAAAAGCTTAAAACAGGCTTAGAGCATGGCCATGACTTACGATTACTTACCATTGGTTGGCTTCAACGTGACTCTTGTTTCCGTCCTTCGTATTGGTCACCGCCTTCTGCTTGACTCCTACTTCCCCCTCGGGCTTAAGAGTGTGTCCATGCTGTGGAGCATGGACCAAGTACAACTTCCTGTCTATGTCTAGTGTCCATCCACTGGTCGTAAGCTCCTGCAGGTACTGTTGTTTTTATGTCAGTCTCTAAGAGTACATGTGTCTCCAGTCCCTCCCTCCTTCTACCATCTGTACTCTTACCCCCCACAAACCCTGCTCTCCTCCTGCTCTCCGTTGGGCTGCTGCTCGCTCCTCCCCAAACCTCCTTCATGTTGCTTGCCCCCACACTCGCCTCACCCTCCGTTGTGTTGCTGCTCCCGTCCTCCTCCTTCCTACTCCCGCACACCTCCCTCGTGTTGCTTGCGTCCAGCATTTCTCCTGCTCTTCATTGTGTTGCGGCTCCCTCCCCCATTCCTCCCTCATGTTGCTTTCCACCCCGCACTCCTCCGGCCCTCCGTTGTGTTGCTGCTACCTCCCTCTTTTCCCATCCGTCCCCTGTGTTGCTTTCCCCTCAGTCTGCTGTGTTGCTGCCCATCCCCACGGTTTCCCCTGCTCCCTCCAGCCCTCCCGCCCATCACAAAAAAACATTAAACAAAGCCAAATAGCTTGCACAAATGTGAGTGCTATTTGGCTCTGAGTAATGTTTTTTAGACATATTGCACAGCAGCACGGGACACTGTGCAATATGGCATAAAGAAAAAAATAGCTCTATGACGCAGTCAATGCTGCCCGTCGTCGCACTTTTTTTTTCAACTCTAAGACCTGGTGCACGGCAGTCCGTGCTGCTGTCCAACATGTCTAAAAACATTGACAAAGCCAGCAGATCTCACATAGGTGAAGCCTATTAGCTTTGCCAATGCCTGTTACTTTCTTGCATCCTTTCTGGGGTGATTGGCCGACTTTATTCAATCATTTGATAAGCTGTGCTTCAGCTAGATACTTCTGTTTTTCTTCTGTGTATCATATTTTTACTCTATATTATTTGGTGCGCTTGCCACACAATCCCTAATCTTCAGTATGATTTGCAGATGTTAACAAAAACATTTCGGTTTTGTCCGCAAACGGATAAAAATTGTCAAAAGTGCTACCACGTGTTGTCGCTCAGGGGCAGGCCTTTTGCTGTGCATTTGCTGATTGCTGCATTTAGGTACTGAACGGGTGTTAATGAGGTGAAACATTTGTCCATACAGTGTTAATATGTATAACAAGCATTGGCAAAGCCAACTATGAGGCCTACCGGCTATGCCAATGAAATTTAGCCATGGTACACGGCATTGCAGCTGCTTTGCAGCTTGGCTAAGATATATATTTTTTAAAGCACAATAAGGCGGCCGCTGCATTATTTTGTAGACTCATGCCAGTATGCATGCGCGTTCCTACAAAACGAGGCGAGCATTTTTTTCCTTTATAAATCCAACATGGATTAGGAAATAAAAAGTAGTGGCTAAAGTTTGAGCAAAAGCCCTTTTAAAAAAAAAAAAAACAGGGGAGCGGGCTGGGGCAGGGGTGGAGATGAAGCAACATGAAGAGTGTGGTGAGAAGGGCATGGCGAGAGAAAGCAACGTGAAGCACGGGGGAGAACAGGACACTGGTGAGAGGACAACATAGAGCGTTGGATGGAAGGAGAAAAGGACACAAGAGAATCCACGTAGAACACTGGCTTGGGGGAGAGGATACAGCAAGAGAGGACAACGCGGAGTGCTGGATGGGTTTGGAGAGAAGCGCATAGGGAGACAGCTGGAAAACACATGAACTCTCGTGGAGAGCTTTACAAAAAAGCTAAAGTAGTTCCCGGAAAGCGAACACTAGTGGAAGCATAGAAAGTAGCCAATCAAAACGGTGGTAAACAAGCTATGCTCCACAGGTAAGACAAAGGCAAGATGGAAGGGAAAAAACAAATAAAGCCATTGAATGCTAGCAAATAAGAGTGACAAAACAAAAAAATCCAATGGGTGGAGTTGCTCTCCGGGTCAGCTATCTAAATGTCCCCAATCAGTCTTTCGGACACAGACAGCTGTGCTGTCGGGCAGGCTTCAACCTAAAAATGGCAAAATAGTAAAGTAATCAGACCCCCTGGGATATTGCGGCATGCACTAGCAAATTTTGCGCCACAAATTTGCACAATTTGAGAGACAAATATGCACATTTTGTGGCATTTGTGTGGCACTTTATTGTGCTATTTTGATCAAAAATAAATGCCCCCAGGGCCCGCCGCATGCCCCGTGGGCGGTGTGCCCTAATCATTTAAGACAATCAATGCCCCCATGGCCGCTGAATGCCCTGTGGGCGGTGGACTCAAAATTTGATAAAGTTGAAAGCCCTCCAGGTGCCCTGTGGGCCATTAATTTGTTATCAAATTTTGGGCCCGCCGCCGACAGGGCACACGGCGAGCCTATAGGTAATTTATTTTTACAAATGGTTAGGGCCCGTAGCGCGGGCGGCGGGCCCTAATCATTTGAAAAAATAAATGCCCCCTTGGACCACCGTATTCCAAGTGGCCTGCTGACCCAAAACTTGATAAAAAATAGTCCCCCCTGGGCCTGCTGCCCGGGGGCATTAGATTTTATCAAGTTTAGGGCCCGTTGCCCATGAGGCATGTGGGGGGTCCAGGGGGCATTCATATTTTTAATGATTAGGGCCCGCCAACTAGGGGCACGTGGCAGGCCCAAGGGGCATTTATATTTATCAAGTTTCGGGCCCTCTGCTGAGCCTGAAACTTGAGAAAGATAAATGCCCCTGGGCCCGCTGCGTGCCCCGTGGGTGGCGGGCCCTGATAATTAAAAAAAAATTAAGGGCCCCTGGGCCCACTATGTGCCCTGTGGGCGGCAGCCCGAAAACTTGATAAATACGAATGCCCCGGGAGCCCCATGCGTGGTAGTCCCAGGGGGGCCATAATTCTTATCAGGTTTGGGCCCGGCGGGGGGAAGGGGGGGAGATTATTTTTTTGGTGAAATCTGGGAATTTCGCAGGCACTTTTGTAAAAAGCGTGGGCTTTTTACAAAACTACTTATTTTGCAATTTTTTTGAAAATCGTGAAATCCTGGAGAATCTGAGTAATACTGCCTTAAAACATGGCGCATTACTTGCCTTTTCTTGATGCATAAATTAGTCAACCCTGCCACTTAATTCAGTCTTCCCCTGCTGCACAATTCCTGTGGCCCTGGTTATTCTTTATGTGTTCCTTGCCCTCCAACCACCTCCTGTAAATCTGGGGCTGGATCTTCTCACCATAGATGAATGAAAGAAGTGGGACTTGTTTGTCTAACGTCAGTATTTACAGTACCCACGCCTGCAGGGAGCAAAGGCAGCGCCACCCTAAGGCCTGATGATGCTCCCTCTTCATCAGGTGGGTCCGGGCAGAGGCCTATCAGTGGCACTAACATTGACCTGTATGACCTCCATCCCACAAGGATGGTCTTGTTCCATCTTCCCACACCAGGCACCACACCCGCCCTTTACCTGCATCTTGCCTGTCCATCCAGAGTACCGCCAACTCCTGATAAGGGGTATCTGAAATCACCTTTTTTCTGCCTAACTTTGTGAAAATTTTGTGAAATTGCTTGAAGCTTTGCATTCAAAATCAGGATACACACTGGATGGAGACTTGTTCGAGGGGAAAATGTCTCCCTCAAGGTATTTTTAGCGCAGAACAATCTTCTGCTGGGAAAAACGGAGTGAATTTTTACAGCAGAATAAATACAGCAATATCACAAGCAGTAAGAACATTTGTTCCAGGCTAACTCCGGATGCGTAGGCGCCACCACCGACTCAAAGCACTAGCTTTTGGCAACAAGGCGCTTTTAGCTGTACATGCTCCCTGGTTCATCCTACCTCTCCGTGTCTCGCAGAGGGAGGTACCCTGTGCCTATCCTCTCCAACCCCTTGCGTTTTCCACTGGGACCATTATCCAGTTTGATGAAAATCACATCCTCATTTAGCACTGGCCAGCAGACATTTTGGTGACATTTTGGCGACCCCATCAAGGGGTCGTGGATTACATTTGCGTAAAATGTGAACCAGGGCCTTCATGTCTCCAATAAACTTCTAAGGTGAACCTCCTTTTGCCACGTTTGTGAACGTTTTTATTATTTGATAAGCATTTATTAAGCACAGTTGCCATGTTACCATTTGTATAGTCCCATAATGCTTTGCTCTCTTACCCAATTTACTAGTACTCATTCTACTATTCTCAGGAGGATGAAAGGCTGAAAAGGCCCCATAATTAGACCCTCTGGCCTGCATGTCATGCATGAAGCTTTGCAGCAGAGTTTTAACCCACTGAGCTGTGTGCCACAATGGATGTTTGATCCCTGGCACTTGGACTGTGGCACATCTTGGCAGTGCTCCCAGAGGCCTGCTGGGACACCACGTTTGCCAGGATTAGCCGACGCCTAGAAGGCGTCCGTCCTTCTAGATTCCAGATGGTTCTTACTTTGTAGGGCTATTTGCAGTGCTCTTCTTTTTAGCTCATATTTTTAATAAAAATCTGTTTTTCAGCACCAAGTTACCCCTTGGGAAAAGGGCAGGCACAGACCACAGGCACTGACTTGTCACCTCTGTGTTAGGAGTTGTTCAGTGGCGTAGCCAGTGTGTCATGGGCAGTAGTGCAAGGAAGGAAATGGCCCCCCTGGGCCCCGGTGCCACTGCACCTGCTGCACCAGTGGCAGCTACACTCCTAGCAGTGTTTCAGGTGTGAGCCGTTCACCCAGACTCGGCTGACAGTTTGATACTTGAGCTTCTGCTGAGCAGGACCACGAGAAAACACAGCACTGAAAGCGCTGCTCAGGGCTGGCTGGAGACACCCTGAGGTCTGTGGAGGTAGCTACACCCACCCGAGACAGATCAGACAGAGGTGACTGGGGCTGCTGCTGACACGGGACAGCTTGAGGTCTCTGGAGAGGACAGTCTACTCACACCTGGCACAGACAGCCTGACGTCTGTGGAGGTAGCTACACCCACCCGAGACAGATCAGACAGAAGTGACTGAGCCTGCTGCTGACACGGGACAGCTTGAGGTCTCTGGAGAGGACAGTCTACTTACACCCGGCACAGACAGCTTGAGGTCTCTGGAGAGGACAGTCTACTCACACCTGGCACAGACAGCCTGAGGTCTCTGGAGAGGACAGTCTACTCACACCTGGCACAGACAGCCTGAGGTCTCTGGAGAGGACAGTCTACTCACACCTGGCACAGACAGCCTGAGGTCTCTGGAGAGGACAGTCTACTCACACCTGGCACAGACAGCCTGAGGTCTCTGGAGAGGACAGTCTACTCACACCTGGCACAGACAGCCTGAGGTCTCTGGACGGGGTGCGAGCTAAAGACTTGTGGAGTATGAAGGAGTGCAGGTGGAGTGAATGGGTGTGAAGAGGACATAAACGCGAGTGTGAGATGTGAGTAGTACAGTGTGGGGTGTGAGCTAAGGGTGGGCGCTAAACTCCCATCCGCCACTGTCTTGGAAGGCCTGCCCCTGACGTGGGCTGCCCAGTCTGGTCATACCCGATGCTGCTGGCACTGCGCGCCGAGCGCAGCTTGCCTCTCAACGCTTGCTGTACCTCAAGCATGATGTGGATTGGTGCTGGTGCATCACTGCCCCCAACGCCCTGCCTGAGGATGAGAAAGCGGATGAGCCGGCGCCACAGATCGCTACCCAGATGGCTGAGCTTATTGCCAAGGTAGTGCGTCTGGATATTCCGCGATACTGACTCGGTGATGCGGCGAGCGCAAGGTAAGTGGTTTTATTTATTTTTTATTTGTCCTATTCCATAGTTTGTCACTGGCCCCGGCCCCCCACCACCCCACCGTGCTTACCTGCATGGGCAGCGACTGTTGGTGGTGTGAAAGACTTGGTGGAGGAGGTGGTAGAAGCTGATATGTAATTTAAGTTTAAGGGGTTGGCGCTGCCTGGCTTTTCTGCTGGTTTCCATAGGGTTGGAGATTTGGATTTTTGATAGCTCGAACTGTGGTGTCTCTGAGCTGGGGGCTGCATGTGAGTAGGGTAAGACACAAGTCCCTTGTGAGGGTTGATGACTACTTCTAAGCAGTGGTTAATTTGTAAAAAAAATAAGTGACAGGGCTCTTGCCAGGAGGCAGCTGGCACCAGCCCATTTCTCCTGTTAGCGCCGCCTAAAACAGAACCAACTACTAACCTTGAAAGTGGGGAGAGGATGTGGCGTAATGGCCAGAGATGCCGACTTCGGAGCTGGGGAACCAGGTTCGAGTCTGGGCGTCGGCTCAACATCCTGTGATTCTGGGCACATCACTTCATCTCCCCTGCCTACCATAAATGAATCTGTCCTTAACTGGTGCTCATGGACAGCACCCGTGTTGATGATTAAGTGCTGGTGCTGAGCACCGGAAACCACGGGCTCAAATTAAGCACTGCATCTAGGTGCTCATGTGGTGGATGTAAACAGGGCACAAGTCCTATAAAAAGAAGTGGGGGGACTGACGATATGCAAATGACCTCATGACGTCACGTGCTGAACGTTTCCCGGTGTCTGAAAATTACACCGGGACACGTTCAGCATATTTCTGTGGGGCCCAGCTTCTTGGCAGGGGGGACGGCGTCCACCCTGGAAAATAAGTGGGGGGACGCCGTCCACCCGCGTGGTACCCCGACTCGTGCCCTGGATGTAAACCTTTTTATGGGGGATGCTCCTTCTTTCTGAGATGCAGTACCTGCTTTGATCATTTTTCCAGTAACACAGAGGAGCAACCAAATTTGCTGGTCTGCTTTTTGCAAGGGGAAAAAAACAACGCAGAGCCATATATACTACAATAAGTCAGACGCTTCTGTCATCCCCTGTGCTGGGGCTCTAGGTAGATTCCCTTGCACGATTGACAGCCTCTCACTATGGTCACAAGGGTAGCATGCGCTGCCTACCTTAGGACTTGTACTGGTAGCATACCTTTCCAGTACAAATGTCTGTGTCTAGACAAACTCAGAAGAATTCCACGCGGATGTGCGCTGTACACTTCAGCATAATACATGCGATGCATGTGTTTTTCTTTACTAACGCCTACTTCACTGAGGTGTCAGTTTTTGATGCAAAGCCTGATCTGGCTCCCTTACTAGGTTAGGCCTTGCATCAAACCTATTGTGTTTTGGTTAATTCGCCTAAGTAATGCTCTAGTAAAGTACCCTTCGTGCAAGGGCACATGCCAGCGCAAAGCACCTTCTGCACTGAGAAAAGGGCACCTTTCCAGCGCAGAATACTGTTTGTGCCAGAAAGTAAATACCAATCCATCCCTTTGTGCCATTTTTCGTCACTTCGCGAGGAGGCAAGGCCTTAATAAATCTAGGCCTCAGTGTCTTTGTGCTGGGCTAGCCATTCCTGAGTGTGCCTAATGCATTTTCGAAAGCTTTGGGATCTGTTCTGTATTGATACCCATGTGCATTAAAACATCATAATAACTAGACAATAAAGCCGGACGATGTGCAGCACAATCTGTCCTTACTTGTACAATACCCTGAACATGTGCTTCCATTTGCGGGTTCTGTGGGAGCAGTACTAATGCATCCACTCCAGAAATCTGTGTTTGAAAATGTGTGGAAATTGCATCACTGGTTCAAGTCCATGTCCACTCAGCCTTTCATCCTTTTGAGGTCGATAAAATGAATTCCATTGAGTTGGGTAACAATAAACATCTGTTATTCGGCCTCAAGGTGCACCAAGGGTTGAATGTGCCTTTACAAATTCATGCTTTGTCCCAAATTCACTCTCAACCCACTTTCATAACTTGGTCCAGCTCTGCCCCAAAATTCCATGTGCCTGAGCTTTGGAGGGGGTTAGCATGGCCCAGGCATCCTGCTAGGCTTGTTCCATACCCTACAGGGGTGGGGGTGGTGTCAGCCCTTAGTTCCAGAGGCAGACTTAATTGAAGTTTGGGTCTTGTAAACCCACAAGAAGCAACATATATAAACATACATGTGCATGATCAAAGTACTCTGAGGCCCTGCATGGCCCCTCCCCCTCTTCTTTGGGCAGGGTGACTAATTCCACTTCCCTGAAAAGGCTCTGCTAGGTTTACAATGAAAAGTTACTCCATGTGGACAGGAAGTCACCCAGCTTGGTCGGCAGCTCCTGGTGCCCGCACGGTGGTGAAGCCAGGAGGGAAATAGGAAGTAAACAAGAGAAAAAGAAACTCAGGGATATGGCGGCTCCGAGTAACAATTGAGAAATCGACGGGCAACACCAAAATCACAGGCTTTTTTTTTTTTGAGAACCTCAATTAATCTTAGGTACGTAAAAAACATCATCTGCGAGGGCATATTTAAATTTCATGACTCAGCTCTCTGATTCTTAAGGAGCTGCAGATAATTGTGCCCGCAGGAGGGAAAACCGACAGGAGATTTTCTTTGCTATGGGTGGCATACACTGGAGTGGCATAGAGTAGAGTGGAATGGTGTTGAATGCCTTGGTGTAGAGTGTTGCAGAGTATAGTGGTGTAGAGTGCAGTGACCTTGAGTGCAGTGGCACTAAATTCAGCAGCATACAATGAAGCATAGCATAATGCAGTGACATAGATTAGAGTGGTGCACAGAAAAGTGCAGAGGTGCAGAGTGGAGTGGGGCAGAGAGGAGTGGCACAGAGTGGCGTGGCGTACAGTATCGTAGAGTGGCGTAGAGTGGTGCAGAGTGGAGTGGCGTTGAATTGAGTGAAGCAGAGGGCAGTGGCGTAGAGTAGAGTGGAATGCAGTGGTGTAGAGTGCAGACTAGAGTCAAGTGGCATAGAGTGCAGTGGCATACAGTGGTGCAGAGTAGAGTAGCATAGAGTGGTGCAGAATAGAGTATAGTGCCATAGAGTAGCATAGAGTAGAGTAGTGCAGAGTAAAGTGGTATAGAGTTCAGTGGCAATGAAATGAAATGAAATTTGTACTTGTAAAGCGCACTTATACCCCCAAAGGGGTGTCCTGGCGCTGTACGCATACCGCTGTGGAACCCTTCCTGGCTTTTCCCTGTGAAATGTCCACTCCTGGGCACCCCCAGGGTGAAGCCAGGCATCCCAGCGCTGTTGGGGCCGTTGTGGAGATTAAGCAAGCTATTGCCCAGAGTTGCAGAGTGGGACCCATGATTAGAATAGGCACCGAGGCAAGAATTATCAGGTCCGAGGAAATTGAGCCCAAGACCCACCGAGGCAGGAATTGAACCCTGGTCCCGGGCCAGATCTCCGCATCAGGGTCTGCCGCTCTAACCATTGAGCCACACTTCTCCACCTGCAGAGAGTGCAGTGTTGCAGAGTAGAGTGTCAGAGTGCAGTGGTGTACAGTAGAGTAGAGTGGCGTAGAGAGCAGTGGTGTAGAGTACAGGTAGGCAAAGTAGAGTGCAGTGGCATAGAGTGCAGTGACATAGAGTGCAGTTGTATAGAGTGCATTGGCGTAGAGTTCAGTGGTTAAGAGTAGAGTGGTGTATGCAGGGGCATAAAGTAGATTGTTTCAGAGTAGAGAGAAGTAGCGCGGAGTGGTGCAGGGTAGAGTGCAATTGCATAGAGTGGCATAGAGTGTAATGGCGTAGAGTAAAGTGGTGTAGAGTGCAGTGGCATAGAGTGCAGTGGTGCAGAGTAGACTAAAATGGCGTACAGCGGATTGGCCTAGAGTGCAAGGGCATAGAGTTGAGTGTTAAAGAGTAAAGTGCATTGGCGTAGGGTGTATTGGCATAGAGTGCAGTCGCGGAGAGTGCAGTGTTGCAGAGTGGTGTAGAGTACAGTGGCATATAGTGGAGTTGTGCAGAGTAGATTGGTGTGGATTAGACTGGAGTGGGTTAGAGTGCAGTGGCGAAGAGTTCAGTGATGTAGAATAGAGTGGCAAAGAGTGCATTGGCATTGAGTATAGTGGTAAAGGGTAGAGCAGAAAGGCGTAGCGTGAAGTGGCATAGAGTGCATGGGCATAGAGTGGAGTGGTGCAGAGTGCAGTGGCGTGGAGTGGTGAAGAGTGGAGTGATGCAGAGTAGAGTGCAGTGGTGTGGAGTGGTGTAGAGTAGAGTGGAGTCGCGTAGAGTGGAGTATGCATGGTATGGTAGTGCACTGCCATTACAGACAACACATTTTCAATTGAAATGACTATTACATTTGCACAGACATACAGTTTTACTAATAAACCTATACAGTGCACCAAATTAAAATGTGTGGAAATTGCATCACCTAGTGTAATGATTTGTTTTGATTATATTAAAGTATTTGTTTCCAACACACTTCAGAAATAACAATAATGTGCTACATTAGTGTTCCTAATTCTGATATATTCTGAAATACTTATACAGCTCATTTAAATGTTGTATGCTAGAAAAAAATCTCTTTCCTACCCTCAGTATCCAGCAACATTGTCACATAAATCCTCTCACTTTGAAGTCAGAGAATGAAAAGTAAACAAGCATCCTCCAAAGAAAGCGCCTGACATTTGACCTCGGTCCTTGAATGCGCTGCAAATGTGACAAGATAAGAACAAAATTTAAAGGCCTGTTTACAGAAAGGAAGTTTGTGGAAGAATACAGTAAACACAGTTTAGGCAACGGGAGGGACGAACTGAACTTGGAGAGCCTAAAGCAAATAAAGCCAGCAAATAGAAATCCAGAAAATGTGAGTTACAAACCACAAAGCCAATGGTAATCAACAGGCGGAATGCTTTCATAGGTGAACTTTCTGAAAGTCCCCAAGATGTCCTTAGCAAACCAGACAGCTGTGCTGTCTCGTAGGCTGCGACCTAAAAATTGATTGCACCTTGCGTTTACCCACACCCCATGTCCTCTGGGTGCATGGCCTGGCATTAGCTTCAGTGATGTTTCATTAATATTTGTGACATGACCTCATGACCTTGATGTGACAGGGAGATATGGTTGCATTCTTCACACTATCTTGCAAATTTCAATGTGTGTGTTTTAGGTTTTATATCGTAACTGAAATGTACCTTCAACTTTTTCCTTCAAACTTTAACCTTCAACTCATTTGTTCTTTGACTCTTTGTTTTTAAAACAAAAATTCTCTTCTTCGCGGTTCTCTATTGCGTTAGACAACTTTTTTCAGGTGTTCAAGTTTAGTATGGAAGTTCAACATTTTTGGCAAATAAAGAGCTTTTTCTTACTCATCTCTGCACTGAAGATTGCATTGTTTGTTTCTAATGTAGGACATCCATCCAAACCTCTCCCTGTGAAGTTTACTACCAGATTTTCTCGATTTAAAACTTGACCTGCCAAAATGTTGTGGCCAAAATATTGACTACTAGACTATAGAAAAGGTAAGTATAGATAGGTAAGTATGGAATTACCACTCTTAACTCCTTATCTATGTACCTTGAAGGTATTATGCACTTTGAAGATATACACCTTCAAGGTTCATAGATGAGGAGGCTGTTTGGGTGTGCCCTTCGGTTTCCATTGGAATGCACGAGGGAGTATTCTGCATAAAAATACTCTGTAAGTGGCCCCGTGGCACTTATTAGGGTAATCCTTCTACCGTACAGCTTTAGGTTTGACGTTAGTGAAGACCTTTCGATTTTACTAAAATGATCATTATAATATATATAATTATTTATAGGAGCTTTCAGCCAGCCCTCTTCATCCATTGGTCTGTTGTTTTGTCAATCACAATGTTCTTTAATACACTACTATATATACGCCATGGAGTAATGGGTTAACTCACCTCAGACATTAGCTATTTTCACTGTGAGTGACAATATTCTTCTCTTTCACAAAAAGTATAGCCTCACAAAATAGTCCCTTCCACTACCAGGGACTGCTATGACAAAATGTGCTTTTTGAGGCCCAAAAATATTTTTGTTGTGACCAATGTTTATGTTTTTTATTGGCGAGGGCCCGGCAGCTCCTCAAACATAAGGTTTTATAAAAACCATAGCAAAACAAGCATTGGAAAAGGTAAAAGGCTAACAGCCAATGCTAGACCTACTAGGTTTGACAATGATTGTTCCTCTTTGAAAATGTCATGGGAAAGCCTGGTGGTCCCAAAAGGAGACAATAGAAATGACCCCCATACACTGGAGAAGAATCCCAGAGTGCCAGAACCATTGAATTTTAGGTCTTACCTGAGACAGCAGATGCGCTGTTGCTTGAAAGACATTTTGTTTACATGCAGTTGGGTAAGAGCCTGCTCATTGCTTCCCATTGACTGGTTCATAGTCACTCATTTGTTTGCTACTCTTTGATCAGCGACTTGGTGCATGCCAGTTTCACTTCCTTTTCTTATGTTTGGCCCTCCCTGAAGCATGGCCAAAGTACTGCTTCCTTGCCCAGTGTCCTGCCACAGCGCCTCTTTTCCAACCTACTTTTTTCTTGTTCTTGTTTTCGCACTCCCTAAGAGTGCATGTGTTAACACTGTCCCTCGTGTTCCTTGCTTCCCTACCGCTGTGTGTCGTGTTGCTTGCCTCCTTCTTCCCGCTGTGCGTCATGTTGCTTGCCCCATCCTGCTCTTCTGCTAACTGTCGTGTTGCTTGCCACCTCCCATCCTCCTTCTAGGATCCATGTTGGCCCCACCTGCCATACCAAAATAGTTCCCTGATGTGGCCAGCACCTTCCGCATCATAGCAGTTTTTTAAATCTAACTTTCATTCCACCCTTCCATCCAGCGTTGCTGCACCACCCCTCAGAGAGACCAGTGGCAAAGAGCACACTACACACACTCACAACCACTGTGCTGTCATTTGTGTCACGCATGCAGGTGTTACTACAGAGAGGCCTTTGGCATCAGAGCCCACAAACACATACTGGGATGTCTCCGAGTACAAAATGAACGCACTCATTTCCCAAAAGCACACACATACAGGCAGGGCTTTAAGTGGGATGAAAAAACTGCGGGGTCTCTCAAATGGGCGTGGCCGATGTAATTAAGGGTGTGGCTTAAAAACACATAAGCTAAAAATCTGTGCTTAGCATAGTGTGCTTCCCGACTTGTATTTTGCTATTTCTGTCATTGCATCCAGATATATGATACAACAAGTAACATCATACCTACAACAAGTCAGGACTATTGGCGTTTGTCAATGGTTGTTAGTTGCATAAGATAAATAAGCAGCAACTATGGCTTGTATATAATATTGAAAAAGCTTCCACTTGAAGCCCTGGTGACACCATGACAATGTTGCTGCTCCTGAGGTTCAAAAAGAGAAGGGAAATCCAGAGAGAAAATGACTCTCTTCAAAGGATTTCCCTTCCCCTACAACGCTCACCTGGCATGACGTCATGCCGTAACTTCTCCACCAGTGAGACGTGAGCAGTGTGAGCACGCACACATCAATGTGCCTGCTGTCACTGCAGTCCGGAACAAAACGGACCACCTGTGCCAGGGCACAAAACAGAGCCCGATAGAGACCCGTTTTGAGGCTCCCTTTAAAAAACTGCCGGTGCTCAGCACCGGTGAGACCCGGCCCACTTAAAGCCCTGCATACAGGCACATACACTCAGGCACACAGAGACATACACAAACAAACTGATGACTGAGGCACACTTGGCAGTGAAATACAAATATATAGTGCTCTGCCTGTGGGCACACAATGAACATACACAGCCCGGTGACTCTCAGACACAGAAGCAGTGCCCTTGAGAGGCCCTTGGATTCAGGTGATGCACAATGTGCTGCTCAAGGGTGTGAGGATACACCACACTCAAGTACACACATTGTGCCAATCACAAGACTCTTGGCAGCAGAACTAACACGTGCACAGACATCCTCCAATCCCACCACCAAACACTACTGCCTCACATCATTCCTTTTCCATCACATCCAAAACCACCCTGCCTCTTTCAGTTTCCTCGCTATCCCCCCATCATATTCTTGCATCCTCCCGCTGTTCCTCCTCATGTATCCTGTGGTTCCCTTTTCTACCAGCTCACCATCTTGATTTCAGTGCATACCAAAAAAACAAATACCAACTGACAGTAGCTGCCAAAGTAAACAAGCATTGGCAAAGCCAACAGTTCTCACCTATGCAAGCCCTAGTCACATCAGAGCGCAGCTGCGCTGCTGTATAACATGGCTAAAAAACATGGACAAAACCTTTACCTCTCAAGTTGGTGAGACCTATTGGATTTGTCAATGCCTGTTTGTTTTGAAGAAATAAATCCCTTTGGGGGTTTGTCTGTGCAAAGCCATCTTCTTTGCATGGTGGAGGAGCAGCATTTCAGTTTTGCTGAAAGAGCTTCTGTTGCACCGGTGGAAACACTTGGCAAAATAATCTCCGCTGTCTTGGCAAAGGTCTCTTTGTAGAGCAGGAGATCTGCCACCAGGAAGACAGAGGGATTAATCTTCAGAGCATAGACATCTTGGCCCACAATTAGAATAGCTTACAAAATTCAACTAGCCTATAGTCCCACATGCCCAATGCATTTTACAGTGGTAGGGTGACCAGACGTCCCGGTTTTCCCCGGACGGTCCCCGTTTTTGGAGAAGTGTCCCGGTGTACCGACACTTTTCTCCAAATAGAATAAATGTCCCGGTTTTTGAATAGTGTTCTGATTTAACACAGAAATGTCCCGGTTTTTGTTATGTAGTAATGGGAAGGGAAATCCTTTAAAGAGAGGCATTTTCTCTCGGGATTTCCCTTCTCTTTCTACAAGCAGCAAGAATGTCATTGTGCCAGCCATCGGACGAACAGCCAGCACAACGCAGCTCTGCTCACTGGAGTCAGAGGTCACAGCCTGCTCCAAGATCCATCCAGCCACCAGTATGACCCTGCTCTGCCCTTTAAAGTGAGCGTGTGGGCTGCAGTAGAATTAAGCAGCAGCCAGAAGGAAAGGGGCTTTGATTGAAGCCAACCTGCATGACGCCTCCCAAGCCCTGACAGCACCAGCAAGTCAGGACCCTGCCTCCATGTCAGAGCTGCTCTAGCCAGGATCCATCAGCAGCCACAGGAGGTGCGCCCTCCCAGCCTACAAACCAGCACTGGAGTCACAACATAAGAATTTAAAAGGCAGTGGGACATTTTCTCTTTGTTGTTTGGCCTGTGTTGTGTTTCCATCCCCCCCAAAAAACACCGCCCATTTGTTTAAACTTTCTTGGGCACAAGTCAGATTTGGATGGGGTCCTTAGGGTTGCCATATTTCCCAGAGACAATTATTGGTTTCATCCCATTTTTCATTTACTTTAAACAAAAGCATCTGCTATAATTTTTAACATTGGCTTGCTATCTTTATTTACTTTACTTAGCCGTCAGCGGTCAAAAAAATATGGTGATACTAAGAAAGGAAATGCAACCATAATTAGGAACTTGCGCACACCAGGAGGAGTGGATCCCTCTGGCCTACATGGATAGGTCAAAGCAACTCTGCTTTTTGCAGAGTATCTTTTTTTATTTATTTTTTAACACAGATACTGCAGGGGGGCTTACATGAAGGTTGGATGAGTTACAGAGGCCTCTTCAGCTGCCAGTGGTGGTTCTGCACTCAGCAGTACACAGAGAACCACATATGAAGCTGGCATCAGCCATCACCAGGTGATGTGGCATTCCACCTGTCACATAATTTAGTGCTTCAGTGCCACATAATCCTACTGGCCCTTTATGTTATATAGAGAGCATTAATTAAACAAGCATGTAAATTGGTGTGTAGGAAATATTACAAAAGATGTGGATTACAAGGTATAGGAGTCACATGTCATCCATACTGCTGGCCATTATATGTAAGAGCGTCTGGCCTGGAGAAACAAAGGGGAAGATTTGCTGAGTGTTCACACAGAGCAGTAACTAAAGTTGCTGCGTTGCATGAATTGGAGACAGTACAACAGCGCCATACCTACAGTGCAAGTTTGTGCTTGTGAAGCATAGGTTTTGTTTAGGAAGGGTCTCCCTTCCAGTACAAAATACTATGCTTTGACGAAGTAAAATACTTTTCCCTCTAGAGATTACCATCAAAATCCATGCGTGATTGCATGGAACCCCATTGTACACCCCTTGATGCAAAGTAGCATTTACCACTATTTTACTTTATGGCTACTTTTCAATGCAAATCAGGATTTGCGTTGGAAAGTAAATCCCAAGGCAACTCTTTGTGCAGAGTTTGCGTCACTTTTGTGACAAAGTTTTCAGCCAATAAAATACCTCTCATTTGTCATCTGTATTTCTTCATCTTTGTCTGTGGAGGAGACTGTCGTAGTCTTTTTTCTATGTCCATGACAGCTGTCAGATAGTCCTACTTTTATATCGATGGTGGTTGCAAACTGTAGTCCTACTTCTATGTCTATGACATGTCCCGGTTTTTTGTTTTGAGAATCTGGTCACCCTATACAGTGGGGGCGATTGGACTTGCCCCTAGAAACCAAGAGTTGATTTTAAATGGTGTATAATAGAGCCTGAAGGTTGTAAACCAAAAAGATTCACCATATATTAGTCCCTTGGAAACCGATTTAAGTATACCACCCTTAATAAAGTCGCCCGGCTTATCAAACTCCCTCTCCTGCCAATTACAGCCTCCATCTGTCTCCTTGGCAGGAGCATGGGAGGTTTGCCAAGGAGGCATTGGCTTGTGCCATTTAGTAATTTGGACCTTTGGCCACAAATCAAAATGTTCATAATATATTTTCAACTGAAGGATATAATTTTTTTTAAATCGAACATTGAATGTGCAAACAGGAACAACAAGCCATTATACAATAAGAATCTCTCATTTCAAATCTATTTGGATCTTCTCAATACCAAAGAAGCCGCTACTGAGTATCTTTCGAGATTAGGTAATGCCCACCCCAATGGAACATTGTGCTACACAACTTTTTCTACTGACTCAACACTTCTTGCCAGCCCACATGAACCTAGAAATAACAGAATTCAGGAATTTGAAAAACTTTAGGGTGAAAGGACAACCTATCACTTTGAAAAAGAGCAAAAATTGAGTTAATACCATTATCTTGATTAAGATGATCCTTGCAACTCTCGTAAATGGCATACAGTCACATATTTATGTTGTTTTTATTTTAGTCGAAAGCGTGCATAGTTAAAATCACAAAATCTGGTGATGTCTAAGGTACCCGATTCCTCAGGTATCTTCTCGAAGTGTTGTTTAAAAAAGCTCTTAATTTCAGGCGTAGCATCTATGTTGGTGTGATTCATTTTGTACCCAAAAATAACCACATATTCGGCAATAAGCTCATGTGTGAACTGAATATTAAGATGAACTGAGATCAAGAATAGAGTCATGTCACCTGTTCAGCTTGATCTTATTCAATTCTCAGACATAGCTCCTTATCCCTTGTCCATACCTGAGTTTTACGGATATGGTCTCAATAAAGAGGGCAAAAAGAAGAGGCGAGAGAGAGAAGCCCCGTTGTGTAACCTGAGAGATAAAAATCTAGTCCCTCATTCCCCTGTTTAATACCGGTGGGTCCATGCAAAAGAATATACACCAGGCGCTGGTCTGCTGAATTGGAAGGGTGACCCCATATTAAAGGAGCCCAGAGGAAATCCTAGATCACCAGATCAAAAACACTTTTTATGTATCTCATTAGGCAATGAAGTCTCGGACCACCCAATTTTTAAAATAAGTTATCATTGCAACTAGAAAATATGTATGTGCTCCAGGGAATAAATACTGTTCGGTCTTCACACACAAAATTCCTTATCATGGGCACTAATTGATTGGCTAAAGTGTTCATGTTGATCTTATAGTCTGAGTATAGGAGAGTGATTTGTCTCTAAGACGTGTACTTCTTCGGGTTGTACTGGAGTTTCAGGAAGATACATTGTTTCCTTCCTTAAATGTCTGGCAGCATTCATCTTGACTGATATATAATTAAAGAATCGTAGGAACTGTGTCATGGGAAACTCTTGAAAACTTTGATAGAGTTCATTACCAAAACATCAGGTCTGAACACTTTGACCACTTGCAGCTCTTTAATGGCTCTTCTATTTCTGTTGGTTGTATAGGTGACCCTCCGGCAATATCCTTGGCGGGGCTTAGTGTAGGAATGTTACCTAAAAATGCTTTACTTTGCTGTACACAGTGGATTTCTTTGCACCACTTCACTCTACTCTGAAACAGTCTACTCTACACTACTACACTGTATGCCTCTCTAGTCCACTGTGCGACACTCCACCCTACACCAATGCGCTCTACACCACTTTACTCAAAAACCACTGCACTCTACACCACTGCACTCTATGTCAATTTACTCTGAAACACAGTACTTTATGCCACTTCACTCAGTGGCACTCTGCTCTAATCTACAACACTCCACTCTAGGACACTTCACTCAATGACGCTCTATTCCATTAAACTGTACTCCACTCTATGCTACTCCACTTTATAACACTCTACTGCACTCCATGCCACGCTACTTTACAGCACTCTACTCAACTCCATGCCACTCTACGCCACTACTCCAGTCTACAACGTTCTATACAACTCCCTATACACCACTCCATGCCACTTTATGCCCCTATATTCTACGATGCACTACCGTACTCTAATTCAGTCCACTCTACGCCACTCCACACCACACTATGCCCGCCACTCTACAACATTCTACTCCACTCTACCCCACTCCACTGTACAACACTCTACTCGACTCTATACCATTCCACTCTACTACACTACTCCACTCTATGCCACTCCACTCTATGACAATCTGCTCCCCTCTACACCACTCTACTCTACAACACTCTAAGCAACACCCTCTAAGTCACTCCACTCTGATCTCCACCTCTCTACAACACTCTATGCCATGACACTCTGACACTCTAATCCACTCTGACACTTCACTCTACAACACTCAACTCTACAGCACTTTACTCCACTCTATGCCCTTCCACTTTACAACACGCTTGTAGTTCATACATACTGCTTAATAATCTCCATTTATTGCTTGGCATTCTTAGACTCACATAAGCAGAACTGCTAAGGGTCATATCCTTCACCCAGTACTATACCAGTCCACAGCAATAAACCACCGATCACCAGCTGAACAGGCACAGAATAACTGAATAGATATGCCACATACCGCTGGTCAATGGAGGACTCTAATTTAGTCCAAAACTGCAGGTCCGACTAGCAACATACTACGGCCACTTCTTGGCATTCCACAGTGACAATCCGATTTGGGTTGATATTAACAAAGTCCATCCCAGAAGCTCTCTCAAACACTTCTCCCTTTAACCTATGCCTGCTCAGGACCATGGGCCAGATGTATCAATATTGGGAATAGCGATTACCTCATTGAAATTCTCTGCGATTCGCAATTAGGAAATCACTATTCCTAATGTACGAAACTCTGAGTTTCATTGAGCGATTCCTAGTGGGTCGCAAATCGACCTACCTCATGAATATTAATGAGGTAGATCGCAATTTGCGACCCTTTAGGAATCGCTAAAATCACAGAGATAGTGTCCTGCTGGGGTCAGCAGACCACCATGTCTGTGATTGCTTTTAAAATAAAGCAATCATTTCTTTTTAAATGCATCCTGTTTTCCTTAAAGGAAAACGGGATGCTTTTCAAAAAGAAAAATGAAAAGTTGTCTTTTCATTTTTTAAGAGTAGGCAGTGGTCCAAAACGATTTTAAGAACATTCACAATTGGGAAGGGGTCCCTGGGGGACCCTTTCCCATTTGCGAATAGGTTATCAATTAGGTGGTAAAATGTGAATGTTTAGCAACCGCATTTCAGTCGCCAAACATTCTCACATACCACTGTGATTCGGTATTATGAAGAGATGCCCTAAACATGCCCCTTCCTAATACCAAATCAGTATGCTTTTGCAATTCCAAACTGCAATTCGTTACCGAATTGCAATTTGGGACTGATACATAAAAAAAAGCATTTTTACGGTCACAAACGGCCCGATTCTATGAATCGGACCGTTTGCAATCGGAAAACTGCTTGATACATCTGGCCCCATTAACCTTAAACAAAATATCTCAGAATGGACATCCCAGTACATTAACCAGCTAAGTGGACTATGAACATAAGAAATACCAAAAATGGACTGCAGAGCTGCTCAAAGCTGCCATCTTATTGAAAGCCATAAATTGCGTGGCTGTCTCTCACACTTCTTCAGTCCATCGACTGGTAAGCACTGTGTCCCATAGCATGACAACCACACCTGTGGGGTTCTCACGTACAACATGGAGAGACTTCACACATAGGATCACAAAACAAAGGCAACACACTTCCAACAAAACACCCTACACCGTGTAGCTTGCTACCCATGTAGGAAAGTGCTTCAATGCCCCACATAGGGGTATTACATGCTATATAAATGTTGCAATACAATACAATACATACAGCCTCATGTTTTCTTAAAAAAATAAAAACATAATAAAAATACATACATATAGGGGTTTTCGGTCAGTCCTCTTCATCCATTGGTATGTTCAAGTGTTTGCTCCCGCCCTCCAGAGCATGCAGGATAGGAAGTGGGTCGGCTCACTTCATTCTTTGGCTGTCTTGCACTGACTGCTTTTGCCTCATCATATATGCACATCCGCCTAGGAGAGTACTTCAGTGCCAGGGATGGTGTGCTTGGGTCGTTGCTTTATTTTTACCATTTTTTGCATATGTGTGAAAAAAATACATGTAAAAAAATCAACCTCTTGCCGAGGCCAGACTTCTAGGATTTGCCAAAACTTGTTTGTATGTTGCAGCAGAAAATACAATATTCTAATTTATGATTCTTAAAGTGATATGAAATGTTGTTGAAATCTGTACTTTTATGATTTGTTTTGTCAAATCGAATAAAGTTAATTTCACTGACAATTGAGACCTCCCTGACATAGGCTAGAGTTAACTGACTATAGGCACGGCTACTGGAATTGTGTGGTAGTGGAGGGCCAAATTATGCGGCAAAAAAGGCAAATGATGCTGCGTAATGCAGCACATCGTGTGATAGCTGCTCGTTTTAATGTTTCTGCTTCTACGCACTTAATTTTCTGGTTTTACTTCACCCCTCTTCAAAGTGCATCCACTGTGATACAACAGTAAATGAAAAACGTAACTGACTTTGGCAGTAATAGTCTAGGGTACAGCCCATTTAATGGAGACTTTGCTTGCTATAGCCTAGGATACAGCCATTTCAATGGTGAGTTTGATGTGTATAGGCTAGGTTGCAGCCCATTCAACTGAAACTAATGCTAGCATGGAGGCCTTTCAATGGAGAAATAGATAGGGCTCAGCCCATTCAAGGAGACTTTACCTGCCACAGGCTAGGGCTCAGCCCATTCAATAAAGACTTTACCTGCCATAGGCTAGGGCTCAGCCCATTCAATGGAGATTTTACTGGCTATAGGCTAGGGCTCAGCCCATTCAATGGAGACTTTACTAGCTATAGGCTAGGGTACAGCCCATTCAATGAAACTAACGCAAGCATGGAGGCCTTTCAATGGAGAAATAGGTAGGGCTCAGCCCATTCAATAGAGACTTTACCTGCCACAGGCTAGGGCTCAGCCCCTTCAATAAAGACTTTAGGGGCTACAGGGTAGGATGCAGCCCATTCAAAGAAGACTGAGGCTAGGGTGCAGCCCACTGCACGGGAAGCCTTTAGCCCTCCCCCCGCAGCTGCAGCTCAGCTGTTGGTGGTTTATTTTCTCTCTTCCACGCCCTCCTCAGCGCCTCCACTATTGACATCCCTCGTCCTGTCTGCCTCCTATTTCAATAAACCAGCTTCTTCTCCAGGGAAGCCCTCCAGCACGTGCCTGCTTCCCTATCCATACTGAAGTACACCCCTCTGCGACCCTCATGTCATGTGTGTGGTAAGAACAGTCCTTCACAGGAGGGTGTTGGAAAACACCTACAGTTATATACACAGTAGTGTGCCTCTCCTTCCTACAGCCGCACAAAGGCCGCCCTTCACTTGTGTATCCCCCTTCCCAACAGTAGAGGCTCCAGTAAAAATGTTTACCAAGCATATAGGTCTGTCTTTTTAGGTCTTGCCTAGATACAGCTTTAAGTGTCTGGTGAGAGCTATTGCCATCACACAACACACACTGTGCACAACACATAACGTACACATACAAACACCTATACAGAAGGGCGCTTTTGGTAGGCCCTTTCGAATATTGGCTACTGTAGTTCAGCTAGCCTTAGGCATTGGCAAAGAGGGGTGTACACCAGCACAAGTATAATCCCATGGCTTTTTATAGGGGGACATACCATGAAGATAGCCAGACACACATTTTTCTGCCACTGCCACCCCTTTTTGTCTGTTGTCCTCCACACCGTCCCTCTCACAGTTTTTTAAAGATTTTTTTTTAGGGCCCAGTATCAGCAAAGTGTGCTTGTTTTAATTTTTATGCTTTCACGCGCTTATTTTTTTGTTTTCGTTTTTTACTTACCCTCTTACAAAGTGCATCCACTGTGATAGAATAGTAAATTATAAAATAAACATGCATTGACAAAGCAGACTTATTGAATTTGCCAGTCCTTGTTCTTTGGGTCTTTTTCCAGAATTAAGTTTGTATCATGTGCCTAGTGCAGCCAGACTGTAAACATCGCACTGTTTGTATCATGTTCTTAGAGTAGGCACAGAGTCAGACAGAGTAATTGATACTGCATCCTATGGTTCACACTAGCTGTAAAAACTGGAATATATATGTGTAACTTGGTTAGACTTTAAACTCTGGACTATGTGTACAGTATGCTCAATGCAGCCACACAAACATACTGTAAAAACTGCATTAATTGTATCATGTGTTTAGAATAGCCAGACCCAGAAGCAAGCTGAAAATACTGTACTATTTGTGTTGTGTGCTTAGTGTATGCAGTCAAACCCAGAAGTAACTGTTTTTTATAACATGCTTACCAAAGACAAACTGTAAACACTGCACTAATTGTATTGCCTCCTTGTAGGCAGATTGCCGGTCAATTGATATCCTGACTTTTTTGCCTATAATACATCAAATCCTTCATGTGCACCAAGACTTAGGACCGAAATTAATCATGAGAAGCAGAACTTGGCACTGTCATGAAGGAAGTGTGCCAAAAGCGTGGTCTCTAGTTGACACAAGACTACCATCTGTGTCTCTAGAACATGTATGGTAAGCAGCGGTGGCAGCATACCATTTTTTAGGTCGAGCCTGGGCAGCGCATATGCTGCTCTGTGAAGCATGCTGTATTCAGGTATGGATTTGAAGCTCCGCCCACTCTCTGCCCATCTTTTCAATTGGCTGCTGTGACTGTCCTTTGTAAATGTTGGCTTTTGATTTGTTAATAGGCTTATTAGTCCCTCCATAGTACCTCGCTGTCTTCTTTTGTAACCTCCCATCAAGACTGGACATTTTCCATGTGTTCTTACTGTATAGCTTGCATTAGCCCTTTGGGAGAACTCTGCTTAATTAATCTAAAGAGCACTGGTGGGATGCTAGCTTTAGCAATGGACGCCTCTTTTTTTTTTGTATTTGCACTGCGCTATGTGTGCTATCACTTTCACAATGGGACCACTCACGGGACGGGCCGCGCAGCTTGCCCAAATCGTCGTTTTTTTAACATTAAATCATGGCGGCTGCGCGTCATGTTGAGCGCAGCTCGCCCGAATCGTTGTTTTTTTTTACATTAAATCATGGCGGGCGAACGTTTTATTGTGCACAGCTTACCCAACTCATTTTTTTTAAACATTAAATCATGGCGGCTGCGCGTCTTATGCGCAGCTCGCCCAACTAATTTTTTTTAAACATTACATCATGGCGACCGCACATCTTGAGAGGAGAAGGAATGTCATGATCCCTGGGAGGGCCCACCCTGTCCTCATCCCTGCTGTACACTGTATTTTCATTAACTGTTGCCTGCCAATATTTCCGTCACTCTGTCTGTCTCCTTCACATACCAAGCATTTGCAATGCAATAGGTCTCGCATTTGTGAAAGATTGAGCTATTGGCATTGTAAATGACAATGCCTTTTATTTGTGTGTTGGTTTAAAAACAGATAAATAAAATGCATTGTCATTTACAATGCCAATAGCTTAAACTCTCGCAAATGTGACACCTATGGCATTGCAAATGCTTGTTAATCCATAGTGTTTGGACAGACCTTTTAACCTGTTCCAAGTAAGAGCGTGATGTGTAGAGGACTGCTTGTATAAAGTTATGCTTGTGTGTTCTACACAGATGACGCGCTAACATCCTTGTGCGTATGTCAGCTGAGTGCTACGTGTATGGTAGCAGGAATCCATGTTTTTTGTGAGTATGTGTATACTGTAGCCAGTGGGATCCATTTTGGATTGCCCCTGGTTTTGACATGGCATACTATGGAGGTTTTGATTTCGTATCCCCAGCCAGTGGAACGGTATTGCCTGCATTTCTGAGCTGGAGGGATTAGATCTAGACACTTAGGGGGTCATTAGGATGGCGGACGGACTTGAGTCCGTCCGCCATCCTGTGGTAAACCGGGACCGTCCGCAATACATGCGGCGGTCCCGCATACCAAATCAGGATGCGACCACCACCATGGCGGTCGCATTTTGGTTTTTAACATTGCGGCACCCGCCGCGAAGCGAAAAACCATGTTGTGCATTTCACAGCACTACGTGGCAGGCACCACACGGTGCCTGCCACGTGGTGCTGTGAAATGTAGGGGGGTACCATGCGTACCCCCCAGTGCACCCACACCTCCCCTCAACAAAAGGGGGGCCCGCTACGGGCCCCTGTTACAAATCTCCGCCAGCCTTTCCATTGCGTCATCGCCGCCATGGAAATGCTGTCTGCAGCCAGCATCCTAATTTGGTGGACGGTGCCTGCTAGGCACAGCCACCATTTAGGACTCGATGGGCCGTCTGCCGGGCAATCGTACCGATTGCCTGTGGCGGGTAGGTGGCGGACGGTCTTTGCGTCCGCCACTGTTCCTGTCTGGAGTCCCCCGCCATCGTAATGTGGCGGGGGCAAAATCCACTTTGGATGGCGGACGGATCGCCACCGCATGGCTGGCGGTGGTGGTCCTTCCGACATCCTAATAACCCCCTTAGTGTGGAGGGATGGAGAGAGGAGGCCTTTAGAATTTGTATGTGACCTATTTAACAGGGGATTGCTGAGTAGTCCTGCCTGAGCACTGAATTTACCTGATGTTAAGGAATAGGGGGGAGTGAGCATATTCAGTTTTTAGAGGAAGAGAAGTTTCTAGGGAGAGACTTGGCCTTTTGTCTTCCCATGAGTGGCCGAGCCAGGAAGGCTCAGGAGAGTTCAGTGCAGAGATTCACACTTACTGTGTTTGTATTATGGCCACCCCACCTGCATCATCTCTAAGGGCCTTATTTAATTCTTGGCGGTAAGGATACTCCGTCGCACAACCATGAATGTGGTTTGCTCGCTGAATTTAGGTGCAGTGGACAGTACTCCGTCTCTGCCATGAATAAACCCCTCTGACGACCCAGTGGAGTAAGGGCTGTCAGAGGCAGACCTGTAATTCGCCCACCTAATTTAGATGGGCGAAATTAGAGGTCAGTTTTCACTGCACATCACCACCAGGAAAACCCTGGCGTTAAGAAGTAGTGAAAACTGTTAAATGCTCCCCTTACTATGGGAGAGGACTCCCATGTAGAATTTTCTTTTTTTTTTTCCATGCTGACAGAGCCCTGCACCAAACTGCAAAAAGCATTGAGAAGAACCGCCTTGATGGCACTTCCTGGCAAAGAATTAGAAATGACCATCCACTTAGCAGTCACCTCTAAATCTGGCGGGCGGCATCTCTAACAGGTTGACAGAGTAATTTACTCCATTGCCACAGTGGAGAAACAAGCCACCAGCAGGAATTAAATCAGGCCGTAACTGCTGTGGGAACCATAATCTTACACAAAGAATCTTTCTGTACTGCAGAAAGGGTTTAAGTTATGAGAAGGAACCATCCCAAACCGTTCCTGAACTGTAGATATTGGAGTCACATCCCTGCCTGGAAATCATATATAAATGTTGTACCCAAACTCTCCCACTTGGTTCCATTTCTATGCTTCTTCACTAACCAAGGACATGGGCATTCCACAAAGTACTGAAAAAGCTGCTGAGATCCAGAGCTAGTATTGCCGATAGCCAGTCTCCCTGAGGTGAGGGGATATCGCTCGAAGCCTGTGCATCTCGCTGGAGAAGATGTGGGTCTTTCTGACACCTGGAAGTCTGCCTGCCTGCCGAGAGGGTAGAAGGGAGCTCCATGTTCCACAGGAGATGTCTGCCCAAGGAGGAGAATCCCAGCGACCATGTACGAGGGAAGTAGCAGCACAGGAGAAGCATATTGCCAAGAAATTGTGGCCTGACCTAGCTTGTATAAAACAGAAGGTCCCCCTGCCTCCCTGACTCCCTGTCTGACTAAAGACCACGTTCATACGCCTGATGATCCACCAGAGTTCCTGCTAAAGCAACCGCCTCAGAGGAAGAAAAAGAACCTGTTCTGACTCTGTCTTCGCTTCACACTGAGGACTTTCATCTAATGCCAAAGATCAGAGGTGAGGATTCCCCCACAATGAGTACTGGAACCACCTATCCCGAGTACCTGTGCCGAGATGCTGCAGTCTTCACCGGCCCAAAGGAGAGAAGAGGAGGCAGGGCTACCCGAATGAGCTCCGGAAACAGTAAGTATGACTGATCGTCCCATATGAACAAAAGTTGCACACCCACGTTAGCAAATCCTGAGTCTGCCCCACACCAGATAAACAGGGATGCGTGAGAGTCATTGATTTTTAAGACAGTTGTACAGATTTTGGTAGGACTTTTAAAGAGATGTCCAACCTGCATACAGGAACTGCATTGCCAGAGAATGCGGGTCACAGAGTACAGGAAAGCTGCCCCACTTAATCACAGAGAGCCTGCTCCTGCCATAATTTTAAGTCTTCATGTTTCCCTGTGTAGTGAACCCTGGGATTACAAATCAAGCTCCCCCTAAGGGTAGACTTTGTAATTATTGAAATGAATCTTTAGATCATATTATCTGTCTCTGTCATGGACTGAGTGATATCCGTAGAGAATATTTATTACCCTCCTTCAGGAAGTTATCATTATGCACTTTGAAAGAGGCTATTAAAGCTTGTTTTCAGTCAAAATCAAACACCTTTACTGGGAAACTGATACGATTTCTGGACATAACTTATGACAGACTACAAGCCAAAGGTAGAATAACTAATGAGCATGCATAGGGAATGGCTTAAATTTTATGTGCCGTGGACGGTAGGTCATTTTTCAAATGTAATCTTTTATTGATTATGAACTTTATGACTGTTATCCTGGAATTGAGTGACTATTTTATCTTTTCATTTTTTTCTTTTCCTTCACATTTGTAGCGTATTGTATCTTGTTATGAGTATTAAAATGTATACAATAAACATTTTTAATTTGATTTAGTGAACCGCTTGACTCCGTAGTGTACATTCTTGTAGTGCTTCCTTATCTCTATGTACCATATTATGCTTTGGTGTGATTAAAGTACTTCTCTTTTCTTTAAAGAAGAGCACTGGGCTGGATACTCACTTAAGCTTCATTTATTGTCCCTATTGTTTGATTGCTCGAGTTGAGTCTCTGCTTCTCACACTACCTCCTCAGAACTCAAGCAGTCCTCTTGCCTTTGAAGCTCTGAAAGTCATGTCTGATTGGGTTGTACTTGTCATTTTGTAGGGCCATGGTATGATGGCCCCAGGACTCCAGCTGAGAAAATGTCCCAACCACCACAGTTGAGGCCCAGTAACCCCTGCTTGCCCTGTGCCCTGTGAACGGGTTCTGACTCACATACTTGTAGTCAATCACTTTAAACACCGCACTGTTTGTATCATGTGCTTGTTGTAGAAAAAGAATATATTGGAATATAGGTCTCAAAAAGTTTCATAAAGAGTGGATCATGTGTGATTTAAGGACGGAAGTCCTCACCCACCCAAAGGTGGCATGCTTCATCATAGGACTCCTCCTCACACTGACACCTGGCTTGGGTATTAGTCTGCTCTACAGCACTCATGGACGATATCTCTTGAGATGTAAAGATGGTTGCGGATCCTCTATCGGGAGTGGTGTGGCTATTAATTTGTCTGGCGCGTGCAGAGAGGAAATGAGATTGAGTTAATCTTTTAAAACTACCTCTTTGTGAACTACTAGTTTTCTTCTTGTCCCTAGTGGGTAGATTCTAAAACAAAAGGTGGGGTTTATTTACCCAACGGGATAGGTCAACATGTTTCTGCTTTATTCTGTACTCTCAAATGAGAGGTGTCTAGGCATTCTTCAGGGCAGATCCCCTCTCTGCTCACAATGTGTGAGTTTAAAAAATAATTAGAAAAATTATACCAAATCAGTATAAGTTTGTCTGCGATGAGTGTCCACGGGCTGTAGAACATACACTTATCATGGAATAAAAATACAATGAATACACATCGAAGAATAGCAAGACATACAGCAATTTAGTGATTTGTGTGTGGCGTGAGGCACAACGTCAGATCGGGGAACCCATACTCGCGACACAGCAAACTTCAAAGTGATCCACACAGTGTCAGATGAAAGCGGCACTCATTATCCCATACATAAAAACTGCGTGGAGTTCTTGGCCACACTGAATTAGGTTAGGCTTCAACACTGCCTCCAGACAGGGCTGAGCAATCTGTGCTTCTGAGAGATAAACATCACAGCAGATTAATGGAGTCACGTGCTGCAGATGCTGGGAGCATGGTTCTCCTGTTTTGGCAATCAAAAGACGCGTAATCTGGTTGTGAACTTAATTTTCCCGTATAACTTGGCTGGACTGGAAAGAACTGTAAACAATTGATGGCACGCTCTACCTGTAAATATTCAGGCTAAGCGTGAGGGCCCGTATGCATACCATAGCAACGTGTGTAGGAATAATGTTGTTTTGAACTTTTGATCTTAATATACAAGGCTTTTCCCAAAGTATAGTACCATGGCATACTGGTTCCAAGTGGCGTCATATATTACACTAATCACTTGTAACATTTCTGGCTATCCCATACCAATACGTGTAAAGATAATTTTACTCGAGGATATGCCTTGAGTATATAAGTCGCGCAACATACCGCTTGGTAGCCTTTGTGCAACCATACAAAATGAGGGCCTCGTTTACAATATTTTGCCGTAGGCCAGCGCCGCAAGCCTTCCAGATGTGCTGTCCTATGGCAAAAGAAAAACGCAGGAATGCGCCATGCCTATCAGATACGGCCTATTCCTCTCCTGTTTCCCTGCTCTGGCGCTCAATTGGCTGCCATGCACCAATGCAGGCACCGTTGCACTATGGTACAAGGGTGCCTGTGTTGTGGGAATGATTGTTTTTGTGCAGGAAGGGACACCTCCTGCACAAAAACAATCAATGGAGGAGTTTTACTCCTTCTATGTGTGGTGCTGAATGCAGCACACATAGAAAGAGGAAAAAAACTAGGAGAAATAATGTTATTTCCCCTTGTTGCGCCTCCCCTGGGGAGGCGTAGCCTTTTTGTCGTATTCCCAGATTTACAGAATGTTGTAAATCTGGGAATGTGTCAAATGCCGTATGTGTTAGGTGGGACCGCCCACCATAACGCCCAAGGCACGCCTCCCCATCGCAGTGTGAGGCAACACAGCGACTTGCGCTGCGTTGCCTCTCACCATTTCTACAATGCCATGGAAAGCCACGCAGGGTGGCTCTGGCGCATGATGGCACGATTGAAAACGTGCAGCTCAGGGAACACCAGGACACTGAAGGGGGAGACCATCAGCTCCCCTCCCCTCCAGCAGTGGTTTGCTAGGGCGAGATGACCGTCGCGGACTGGTAGCACCAGCCCCCACCGTGGTTGCTTTTGCCAACAGGTGTCAACTAATGCGCAGTTAGTCCATACCTGTATGCAACCGCGAGCACCCACCAAAGTCGGACGCATCAGCCCACTGGTATGACCAGACTAAGCCTCCCGGTCCGGCTACCAAGAACCTGTCCCCGAGTCCTCAGTAGTACTAATGGTATATAAACAACAATAGCTACCGTTATATTTCGAATCCCTCCTCCCCGTTGAGCGCAATTCCGGTAAATAAACACATAATAATTGTTCCCCCGCTCAATAGCACCAGGTTGCTCCTCGCCTGTAAAACAGCCTTGCAACACGGCGGATGCAGCCACCAGCACGACCTCAACCCGACGCGATGAGTGGTCGGCGCCGAACAACTCCCGCCAAACACCGAGCCCCCAGGCCTGGCAATGATCCAGAGCCGGGGCCGAACTCCCGGCCAGGTGGGTGGAGGGGGCTTTTAATGTCCCGCACTTACTGATACCAAACCGCTGCACGTGGCTTCGCCCTGGCGATACATAGGAGATTCTCTGCTCTTTTGACCTCCCCACCTGCCGACGATCAGAAGAGTGCCGTGGGCCGAGCTGCACTCAAACACGGTCGCAGTCCTTTAATGCACACTGCCCGGCCTGATACCCGGGCGAGTAGAACAACCCCAGGCCTGGGTGAGACAAGTGCTCACTTGCTGTACAGATCCAATGCCCGCAGTTCCTCACACCGGACAAGTAAACCCCCAACCGCGGTGACTCTGACCGGCCACTAACGGCGGCAATGGTGCTGGCCAATGAGGCTGCTACCCCCTGCAGCATCGCCTCCGGGGCCCCACAGCGCAGATGTGCGAAAAGGGTCATGCTGGATGCTAGAGAGAGGAGCGAAACCGCTCCTCATACTACGGCTGATCGTGCAGGCCTACGCGGCGGAAGTTGGAACCCCTGCCCTGACCCCCGTTCCAAGCCCTCGCCACACTTCACCCACATGTACCGACCCCCGTGGACCTCCTGCGGTGGGCCGGGCCATAGAACTTGTAACTAGGCGGAGGTCCCACCCGGGCATGGCCTGCGTGGTGGGACCCGTGGTAGGGGGGATGGGTGTCTCTTCCACTTCGACCAACTGCACGACAACGCTCTCCCAACTCCGTAGGCATGAATGCCCTGCACCACAAAGGCCCCTCCCGGCCTCGCACCAACACTCGGCACCCTTTGCACGCTACCCCGCCGCTCAGCATAACTCTCGCTCCCATCTGCCCACCTCCCGAGCCCCGCCAGGAGGCCGTGCCCAACACGGCTGCTCCCACCGCAACCCAGCACGCAGCCAGGCCAGGGAGGCTCGGGGACAGGGGACAACAAACACTCACCGGGATACCCGGGGTCACGAAAACCCGACGCCAGACCAGGACGATCCAAACGGCGTCGTGGTGAGGAGCAAAGAGGCCGCTAGGTGGGCGGGGGAGGAACTTATACCTCTCCCCTTCCCCCACCTGGGCCGGAAATGACGAGCGGGACCCCAAAGGGGTCTCGCGACGCTGGGCTGTCCCGTGTGCCATCCTGTGGCACTAAAGGGGCCGCACTCTTAGGAGGTCCCCTTCGTGGACGTCGGGCAGCCCACACAGTGTGAGGCAACACAGCGACTTGCGGTGCGTTGCCTCTCACCATTTCTACAAGGCCATGGAAAGCCACGCAGGGTGGCTTTAAGTGGCCTTGTAGATTTGCCACTGCAATGTGCGCCGCAGGAGCATCATTAAAAGTGACCTTCTGGCGGCGCAGGAGCCTTGTAAATGAGGCCCTTAGTATTTGAATTTCCGTGAACAATAATTGCATCTGTGTGGGTGACACATTGTAAATCAGCGTAGCTGATTTTGTTACAGCATTGTGTTGTACTTACCTTAGTAAATCGGCCCCACAAACTCTAAACTCAGCAATAGTTGCATCATGGCTATCAGGAGCCATACAGACAGGCTTTAAACACTGCACTGATTCGATGAGGTGCTAAACACAGAGTAGAAGCGCGGAAAAATCAATCTCTGTCTGTGTAATTGAGCATCCTTCGTAGCTTTGCAGCTTCTGGAAACTGTGAAGATTTGCAACTATTTCCCATTATGCCCCTACCAAAAGTTCTCAAGTTTTTGTGGGAATACTCTCCTGCTAAAATTCGTGAAACCACACAATTTTACGAACTTCTAGCATGTAGCCTTTAGGCTGATTTCAGCTATAACCATGGTTTGTCTACAAACACCAATCTGTGTATGATTCAGGATGACAATTTTGGTGCAAACTGCACCCCAAGCGGATGCTCGCAGACAGGATTTGCACCCAGTAACACCAAGTGCAAATCTTGAGAGTACCTTCTGATTTTGTGTACCTTGAAGCATATGCACTTAGTATGTTATTGTGAAGGCCAAACCTCGGGATGGGGCGGTAATTGCGCAACTTGTAACAGAGGCGCAGCTACACCTTTTGCCACCTGTAGCGGTCCCTGCGTTTGCCACCCTGCGACGGCCGCAGGTTAGAGTGGGAGGGTGGGTGCAGGCGATCCCTGCGTTTGCCGCCCCATGACGTGACCACAGGTAGGAGCAGGGGGTGCTGGCGATCCATTCGTTTGCCGCCCCGCGACGGACTCATGTAAGAGGGCCCCAAAATTCGTGCCACCCCTGCCCCCTCCTGGCTACGTCACTGCCTTGTAAACACATCACCCATCAGTATAGCTATTTATTGGGTTTTAAACGTGCCTTCCGGATTGCGCCCATGTCAGAAGAATCAGAGCAGAAACTTTAAACTCAGCACTATTTCTTAAATTAATTAGCGCAGCAGCGGAGAGACACACCGACAGACAGACATGAATGGGTGGCTCCTCCATGTGGGCGGAGGAGCGTCGCCCCACTGCTTTCTCGCAGTACGAGAAGCAGAAACATAAAATGGTATTATAAATACCATTTTATGTTTCTGCTTCTCGCACTGCGAGAAAGCAGAAGGGTTTGGTTGGGGGCGGGCCTGCTCTAGGGCAGAAGAGGAGTGGCTTGCCCACTGTTGTGGGCGCTGACTGTTTGGTCGGCCCTCTGGGGCCGACCAAACCAGTCATGTGCACTCTCCATTTTCTCCATGTAGGCTGCAAGCAGCCTACATGGAGAAAATGGCCTCCCCATAGAGGCCTGTGCGGTCGGCGTCCCAACCAATCACAACGCTGCCATTGCAGCATTGTGATTGGCTTAGAGGAGGGGAGGGAGGCTGCCTACTTCCTGTTGCAGAGGACGACAGGGGACCGACGACGCGGGACCGGGCCGGCGAAGGTACGTTTTTTATTTTAAATTAAACCTTCCCCCCTACCCGAGCAACCCCATCCCCGCGCGACCCCCCGCCCACGAGTCATGCCAGCCGCGATTGGTTACATGCTTTATGCATGTAGGATATGCGTGCTTTTTTGTCGGGAAGACAATACAGATTGGTTCTGACCTTTGTTTATTTTATAATAAGAAAATATTGCACATCAAAATGCAAGTGAATAAATCGCATTTTCTTCGGCACCCACATACAAATTTGGCCACGACTGAATTGACCATCGCCTTACTGGACTGGGAAGTTATCGACAGAGTAAGTGATCAGCACACAACCTGGGAAAAATGTAAACACAATTAGCGCAAATTTAAATAATTTCAATCAAATCACATAAGAGCAAACAGAAAACAATGAATTCCTCACTGAAATTATGCAAGATAAAAAGACATTGATCAGCCAAAAAATGGACCACAAATCAGATTAAAACTTGAAAGTAAAGGAACTCCTACGCAGTTTAAAACAAAGCCCGGATGAAGGGGAAAATCAAAGCACGTCCACAGGGGCAGGCAGTGGTGAAAGAGACTGTTTCAGTGATGGTGATGGGCTTTTAAGCTTCATGAGGTGGGCTGCAAGTTCAAGCCAAGAGAGTAGCCAGAAAATGAAATAACCCCACAAACCTATAACTACACAGATTTCGCAAAGCAAGTTCACCTGCCCTGACTCTTTCTTAAATAGTTTCCTTGACTCTTATATCCACCCATCTATCCATTCGTCGTCCCATACACCTCCTGCTTCTACCTTTCCACCCTTGTATTATTCATCCATCCATCAGTTTGATCCAGCGTCTTCTGGGCCCACTTGCTTACTATTGGTCCTCTGATGGAACCTTTTAGCAGTTTGAGAGGTGATGGGAGTTAGCAATAACATCAATCCAAATTCAATTAACAGTGTGTAGCCATTTGGCTACACAATGAGGACCAGGAATCGGTAGCCAAGTTCAAAAGGTTTATTACAAGTTAATAATCAAACAAACAGCTCATAAATCCATACTGTAAAGATACAGAATAACGACTGGGATTCCCAGGCACCTGAAGACATGAAGGCGCATTAGTATCAAACAGACAAGTAACTCTGTTACATCAATGCAGAACAACAGCATCAGAATCTGGTGCTCAGAGAAAAATCTAAAGTTCTCTCTCCTATACATTATTAATCTAGAATTTCAAAGTTCAGAGGATGGTTCAGAAAAAGGGGCTCTATCAAATCAGGGAAACTCCATAAAGGAAGTCAGGACAGGACAAAAAAAAAGCAAGTAGGGAAGCTTTAGCATCTCAGAAGCTCGGTCCAGAGTCTTCTATGGGTCAAGAATAAGTGTCAGCAAAAATCAGAAAAAGCATTCAGGTTTGAAACCTCAAAGTCCATTCAGCTAACAATGACTCAAGGAAGGTGTTGGGGCAAAAGGACAGGTAGGGATCTGCAAACCAACTGGAAAGGAATCTGAGCAAAAATCCAAGGGGAAAGGAAAATTATAACGTGCAAAATCCATTGGGCGACACCCACTTGATCACTCCATCAGGGGTCGATTGCAATTGTCCAATCATCACATTGCAGACTGCAACATTGCTGGTTTATCTCACACTGGACATGGGAACGACATCTTTCCCTCAAACCCACGTAGATGGCAAGTTTTGGACAATAGTTAATTTGGTTAGCGCTCTGTTTCTCTAAGTACTTTCGTCAGGGTCCTTTTCTCAGGCTCCTGTCCCCCTATCTCTAGAACAGTAATGCATCTGTTCTAAACTTACAATGCATGTGAATACCAGCAATAAATATCGAGTTAGCACAAAAATTAAATCAGCATATGCAGCATTTTGAAATACAGGCCTACTTTGGACAAGTTTAACATTAACTTCAATGGAGCACATTTAATATTCGTTGCACATTTAAACACAAATGAATATAATTTCTACTGCATTAGGCTTCATACTACATATAATATTTGATAAATCATTGAGATATTCAACAGTAAGTATGACTGAGAACTACATTTAAATCAAATATATAGAATATTAATGCACACATTACATACATTCAATATAGTTTCTAGTAGGATTACATTCTAAGTATATAAGAAAGTGTTTGATCGCAGAGTCAATTTTTTAATATTATTCATGTGAAGTATCACACACATTAGGAAAGTCACATATCATCTCTATGGTGAGTACATTTTCTACTAAATGAAAATGATTCTTTATTGATCACTCTTAAGTATAGCAAAACATTTCTGAAAGTAAGTTCTCTAACCCTACAGTGAAGGCACTCTTTAATGATGTCAAGTGCAACACTTACATTAATTCAATAAACCATACATGAATCATGTGCTAAGTGTGCTTTCATGTCATGCGTTCTTAAGTGTCTGTGACGTATAAAGGGTGGGCAATCTTTGTGGTGCACCACTTTAATTCAACCATCCATTCTTTCACCATTTAATCATCCACCACCCCTGCAATCATCCATCCAACTTTCCATCTTCCATCCTTCTGCCTAAGTTCCATCCATCCTTTTTTCAGCAATCCATCCTTCCAATGACTAATCCCTTTACACACTGAACTAACATTTATTTGTTCATCCTTCCTTCTATCTAGCTATCCCTCCTTTCTGCCTTCCTCTCCTGTCTCCTTTCACACTTTTATTCATTATTTCCCCTTTATGTCCATCCAACCTTGAGCCATTTCTTCCTTTGTTTTTTTCATTCTTGTTTTCAACTTCCCTTCCTTCCATGTTTGTTATTCCTTTTGCTGTTCCATCCTACTTTCCTCTGACTTTCCTCCTTTACAGTTCCTACCTGCACATCACCATTTCTTTTTCACCGTGGTTTTCTTTTTCACATTTCTCTCTTCCACTGACTCTTTTTGATGCTCTCTCTGTCCTTTTTAGGCTTGGAGATAGCCAAGTCCTTTTGATTTTACTAAAATTATATGTATAATATAATTACTTCAAGATGCTTTAGCCAGCTTTTTTCTCGGTTTTCGTTTCCCTCACTGAACTTGATTTGCTTAAAAACCCTTGACTTCCACCCCTTAGCAGCATTTCTCAAACTGTGGGTTGCTGATTTTTTGTAAGTCAGGAAAGTCTGAGCAATAAAAAAAATGCCTTTAAATTTTGTGTTTATCTTGTCACTTTTGCTGGTACTTCAAAGACAGAGGTCAAATGTCAGGCTATGTCTTCTGACAAATTGCTGCTTTTAATATGGGGATTGATGTCCACTTTTCTATGTCTGATAGCAAAGTGAGATGAGTTTTTAAAGTGAATTATTTGACAATCTTGCTGGGGGATAGGCAATGTGAAAGGAAAGGCTGTAGGTTGTTATTTTTTGCAGCACCCAACAAATATAACTACCTGTAAATGAACGGTATGCATTCAGCAGTTCAGAAAGCAAATGTTTTTGTAATTCTAAAATGTGCTGGAAACAGACATTTTAATAGGATCAAAACAAGTCCAGACACTATATTTGGTGATGCACAAATTATGAATATTCACAGAAATCCGATCCCCACACTATATCATTTGTGTGCTATATAGTTTTATCAGTACAACTGTCTGGCTATGCAAATTAGTGGCCTTTTCAATGGAAAAATGTGCTGCCTGTAAATGACAATGTGCTACCACACAATGCTTTAGTTACATTAAAAAAATCCTCCCGTCGTTTCCATTAAAGGTAGGGGGGTTTCCAGAAGTTTGTCATTCTGAAAACTGAGTCATGGTTCTAAAACTTTGGGAAGCACTGTCTTAGAGCATGTTTATTCGCTTTTTCTGCCGAAAGAGGACAATCTAAACCTAACAACTGTATTAGTGCAACACTGATTATCAGGTCATCAGTTCCAGTTGGAGTCCCCACTTTTGCTCCTGAAATGGGGGTGGCCTGGATCACAATACCACTGTTTCAGTCCATGTTGAGACCTGATAGTGACTCCGGGTTAATAGAGCTGCTAGTTATTCCTGTGCCTTATACACTCTTGCTCTGTGCTGTTCGCTAAGATAGGAGAACACCCTTCCAGGGGCGGTTCGTCCATTGGGGCGTTGGGGCGTTGCCCCCCCGCCCGTGCCCGCAGCTCCCTCGGCATCTCTGAACTTAGTTTACTTAAGTTCAGAGATGCCGTCACCGAGGGAGAACTGAGTCTGACAATCATGTCAGTCAGCATGACGTCGGACCGCCCACCCCCTTCAGAGTCTGAAGGGGGTGGGCGGTCCGGCGTCATGTTGACTGACGTGCATTGCAGACCAGCCAGGGACAGGCAGCAGCACAAGTGCGCATGAGTGGGGCAGGTGAGCGAATTTTTCGCCTGTGCCCAATCATGCGCACTTGTGTTTCCACTGGCTTGCGCATGCCCATTAGGAGCCCCTCGATCTCCTAATGGGCAGGCGGCGGGCGAAGAGTAACCGTGCCCTCAGCCAATCCTGGCGCTGCAGCAGCGCCAGGATTGGCTGAGGGGTTGCCACTCCACTCCTGATCGAAGAGGCGCCATTGCTGCAACGCGGACCAGGAGCAGAGGCGGTCAGGTAAGTTTGCTAAATTTTGTATTCTCCCTCGGCCCCCCACCCCCGCGCAACCCCCCCCCCCGCGAGTACTGCGAGCCGCGGCTGTGGGGATGTAGCAGTCTGGGCCCTATAGGCACTAACATTCATCTCTGTGTATTTTCCGCTGGCCAAGGTCTGCCTGAACCCTGGCCGTGCTGCAGCTACGAGGTTAACCGACATCACTGTCACATTGCATGTAGTAAACGTTATATATTGGATGACCTGCATAAAAGTGTCTAACTATGCGGAACAGAATGCACATGTTATGCTTAAGCAGCCATAAAACTTTATGCTCTGAAATACAGGTCTGTGTTACGGTACACCACAGGCGACGAGCACAGCTCAGATTAAACATAAAAAACTCCTGTCTTTACTGGGGGCATTTCGAATTATATATAGCTCGCTTGGCTTTACACCCATATACGAGCCACCACATCCTGTTAGCAGCATCTTCACCACGGTGTAATTCACAAATCCGGTCAGCAAAAACATGAAGGGGCTCCAACCATTCACGGACAAACAGACACAAAGTCAAACACACTGCACTGCGGGGAGCACCGCCAGAGCCGCCAACAGGCCACAAAAACGATGCACGGAGGCAATATGCGCATAATACCGGTGCGAAGAAAAAGCCTCTTTTTCCTTGAACCGTGTTTTCTTGTTACGTTTCTCACGCGTGTCCTTCAGTTCGGCATGCCTCCACTCTCACTCTCACAGAGCTATTAAGAATTCACTGTCCAATTACACCGGATTTGACAGAACTACTTCGAGAAGGGGTGTCAAGGGATAACGGTTTGTTGCTTGCTCTATGCCAGCCAGTGTATTTCATTGTATTGTATAGTGCCTTATATCACTGACAAGGCTCCGAAGGTGCTTTGATTGTTAGGAAAGAGGCTATTCTCTTTGCTGTGCATGGTTGCCAAGTCTGGATTTGTTGTGTGGTTTATGGAAAGAATTTGGGTGTCAAGCGTGAGGTTCAGAGGTGCCCTTCGAACAATCGTGGCGAACTTGTGTCTGTGCTTAACGTGCAATGAAGCAGAGACATGCAAGTTACGCTTACATGCGCATTTACCATCTTCTAGTAAGAGGCTGCACATTTGTTACACTGCTGGCTAGAGAGCAACTTATGGGGGAAGAGTTGGGCTGCCCTAAGCGATGTTCAGAGGGGAAGAAACATGCCATGGGGTACTTAGGGCTGGGCCTGTGATAATGCGCGTGTAAAAGTATTCCTTCATTCCTGCACAATGCAGTATGGGAGGCACCGAATAGTAGAGAGGCAGGGGCTGTGAGATGGTCACCTGCAGATTATTTCGCCCCACCACTTTCCAAGTTCACCAGCCACCACTGCACCCTTCTTATTATGTTGCCATTAGACTTTCCATCAGGGCTGATGCGTCATCTGGCCAGACCTAACAAATGTCATCTAAGAGATACGTCAGGAGCAAAACTACTGCAAACTCAACAGCACAAACATGAAGCTGAACCTTTTTTCCCACTGGACATCAGATGTTCTAGTAACCTCACAAGAGAATTCCTCCATTTATTTCAGTGGTGCTGGACAGAAAAGTTTAAAGATCATGGTCAAAATGGGTTATTGCCCAGGACTCCCACATTCCAAGGGGCCCCCTGAGAAGGTGAACTTGCTGTCTGTTTGAACTCTGACTCTTCTATTTCTCTATCACAATCTCTCTCCCTCTCTCTCTGCCTATCTTTACCTCTTACTATGTCTATTTCCACCTAGCGTCATCTTGAGAATTTTTTGGGCTCTGGACAGGACAGATTTCAACTGTTTTTATGTGACCCTGTTTCTGAAATTTGAACATATATTCACTATTGTATGGCATCATTCAGACTTGAATAGCAGAAAATGGGTAATAAGATTCATAGTTGTTCTCACCCGGGGCACCCAAAACATGTCTTGCTCGGGTCCCCAAAATCCTTAAGATGACAGTGGTTCTGGAACAATTGTCAGACGGGAGGTGCTGCCATCAATGTCACATCACTGAAGTCACAGGGATTCTGAAACATCCATGCATCACAAAAAGAACAAGTGTCGCAAATGAGCCATGCCCATACAGCAGGAGAGAGGTAAGGATGTAGTATATAACTGGTGCTGCATTTCGTAGCACACTGCCCAGACGTGGGTCCCGTGCTCTCCATGCCACTGGATTCAAGCTAGCCTGGCTGATGAGGGGTGAAACCCCGAAACTGGTTCCAGGATGCTTGTTTCCAGTCCAGGGAGGAGCTGGCCTGGAAGTTCGGGCTGGACTGTCCCCATGGGGAGCAGGGTCAAGACTGATTTGCATATGGCTGGATTTAAACTTAAATGGTGTGGGGTGCAAAAAAACGATGGATTTAGGCCCAGATATCTGTACTGGGGTGAATGTTTGCCATTGTTCAGCGTTCCGTCCATCATCTGTTCTTTTTGCTAGAGTCTCAATCAGACATGCCCCCCCCCGGCATCATAGCAGCATTCTTTAGAGATGTTGCTGCATGTGTGCTCAGCAGGCACCCTTAGTGGGAGAGCTGTGATGTTCAAAAGGTGCGCCAAAGGCAAGACAGTCTGTGCCTGTCCGTGCCTGGACTGTGCCCAGCACCCAACCTCTGGCCAAAAAAATACCATGTCTCTACCCAGGCAGTCATATTTGGCGGCCATACTGAGATCACTGCAATCAGCCATTAAGCGAACTTCAATTCTCTCCATGCAAGTGCATTTTGGCCCATTTTCCTGCTTACACTCCCATCTCAGCACCCATGTTTCTGATACTACCTCTCTTTCTGATACATGGCCTATTGTGCCCAGCATAAAGTCTTTAAAACTTATTTACCTGGCATCTCAGAATATCAATCTTTGGGTATTAAATGCTAGATTAATGACCAAACATTCTTCAGATATTCTTAATTGAATTAAAGTCTTCAAAGTAGATGTGGCCTTTATCACAGAGACATAGGTCAATGAGACCTCTGCCACAGATATTGCTCTTGCAATACTCACAGGGTTTCAACCATTCATCAATACCACCCTTCTTGAAAAGGCGGCATTACTGCCATCATTTCTCGGTCTAATTTACTCTTCTCAGTTTCTGAATTGGCTGGAGTATTGGACGCAGAAGGCATGTTCTTATATCTCAAATGAACTGCAAATTTTTCTATGCCAGGAGCCCTGATTATTCTGCCCCGGGACACTCAGACACCTTTATCAATTTTCTTATAGAAGCCATTGGTCCCTTTGTGCACAAAATCCAAATGTTACCATTCTGGGAGATTTGATTATTTATGGAAATGACAATTTCAATTCACATATGGAAGCTTTGAATGATTTGCTTCTGGCACTTAATCTGGATCAAAAGGTCTCTAGGATGACTCACTTGAGTGACCATATCATCGACTTAGATTTTTCCAATTGCCCCATTCTTCAAGGCATTAGTCCTCAATCACTCTCATCCTCAGATCACTATCTCGTTCCAATGGAAATTTCCACACTCAATCTCAACTTCCTCCAAGAACTTCAAGTCGTGCACTGGCACTTCTAACCCAAACTTGACACATACGAATTTGAATCTGCACTCAGATTACAATCTCCGTCCCCTGTGGGCGATGTACCTAACAACGCACTCCAATACAACAACTAGCTATCAGCTACCATGGACTTTATTTCTGAGCCTAGATCTAAAAATCCCCTTCGACAAAAACATACAGCCCCATGGTTTTCAAGCAAGTTGCAAAGCACTAAAAGTAAATCAAAAGCATTGGAAATTAAATGTAGGGTCAATGATAATTCCACCTCAAAAGACTTATACAAAGTGAATTTTAAAAATACCATAAACTCATCAGAGCAGCAAAATTTGACTCGGAGAATCACACAAGCAAAAAATGTCCAGAAAGAAATGTTTAAAATCTTTAAATACTTTTCATCTCTGGAGGCATGCCAGAAATCTATTTCTCATTCAGATACTCTTTGTGATGACCTGTCCAGCCTTTTTCAATGCAAAATTGATAAGATCCAACAGGGCTTCTAATCTGACCTTGAGCCCCCATGTTTTTCTTCCAACACTCGCTCAGTGGCTGGCCTTTCTCTTTCTAAATTTAAGGCTATTTCTTTAGTGGACTATCCTTACTTTCAAATCGTATCACTCCTGGATCCTAGCCCCGCATATTCTAAAACTGTCAATAAACGTGATCAGTTCAGTTTTTAACGAAATCTTAAACACTTCTCTTCGCACACCTACAGTGCCTCAGCCATGGAAGTTGGTCCAATCGATCTTTAGTGAATAATCCTTCAGTTGATCCATCGTCACTAGCAACTTTTAGGCCAATATCTTGGTTGCTCGCAGTTGCTAAAATAATGGACAAAACGGATCAATGGCAAACCCTCTGGCTATTTAGAAACTCATTTCAACTCTGTTACATATTTCTTTAATCTATAGCAGATAGACTGCATTTCTGGAAGCTTCAACATTTCACTGGACCAAGGTAGCTCAGTTGCCCTTGTGCTCCTTGATCTGTCAGCAGCATTTGATACAGTATCTTCCATGGTACTGCGGCACTGACTCAAGGAGCTGGGCATCTGTGGCCTTCACTGAGATGGTTACACTCCTACCTCTCCATTCACAGATAGTCTTCCCTTGCACCCTTCCTCTGTCACCAGTCATAACTACGGGCCTCCACAGGGCTCTTCATTGTGCCCTAACCTCTTCAATGCTTATGTGGCTCCACTGGCTAAGTTGTTCCAGCCCTTTGGACTTCAAGTGATCTCTTACACGGACGATAGACATAATTACTAAAGGCCAGGATTCCTTTAAGCCAGTCTTGCTGTAGTTGCCAAGTGGATGAATGACGGCTGCCTTACCCTAACAAAACAGAGATGCTTGTTTTTTGGTTCCATCAACTCTCCTTGGCCTTATGCTTGGTGGCTTTCTGAATTGGACCTTCCTCCTTCACCCTCCTTGGTGGTTAGAAATCTAGGAGTAAAATCTGACTCTAGTCTGTACTTCATTCCTCAAATATTGGCTGTTTCACCCTGCAGCTTCTAACTTATGCATGCTCTCAAAACAGTCTGGACATGCTTCCCGTAGAGACATGCAAATTCATCATCCATGTATTGATCACTGCAAGATTGGACTATGCCAATTCTCTGTACCTAGGTCCACCCAGAGTTCAGATTCATCGCAGAGAAATAGTTCAAAATGTGGCAGCTAGAATAACCCTTAATATCAACCGCAGGCAGTCCCGCACCTGCCCCCTTAGTGCTCTTCGTTGCCCGCAAGTGCAAAAAGAACTCCATTCAAAGCACTTATGGAGATAGGACCTCCCTACATCTACAGCTTGATCCACCCTTACTGCCTTTCATGGTCTCTTATATCAATTATTGTGAGGATTATTGTAGTTCCAAAATTTGGCTCGGTTAAAAAGGGAGGTCATCGGTTTACGTTACACGCTGCAAAAATGTAGAATAATGTACTACTGGAAATTTGTCAACAGTCTGCCAAATCCTGCTTTTGCAAGAAACTGAAAACACCGTTTTTTTCCAGAACATCAAGCTTCTCGAATCCGAGGTAAATCCTTCTTGTCTCTGGTTGCAAACCCTTTGCTTCTTAGCACTTGGATGCCTCTGCAGATGGCTGCTGCTCTCTATAAATGCCTTTATTCATATTAATTTTTCATAATGGGTAAAGCTAGAGTCGCCCCACACTAAATATAATGTCCCCAACCTAACCACACTTTTCTCAAAGGAAATTTCTCTTTCTCTCCAAGGCAATCATTACCAGTAGTCAGATCTTCAACATTTTATTACAATCAAATATATATCATCACCCCTTTTAACAAAAATAAATACCTGTGGTTCATTAAAATCACCCAGGGGATTATTTCACCCTAACGTCAGATCATTCATCCAAGGGTAAATCGTATCCGCCTTCTGCATTACTTTTGACACACCCTCATACTAAACGAAGCAATACACCTCAGTCATAATAATGAAGTCCAATAAGGCACTGAGATGTGAAATAAGCCTTCGACTGTTACAAAAACATGCAGTAATGGTAGCATTATCTATCATGATAGCCGAGGTTACGTTAAAGCCCGTTTTCTCATTCAGTTAATTTGCAAAACACAATGGGCCTTATTTGAGAGTGGTGGATGGGATGGTCTGTCACATATGTAGTGGATACCCTGTCTGTCATATTACAAGTGCATTATATCCTACGAGACTTATAAAAAGCGGACGAGGTATCCGTTACATTTGTGACAGAGTATGCCATCCGCCCAACTGTAAATAAGGCCCTATATCTTTGATGGATGGTGTGCGCTAATGCAAACACCCATTGAATGTGACATACTCAACCTGTTTCATGCACCTAACCGAAATGTTGACTTCTGGCAAAATAATTTCTTTTGTTAACTGACCATATTAAATACATGTATCTACACTTTATGAAATTTGCATAAGCATGTGATGACTGCTGGTCACAAAGAAGAGTGTGTGCACCTCTTTACTAAAGACATCCTGAAAGCCTGGTGGCGGTGAGGGCACCGGGGCTTCTTCCCGTCCAGTTTCCCTTTCAAGGATGTTGAAGAACTTATGGAAATCAAGACAGTGCAGGGCCTGAGTATTATCTGCTGCTGAAAACAGTAAGTAATGTCCCAAACAATGAGCAGTAGAAAATGTCAGAGAGGGTGTTTTCCAATTAATATGAGAATTTAGTATCCATATCTATGTTGTCCCCAACACTAGGAAAGGAGGGTGGGTTATTAAGATAAAATTCATTTTGTTTGGTTTGTCCAATCTGGGTAGACTTCAAAAGAGGAGCAGCTTCTTTACAGACATCTCTACGTCTGCCCCCTCAGTTCCCTGAGTTTCTCTTGGGACTTCGCGTTGGTTGAAATTTGTTCCTTAGATTGGAATTTATCATTCATAAGCACACTGAAGCTCCTGAATCTACGAACGTGAAGGCAAAAACTGGACTTCTGATAGTTAATATGACATACAAACAATAATGCACTTTATTGGCAATGGTCCTTTCAATGGTAGTTTTGTTCATCCCCAGTCAAATAGTTAGGGACAAGCCAATCTGTTTCCTGGGAGTTGAGGACAAGAACAAACAACATGTCCTAATTTTCGACAATGTGAGCAGAATTCTGTTTTCCTCCTTCTTTCCTTATTCTCTCCTGTGAGGAGTTTGCGAGTTATCCCAACATACAAGGGTTCTTCTTGGGTCGCTGTAGATTCCATATATTTGGAGTAATTTGGTTTTCTAGTGTAACCTTACCTTTCTGTTCAATGAGTCATCTATTATGCATCAATGTGTAGAGTTGGATCAATTAAAGTTGTGGAGGAAATGGGGCAGTTTACAATAAAGGATAATGCAGCTTTTACCTCGATCTCAGTGCCTGGTATTTTGGCGCTGCTGCAGCTTCATCTGTCTAAGCTGCTTCTGAGGCTAATTGTTGGATATCCCTAATATTGCTGACCAACTCTTTGTTACTTTGTTAAAGGGTCAACAAACTAGGATGTTCAGTGTTTTCAAAAATTTGCAGGACATGGGTAAGAAATTGATCCCAATGTGAAAGACAAGGGCTCTGATTCAGAATAAAAGGCATGGCCCAGGTAAAGGCGTCTTTGATTAAGTATGACAGTACAAAATCATTCTTTGTTGTATCTTCAACAAAATGGTTAGGGTGAGCCAAAAAATGCAAGTGACACTGAGCGGAAAAAGTCTGCAACCATTCGGGGTCACCTTCACATTTCACTGGGGGTTCCAACAGTAGTGAATTAAACAGAAGAGGGTTGCCTGCATTACTAGTACGGGTGTGGAGAACTTGCGGAATTTGACTCTGCGGTTTTACATAAAAACTCTGCCGGGATTCCTGGCAGAGATAGGCACATTGTGGTGCTCGCACTGTGATTTAGCACTGGTAGCGCGTTCCTGGTGCGCCAGAGGCTGCAGCTACTCAAGTTGATTTTGCCGCCGCTCAAGTAGATTTTCTACTCAAGTGGCAGCCTTTCAACCCCGAACGGTCACGACTGTCCGCGACCGCCCGCTTTACAAAAATCTCACCATATATCCTCATAGCAACCTGAAATTGCGCTAGGGGACACAAAATCTTGCTCCCCCTCGCCAACTTACCGATCTGAGGCTGCACGCGAGAAAAATGTCTGACACGCGGTGATTAGCAGAATTTTCCCAGAAGTCGTTGTTACAAAAGTAAGACAAAGTCACCAAAATTCTGCTAATTCCGTGGGCGGAATGGAATATTCCACCCACCCCTAATTACTAGTACAATCAGAGGTAGTACTGCTCACCATTGTTGACGTTTCTCTAATTTGAGAAGATGTGGCAGCATTTGTAGGAATAATGGTAATTTCATTAATTTGCAAGTGCCTTTTCTGACTGATTCGTTTTCCCAGACGCCGGCACCATTCATTGTAGCTGCCCTGGAAGTAGCAGGATCCCGTCCCTCTTCCTTCAATCCTAATTGGCCCGATTGTTTCCTCGTGATTGATTCCTCCTTGGTTTACGGCCAGCACGTACCCCGCTGAGTGGCTAGACCTCCTACTAAACAATTACTACATTCGGTTGAACCCTACTGTTATCCTTACCCGCTGACGATTCTTAATTACATCGTTCCGCTACAAGATCCTATCTGCTCACACGCTTTCTCGTCCTGATGATGATCTCAACCTAAGGAGATCGAAACGCCGTCGACTTTCACAACCGAAACTCTTTAAATATACTTTATTAATTATGGAGTTTTGTATAGTGTTGTCAATGCGATGTAAATTTTAAGTCACCAGCACTTATCACTTCACGCACTTTTCACCTTCTGTGTGAGCACCAGGACTAGTTCCTATAATGTGATTGATACTCATTTATGATGTTAATAAATGTGGTATCATTCGAACAACCTTGTGTCCCTGCATACTTTGTTCTCCAAATTTTGTTGGCACTTTGTGTTCACTAATAATACTTAGACTAAGACTACCTTTGTATTAATAATAGCTCCGGCTATCCGAGGACCTACCTGGCCTCCAACTCTGACCGTTGTTCTTTGCAAATATATGTTTTATAAAGTGCTTAGCTAACCAGCTAGGGCTTTCCTGTGCTATTGTAATGCCACTAGGATATCAGTGCTGCTGTTTTATAAAAGCCAAGTTTTGAGCAGTTTCCTAAAGAGAAGTTCATTAGGACTAAGATGAAGCTGAAAGAGAGTTGTAAAGTTTAGAGGCCAGGTATTTAAAGGACCGACCTCCCACTCAGGGACTTCTGAACTTAGACTGTATAACCAAATTAGAGATGCCAATATCAGTGCTCCAGCGCGGACATACGGCTAAATCATGTGCCTGAGAAACACAGGACCAGAATCTGAAAAGGCCCTATATGCAAGGCATAAAGCCTTGAATTTGATCCGCTTCTCCACAGGGAGCCAATGAAGAAGAGGAAACTGATTGGTATTTCAGTATGTGCACATGTGAACACATGCAATAACAACCTGATTAGTTAAGTTTCAATGCACAGTCAGACCCGACAAAAGAAACAAGCAGGGTACCACGCCAAATGGGGTGGGGGGGGCAATTTAAACAGGGGTGGGGGGCAATTTCTTACAGAGTGTCACAGCAAATTGGGGCAGTGGATCACCTTGGAAATGCTGGGAAAACCACAAAGTGCCATAGCATTCTTACAGGCAGTTAAGTAGAGAGAGGATGTGGCATTATGGCCACAGCTACCGACTTCAGAGCTGGGAAACTAGGTTTGAGCCTCGACGTTGGCTCCACATCTTGCGATTCTAGGCAAACCACTGAATCGCCCCATGTCTTTAAAAAGAAAATGAACGAAACCTTGTGTAATATAACTAATTCCCATGGAAAGCACTTCAATACCTTTGGGTTGAGTTTGCGCTATATAAAACTGTAAAAAAAAAAAGTATGCTGATGTAGGTGCAGGTTCATTTGCAGTGGTCACATTAAGAAGGCGGCGCTACCCCACCATATGCAGCCATACTGTCCCCGAAGGCGGTCTTCGTTTTTTGTTTCAGCAGATGTCAATATGATAACGCAGTATTGTGCTCTTGTTTCAGTAGTTAGTAAAGATTCAGGAGATCACAAGATCGGATTTCATGTCACTGTGCTGTGCAATGCTACCTAAAACACCACTATTTATCAACTGATCCTATTGTTGGTGAAAGAAAATTGTGTTTTGCAAGTTCAGGCAAAGCCCAGTCTATGGTTGACTGTGAACACAATGACACAAAGTAGTCTGCGTAGGTGGGTGACTGAAAACTGAAATGATATACCCCTCAGCAGTCGTCTGTTCACTCGCCCCTGGGGTTGCAATCCTGAGTCGAGCATGCACGAGCTCGCACTGTGAGGGGGTGCTATGCAGACTCATCGGAAGATGAAATTAATCTTCAAAACAGGCTAGGGTGCATTCCAAGCAGGCAGACTGACAGCCACACTCACTGAAGTCAGCGCTGATTTGGAACGGCCGGGGTGAATGAGCGCAAAGAGTTCTTCAGTGGTGCATGGGCCTTCCCGGCGTGCAACTCCCGGCGATCCCGTGCTGACGTCTCCCTTCAGTTAGCATGTTCTCGCTCTGTGTTACACATATGAAATATGAACACAAATGAATGGAACGCTGATGTGTTTTGTTTAAAGTAGAGCAGGAAGGGGACGCTGCAGGAACACGGGGGTTCGTTGAATGGTAAAAGGGAAGGAGGCAGGATAAACACCCAACCATCAAATGTCAAGCTTTGCTGACCTACGTTCTGTGTATTGCTAAAAAAATATCCAGATACTAAATAGCAGAGGATAATTTCTTCTTACCACATTGAATTAAAGTCAACAAAGCCTTTACTTATCTCACATAGTTGTTGGTAATCCCTGCACGTGTCTGCTTGGCGTTGGCCTGGTTCCCCAAATCCACACTTGTGTTGAACCTTGCTGATCACATTGTTCATTAGTAAAATTTGATTCGTTTTTTTCCGACACCATGATGTGGTATCTACAGTGTTCTTAATGGCTGGGCATTTACAACATGTCCACCCTCCTCGCCAGTCGCCAAATTCTCATTACTTACATAGCATCCTATCCGTCCTAAAGTATAAACAATGGAGCATTCAATTAATTTAAATGTATTTGCTACTGTTGCATTCCGTTTTAAACCAATACAAACAAAACACGTGACCTCTTCCTTCTTTGGTCGCTGAGAACGCCTTCCTGTTATAAAGCTGGCTGCTATCGCTGCGGCTCGTGGGATGGCCTTCCGGCAGGAAACCATGACCCGGAAAAGAAAAGGTTCACGCGGCTCTGGCCCTGTGTGTCCCAGACAGTGATCACAGTATCATCAAGGTGCCTGGCACGTACTGGAGTTATGAGTTCGTTCTGCTGGGATTACAGCGTGCCTGTGACTCCTCAGTACATAATACAAAACAACCTGCCCACTGTTCCTTAATCAATGCCAAATCCCTTTTCATGCTCTGCATCAAGACAACACCCTTTTCTTTACACAGGTCATTCTCCCCTAAGTGTAACACCAGTATGTCAGGGCACTTACCACTCACCATCAAACTATTTAAACAAGGGACCAGCTCTTTCCAGCTCATGTCCCCTTTGCCTTTCAAAACAACTTTAAACAAGCGTTCATTAAATCCCAAGTTTTGCCCGAAATAGCTCTGGCGAGCCTGTACTTGGGCCCATTTTATGAAAGAGTGCCCCACGACCCAAATAGTCATCTCCTCTGCCTGGGGGCCTGACACATAACCTGAAACGAGAAAGATCAGCATGAATTTTACACATTGTCAAATACTGCACATGCAACCCTTTCCTCCCTTCTCACATAGCGCCTGTAACAGTTCGATGACCAGCGCCCCAGCCGCATAATGTCTTCTTGCCCCCAACCTCTGTTATTAGTTTCTGACGCTGTCCCAATGCGGAAAGAGTGGGTCCCAAAACCCACTCCGTCGACCCCGATCTTGTTTAAGGCTTTCCTCAAGACTGCCAGTAGCTGATATGCCGTTACTCTGTCCCTGTTGGCATGCCTGAATACTGCCCCCCTGACCCACCGGACAAACCGCACCATTGTGATGCCCATCTAAGGTGGCAAGTAAGTGTAGGGCCAGCTGCCTGTAGCAATACCCATTTTCCCTGCCCCCTCCGGTCCGTTTTGGACTTCTGTAACCATATCTACACACCCGAACTACGCGGGACCACATCCTGCCAAGTTACTCCCCCACCCCTTTTATTGCCCAGCAGCTCTGATACCCTGAAGGGCCCAAAAAACATCCACACCATCAGTGTTGAGAACATACACGTCTCAAAATCATCATTACAAATCTCTGGCAGTACCGCCAGCACTCGAGAAAGCAACCGCCAAGACAATGGCTTCCTCCGATGCCTCCCTAGACTATGTTCCCTCGCCCAGCCCTCTAAAATTCTCATTCCTAGTTCACCTGCTGTCGGCGGGTAGCCACAAAGTAGCTTACCCACGAAGGCAATCCCTGCTAGTTTCCCGGCGATTGTGACCCTCGACAAACCTTTGTCAATGAGGCCCAAAATGAATTGCATGACATCTTCTGCCCGCCGCCATCCCTCTACGCGCCGCTAGGCGCCCGACAGCAAGAACTCTTTCCAGGTTAAACTGTGGGCTATCGTGGTGGATTTTGCTAGCGACCCTACCACCAGTTGTAGCATCCTGTGTTGCCTACGTACCACAAATGCGGCGGCATTGGCGTCGGGGTCCTGTCGGCGTTCTTGGCTAGCCCACAGAATCTCCCCCACTGTGAACGAGACAAGGCATCCGCTATGTCATTGTCCACACCTGGGAAATGTAATGCCCTGAAAGCTGTGTCGTATCGCAAACAGCCCAGAACAAAAACTCTCAGCAACTTCAAGACCTGCTCATCCCTTGCCGACTGGCGATTCACTATCTCTACTACCGCCATATTATCCACCCAGAAAAGAACCTTCTTGTGCGCCAGTTGTTACCCCCACAGTGTCACTGCTACCACCAAAGGAAAAACTCTAGAAACTCTATGCTCCTGCCCCATCCCTCAAGTGTACCGGCCATTGTTCTGCACACCGCCTCCCCGGCCAGAACAAACCAAAACCTGTGCTGCCCGCTGCTTCTGAAAATATTTGCACGTCCCACGTTAACTCTTCCTCTCTTGCAAGCGGAATCCCGTTGAAGGACTGCAAAAACACCTTCCACATCCTCAAATCCTCCTTCAAGCCGGCGGAGAGCCACACTTGATGGTGGGGTAAATGTCCTGACAGTGCCCGCACCAATTTCCTACAGAAAGTCCTCCCTGCCCTCACTACTCTGCACTCGAAGTTGAGATGACCCAAAAGGACCTTATCTCTTTGACCTTCACTTTCTCACGTGCTAACATGTCCCTTAGCAGGTCCAGCATTTTCTTTTTCTTATCCTCTGGCAAGCGTGCCGTCATTTCCGCAGAGTCTATCTCGATTCCTAAAAAAGACAGTGCCGTGCTGGGGCCCATTGTCTTTTCCGGTGCCAAAGGCACCCCCAGATCCCCCATCAGCTCTTGGAAATTTGTCATTGCTTCCTGGCATTCCGCTGAGCCAGGGGAGCCCACAAAGAAAAAATCGTCCAGATAATGCGTCACCAACTGTTGCCCTGTGCGCTGGGAAAACAGCCACTGTAAGAATGTACTGAAGCACTTAAATAATGCGCATGACATAGAGCAGCCCATCGGCAATGCTTTGTCCTTGTACCATTTTCCGTCGAAATGGATACCCAGAAGATCCCAGTCATCTGGATGGACTGGAAGCAAACGGAAAGCTGATTTTATGTCGCATTTTGCCATTGGTGCAGCAGCGCCCGCCGTCACGACCAGTGACATGGCCACGTCAACCGATGAATATGACACTGTGGCCGCTCCTTCATCGATAAAGTCATTGACTGAACTCCCCTCTGGCCTGATAAGTGCTGGATCAGCCTGTATTGCCCTGGCTCCTTCTTTGGAACTACCCCGATGGGGGAAACAATCAACTCATCAATGGGCCAGTCCTCAAACGGCCCACCATCCTCCTTCACTTACTTCTTTGTCCAATTTCTCTTGCACTATCTTTTTGTGTTCTGTGGCTGGCTGCAAGTTCTACGCCCATCTCCTTTGTCTAGGACCTGTGTAACCCAATCGAAACCCCCATCTGAACCCGTCCCTCAAAACCTGTGCTGCCCCCGATCCTCATGGCCCTGCAGCCCTGCCTCTACTTTCTCCAGTCTAACGGGAGTACAAGCTTTTTGGCCCAGGCCCTTGGGTACCCATGTACCTGCAAACTGTTGTTGGTGCCCCCCTGTATAAGCTCCTGCATGTTGCCATTATTGACTTCCCTGATGGTAACCGTGCCCTGCCCCAAAGCAGTTGACCAGCGCATGCCTACCCCCGCACTTCGAGCATTCGTGGTGGAATTTTCAGAACTCTTGTGTGCACAAACCCTTGTTGAAATCCCAGCAAGCCCATCCTGCCCCCGGCTGACCCGTTCCTGTGCCCTCCACCCCTCCCCGGGTGAGTCTCCGGTAGACAATCGGGAGACCACTAGCTGTAAAAATTGTTTTTCCCCCTTTCGCTGCCCCCATGGTATGTTGCCACAAATCTGTGTCCAACTCCCCCCATTTAACTTCGGGGTCCCATGCCATGCGCTCTCTAAATTCCTCGTCGTATTGAGCCCAAGCGTATTCCCCCCGTAATTTGCGCTTTCCGTATAACATCCATGCATCTGAATAGTGCTACGCAACGCTACAGATATTTTTCGCAATAAACATTTGCGTATATCATAAATGCCGCTGTCCAATTCTCTATCGTCAATGGAACCCTTGGCCGGTTGGCCAATTCGTATTACTCTTCTTTTGACCCTTCTTTCGACCTTACTTCTCTATGCAGCAGCTTAAGCATTTCTACATATTCCCCTTTCCAGATGCGCTCTTTTGTTGTTAGCATCAAGTGTGCCCCCAGGGGTTTCGTCACCCCCATGTAAGGGAATTTTTAATCTTCAACTCTTTGCTCTCTGGCTTTTCTTTCTTATCCTCGGTTGACTCACCTTCTACAGCTGTTTTACCTGTGTTTTTGCTACCTTCAATTTTGCTAACCCCGCGCTCCCTACCTCGTCTATACCTACTCCTATGTCTGTGGCGTACTTCCCTTTCCTTAACCTACCCCCCACCCTCTTGCCCCTCCCTCCATGCCAACCAAAACCATTGTGGGCTTCTCTTTAATGCCCATGGCCTTACCTGGCTCCAAGGAGGGTGCCCGTGCAGTTGCAGTCTGCCTCACCAGTGGCCCCGTGCTTGTAGATGTCCTTGCTGGCCTCACCGCGGGCCAAACGCCTTCCGTGCCATGTTTGCTGGTATCTGAAACATACTAGTTGACACGTTACTTTTTCCCCCGTCATCCTCCTCTCGTAATTCGCCTTCTTCAAGGCTTTCTTCATCAAAATCTAGCTCCTCATGCCCTAGCTCTTGGTGCCATTCCTTACGTGCTTCTACCCTCGTGTCCCTACTAGACCCCCGTCTCCCTGCTTCTGGTGGGGCTGACTGCACCCTCTGGTACTCCTCCAGCACCACCACTTGCTTGTTATTGTTCTCCTTCGTCCCCACGGTCCCTGAGGCCGTCCGGGTGTTGAGGCCAGCGAGGTCGTTCTGGGGCTCCTTATGCTGGCCACGACGGGTTCCCCCGCCGGTATTGGGCGCGTCGTTCTGGGCTCCACCCGCCCTTCGCCTCGGCACCAGCAAGCCACTCCCAGCTCTGTCGAGTCTGCTGCGCTGCGCCTCAACCTGAAAAACAAACGTCTGGTCTGGTGTGCTGGTTCCCTGCAAACCCCCAACCTAGTATATCCTCATCTTCTTGCCCTGACGAGAGCCACCATCTGCCCATCCCCCTACTACTTTTAAAACCATTGTTACCTCCTTGTCGCTGTCCCCTCCCTCCTTATCCCCACTCCATTCCAACATGGCCGCAACGCAAGCCGATGCCTGGCCCTGCACGCGCCCCCTAATTGCCACCAAACCTGACTTAAACTCAGCCCCTGTCCCCCCCCTCCCGGCCACCCATCTCCTGGCCTCTGGTCCCCTTCACTTCTTGCAGCGAACCTCCCCGTGCCATATAAGCGTCTATCTGACCCATCCTATCTAAACCCCTCACCTCCTAATTCCATGATGTGAATATATCCAAACCCTCCCAAGCTTGAGTGCCCCAAGCGGGCTGCAATTCCACAGGAATGTCCTCCTCCTCCCCTTCATCTGGGCCCAAGAGCTCGAAAAAAACCCTTGCATTCCCTGGCCATCCTCCCTACCTGCGACATGTTCCACCCACCCTCCAGGGGCCCCTACATATTCCCCCAGAACTTCCTCTACTGGGGGGGCCATACCCAACTCACCCCTCCCTCCCCCCGCTGCAAAATAAACCTAAGCCCGCCCCAACGCTCTGCGCTCCCAAACTCCGGCTGGGCATCAGCATGTGCCTTATGCCAGGCACTGCGCTGAAACATGCTCCCAAAACCCCACCCCCTGCCCTTACTGCCTCAATCGGAGGCTTTGCTTCCTTCTTCACAGCGCTGGGGCCCCATGCTGGCTTGTCTCGGGCCCCGGTGCTGACTCTATGCGCTTTCTGGTCTTGCCGCTGCCCCCGGCCTCGCCTCCGCATGGCCCCACCCCCGCAACTCTTCCCGGAGCTTCATATTCCGCTTGGGGCTCCGCCTGCACGGACGTTCTAGGGGCCGCTCTTCTGGAATACGAGCGGCCCCTTTCACTTACCGCATCGGCCCTCGCCTTCTTTGGGGATGTGCACGCCACAACTGCGGCGGCCACTCCTGTGACGCCCGCCGAGTTGGGCACGACGAGCTTGCGGCCTCCGGCACCAATAAGTACAGCGGCCCTGCTTCGCTCAGAAACCGCATCGCTTCGATTACGTGATAATCCTCCATATTCCAGGTAGGCTACTACAATACCCTCCTTACCACTATCCTGCCTGAAAATGTTTCTCTACGCTACACCAGCCCCCTGCCACCAGGTGGATAGGGGCGCCAACTGCTGTCCCTTATACTTGGGCTATTATTGGGCTACAACTTATGTAGCCCAAAGTTATACAAAATGGCCCGCAACCTGGCCCGCCCCGCCCCTCCCAATCTGCCCTGGGGGAAGACCTCCCTACGCTCGGCTGCCCCCCAAACCCCCATTCTGCTGGGATTACAGTGTGCCTGTGACTCCCGCTCTCTCTGTGCCACGACGAGCACTGCGATGCCAGCCTTGTCATCTCTGGGTGCCCTTATTCCAGTAGAGGTGCACCCGACTCCCTGTACCCTAGACTTTGCTCCCTCACAGCGTGTTCACACATTTTGTTGGTATTCGCTGGTTTTGTCGTCATTTTACCTCGTGACGTCCCACTTTGGGAATTTGTTTTGAGCGTTCTGTGGCTCTATGTCCTTAAAAATGCTACATTTCTGTATTGACGCATAAACTACGAATTTACAATTTCTTCAAACAGCAGTGCATGGGATTCCATGGCCAAAAAATACTGTGGGGCCGATTCCGATCTCGGTCGGAGGCGCACCCAACACCATTCGGTCGGGAAAAAAGCCATGCGAAAGCCTGTTTCCCGACCGATCCGTACAGCACACCGAACGAGTAAGTACGATGCGCACAACAGCAAAGAATCCGGCCGAGCCGTACTCACCCAAACCAGGTCCTGTTCCCCGACCGAGGCGAATCCGGAAACGCTGAATCGAGTCGCACGGAAGGGAAAATGCAGCTCCGTCCGGCCGAACAAGTACGATGCGCTTTCCGTACGCGCCGAACCCGTCGCTACGCACGGCACGTCAAAGCATCCGGGAGAGGCGCACATAAGCTCCGATTCGCGCCACAACACGATCCACGGCTCCGAGACGAACACGCCAGCGACGAGGACGAGGCGAAGCGACGAGGACGACGCGAAGCAACGAGAAGGACGAACGACACGAACCAACCATGAATCCCTTCGTCCCGATCATACCAATATTCTACATTTACTACCGGAACAGGCACGGACGCGTACGGCGCAGAAGGTAAGCCAGACACCAACCACAAAACACATACAACACGTACACGACACATCACACACACACAGAGGGATGCTGAATATACTTACACCAGCAACAGCAGCACCATAGGGGCGGGATGCCAATCACCAATGCCACATATGCACACAGGGGCCTGAATGCGCACCACCACCCCTACCCAGGGGGGGCAGGATGCCTACCACTACTACCACCCTTACCCAGGGTGGGCAGGATGCCTACCACTACTACCACCCTTACCCAGGGGGGGCAGGATGCCTACCACTACTACCACCCTTAGCCAGGGGGGGCAGGATGCCTACCACTACTACCACCCTTACCCAGGGGTGCTGGATGCCTACCACTACTACCACCCTTACCCAGGGGGGGCAGGATGCCTACCACTACTACCACCCTTACCCAGGGGGGGCAGGATGCCTACCACTACTACCACCCTTAGCCAGGGGGGGCTGGATGCCTACCACTACTACCACCCTCACCCAGGGGGGGCTGGATGCCTACCACTACTACCACCCTTACCCAGGTGGGGCAGGATGCCTACCACCACCCTCACCCAGGGGGGGCAGGATGCCTACCACTACTACCACCCTTAGCAAGGGGGGGCTGGATGCCTACCACTACTACCACCCTCACCCAGGGGGGGCTGGATGCCTACCACTACTACCACCCTTACCCAGGGGGGCTGGATGCCTACCACCACCCTTAGCCAGGGTGGGCAGGATGCCTACCACTACTACCACCCTTACCCAGGGTGGGCAGGATGCCTACCACTACTACCAGCCTCACCCAGGGGGGGCTGGATGCCTACCACCACCCTTAGCCAGGGTGGGCAGGATGCCTACCACTACTACCACCCTTACCCAGGGGGGGCAGGATGCCTACAACTACTACCACCCTCACCCAGGGGGGCTGGATGCCTACCACTACTACCACCCTTACCCAGGGGGCAGGATGCCTACCACCACCCTTACCCAGGGGGGCTGGATGCCTACCACTACTACCACCCTCACCCAGGGGGGCTGGATGCCTACCACTACTACCACCCTTAGCCAGGGGGCTGGATGCCTACCACTACTACCACCCTCACCCAGGGGGGCTGGTTGCCTACCACTACTACCACCCTCACCCAGGGGGGCTGGATGCCTACCACTACTACCACCCTTAGCCAGGGGGGCAGGATGCCTACCACTACTACCACCCTTACCCAGGGGGCAGGATGCCTACCACTACTACCACCCTCACCCAGGGGGGCTGGATGCCTACCACCACCCTTAGCCAGGGTGGGCAGGATGCCTACCACTACTACCACCCTTACCCAGGGGGGCTGGATGCCTACCACTACTACCACCCTTACCCAGGGGGACAGGATGCCTACCACTACTACCACCCTTAGCCAGGGGGCTGGATGCCTACCACTACTACCACCCTTAGCCAGGGGGGCTGGATGCCTACCACTACTACCACCCTCACCCAGGGGGGCTGGATGCCTACCACTACTACCACCCTTACCCAGGGGGCAGGATGCCTACCACTACTACCACCCTTACCCAGGGGGGCAGGATGCCTACCACTACTACCACCCTTAGCCAGGGGGGCTGGATGCCTACCACTACTACCACCCTCACCCAGGGGGGCTGGATGCCTACCACTACTACCACCCTTACCCCGGGGGGGCAGGATGCCTACCACCACCCTCACCCAGGGGGGGCAGGATGCCTACCACTACTACCACCCTTAGCCAGGGGGGCTGGATGCCTACCACCACCCTTAGCCAGGGTGGGCAGGTTGCCTACCACTACTACCACCCTTACCCAGGGGGGGCAGGATGCCTACCACTACTACCACCCTCACCCAGGGGGGGCTGGATGCCTACCACCACCCTTAGCCAGGGTGGGCAGGATGCCTACCACTACTACCACCCTTACCCAGGGGGGGCAGGATGCCTACCACTACTACCACCCTCACCCAGGGGGGGCTGGATGCCTACCACTACTACCACCCTTACCCAGGGGGGGCAGGATGCCTACCACCACCCTTACCCAGGGGGGGCTGGATGCCTACCACTACTACCACCCTCACCCAGGCGGGGCTGGATGCCTACCACTACTACCACCCTTAGCCAGGGGGGGCTGGATGCCTACCACTACTACCACCCTTAGCCAAGGGGGGCTGGATGCCTACCACTACTACCACCCTCACCCAGGGGGGGCTGGATGCCTACCACCACCCTTAGCCAGGGTGGGCAGGATGCTTACCACTAATACCACCCTTACCCAGGGGGGCAGGATGCCTACCACTACTACCACCCTCACCCAGGGGGGCTGGATGCCTACCACCACCCTTAGCCAGGGTGGGCAGGATGCCTACCACTACTACCACCCTTACCCAGGGGGCTGGATGCCTACCACTACTACCACCCTTACCCAGGGGGCAGGATGCCTACCACTACTACCACCCTTAGCCAGGGGGGCTGGATGCCTACCACTACTACCACCCTTAGCCAGGGGGCTGGATGCCTACCACTACTACCACCCTCACCCAGGGGGGCTGGATGCCTACCACTACTACCACCCTTAGCCAGGGGGGCTGGATGCCTACCACTACTACCACCCTCACCCAGGGGGCTGGATGCCTACCACTACTACCACCCTTAGCCAGGGTGGGCAGGATGCCTACCACTACTACCACCCTCACCCAGGGGGGCTGGATGCCTACCACTACTACCACCCTTAGCCAGGGGGGCTGGATGCCTACCACTACTACCACCCTCACCCAGGGGGGCTGGATGCCTACCACTACTACCACCCTTAGCCAGGGGGGCTGGAGGCCTACCACTACTACCACCCTTAGCCAGGGGGGCTGGATGCCTACCACTACTACCACCCTCACCCAGGGGGGCTGGATGCCTACCACTACTACCACCCTTAGCCAGGGGGCTGGATGCCTACCACTACTACCACCCTCACCCAGGGGGGGCTGGATGCCTACCACTACTACCACCCTTAGCCAGGGGGGGCTGGATGCCTACCACTACTACCACCCCCACTCATAGGATGGACAATGCATGACACAACCAGCACACCACAACCTAGGGAATGCAAGAAGAAGACATCCCCCCAACACCATGACAAGAGTGTGTAGACTGTGTCAAATGCCTACAACACTGAACATGACTTTGAACATACAATGTGACCCCCTAGCACATGTGCCACACATATATGTGTGTGGCACCCACAATGCAAGCAGGCCATGACCATTGTGGCAATGGGGTCCAAACCCCCATCATCACAGTGACCAAAATGTAAATGTGGGGTCCATAGCTGAAGCACACTTTGAACATTGTGGCAATGGGGTCCAAACCCCCATCATCACAGTGACCAAAAGGTAAGTGTGGGGTCCATAGCTGAAGCACACTTTGAGCATTGTGGCAATGGGTTCCAAACCCCCATCATCACAGTGACCAAAATTTAAGTGTGGGGTCCATAGCTGAAGCACACTTTGAACATTGTGGCAATGGGGTCCAAACCCCCATCATCACAGTGACCAAAAGGTAAGTGTGGGGTCCATAGCTGAAGCACACTTTGAGCATTGTGGCAATGGGTTCCAAACCCCCATCATCACAGTGACCAAAATGTAAGTATGGGGTCCATAGCTGAAGCACATTTCGAACATTGTGGCAATGGGGTCCAAACCCCCATCATCACAGTGACCAAAATGTAAGTGTGGGGTCCATAGCTGAAGCACACTTTGAACATTGTGGCAATGGGGTCCAAACCCCCATCATCACAGTGACCAAAAGGTAAGTGTGGGGTCCATAGCTGAAGCACACTTTGAGCATTGTGGCAATGGGTTCCAAACCCCCATCATCACAGTGACCAAAATGTAAGTGTGGGGTCCATAGCTGAAGCACACTTTGAACAATGTGGCAATGGGTTCCAAACCCCCATCATCACAGTGACCAAAAGGTAAGTGTTGACAAAGAAAGAGGTGCAACTGCCAAACTGCATGGATGATTCCTGGTCACAGAACAACAAACACATCAGTGGCAAAGTAGTGTATGTGTCCCATTGCAACATAAATTGGGGAGCCAAATCCTGCAGTGCAAATAAGACATACCTTTGGCCATGTGCAGACAAACAACACCCATGGGGGCTCACACCGTCAACAATCATCAATGACACAATGACAGAAGTGACCATCAGAATGCAGACCCACATATTTGCACCAATGGGCACACACATGCAGATACCCTGTGGAGACTGCAGATGTGAGGTGAACAGATACCATACCATGGCAGCAATGGGACACACAAACCATGATCATTGTGCTGACCGATGACCTAGGAGTCCCAGGGACAGCAGGGGAAACCCACCAAACTACATACAGCCAATGGCACACCCAAGATATGCCAATGCAGTGGTGCAGATGCACAAACACAAACAGGCAGACCCACACTGCACATCATACACAACAGGTGAGGGGCGGGGGTGCCAGTGTCCCCAGGCAACCACACAACACATGAGGAGACCTGAATACCAATCATACAGATGTGCATACAGTGCCACACAAAGGTAACTCATGGATCCAAATCCCCTATGTGGGCAAGCAGGCATTGTCAGATGAGAGGGAGCACAAATCACACATGTCACACAGGCACGTAGGGACAGCAACTGACACAGCAAGACACAGACACACCACAGCACCACCCCCAGGGCCCCCACAATGTGGTGACCCTGGGCTGCATTACAATCCCACTGTGATGACAAAGCTAAATGTGGTTCACACTGTGAACCACAGTCATGTGTCCTGAGCAACTAACTACCATCACACCTACACAAGCACAAATCAAACAGCATGGCCAGTAAGCCAAGGCCAACATGGAGGCAGGGGCCTAGCCGGGCAACAACTCTCATCTGCACACACTCAACACCACACCCCTCGACCTCCAACAATGTGCAGCAGTGAAGCACACGTGCACTGGTGACATTGCACATGCACCCATGACTATTCCAGGGTGGTGGGTGGGAACCAAGGTGCAGAAACACATCACACATGGACACTCAACAAGACTCCTGAATGTCTGACACACTGCACACTACGCTGTACATGGACATGACGGCAATACCACACCAACCAATGGGATCCCAGCCACAGTCACACACCAATGAAGAAGCCAAGGTCACCCACAAAGAACACACATAGACAACAACCAACATTGCAGCCCGGACCCTGAGGAGTGCCAGCAGTCACACACACAACGTGTCACAATCACTGAAAGATAACACAAACTGGAAATCACATGACAGGGGCAAACAACAAGTGCCAAGGGGAAACCTGACTGTGACCCATCTGCGTCTGCACACAAACTCAGCCCTGACAGCAAACACACCTATGGGTGACACCCTGATGACCAGTAATGTGCCATGCACCCACATCACAGAGAACCCAGGGAGAAGACTTTGGGGAACATAGCTCAACTCAGCTAGCATCACAAACAGGTACAACACTAGGGATCACAGCATGCACAGCTAAACGGAAGTGAACACACAGACATGCACATACAACACACACCTTGGGCGCAGGCAATGTCACAGGAGTACACACTGCCATGAGGGGACTCCACTCCTGTGTGAGGAAAGCTGTGCCATATGTTGCCTCAGTAGGGCCCCATCATGTCAGCTGAGCACTTGGTCACACAATCAACAATTAGCACCAAATGAGGGCTCCCGTCACATCAGCCTGGTCATGGAAGTGCCAACGGAATCATCAGCACAGATCCAACACACTTGTATAGCAATGTTGCACTGACAACACAGATGAGTCCTTCCCCATTGATGCCCAAACCTGCATGTCCACTGGAGATGGCCACACGGTCAGGGAAGTAGACGAATTGAACAATGGCAGGCACAACAGATGTGCAGGGGTGGAAGCCACAGATGTGAAATTGCCAATCTAAGTAGGAAATCCCATTGCCAAATACTGAACACATGACACCCTCAAATGCTGCTATGGATGACATGGATACACCACAGGATAGGACACATTCCCCCTGGACCACATGGGTTCCTGCACAGTAACACTTCATTATCATGAGACCAAATATCACCATCACTGCAGCAAGGGCATGGTTAGCATCATCAACATCAGTACATCAGAAGCAAAAGCACTAGAGAACAGAAAGTTGCTTTATTCAGCATATGTGGCATTAAAAGTAGAAGTCCGGTAGAACATAAACAAAGGCCAATGGCCAGTCCATCAACAAAGTCACAAGTGGGTGACAGTGGCAGATGCCACCCTACACATGCCTGCACAAAACCAGGGACAATCCACTAGGAGGGGCAACCGGGGGGTAGGCCAGGCACCGCAGGGACAGGATCAGGGCTCACCAGGAGGAAGCAGGGAAGGGGTGGTGGGTGCTGGAGAGCCACTGACAACTGCAGTGGAGGTGTCTGACATGGTGTGTGCCGGCACAACTGGGGGGCATGGCTCAGATGTTGTGGGTGCCAGCACGACTGCAGTGGACCCTGCAGATGGAGTGGACAGGTCCGCCACTGCAGTGCCCAAGTCAGACAGGGTGGTAGTGGACTCCACTGCAGTGCCTACCACCAGGGGAGGAGAATGGGGAACAGGCAAGGTGGGCTGGACAGAGGGGAGGACACCCTCACCACATCAGTGGCACAGACAAGCGCAGCGGGGGTGTGGTGCCGGGAGAGCAAGTGGCAGGGGAGAAGGCCGGAGCCTCTTGGGGATGGTATATCTGTGGGTGGGGGAACCTGGGGTAGGGTGTGGTGGGGGCACCTGTGGAGTGGGGGCCTGAGGGATGGAGGAAGGAGATCTGGTGCTTGAGCTGCAGGGCGGCGGCGGGGTCTTGCTCTTACCACTCCGGGGGACTTGCGGGTGGGGGCCTCAGTCTGTCTGCGCCTGGGGGAGGGTGTCCGGGGGCGAGGGGCACTCTGCTCCGTGTGGGGGGCTTCCTCTTCCCCTGGATGCTGGAGCAGCTGGATCGGAGGGGAAGAGGCCGAGGTCACTGAGGAAGAGGCGCTGGGTCTTTGGGGTTGCAGGTGAGGCAAGGGAGGGTGCTTTGGAGGGAGAGGCAACTGAGGACTGCGCAGTGCCCGTGGATGCGTGTGTGTGTACCAGGGCCCCATCCCCTGTGAGTCTGGTTTCAGTCCCCTGACTGTGCGTGCGTGTGCGTTTTGTTTGTGGCGTGTGTGTCTGTGTGCTGGACGTGTGTGTGCTGGTGTGTGCCTGTGCCGGTGTGTGTGTGCTTGGGACGGGTAAGGTGCTGGGGAGTGTGGATGGAGCAGAGGCAGGAGGGGTGAGGGACTGTCTGAGGAGGGACACTGCTGCCGTCAGGGAGGAGTCCATGGACCTATTGCCCCTCTGTAGGTCAGACATGCCCGATGAGATGCCCTCCATGAACTACACCAGCTGAGTCAACAGTGCGGTGTGCGCATGGAGGACACTCAGCATGGCTGTCTGCCCTACATGGAGCTGGCGAAGGAGGTACACAGACTCCTCACTCAGGGCAGCAGGGGACACAGGGGCAGGGGGTGCGGTGCCTGGCCCAAAGGAGACACGCTCCCGAACATGGGAGCCTCCACGGACCTGGGGAATGGGAGCCGATGGGAGGGCGGTGGTGGTGCTGGTGGTGGCGGGGACAGCAACACTAGCTGGGGTGTGGTGGCTGCTGACACCCGCCTCCACAAGGGAGTCATCCTCCGAGTTGCTCTGGTCCTCAGCTGAGGTGGATGGTGCTGAGGACTCCTCGGTGTGGCTCCCTCGCCCTCCGTGCCACTGGGTCCCTCCGACCACTCCTCGGCTGCTGACCCAGTCTGGCTCTCTGGCTCCTCCTGGTCCGTGGAGCTGTCCCCTTCCGTGGCCGTGGATGTATCTGCAAACAATGGGGAAACAGACAGACATCAGTCACCTGCACCAAACGCACACACCACTGTGAGCACAGCACATTACAGAGCAAGCCCTGGCATCATTAGTTGTACATTGCTAAAAGTGCCCTAACTGAACAGGAGAAGCCAATTGTCAGTCTGATGCCAAGCATGGCACTCACATCCCACATGGCCTTGCACCCATCTGTCTGGTGTCTGTTGGATTGCAACACCCCAGTGTGGACACATGCACCAAGTACACAGTAGTTGGACAGTGCAGAGGACACGGTGTGGCATGTGGACATGCACACATCACAGCTCTTGCCACTGAGTCAGTACAGGTTTCCGGATGAAAGGGATGCCCAGAGTCAAATAGGAAATGCATGTGATGCATACCAGCGACAGACACCATGATGCACCCATGTCCTGATAGCCATCTCCACAATGGTGTGCATGTAGCACATGTCACTCCCCTGCAGGACCACCAATAAGTAGACACATGCCATGGCAGAGGCATGACTGCTAAGTCATACATCACTGTCTCAGTGATGTATGACTTGGCAGCCAGACAACAACACTATGCACTGTGTCACAATAGTAGGTCATGGGGAATGCAAGTCCTGGAGCTGCACAAGTGCACATGTACATCCCCACACAACACATCATCTTAACCCTCATCTGTCCAGGTCATACCGATTGGACATATGGGAGACCTGTGACACTACCCTCTGAACCTGAGCCCCTCACAATTTGCTGTGAATGGGGAACAGCTGCCTGAACTTCACATTCGCATACCCCAGTCTGCACGGGCAGCTGATCAAACACCTATGTGACACACAAGTATCGTCTCCTATGGTCACATCTCCAGGGGCATGCTGAGCCCCTACCAAGAAACACCCCAGCAGTCCTGGCAACTAATCCACAGCACACTGACACAGAGGCAGACACCTGAGGGCTCAAATCACTGTGCACAATGTGTCAGCTGATACACGGGAGTGGGAGTACAGAGTGCATTGCATGGCCTGGAGTAGGCATGACTGTCCTGCTCCACATGAATGAGGGATGTGCCCTGGACAGTGGATAGCTGGCTATGTATGTGTGACACACGTAATCTGCACACTCCTGGGGCCCAAACATTGTTCCCACCCGCTGCATGGGCGTGTGCCACATACCCCAGGCACATGTGGTGGCTCAGCTCAGCAAGTGGACCGCATATCAAAGCAACACGCAGATCACATGTCCGAACACAGGCGTTGTGTGAACAATGGACCCACCCATGATGCCCACAACAGAGTTAGGGAAACAGATGCTGTCCCCCACCTTTAGTGAAGCAAACTGCAAGGACACAGTCCCAAGTGACACAATTCCCTGAATGTAAGGGCCACACCTGGGTATCAGATGAGCAGTGGGCAGTGCACAATAGAGGGACATGGCTCCTGGACAACATGACTGCTGCACTGTGGCAGTTGAACCAGGCCAGAGGAGGGCACAAAGCATGTAATACAGAGTTCACAGTGCAGTCTTTGACTCACCCCCTCCTTGCTGCTGTCTGGCCTTCAGCTGCCCATCCAGGTAAGGAAACACCACCGCCAGGATCTGGAGCATGTGGGGGGTCAGGGTCCGTGTTCCGCCCCTCCTGCGAGGAGGCGACAGCTTCAGCTGGACCCGTGCAATCCTCCGGGTCCAGCCCCGAAGGTCCTGCCACCTCTTCTGGCAGTTGCGGATCCGGCGCTTGTAGACCCCCACGGACCGGACGGCCCGGACGATGTCCTTCCAGATCTCCTGCTTCCGATGGGCATTAACCTGTCAGGATGACAAAGTGAAAAGGCCATTACTACACATGCAACATATCCGTGCATGACACAGTTGTATATACATGTCTCAATCACAGGGGCACATGATGTACACAGGCAGTGCAAAGCTGCCCATGGACAGTTTGCCAGACGTCACTACATGGTATCATTGCATGGGAAGTAGAACCTTGTTCAAATGCACTGTCACTGCACCATACCTGTCCAGTGCATGTCACTACACACTATGGGGGGTGACAACTACTCAGTGAGCCTGCTAGCCAGTGGCGTGCAGACTGCCAGCCTTGCTAGTCAGACAAAATGCACATTCAGAAAGGCAGTGCACAGAACACTCACCTGCTCCCCTGGTGTCCCATACAGCTTGCTGTACTGTGGAAGTAGGCTGTCCAGCAGGGCCTGGTTCTCTTCAAGGCTGAAGGCTGGGGCTCTCTCCACAGTACGTGCCATTGCAGGGTCCAGAGGGGCAGAGACAGCAGCAGTGCAGTGGCAGATGTCGTCCTGGAGCATGTAGTGCAGGCAAGTGAGCTCTCAGGGGAATAGCCAGCAATATATATGTGCTGGAGAGGCAGATACTGTCCCTTGTGTCCAAAGTGATAGGTCCAAGTCGTTTGCATCTTCTGAATCTGGCCAATCCATGGAATAGCAGCACCAAAACACGCCCACAGCATCCTTCAAATCTTCAACTTCATGACATACATGATTTTGCAACATTGTTGTGGGTGACCAACTGATTTTCCAGCAACCGACTCGTTCGAAATTCAAAACGCGTCCGTTGCCAGGCAAGCCCATTGTCAATGGGTGCGCACCGATCGGTCCATTGCGGTACAACGCGTACAGGGGTACAACGCGTACCCGCACACATTGAATGCAATGGGCCGGCCGGAGGAACCGATCGGTCCATTGCAGTACAACGCGTACAGGGGTACAACGCGTACCCGCACACATTGAATGCAATGGGCCGGCCGGAGGCACCGATCGGTCCATTGCAGTACAACGCGTACAGGGGTACAACGCGTGCCCGCACACATTGAATGCAATGGGCCGGCCGGGGCACCGATCGGTCCATTGCAGTTCAACGCGTACAGGGTATAACGCGTACAGGGGTACAACGGCGTACCCGCACACATAGAATGCAATGGGCCGGCCGGAGGCACCGATCGGTCCATTGCAGTACAACGCGTGCAGGGGTACAATGCGTACTCGCGACATTGAATGCAATGGGCCGGCCGGAGGCACCGATCGGTCCATTGCAGTTTAACGCGTACAGGGGTACAACGCGTACAGGGTACTAACGCGTACCACGCACATTGAATGCAATGGGCCGGCCGGAGGCACCGATCGGTCCATTGCAGTACAACGCGTACAGGGGTACAACGCGTGCACCGCACACATTGAATGCAATGGGCCGGCCGGGGCACCGATCGGTCTATTGCAGTTCAACGCGTACAGGGGTACAACACGTACAGGGGTACAACGCGTACCCGCACACATAGAATGCAATGGGCCGGCCGGAGGCACCGATCGGTCCATTGCAGTACAACGCGTACAGGGGTACTAACGCTGTACCTGCACACATTGAATGCAATGGGGCGGCCGGAGGCACCGATCAGTCCATTGCAGTTCAACGCAGTACAGGGGTACAACGCGTACAGGGGTACAACGCGTGCACCGCACACATAGAATGCAATGGGCGGCCGGAGGCACCGATCAGTCCATTGCAGTTCAACGCGTACAGGGGTACAATGCGTACCCGACACATTGAATGCAATGGGCCGGCCGGAGGCACCGATCGGTCCATTGCAGTTCAACGCCGTACAGGGGTACAACGCGTACAGGGGTACAATGCGTACCCGCACACATAGAATGCAATGGGCCGGCCGGAGGCACCGATCGGTCCATTGCAGTACAACAGCGTACAGGGGTACAACGCGTACCCGCACACATTGAATGCAATGGGCCGGCCGGAGGCTACCGATCGGTCCATTGCAGTTCAACGCGTACAGGGTACAACGCGTACAGGGGTACAACGCGTACCCGCACACATAGAATGCAATGGGCCGGCCGGAGGCACCGATCGGTCCATTGCAGTACAACGCGTACAGGGGTACAACGCGTATCCGCACACATTGGATGCAATGGGCCGGCCGGAGGCACCGATCGGTCCATTGCAGTTCAACGCCTACAGGGTACAACGCGTACAGAGGTACAACGCGTGCACCGCACACATTGAATGCAATGGGCCGGCCGGAGGCACCGATCGGTAAATTGCAGTACAACGCGTATAGGGGTACAACGCGTACCCGCACACATTGAATGCAATGGGCCGGCCGGAGGCACCGATCGGTCCATTGCAGTTCAACGCGTACAGGGGTATAACGCGTACCCGCACACATTGAATGCAATGGGCCGGCCGGAGGCACCGATCGGTCCATTGCAGTACAACGCCGTACAGGGGTACAACGCGTACCCGCACACATTGAATGCAATGGGCCGGCCGGAGGCACCGATTGGTCCATTGCAGTACAACGCGTACAGGGGTACAACGCGTACCCGCACACATTGAATGCAATGGGCCGGCCGGGGGCACCGATCGGTCCATTGCAGTTCAACGCGTACAGGGGTACAACGCGTACAGGGGTACAACGCGTACAGGGGTACAACGCGTACCCGCACACATAGAATGCAATGGGCCGGCCGGAGGCACCGATCGGTCCATTGCAGTACAACGCGTACAGGGGTACAACGCGTACCCGCACACATTGAATGCAATGGGCCGGCCGGAGGCACCGATCGGTCCATTGCAGTTCAACGCGTACAGGGGTACAACGCGTACAGGGGTACAACGCGTACAGGGGTACAACGCGTACCCGCACACATAGAATGCAATGGGCCGGACGGAGGAACCGATCGGTCCATTGCAGTACAACGCGTACAGGGGTACAACGCGTACCCGCACACATTGAATGCAATGGGCCGGCCGGAGGCGCCGATCGGTCCATTGCAGTTCAACGCGTACAGGGGTACAACGCGTACCCGCACACATTGAATGCAATGGGCCGGCCGGAGGCACCGATCGGTCCATTGCAGTTCAACGCAAAAACAGGGGTACAACGCGTACCCGCACACATTGAATGCAATGGGCCGGCCGGGGGCACCGATCGGTCCATTGCAGTACAACGCATCACTGTACATGTGACTGGCATATGTCAGCATGCCTATCTCAGATGGACATATGCCAGCCACAGATAGCTCCCAGGGAGTGAGGGGCACACCTACATCACGACAGCCTGTCCAAACTTTATCATAAGGCATGTAAGGCTGCATTTCCTATTGTGTGTATGTTGGTGTACATGTTGTCCTGTGGGTGTCACCTGTGGGCAGCCACCCCCAGGCTGTGCACGTGTTCATGGGGACAGGATCCTGGGTGTTACGTGTACATGACCACTGTGATGTGCAACTGTTCATATCTGTGCATGTGCCATGGTCACATTTCACGGTGGTGTATGTGTATGTCATGTCACATACCCCGTGAGTCCCATGTGGGACGGTATGTTTGAGCCAGGGTGTCCCAGTGGCACAATAGTGATGGTCCTCCACAGTCTTTGTGCATGTAGTGTTTACAATGTCTCTGATTTCATGTGCACAATGGGAGACAGTCTCCACATCCAGGTTGTGTGTGCATGGACTTTGATGTTGTGCGTGTGTGTGTCACAGACGTCCATGTCTGTCCTGCCGTGGCAAGTGGGGCCACTACCTGTGGTGGTCATGGTTGTTTTGCTGTGGTGTATACATGATACTCCATGTAATGCCAGTGTCCATGTGGCAATACAGGGTCCCTGGGAATGTACCTGTCGTTGAGCTGTGGTGCCTGGGGCACATCTGTCCTCACATGTCACTGTGGGGGGTGATTGTGACACGGCAGCAGGAGATGGGAACTGTGACACGGCCTCATGATATCCAATGGGCCAACCTGGGACTAATTGATGCCACCTGTTGGACCGTGTTGACAGATGTTGGCCATGTATGTACCATACATGTCCTTCCGGAACTGCACACTTCATGTAGTTGTGCCTCATAATGATGTATGTTGGGATCTTGAGTGTGTTCAATGCCGCATATGTGGGGTGACTGACAATCTTGCTTACTTCTCCTCTGCACTGCAGGGCTCCTGCTGTCCATCGACCATTCCCAGACCTGGCAACGATGGTGGAACGGGACAGCATCCGACGGTACCGCTTCACCAGGCAGCTGATTGAGGATTTGGCAGTGCAGTTGTCCCCACATTTGCAGCCTGGCCGGCCGTATCCTACAGCGCTGACCCCCAAGGTGAAGGTGATGGCAGCCCTACACTTCTTTGCCACCGGTACCTTCCAACATACTGTGGCGACTGCTGGTGGGATGTCACAGACCATGTTGAGCCGTGTGCTCCGCGATGTTTTGGCGGCAATGTTGCTATTCCTGAACCGGTACATCTATTTCCCTAGACTGCGACGACTCACTGACGTGAAGAGTGACTTTTATGCCCTGGGGAGGATGCCGCATGTCATTGGCTCCATTGATGGGACACATGTGGCTTTGGTACCACCACAGGCCCAGGAGCAGGCCTACAGGAACCGCAAGCACTACCACTCGGTCAATGCACTGGTGGTGTGTCTTGCAGACATGACCATCACACACGTGTGTGCCCGTTTCCCTGGTTCAGCACACGATGCCTTTGTGATGAGGAGTAGTCGCATCCCCAGGATGATGGCACAGATGTAGAACCAGCGTGCCTGGCTTGTCGGTGTGTACTGACTTTGTGCCATTGTGTGTGATCTGATCTGTAGTATTCCGCCCACTTTTCCAAGTCAGCTAATGTGCACTTGTCTGTCCGTAGGTGACTCGGGATACCCCAACATGCCGTGGTTGCTGACACCCCTCAGGAACCCTGTGACACCAGCCCAGATGCGCTACAATGAGGCACATGGTCGGACCAGGAGAGTGATTGAGCGGACATTTGGTCTCCTGAAGAGCCGCTTCCGCTGCCTGGACAAGACCGGAGGGTCCCTCCCATATGCCCCTGCAAAAGTGTGCAAGATTATCATCGTCTGCTGCATGCTCCACAACCTGGCAGTGCGGAAGGAGTTGCCTCTCATCCAGGATGACAATGACCAACATCCGCCACCTGTGGAGGATCCTGGCCTGGACCACGATGCCAGTGACGATGATGATGATGATGATGATGGTGATGTCCGCACACAGCTCATCACCAACTTCTTTAGCTGAATGTGAGTATCCTGAGGTGTCATGTCAATGATGTGAGTTGGCATGATGTGTGGGTGGTGCTCTGGTGCTGTTGGAGTGTGTCCATGGGCTACTTGACTGGATGTGTGTTGCGATGTGTGCTAACAGGTGGGCTGTACTCCCCAACAGTGTTGACATGCTAACTTGGTTCTGGGTGGGTATCTTGTAACATGTATTGTGCATGAGTTTTGCTGTTCTGTCCTGTACTCCATTGCTTTTGACTGTGTGTCATTTGTGTCCTTCACAGGGTACTTTCAGATTTGTTTGGTCAACTGTGTCCACCGACGACGTGATTTCACTTCCAGGGTGGTAGCTGTTGTGTCCCTACAGGTGATGTGCGCCACACCCATGGACTTCCTTCCGTCTACAGTTGTTGACTGTGTGCCCGCTGCCAGGTGGGATTACCTTGCATCTGTAGTGGTTACAACATGTTGCAACTGTGTAATAAACCTGTGCTTCACTTTGTCATGTGCGTTGTCTGTGGTCACACATTTGAGTGCCATTTGCTTACTGCAGCTGTGGGCTACTTGACTACAACTGGGAATGGGTGTGGTGTCTGTGCATTGCACTGTCTTCCCTGGCAACATCAGTGTAGGCAATGAGTCAGATGGCCTAGGTGTGTATGTGTTGTGTAGCCCTGGTGGTGTGTCTCCCTCATATGTGTCACGTTGCCTTTACTCACATGCCTGTGTTGTCCTTGCTGTTGCAGTTCGCATACACAGTGTAATTTTGCAGTTCATCATCCCCATAACAGCACCCACGTTGGAATCACGACAGAGGCAAGTATCGTGTATTAGTGTGTTTATTGTGATACATTTGTGTTAATAGTGCATAGGATGGGTAGTGCTGTACATAAATCTTGCAATCCGAAGTTCGTAGGTGAATTGAAAGTCCTGGTAGACAGGATCCCCAGTATCGGGGCCACAGTTGTCTGACACATTGGTCCAACTTGTACTCCCCATGCAATGTGTGGGAGTAGTGTTGCCGTCAACAGGGTGAACAGTCTGTGCACAAAGGCGAACATCCAGAACAGGTTCAGGCTTCCTGGGAGTTGCGCTTGGCCATCGGCCTCTCACTTTTCCCTCCTCGGACGACCCCTCTTCTTGGGGGGGCCCCTCAAGTACAGGCTGCTGCGGTGCAGGGGACTCTCCGCCAGAGTCATCCTCCCTCCCTGTGGCAGTTGCAGTTTGTTCGGCACCAGATGTTGTTGGCACACAGGGAGGTGTGGACTGGTTGCTGTTCATCTGGCGGAGGCATTGTAAAATGTCCCTGTGCACCGCCGTCATCTCATGCAGTGCATCCCACTTGGACTCCACGCGGGACATGTGTGAGTCCTCGCGGGACATGTGTGACTCCACGTGGGACATGTGGGAGTCCAAGCGGGCATGATGGGCAGCCTGCTGCTGTTTCATGTCTCTGAGGAGCCCCACTACCTGGCTGAGGTCTCCGGTGCTGGACTGGTACGCATCAGCTATGCGTACCAGTTGTGGGTCATCATGCACACCAGCAACGTCTGCAAGCAGCGACCTCTGTCTCCCACCCCTCCCACCACCCCTGCTGACATGTGCAGTGTGTGCAGTGGCACGCACAGATAACCCTGGTCCACCTTGGGGGTTGGTGGTGGTGGTGGTGTCCATGGCCCCAGGTTGGTCCAGGGTCCCTGTGCTGGTGTTGCTCCTTGTTCTGTCCATGTCGGCAGGGATGGTATTTGTGGTGACAGTCGTTGGAGGGGTGGGTGCAGGGGGTGCAGCTGGTGGTCCTGCTGGTGCTGCATGTTGACTTGCACCGGATGTGCCAGGTTGGTCTTCATCGTCCGAGGAGGACAGAGGCTGTACGACGCCAGTGAGCTCCGCATCCTCTTGAGCTTGGGACTGGGACTCCTCAGCGTCTGCTGCTGTGTCCCCATCATCACCTGTTTTTGGGAGACACAAACAATGTATGTTATGTTTCTGCAGGCATCAATGGTTGACACACATGACAGTTGTGACTGTGCCTCTGGGTGCGGGCCTGTACATTGCATAGTCCTAAGTCGTCACAGTCAGGGGTTGATATTGGTGTGGCACATTGTCCTGCATTATTTGGGCATTTCTATGTATTTTTTGGGGTGTGAACATGGTCTGCATTGGTTGTGTTTGGTTGACAGCCGGCCCTCCTTCCCACCCACCCAGCCAGTCAGTTATCCCACCATGGAACGTGCTTGCGTTGCAGGGAGTGGAAGTTGTCTCTCAGGATGTCAGTCAGTGGTGTCCTGCTGTTTGTTGGTGCACAGTTGGCAGCAGGGCCTTGTGCTCCCCACAGCAGTAGCCAGTGTCAGCCATCTTGTGAGTCCTTCTCCACTCCCTGTGATGTGAGCATGGTTCAGGGTGGTGTTGATGGGACAGTTGTGGGGGTGACCAATATCAGTGGCTACGACTCCCATCATGCTATTGCCTCCACCCCCCTTCCCAGCATGCCCATGCTTCCTTCCTTTTGACTCTGCTTCCCTGTGGGGTTGGGTGGCTGTGCTGACAGGATGGCTGGGAGTGTTGTCCTGGCAGTTGTTTGGCTGGAAGTCCCAAGAGTGGCCCTGTGCTTCACACAACATAACCCAGGGTGGTGGTTCTTTGTGGGATCTTGTGTTAGGATGGGGGGCATTGCTTTCTACCAGGTGGGTTCTGTGGAGTTTGTGTTGGGGTGTGTGTGAGGGGAGGTGCTTGTGACTATGGTCAGTGCTGCAAGTCCTCCTTCCCACCCAGCTAGCCAGATATCCCACCATGGAACGTGCTTGCATTGCAGGGAGTGGAAGTTGTCTCTCAGGATGTCAGTCAGTGGTGTCCTGCTGTTTGTTGGTGCACAGTTGGCAGCAGGGCCTTGTGCTCCCCACAGCAGTAGCCAGTGTCAGCCATCTTGTGAGTCCTTCTCCACTCCCTGTGATGTGAGCATGGTTCAGGGTGGTGTTGATGGGACAGTTGTGGGGGTGAGCTATGTCTGTGACTACGACTCCCATCATGCTATTGCCTCCACCCCACTTCCCAGCATTCCCATACTTACTTGCTTTTGTGGGGAGTTCAGTGTGTGTGGGTGTGAGAGCAATGGCAAGATGGCTGACAGTGGTGTCCTGCTGTTGGTTGGTGTGCAGTACCCAGCATGCTCTTGTGCTCCCCACGACACAGCAACAGTGTCAGACATCTTTGATGGGCCTTTCCACTCTATGTGGGATGTGCATGCGTGAGTGTGAGCTTGCTGGGCCATGTGGTGGGGGATGTAGAGCTGTGACTACGACTCCCATCATGCTATTGCCTCCTCCCCCCTTCCCAGCATGCCCATGCTTCCTTCCTTTTGACTCTGCTTCCCTGTGGGGTGGGCTGGCTGTGCTGACAGGATGGCTGGGAGTGTTGTCCTGGCAGTTGTTTGGCTGGAAGACCCAAGAGTGGCCCTGTGCTTCACACAGCATAACCCAGGGTGGTGGTTCTTTGTGGGATCTTGTGTTAGGATGGGGGGCATTGCATTCTACCAGGTGGGGTCTGTGGAGTTTGTGTTGGGGTGTGTGAGAGGGGAGGTGCTTGTGACTATGGTCAGTGCTGCAAGTCCTCCTTCCCACCCAGCTAGCCAGATATCCCACCATGGAACGTGCTTGCATTGCAGGGAGTGGAAGTTGTCTCTCAGGGTGTCAGTCAGTGGTGTCCTGCTGTTTGTTGGTTCACAGTTGCCAGCAGGGCCTTGTGCTCCCCACAGCAGTAGCCAGTGTCAGCCATCTTGTGAGTCCTTCTCCACTCCCTGTGATGTGAGCATGGTTCAGGGTGGTGTTGATGGGACACTTGTGGGGGTGAGTTATGTCTGTGACTACGACTCCCATCATGCTATTGCCTCCACCCCACTTCCCAGCATTCCCATACTTACTTGCTTTTGTGGGGAGTTCAGTGTGTGTGGGTGTGAGAGCAATGGCAAGATGGCTGACAGTGGTGTCCTGCTGTTGGTTGGTGTACAGTACCCAGCATGCCCTTGTGCTCCCACGACACAGCAACAGTGTCAGACATCTTTGATGGGCCTTTCCACTCTCTGTGGGATGTGCATGCGTGAGTGTGAGCTTGCTGGGCCATGTGGTGGGGGATGTAGAGCTGTGACTACGACTCCCATCATGCTATTGCCTCCTCCCCCTTCCCAGCATGCCCATGCTTCCTTCCTTTTGACTCTGCTTCCCTGTGGGGTGGGCTGGCTGTGCTGACAGGATGGCTGGGAGTGTTGTCCTGGCAGTTGTTTGGCTGGAAGTCCCAAGAGTGGCCCTGTGCTTCACACAACATAACCCAGGGTGGTGGTTCTTTGTGGGATCTTGTGTTAGGATGGGGGGCATTGCATTCTACCAGGTGGGTTCTGTGGAGTTTGTGTTGGGGTGTGTGTGTGAGGGAGGTGCTTGTGACTATGGTCAGTGCTGCAAGTCCTCCTTCCCACCCAGCTAGCCAGATATCCCACCATGGAACGTGCTTGCATTGCAGGGAGTGGAAGTTGTCTCTCAGGGTGTCAGTCAGTGGTGTCCTGCTGTTTGTTGGTGCACAGTTGCCAGCAGGGCCTTGTGCTCCCCACAGCAGTAGCCAGTGTCAGCCATCTTGTGAGTCCTTCTCCACTCCCTGTGATGTGAGCATGGTTCAGGGTGGTGTTGATGGGACAGTTGTGGGGGTGAGCTATGTCTGTGACTACGACTCCCATCATGCTATTGCCTCCACCCCACTTCCCAGCATTCCCATACTTACTTGCTTTTGTGGGGAGTTCAGTGTGTGTGGGTGTGAGAGCAATGGCAAGATGGCTGACAGTGGTGTCCTGCTGTTGGTTGGTGTGCAGTACCCAGCATGCCCTTGTGCTCCCACGACACAGCAACAGTGTCAGACATCTTTGATGGGCCTTTCCACTCTCTGTGGGATGTGCATGCGTGAGTGTGAGCTTGCTGGGCCATGTGGTGGGGATGTAGAGCTGTGACTACGACTCCCATCATGCTATTGCCTCCTCCCCCCTTCCCAGCATGCCCATGCTTCCTTCCTTTTGACTCTGTTTCCCTGTGGGGTGGGCTGGCTGTGCTAACAGGATGGCTGGGAGTGTTGTCCTGGCAGTTGTTTGCCTGGAAGTCCCAAGAGTGGCCCTGTGCTTCACACAACATAACCCAGGGTGGTGGTTCTTTGTGGGATCTTGTGTTAGGATGGGGGGCATTGCATTCTACCAGGTGGGTTCTGTGGAGTTTGTGTTGGGGTGTGTGTGAGGGAGGTGCTTGTGACTATGGTCAGTGCTGCAAGTCCTCCTTCCCACCCAGCTAGCCAGATATCCCACCATGGAACGTGCTTGCATTGCAGGGAGTGGAAGTTGTCTCTCAGGGTGTCAGTCAGTGGTGTCCTGCTGTTTGTTGGTGCACAGTTGCCAGCAGGGCCTTGTGCTCCCCACAGCAGTAGCCAGTGTCAGCCATCTTGTGAGTCCTTCTCCACTCCCTGTGATGTGAGCATGGTTCAGGGTGGTGTTGATGGGACAGTTGTGGGGGTGAGCTATGTCTGTGACTACGACTCCCATCATGCTATTGCCTCCACCCCACTTCCCAGCATTCCCATACTTACTTGCTTTTGTGGGGAGTTCAGTGTGTGTGGGTGTGAGAGCAATGGCAAGATGGCTGACAGTGGTGTCCTGCTGTTGGTTGGTGTGCAGTACCCAGCATGCCCTTGTGCTCCCCACGACACAGCAACAGTGTCAGACATCTTTGATGGGCCTTTCCACTCTCTGTGGGATGTGCATGCGTGAGTGTGAGCTTGCTGGGCCATGTGGTGGGGGATGTAGAGCTGTGACTACGACTCCCATCATGCTATTGCCTCCTCCCCCTTCCCAGCATGCCCATGCTTCCTTCCTTTTGACTCTGCTTCCCTGTGGGCTGGGCTGGCTGTGCTGACAGGATGGCTGGGAGAGTTGTCCTGGCAGTTGTTTGGCTGGAAGTCCCAAGAGTGGCCCTGTGCTTCACACAACATAACCCAGGGTGGTGGTTCTTTGTGGGATCTTGTGTTAGGATGGGGGCATTGCATTCTACCAGGTGGGTTCTGTGGAGTTTGTGTTGGGGTGTGTGTGAGGGAGGTGCTTGTGACTATGGTCAGTGCTGCAAGTCCTCCTTCCCACCCAGCTAGCCAGATATCCCACCATGGAACGTGCTTGCATTGCAGGGAGTGGAAGTTGTCTCTCAGGATGTCAGTCAGTGGTGTCCTGCTGTTTGTTGGTGCACAGTTGGCAGCAGGGCCTTGTGCTCCCCACAGCAGTAGCCAGTGTCAGCCATCTTGTGAGTCCTTCTCCACTCCCTGTGATGTGAGCATGGTTCAGGGTGGTGTTGATGGGACAGTTGTGGGGGTGAGCTATGTCTGTGACTACGACTCCCATCATGCTATTGCCTCCACCCCACTTCCCAGCATTCCCATACTTACTTGCTTTTGTGGGGAGTTCAGTGTGTGTGGGTGTGAGAGCAATGGCAAGATGGCTGACAGTGGTGTCCTGCTGTTGGTTGGTGTGCAGTACCCAGCATGCCCTTGTGCTCCCCACGACACAGCAACAGTGTCAGACATCTTTGATGGGCCTTTCCACTCTATGTGGGATGTGCATGCGTGAGTGTGAGCTTGCTGGGCCATGTGGTGGGGATGTAGAGCTGTGACTACGACTCCCATCATGCTATTGCCTCCTCCCCCTTCCCAGCATGCCCATGCTTCCTTCCTTTTGACTCTGCTTCCCTGTGGGGTGGGCTGGCTGTGCTGACAGGATGGCTGGGAGTGTTGTCCTGGCAGTTGTTTGGCTGGAAGACCCAAGAGTGGCCCTGTGCTTCACACAGCATAACCCAGGGTGGTGGTTCTTTGTGGGATCTTGTGTTAGGATGGGGGGCATTGCATTCTACCAGGTGGGTTCTGTGGAGTTTGTGTTGGGGTGTGTGAGAGGGGAGGTGCTTGTGACTATGGTCAGTGCTGCAAGTCCTCCTTCCCACCCAGCTAGCCAGATATCCCACCATGGAACGTGCTTGCATTGAAGGGAGTGGAAGTTGTCTCTCAGGGTGTCAGTCAGTGGTGTCCTGCTGTTTGTTGGTTCACAGTTGCCAGCAGGGCCTTGTGCTCCCCACAGCAGTAGCCAGTGTCAGCCATCTTGTGAGTCCTTCTACACTCCCTGTGATGTGAGCATGGTTCAGGGTGGTGTTGATGGGACAGTTGTGGGGGTGAGCTATGTCTGTGACTACGACTCCCATCATGCTATTGCCTCCACCCCACTTCCCAGCATTCCCATACTTACTTGCTTTTGTGGGGAGTTCAGTGTGTGTGGGTGTGAGAGCAATGGCAAGATGGCTGACAGTGGTGTCCTGCTGTTGGTTGGTGTACAGTACCCAGCATGCCCTTGTGCTCCCCACGACACAGCAACAGTGTCAGACATCTTTGATGGGCCTTTCCACTCTCTGTGGGATGTGCATGCGTGAGTGTGAGCTTGCTGGGCCATGTGGTGGGGGATGTAGAGCTGTGACTACGACTCCCATCATGCTATTGCCTCCTCCCCCTTCCCAGCATGCCCATGCTTCCTTCCTTTGACTCTGCTTCCCTGTGGGGTGGGCTGGCTGTGCTGACAGGATGGCTGGGAGTGTTGTCCTGGCAGTTGTTTGGCTGGAAGTCCCAAGAGTGGCCCTGTGCTTCACACAACATAACCCAGGGTGGTGGTTCTTTGTGGGATCTTGTGTTAGGATGGGGGCATTGCATTCTACCAGGTGGGTTCTGTGGAGTTTGTGTTGGGGTGTGTGTGTGAGGGGAGGTGCTTGTGACTATGGTCAGTGCTGCAAGTCCTCCTTCCCACCCAGCTAGCCAGATATCCCACCATGGAACGTGCTTGCATTGCAGGGAGTGGAAGTTGTCTCTCAGGGTGTCAGTCAGTGGTGTCCTGCTGTTTGTTGGTGCACAGTTGCCAGCAGGGCCTTGTGCTCCCCACAGCAGTAGCCAGTGTCAGCCATCTTGTGAGTCCTTCTCCACTCCCTGTGATGTGAGCATGGTTCAGGGTGGTGTTGATGGGACAGTTGTGGGGGTGAGCTATGTCTGTGACTACGACTCCCATCATGCTATTGCCTCCACCCCACTTCCCAGCATTCCCATACTTACTTGCTTTTGTGGGGAGTTCAGTGTGTGTGGGTGTGAGAGCAATGGCAAGATGGCTGACAGTGGTGTCCTGCTGTTGGTTGGTGTGCAGTACCCAGCATGCCCTTGTGCTCCCCACGACACAGCAACAGTGTCAGACATCTTTGATGGGCCTTTCCACTCTCTGTGGAATGTGCATGCGTGAGTGTGAGCTTGCTGGGCCATGTGGTGGGGGATGTAGAGCTGTGACTACGACTCCCATCATGCTATTGCCTCCTCCCCCTTCCCAGCATGCCCATGCTTCCTTCCTTTGACTCTGCTTCCCTGTGGGGTGGGCTGGCTGTGCTAACAGGATGGCTGGGAGTGTTGTCCTGGCAGTTGTTTGCCTGGAAGTCCCAAGAGTGGCCCTGTGCTTCACACAACATAACCCAGGGTGGTGGTTCTTTGTGGGATCTTGTGTTAGGATGGGGGGCATTGCATTCTACCAGGTGGGTTCTGTGGAGTTTGTGTTGGGGTGTGTGTGAGGGGAGGTGCTTGTGACTATGGTCAGTGCTGCAAGTCCTCCTTCCCACCCAGCTAGCCAGATATCCCACCATGGAACGTGCTTGCATTGCAGGGAGTGGAAGTTGTCTCTCAGGGTGTCAGTCAGTGGTGTCCTGCTGTTTGTTGGTGCACAGTTGCCAGCAGGGCCTTGTGCTCCCCACAGCAGTAGCCAGTGTCAGCCATCTTGTGAGTCCTCCACTCCCTGTGATGTGAGCATGGTTCAGGGTGGTGTTGATGGGACAGTTGTGGGGGTGAGCTATGTCTGTGACTACGACTCCCATCATGCTATTGCCTCCACCCCACTTCCCAGCATTCCCATACTTACTTGCTTTTGTGGGGAGTTCAGTGTGTGTGGGTGTGAGAGCAATGGCAAGATGGCTGACAGTGGTGTCCTGCTGTTGGTTGGTGTGCAGTACCCAGCATGCCCTTGTGCTCCCCACGACACAGCAACAGTGTCAGACATCTTTGATGGGCCTTTCCACTCTCTGTGGGATGTGCATGCGTGAGTGTGAGCTTGCTGGGCCATGTGGTGGGGGATGTAGAGCTGTGACTACGACTCCCATCATGCTATTGCCTCCTCCCCCTTCCCAGCATGCCCATGCTTCCTTCCTTTTGACTCTGCTTCCCTGTGGGGTGGGCTGGCTGTGCTGACAGGATGGCTGGGAGAGTTGTCCTGGCAGTTGTTTGGCTGGAAGTCCCAAGAGTGGCCCTGTGCTTCACACAACATAACCCAGGGTGGTGGTTCTTTGTGGGATCTTGTGTTAGGATGGGGGGCATTGCATTCTACCAGGTGGGTTCTGTGGAGTTTGTGTTGGGGTGTGTGTGAGGGAGGTGCTTGTGACTATGGTCAGTGCTGCAAGTCCTCCTTCCCACCCAGCTAGCCAGATATCCCACCATGGAACGTGCTTGCATTGCAGGGAGTGGAAGTTGTCTCTCAGGATGTCAGTCAGTGGTGTCCTGCTGTTTGTTGGTGCACAGTTGCCAGCAGGGCCTTGTGCTCCCCACAGCAGTGGCCAGTGTCAGCCATCTTGTGATTCCTTCTCCACTCCCTGTGATGTGAGCATGGTTCAGGGTGGTGTTGATGGGACAGTTGTGGGGGGGGGCAATATGTGTGACTGCGACTCCCATGATGCTATTGGCTACACTGACTTGGCCAGCATACACAGAATTCCTTCCTTTGAGTGGTCTTCACTGTGTGTTGGTGTTGTTGTGGTGGCTACATGTCTGGATGTGTTTGTTAGTTCTATTTGTGCCACTGCCTAGCTGTAGTTGTAGTTGTGTTTGTACATGTGTTGGCACAGTTGGATGTGACTTTTTTGATGGCATGTGTTGTGTTTATCTGACTGACATACACATTTTGGGATGATTCTGTTCTGGTTGCTGTGTAATTGCTATGAGTGCATGGTTTGACTCTCCCCTTGACAGTGATGTGTGTGTTTTGTGGCAGTATATTGTGTACATTTGTTGTGTACTCACCAGGCTCTGGGATGTCCTCTAGTCCATATACGCTCACTGGCGGAAGGATGGCCCGCACCTTCTCCTCCCAGGGCCTGAGGTATATTGGCTTGGCAGGAGGGCCACTGCCGGTGTATTGGCTGTTGATGTAGTCTTTCTTCAGCAGGTCCCGTACCCTCCTGCGCACGTCATACCACCTGTTCTGGATGTCGCTCTTTGTGCGCCGACATGGTGATTGTGCGTTCACCCTGTTGATGATCCTCTCCCACATCTTGGTTTTCTGGGAGATGGGGGTCTGTTGGACCAGTGTGCCAAACAGCTGTGGCTCTACCCTGAGGATCTCGTCTACCATGACTTCCAATTCACAATCTAGGAACTTGGGATTCTTCTTGGGGGGCATGGTGATGGGTGGTGATGGTGAGTGATGTGTGTGTTGGTGTGCAGGTGAGGGTGTGTGAGTGTGTGTTTTGCTGGGTGTATGTGAGGTAGGTATTTGTTGGTGTGCTGATGGTGTGTGGCTTGTGTGAGGGATGAGCTGTGGGTGTGTGGTTGCTTTCTCTTGGGTGCTGGCAGTGGAATGGCATTTGCAAAGGCTCATGGTTGTGATTTGTGTCCTTTATATAGGTGGAGTTGTGGGTGTGTCTTTGTTCTCTGTCCCCCCCCCAGTATTTATTAGCTTGGTAATTGCTTGTTTGGCCTTTTTTTGGGTGATTTTTCCTTTGTACTGTCTGTGTATGTTGGAAACGTTCTTGTGACCGAGTCGGACCCTGCATTTGTCTCGTACGGTCTTCTCCGTTTCGTTCACGCTGTGTTTGTGCAGTTTTCTATGCTGCGTACGCGTCGGTCGCGGTGTTTTGTGTTGCTTCGGCTCGGTTTTGTATGCGTGTCGGTCGTACGGCTTGTCCTCCGTCCGACTCGCTCGTGGTTTTCGCGCCTTGCATCGTACTTTGTGGTTTGGAGTTCGCATGTACGTTTCGGTCGGATTTGTTCCGGGTGCGTGTCGGTCGGTTGGATTCGCGTGTTTTTCCGGCCGGATTGCTGTTTTCCTTGCGGCTTGGTCGGTCGACTTGGTTTCGGTACGTGTCGGTCGGATTTTTCACGCCTTGCATCGTACTTGGCGTGTCAGGCGCCACAGGTACGTGTCGGTCGGTATTATTTCCGGATCCGAGTCGGTCGGTGCTTTTTCCGGCCCGAATCGGAATCGACCCCTGTGTTGTGACTTGATTGTCGCCTCTCCTTTCTCTTAGTCACATCTTCCCTACTACTCAGCCAGGATGAGTGTTGGAATGTGTGGTGATGTCATGGAATGCTTGGGTGCCTGGTGATGTGCTGAGTGTCAGTTGGTGCGTGCAGGCTGAGCAGCAGGGAGGCTGCTCCTGGTGGGGTTACCTTACATCTTACTTACCATCTACAACATCGGTAACCAGATTTAATAAACCACCTTGTTGTAACTTACTACCTGGCTACATCTGGACTTCTTTTACCTACAACATTTTGGCGACGATTTGGAACAAGTACCTGTGTGTGTTGGAATATGAACTATATTTGAAACTGCTGTGGAAACCTGGATCTTACAACAAAGAAAACTGATAATGATCTGTACTACTGAAAACTGCTAAAGAGATATGTGCTTAAGAAGCTTGAAACTTGAAGGAAAAGAACAGCTCTTACTAGCCCCACCAGTGTCTTTTACCAACTTGACAGCCTGTCTGGAGCGTTTGACCATCTTTACATCAAAGGATTTGATCAACTTATTGGTACAATATTATGTCTGTTTCCTGTTTTACTGTGTGCTACCATAAATTTAAATGAGGATTGAGGCACAAGGAGTTGCTAAGCTTTATTCTCCTCTGAGTCTCCTACCTTGAACTTCAGTGTGCCAACTGTGTGTCCTTTGTGGCGTTTATTTTTAAAGGAACCAGAAACAGCGTAAGCTTTTTAATACAGAGCTTAGGAGCCGGTTGCTGTTACATCTACTTTCAAGTCTACGGTGTTGTCGTATTTACTGATTTGCGCTGTGATGGGGCCTTACTGAATAGTCTTCCCGAGTTGCTGTTGCGATGGTGCGCAATTTGAATGGGCCGCAAGACGGTTCACGCATCGCTCATTGTTGCCAAGGGTTTGCGCGAAGGTGTTGCGCGGTGGTCTGTCAACAGCGAGGAACGCGAGCTATCCCAAGACGTGTTGGGAACACGCACTCGCCGTGAGCCACCCGACGCTGTTCTTTCCTGCGTGCCACCATCTTCATTTCCAGTCAGCTGGCAAGCCAGACACGCCCTTGTCCGCTCGCCTGTCCAGTGCGCCACGTACAACACGAGTTAGGGAGGTCGGTGACTGGAACCTCAACCAACTTCAGCCGCCGCATCTTTTCTGGGGAAAGTAGTTTGACGAATCAATTATTTACACGGTGACACTTGCTATTGGGAATCGGTGTCTTCTGTTGATAACAGAGGATTGAAGATCATCTTGTCAGGTGGCTTATCGGCTCTATGAAACACGTATTTTTGTCTGCTGAAATTTAGTATGCTGTGAGAAGTTTCGGGTGAGATATCGCTTACCAGAGTTCCATCAGAGATAACATGGAATTATTATATTGACTACTGTTTTTTTGTGTTACTCCTATTGTGTTACCTATAGCGATGTTGGTACATGACTTGCTTATGGTGTATTTTTCTTTCCAGTGCCATGCTGCTGTTTATTTTATTTTTCTCATGTCTTCAGGTCACATGATCTTGCTATTCACTGATGTATTGTTATATTTCATGCTCTTTTTGCTTTTTTTTCTCGCCTTGTTTTTGAATGTGCTGTTATTTATGCTATGGAATTTAGTGAGGTTAATTTATACTATGAAATTTAGGAGGCTAGCGTTGATTTCTAGCTTACTTGTATTGTACTGCGTTTGAGTGCTGAATTTCGTGGGGTTAAGGGTCTTGCTCCCTGGTACTGCATTGTGATGTTTTGTGCTTGGTACTGAGTTATTGTCGCCTCTCCTTTCTCTTAGTCACATCTTCCCTACTACTCAGCCAGGATGAGTGTTGGAATGTGTGGTGATGTCATGGAATGCTTGGCTGCCTGGTGATGTGCTGAGTGTCAGTTGGTGCGTGCAGGCTGAGCAGCAGGGAGGCTGCTCCTGGTGGGGTTACCTTATATCTTACTTACCATCTACAACATCTGTAACCGGATTTAATAAACCACCTTGTTGTAACTTACTCCCTGGCTACATCTGGACTTCTTTTACCTATAACATACTGTACATTGAATTATTCTCCGGGCCACTAAAAATTGACGCAGAACTCTCGGTGGTGCCCTTTTAACACTCACTGCACCTTCTCTAGACTTTTCCTCACAGAGTAAACACAAGTCTCACCTATTTATGTAACTCACAGTGTTCAATCTTAGCAGATGATCTCACACACCTTGCCCTCTCTGTGGCTCTGTACCTCACATCCCTAGTGTACCTCACAGCTCCCTGACTACGTTTGTACCATACCTGCCAAGTCACACGGTGGCACCGTGCGTCACACGATTTCAGCTCTCTTCACATGATCACTGAATGAGGAGTTAAAATCACACGGTGGCAAGACAAACGTGCTGAAAACCAGTGTAAACAGTGCATTTTCAGCTCGTTTTGAGAGGCAGTAAGCAGCTGATGTCCAATAAGAGGCATGAAAACACCTAGGACATCAGTGACTGCCTGAATGACCCTTTGTTTTTATTTTTCTGGGGGAGGGTGCTTGGTGAGGGGCAGAGTGCCTCTTGGGTTGCTCTCGGCATGAGGCCTCGCCCCCTCCTCATACAGTCACATTAATTTGAAAGTTGACAGGTATGCTGTACCGCATAGTGCCCACTCAGTATCCCTGCAGACTCACTCACTGTCTCGCCCATCTCTGTCTCCCGGCGGCTCTCCTCTAGTCACTGGGCTGGGCTTGGCCTTGTGGTACTGTACATGCCTGGCACCTGGGGCATGTCTGAGAGCGCAGAGGCTGGCACCCGTGGGCTGAATTAGGGCAAAGCAATATTGTTCCATGGCAGTAGAGAGGCTTGTTTCTGGTTCCCTGAAAGGCCACCGCCCGGCCCGCTCACCTCTGCAGTGCAGCCAGATTGAAGGGTGTTTGTTCAAGCTTTGCTGGGCACCTCCAGGCCACAGCACCCTGGGACTGAAGCCTTGTTTTATGATCCAGGGCGGAGAGCCTCTTCCCACCACATGGTCCACCAAGCTCCACGTATTTGTGCAGATTGTACTTCTGAATATCGACCCTCAGAATATCGTGGTACAAGAATATCGAGGACAGAATATCGAAAGGTAAGTGCACTTAGGCAAGCATAGATTTACTATTCATAACTCCACATCTATGTACCATGAAGATATATGTACCAATTAGGTACATATATGTGGGATTAGGTAGAGAAAATCTAGACTTACTTACCTGCAGTGCTTTAAATGGGCCAGTAATGCCCGGTGCTGAGTACCAGCACTTTTTTATTTTGAGAGGGAGAGTACAGGCACTTCTAAAGAGAGACCTAATACTTTTAATTGGAGAGTCCCGGCACTTCTCAGAAACAAGCAGGTACTCTGGTACAGAGTACCTGCACTTCTATATTTCAAATTCAAGCACTGCCTACCTGTCAATATATTTTTTAAATTTTGTCCTTTATATTGTATCCCATAGATATTCTGGGGCCAATGTTCAGAGTGTTCACCCTCGGTGCCAGCTCAGTCTCCTGGGCCATATGGATTCCTTGACCTCATGAAATATTGTCACTGCCCGGTTTTTAGATCTGGCAGACCGCTTCAGCGGCCTGTTGGACCTTTTGTTACCAATTCTTTACAATATGCATTGAGTGAGCTTAGAGGAGTGTGGCTCATTCCCCCCACGCTATCCACAGTTTGGTGTATCCTTCTACCTCCTGTGGAATGCTTACTTTGTCACGAATGTGAGGGATATCCCGTCCACCATATTACAAGTCCATTATATCCTATGGCACTTGTAATACGGCAGATTGGATATCCAGAACGTTTGTGACAAAGTAGCCTGTCCGCCAGACTCTAAATGAAGCCTTGGGTCCTTAGCTGCCTGCAGACCTTTTATTACTAATTCTTTTAAATTTACATTGAGTGCGCTTTGACTTAGCTAAGAGGAGCGTGTCTCTCTCACCTCATGCTATTGGCTGTTTGGTGTATCATTCAACCTTCTGCATGTGCGTGCATTTCAATATATGAGAGAGCAGTCTGCCAGACCATTTTTTTAAAACAAATTCTTTGAAATATACATTGTGGGATTTTGCTCCACCCACAGAAGTATGTCTTTCCCATCTCATGCCACTGACTATTTGGGATCTCACTCCACCTCATGTTTATTTTACATTTAAAAAGGACACTCAACCATTATACTTTTTGTCACGTTCAATTCTTTATCTCATACACAGGGCGACTGGAATTATGCAATTCTGCGGCTGTGGCGCTTTTAGCATAATTTTGGATTAGCTGCATTTGCCACATAATCCATCATCTGCTGCCTAATCTGCTGATAAAAAAAAAATTGTTTCTAGCTCAAACGGATCAAAAATTACAAAAAATATGGCGACTCAGGTTCCCGCACACCGGAAGGCTTTTGCAAAGGTTGACCAGTCATCTTTCAGTTGCTTATTGCTGTATTTGGGTATTAAATTGGTACTGATTAAGGTAGACTCTTCTCTCAGACACTCTTACCTGGTGTAAAAATGACAAAATAATGAAGTAAAACTGTAACAAAATGTGCCGCATTATGCTGCATAATTTGGCTTTTCTTGCCACATAATATAGTCGACCCGCAGCATAATTTGGTCCTCCTCTGCTGCATGATTCCAGGGGCCCTGCTCATACATTCCACACAACTACTACCAAAATTACCGCCACCAGTACCACAACCACCAAAACTTATACTACCACCAACAGAGCTAACTCTTCCACCATCCCTATTACTAATACCACAACCACCAATGCATATAGCACCTATATCACCACTACCACCACTGTCACCTATACCATACCAATGCTAATACACCAATATCAATATCGCCAATAACATAACTGCTAATATCACCAATACCACCATCACCACCAGCACTGCCAGTGCCAACACCAGTAACACTACCACCACCCTCAACAATAACGTACTAGTGCCGCCAACACCACACAATTGACAATATCAAACACACAGTACTACTAATACCACATTAATACAAATTCCCCATCACCACTAATAGTGTGCCACAACTAATACCACCAATACAACACTAAATACCACACCACTATTAATACAACAATCACCAATGCCACCTACAATACATCACCACCAATAACAAACCACCACTAATAACAATACCATAAATGCCATTGCCTCCAATAACATCACCAGTACCACACAACCACCAATATGACACCACAACTAATACCCCCAGTACCACCAAGTATGCCACCATCAACACTACACCTACTACCATCTCCATTACCACCATCAATATCACCATATACACCACTAATACCACCACCAATGCTCCAACAATGCCACTACCACCAATATCACATCACCACCACTACATAAGGTACCAGTACTGGTAATCTACCATTACTTCGCGGCCACTACTACGACTTACCATTACTACGCATTTTTTACTTAGCAGGATCTTTTACTTTGCATGCTTTAAGTTCGCATGCTTCTACTTCGCATATACCGTTACTTCGCAAAGTCAATTACTTTGCTGACTATTTACATCGTTGTTTGGAAAAGGAGGCACTTCCGTTTCCAAACAACGACTTGCAGCTCTGACGACACCTGAAGCAGGAGAAGAGAGGACAACGACGTGCAGCTCTGACGACGCCTGAAGCAGGAGAAGAGAGGAAGCACGGTGAAGCGAGGGACCACTAGGAGAGAGAGGTAAGTGGGGCAGTGTAGTTTTTGGGGTCGTGCAGGGGGTTGTCTTTTAGGTTTTAGGGTTGTGCTTATGTAGTGTAGAGTAGTGTATTTGGGTTTAGGGTAGTGCTGTGGTGTTTGTGTAGTGTAGGGTAATCTTTTAGGTTTTAGGGTTGTGTTTATGTAGTGTAGAGTAGTGTTTTTGGGTTTAGGGTAGTGTTGTGGTGAAGGGGGAGGGTCGTGCAGGGGGTAGTGATTTAGGGTTTAGGGTACTGCTGTGGTGTTTGTGTAGTGTAGGGTAGTGTTTTAGGGTTTAGGGTAGTGTCGGGGGGTCAAGCAGGGTTGTATTTGAGTGTAGGGACAGGAGTGGGGGAAGGGGAAAGGTCGTGCAGGGGGTAGTGATTTAGGGTTTAGGGTAGTGTTGTGGTGTTTGTTTAGTGTAGGGTAGTGTTTTAGGGTTTAGGGTAGTGGTGTGGTGTTTGTGTAGTGTAGCGTAGTGTTTAAGGGTTAAGGGTAGTGTCGGGGGGGTCGTGCAGGGTAGTGTAAGATAGTAGGGACAGGACTGGGGAAAGGGGGTAGGACGTGTAGGGGGTAGTGTTTTAGGGTTTAGGGTAGTGTAGTGGTGTTTGGGTAGTGTAGGGTAGTGTAGTGTATGAGGGTAAGGGTAGTGTTGTGATTTTATTGGTTATTGAGAATGTGTAGAAATAGTGGAAGGTGGTACAATTTAGTTTGAAAAGAAATTGTATTCTTAACATAAAGACATTTTAAATCATTTGCATAATGATATATACGTTGTATGTTTGTTTTGGGAATTTAGAATTAACTATTAAATTAATTATTAAAAAAATAATCTTTTTTTAATTTTAAGAAAGGGTGCACAATTACATAAATGAGTGCCACACAATCCCACCACCTCTATCACACTATGAATACAACCAACACCAGTCCCAGCACCAATAATACCACCAGCATCAGTGCCACCAACAAGTACCAGCCCACTAGCCCGATTACCACCACCAACACTGATGCAACCACCAACACTACACCATTACCAAAACCACCACCTCCAATATCACACTACCCAGTACTACTAATACTACAGAAACACCAATTTTACACCACCAACAATAGCACACCCAAACAACACCACCAATACAAAACCACACATACCACGCCACCACCAATATACAACAACCAACGCCACCAAAAGTACACCAAGGCAAATACCAAACCAGCACTAATACCAAAAACCACCAATACCAGTACTAACAGTACCATTATCAGTAGAACATACAACCACCAATATCACACCACAGCCAATAATACTATCAACAATAACACCACCAACACCACTAACCCTGTTACTAATACCCCCTCCCAATGCCACTACCACCAGTATCGCATCACTTTCAATACCAGTACCACCCATACTGATCAAGCAGTGCCAAAAACCACGACCAACACCACTGTTACCAACTACAATATCACACCATGAATCCAACCATCACCAATACCACTACCACCAATACCACCATTAATACCACCATCAATGCCACCAAGATCACCAATCAATACTAGCCTGCCAAGCCCCACTATCACCACTAATAACTGTTGCCCTGCCAATACCACTGCTATCACCACCAATAAAACACTACCTATGCAATACCCAGGGCCACTGGAATTATGCGACTCTGTGGTCGCTGTGTTTTGCCACTTAGTTAGGGATTTGCTGCATTTGCCACATAATCCATCATCTGCTACATAATTTGCCAATTTTAACAACAAAAAAATGTTTCTAGCTCAAACAGATCAAAAGTTACTAAAAATGCTGCAACTCGCTTTGCTGTTCAGTGGAAGGAACTTCACAAAGGTTGAATGTTCACCTTTCAGTTGCATATTGCTCTATTTGGGTTTTAAACTAGTACTAATAAGGTGAAACCTTTGTCCGTGTTAACATGTGTAAAAATGACAAACTAATGACCTGCTATTATCACACAATGTGCAGCATTATGCCACATAATTTGCATTTTCCTGACGCATAATTCTGTAAACTCTGCCATATAATTTGGGTATCCCTTGCAGCATAATTCCAGTGGCCCTGACTATACCACTGCAAATATCACACCATAAATGGAAAACGAATAACATGCACCAATACTACCATTGCCACAAAACCAACTTTACCACCACCTCCAATAACACCACACCAAAAAATACCATCACTACCAAACACTGACAAAGCCAATGAGTCTGACTTTAATGTGCTATTGCATGGACTTGCATTTAAGATTGTCAGTGTTTGCATGCTTTGTCACATTAAATGTACATATATTGGCTTTTCCAAAGTTTGTTCCTGTTGCTAATGATGAGTGAAATGTAAATTTCAAATTTTGCAAAGTATACAGGTGTCACACCTTACAGGATTGCTAAATTGTGTAAACTTCGCAAAGCAACTCCAGCAGGTGAAAATTCCTCCTACAAAACATACTCTTTTCTCAATTGAAAATGTACACCCTTTGCAAATGTGATGATGCAAAAAAATCTCAAATTTTGCGGAGGAATCACTTCACAAATTTGCGCTTGCAGTTTTGTTATAAACAGGGCAAATGAAATACAAGGAGATAAAATAACCTGAACAGGATCACACAGTTTGATGAAGTGTGGAAGTTGTGTCTAGAACACGGGTTTCTGTTTCTGCAGGTGGCAATTTATTCGCCTCTGAGCCACTTAATTCCAAACCCAAACTAAGCAAGAATGCCTGTACCTGGATGTAGCAGTTTCAAACCTGGTCAACAAGCGATGACAAACAGATTAACAGTGAAGGCAGCCCGACCTCTGGCCGGAGAAGAGCCGCCTCCACTGCAGTCGGCCCGCTGTTGTCTTGTCATGTTGTTTTTGCTGATTTACGTCTGTGTCTAAGCCTGTTTGTTCTCTGATGAATAGCACCGAATTAATGCTCCTACGCAGGGAGCATGGTTGGCTGAGCTCACCTGGAGCAGGTCTATCCGCCTTGGCAGGGGCCCTGCGTCATCCCAGGCGGGCTCTGTGCCAGGACAACGGCCCTGGCCGCCCCTCTCTGCCCAGGGCCTGGAAGGGGATGTGAGCTAGAGGTCGCTCGCAGGGGAGTGGCCAGAAAATGAAAATACCCCCCACTTTGAACCACAATTTTGATGGCACCAAGCGAGCGAAGCAAGCGAGCCAGACCTTCCCCAGAAGAGCACCCTTGTTTCTTCCATCCTAGCATCTAACCATTCATCCTTTCACCCTTCCATCTGCCCGCTGATACCCACCATTTCAGTTTTGCATTCTGTCACCATTTGTTCTTTCATCTATCCTTCAGTCTTTCACGATTTCATCCATCCATCTTTCCACCCGTCCTTTTACCAATCCATCTTTTCAACCACACACTCATCTTTTCACCCATACACGCATGCTGCCACCCACTAACCAATCCTTTCACACACTACACTTCCTTTCACTCATCCATCCGTTCACTCTTCCATCCGTTCACCCATCCACCCTTTCACCCATTCACCCTTTCATCCTTTCACCCACTCACGCATCCTTTCATCACTCACAGATCCTTTCACCCACACATGCATCCTTTCTCCCATCCATCCTTTCACCAACCCACGTATCCTTTCACCCATCCACCCATGCACCCATGTATCCTTTCACCTATTCACCCTTTAACCTATCCTTGCTTTTAACATTACTTCCTTCTTTCCCTTTTTTGATGACCCATCTTTTTTTTTGCTTTAATTGTGAGCTTTTGTCTGCTGAGTTGAACACAGAATTGGTCCATAAACCACTCAACTCCCGATGTAGCTGGTAAAGCGTGGGGCTCAAGATGCCGCTGGCCACTCATCTTGCTGGGTGACCAAGGAAGGGTGAGGGTTCAGTCCACTCACACGTACCTCCTTGAGTCTCACTTCCCCAATGTTAGGGAAGGGGAGGAGGGGCATCTGTGGTTACACTGATCCTTAACTGTCGCTTCCTCTATGGGAGAGAGTTCTGTGAAGTGCTTAATTTGTAAAAAATAAGTGCCAGGGCCTTCATCAGGAGGCCACTGCAGCTTGTACCACCTATTGCCCCTGGCAGCACTGCCAATGACAGTACCAGCACAACTAACTACTAACTAGCATGCTTTTATAAGTGTGATAATTCAGACTATTACAGGCCCCGAAAGCTACAAGAATGACTTGGGAGGTGATTATTAGTCATTGTTAATGTATATTGAAGTAATTAATAACTGTGGCAAATGTGGCAGACTGTCATAAGTGCTGGTACTGACAATTAAGTTCCAGTGCCGAGCACCGGAAACCACCGGTTCAAATTAAGCATTGGGTCAGTGGTCTCATTGACACTCGTATGTCATGTTCCCAATTCCACAGATGTCTGTTGTTCAGAGAGCATCCACTTACTCCCCTGGTGCTGGTTCTTTCTGCGATTTATTTGGCCCACTGGTCTTTTCTTTAATACTCAAGCGATCTGTAGTTTAAGTGATTATCAAGTTGCCCACCTGTGTGTTGAATAGGTCTGTAAATTTACGAATCCCAAGAGTTTCCATCGTTCTTGGGCTGGGGGATCATGATTTTAGTTGCCCACAGATCTTTTCTCTGATGTCGGTGGAGTCTGTCGTTCTACTGCCGTTCATATGAGTTTTTGATTATGTCGGGATAGGTCTGCAGTCCGCTAACTTCTGCGGCTCTTTTCCATGATGCCAGAGGAGGTCTGTGGTTCCACTCACTTCACCAGGTCTTTTCCCTAATGTCAGAGTGGGTCTGTGGTTCCCCTCACTTCACCAGGTCTTTTCCCCGATGTCGATGGGGGCCTGTGGTTCCAATACTTTGACAGGTATTTTCCCTGTTTCCTGAGAAGGTCTGTGGTTCCACAAACTTCACCAGATATTTTTCCTGATTCCAGAGTGGGTCTGTGTTTCCACTAACTTCACCAGGTCTTCTCTCTGAGGCCAGAGGGGGTCTGTGGTTCCACTCACTTCACTGAGTCGTTTCACTGATATCACAAGACAGGGACAGCTTCAGGCATGGGCCAGCTGGGCCCAAGCCCAGGGTGCCGCTCTTCAGAGAGGTGTGCAGATGTTATGTTATGTTAGTAAAGTTTATAGCACGCACAGCTACTCAGAAGAGTGTCCCGATGCAAGCCCTGGAGCATAGAACAGAGAGAAGAACACAACAAAGAGAGGGAAAGCATTTAGTTAAAGAGGAGGGTTTTGAGTCTCTTTCTAAATTGAATAGGATCCTGCAGGCTGCGTAGGTCAACTGGGAGAGAGTTCCAGGCCACCGCAGCTGTATAGGCCAGGGAGCTGCCACCTTTCCTTTTCAGGCGAAATCTGGGAATGCTTGCCCTCAGCATATTGGAAGAGCGCAATTGCCTGCTGGGGGCATAGAACTGGAAACGCTTCCTAAGGTAAACTGGACCATAGTCGTAAAGAGCAGCATGAGTCGTTACCAGGGCTTTGAATTTGACCCTTGCTTTCACAGGTAGCCAGTGTAGGTTACGCAGGTGCTGCCTGACACTGTTTTTTTTAGGGAGGTTGAAAAGCATTCTAGCAGCAGCATTTTGGACCACCTGTAGTCTATCCAGTAGGTAACCAGGAAGGCCGGCATACAATGCATTGGCATAGTCAATACGGGAGGTGATGAGCGCTCTAGTGACCGTTTCTTTAGCTGCTAAGGGGAGGCGAGGCAGAACATTTTTAAGTAATTTCAGTATGCCGAAGCATGTTCCTGTCAGTTTGTTAATTTGACTGCTAATGAAAGCTAAGCTTTTCATCAAACCAAATCCCGAGGTTTTTGACCGGAAGGCCCCGAGGAGAGGGCCTGGGAGACTCATCCGGCCAGAAGGCGTGCCAGTACAAAGGGGAAAAATCGCCGAAGAATAAAATCTCTGTTTTATCCTCATTGCATTTAAGCTGGGCAGAAGTGAGCCAATTGTACACTGCTGTGAGACAGATTTTGACATGGGAAGATGATGACTCATGTTTCTTCCAGGTGAACAGCAGCTGAGTATCGTCAGCGTGTGCGATGACTTTAGCGCCCAGGTCCTCAGCCATATGGATGAGGGGAGACATATAAACGTTAAACAGCAGCGGGCTCAAAATAGACCCCTGGGGAACCCCAGTCCGAAGTTCCTGGGTAGTTGACGTGAAAGGAGGGATCCAGACTTGCTGTGTTCTGCCTTCCAGAAAGGAGTTCAGCCACTTGCTGGCAGAACCCGTGATGCCCAGCTTCTGCAGGCGGGCTAGGAGAAGTGAGTGAGGCACGGTATGAAAAGCGGCCGACAGGTCCAACAGATCTGTCTGCAATAAGATTAGGGCTCCCGGTTTTATGGTATTTATTTTTCTAACATTTCCGTCTGTATTTATCCATATTGATTTTTTGGCCATCTTATTGGTATTTATCCATATTCATTTTGTGTTTTGAGGATAAACAGAGTCGTAAAACGGTATATTTCCATGTTTATTTAACTGATAAACATGCACTAATACTTTGATGCCTGCCGCATTTTAGCAAATTAAGCAGACAAATATAGCAAAACACTACACCCACATGTAAATCTAGCAGTATATACAAATATATGTTAACTAAGGCCTGTATTTAAGGAAATTTCATCCTGTTTTTAACTTCCCATGTTTTTTATCTGCTCAGCTGTTGGCCTGCAATTCATGAAGGACAGCATGGAGAGTCACTCACAAGAAACACGATTTTTTGTATTTTTCCGCTTTTAAAAATAAATACAGGCAGAAAACACATTGTTTTCTGTCTGTATTTATCTGTAAAAATCAGTAAAAACGGAAAACTGGGAGCCTTAATTAAGATCATGCAAACAGCAGCGTCCATCTTACTTGACTCCAGTGATTCCGTTTGTAGTGATTTTCATCATTTGTTAGCGTGCCGCAGGTGCTTTTTTTTAACACCTCATCTGCCCTTTTCCTGGTCCTTCCCTCTCACCCCCTCCACCGCACACAACACCACCCCCAACAATTAACTTGGCACCAGGGTGACAGACATGAGATGTGAGTGATTCGGGGGAGTTGTTGGGGGTGCGGAAGGGGGAGATGTTTGTTCTCAGAGGCCAGTCATTGCTGTAAGATAATCTGGCAGGTGCTGACCTGTGAATACAATAGCGCCCCTGCCTCATTTTATTCAACAGCAGCAGCGAGGGCACAACATTTCTTTCTGACCAAGGCGCTATCCTAGCAAAGTCCTGTGCCATACCTGCCAACTTGAAGTACAATCTCACCGTGTGAGGGGGGGGACCTTGAAGCGGCGGGGCCTCATGCTGAGAAATACCTACGAGGCACTTTTGAACCCCACCGAGCCCCCAAGCCCCCCCCAAATAGCTTGCTGGGTCTGATGCCAATGGCCAGGAGTGTTTTCACACCCCTTAATAGACATCAGCAGTTCAAAGCCACGGAAACCAGCTGGAATATCACTATTTACAGTGGTTTTCAGCTCGTTTTCCCTGCCACTGTGTGATATCAGCTCCTCGCCGGGAGACCGTGTGACCGTGTGATGGGAGCCGATATCGTGTGTCACAAGGTGGCATCGTGTGAGTTGGCAGATATGCTGCTCTGTGGTTCCACTGATTTCACAAGCTCTTATCCCTGATGCCGGAGGGGATCTGTGGTTCCACTCGCTTCACCTGGTGTTTTCCCTGATACCACCAAGGGTCTGTGCTTTCACGGATTTCACTAGGGATTTTCCCTGATGCCAGGGGAGGTCTGTGGCTCCACTGACCTCCACAAGTGTTTTCATCGAAGCCAGAGTCGGTCTGTGAATCCTCTGACTTCATCAGGTCTTTCTGCTGATACCAGACGGGGTCTTTGCTCCCACGGACTTCCACAGGTCTTTTCCCTGATGCCTTAAGGGCCATGTTTCAGCAAATATTCTCCCCAATGCCGGAGGGGATCTGATGCTGGTGTAGGGTTTTCTCATCAGCGCCATTTTGTTTTCACATATACGTTTCTCACCCGTGTGTAGTTTCCGGAGTGAATGCCCTTTGACATTTCTGGCACGCATAGAGTAGCCTTTCACACATTTTTTCTACTGTAAAACATTATTTTAAACAAACCCATGTTTAATCAGCTGTGGAGAGAAGGATATTGTTATGCTTGGGCAGTCTGTGAAGGACACATGAGGTAATGCCCTCGGGCTTTGGACTGCGGAGAATGCGCGGGCAGAGCTGAGCGGACAGCGTAGGAGAAAAGTTTGCGGTTCTTTATGGCACGTCCCTCGTGAGGGCAGACTATACTCTATGTTTTGACAGACTAACCCTCCACAGTGTTGGAAACATGTGTTTATTCTGTTTAGTTTTGTTCACTTGTGCTAAATTCCACTGATTTTCACAGTCTTTGTCTTGGTGCCGAACGAGTCTGTGGTTTCATTGAAAACTTGAACTATTGGCTCTGCTCAGCAGTAGAATCCTTCCATCATCTAGTCAGAAGTCTGGGCAGCGCTTAATTTGTGATAAAATAAGTGCCAGGGCCCTCATCAGGAGGCGACTGCAACTTGAACCATCCATTGCCCCTACCAGGGCTGCCAACAACAGTACCTATACAACTACTAACCATCGCACTCCTACACGTGTGACAATTTAGACTATTTCAGGCCCCCAAAGCTATAAGAACGACCTGGGCAGCAGGTATTAGGTGTTTTAATGTATTTTCAGGGCCACTGGAATAATGCGGGAGGAGAGGGTCAAATTATGCGGCAGGGTTGCGTAAATTATGCTGCAAGAAAAGGCAAATTATGTAGCAAAATACGGCGCATTTTGTAATAGTATTACTTAATTATTTCATCATTTTCAAACTAGGTAACACTGCCTGGGCATTGGTTGCACATCATTAGTGCCAGTTTAATACCCACATATAATAAGCAACAGAAAGGTGGCCAGTCCAGCTTTGCTAAAGGCCTTCATCTGCGCGGCAACAAGTGTCACTGCATTTTTAGTAACTTTAGAACCGTTTGAGCTACAAACTATTTTTTTGTTAAAATCTGCAGAGTGTGCGGCAGATGATGGATTATGTGGCAAATGTGGGCAATCTACAATTATGCGAAAACCGCCACACAATCGCATAATTCCAGTGGCCCTGTGTATATAGAATTAATAAACAACTGTTGCTCTGCTCATCTGTAAATTACACAGACACCGCCACCTGGCGGCTGACTGTCATAAGTGGCGGTGTTCACAATTACGTGCCGAGCACCGGAAGCCAGCGGCTCAAATTAAGCACTTAGGTGCTTGAAAGACTTTGGGGCCTCTTCTCTGCCGATGGACACAGCAAGGATTCTGGGAGTCCACTTCAATCGACCCATAAGTTTAAAGAACCACAGCAACAAAACCACTCCACCTGCAGCTTTGTTATAAAGACATTGAGTAAGGTATGCTCCTTCTCGTGTCATCTTCTTGTAAAACTGTCACTCAGGTGTTGTCTCCTCTCTGCATCCAGGACTCTACAGGGTCTCTCCACAAATGTCTTCTTTCTCGCCTCCTGATATCGCAGAACGTGGCACCTCGACTCACTCTTTAGAGGTGGGCGAGCCACTGAAATCTCATACGAGGCTCTAACCTGAAGCCTGGCTGTGGCTCAGTTCGATGTCCTATTGGAACCCCAAGCCCATAACGAGCCAAGTTTTCATGTGGCTACTGCCTCCCACCCTCCCTCTACCCAGGATGTGGTGTTACGGTCACAGCTGCCTACTGTGGATCTGGGAATACAGGTTTGAGTCTCGGCATCGGCTCAGCATCCTGTGATTCTTGGCAAATCACTTAATCTCCCCGTGCCTACAAGCAATACATGTGTCCTTATGTACTGTAACTGGTGCTCAAGTAGAGCGCTCCAATACCTTTGGGTCAAGGTTGCGCTATATTTTAACAAGCATTGGCAAAGTCAATAGGTGTTGCCTATACAAGAGCTATTTGCTTTGGCGATGTGTTTTAGCCATGTTGTACTCCAGTGTGGCTGCTGTTCAGCATGGCTAAAAGTGGAATGGGATGGAGTGCGGTAGATTGGAGTGGGGTAGATTGGACTGGAGTGGGCTAGGATGGGTTAAATTGGAGTGGGATCAATTGGGGTGATGTAGAGTGGGGTGAGATAGAATGGGGTGGGGTAGATTGGAGTGGGGATGGGTTGTTTTGGGTTAGAGTGGAATGGAGTGGGGTAATTGGAACTGTAATTGTAATTGCATTTATATATCGTTTACTACCCCTGACAAGGTGTCAAAGCGCTTTTTGGGTGAGTAGCACACTACTCCAGAACCTAAAAAGGATTAGTGGTGAATTGGTATAGTGAAATATGAAACTAATTTGTGCAGTGGACATGTTAGTCTTTTATTTGGATTGAAAAGGAAAGTGGAGGGATAGAGGAGGGAAGGGTTTGTATTTATATAGCACTTGCTACCCCTGATGGGGTGTTAAAGCGATTTTCTGCGGCTAGCACGCTACTCCGGAACCCAAGCAGGATAAGTGGGGAAATTAGTATAGGGGAATATGAAATTAATTTGAGTGGTGGACATGCGAGTTTGTTATTTGTATTGAAATGGATAGTGGAGGGATAGAAGAGGGAAGGGTTTGCATTTACATAGTGCTTGCTACCCCTGATGAGGTGTTGAAGCGCTTTTTGGCAGGTAGCAATTTACTCCGGAATCCAAAAAGGATTAGTGGTGAATTAGTATAGGGAAATATGAAATTAATTTGAGCGGTGGACATGTTAGGCTGTTATTTGGATTGAAAAAGGATAGTGGAGGCATAGAAGAGGGAAGGGTTTGCATTTATATAGCTCTAGCTACCCCTGATGAGGTGTCGAATCACTTTTCGGCTGGTAGCACGCTACTCCGGAACCCAAACAGGATTGGTGGGGAATTAGTATAGGGAAATATGAAAATAATTTGAGTGTTGGACATGTTAGTCAGTTATTTGGATTGAAAAGGAAAAGGGATGGATAGAAGAGGGAAGTATTTTTTTATTTTTTATTTATGTATTCTTTTTTAAGCTCATAGCAGTAGGAGGAGGTTTGTCATGAGTAAAGGGGAGGTGGAGGAGGAAAGGGTCAGAGTGAAGGGTTTAGAAAGGATTGTTTGGGAGATGTGAATAGTAAAAGAGGTATGAGATGATGCAAGAAGGGGTAGAGGAGGGAAGAGTCTAGAAAGGGTTATTTTAGGGATCGTAGTAGTAGAATAGGGTTTTGGATGAGTGAGAGAGTGGAGGTAGAGGATATATTGAGAGAGGTATGGGGTGAGAAATAGGGTAGTGCATTGTAAAGAGTAGTAGGATGAGGTTTGAGATGACTCAGAGTGGAGGTAGAGGATATATTGCGAGAGGTATTGGGTGAATATAGGGTAGTGCATTGGAGATGCTGAATTTGAAGCAAAGTAATAAATATAAAGATACATAAGTCCATGGAAGGTATATATGTATAAGGAAGGTAATATATGTAGATTTAAGTTGTATTTATTGAACTCAGACTTTCAAGTGTTGCTGTATTTAAAGTTAATCTATTTGTTTTTATTATTTTTTTTGTAATTCAATAGTGAATCCATTGTAGATAAATAGTTATTATATGATAAAATATTTATATATGCAGTCACCTATACACATGTTAAACATAGAATAATATAACCATAAGTAATATGTACATTTGTTAAGCAGAACTAACAAATTTCTTCATATTAAAAACATATTTGTTATACACGTTTATATAAAGCAATACACATATGTAGGTACACATCTATAGTCCAAATACATGCTTATATACAGAGGGATGTGCTGCATATTTATGTTTGAGTATGGTGGTTATGTGGGGAAGAGCCAACTCTTGGGCAGTCTTCTGAAGATAAGGTAGTTATCCGTAGATCTTATGTTTGGGGGTAAAGAGTTCCATAGTTTGGCTGCTTGAACAGAGAACATCCGTACCACCTATGGTTTTTTTCTTGTATGGTGGGATTTTGAGGTGAGGTGCTAATCTAGAGCGAAAGTTTCTTTGTTTAATGTATTTGGTGATTTTATTCCTGATGAAGAGTAGTCCTATTACATGTATCATTTTGTAGGTGATACAAAGCAGCTTGAATGTGGATCTTCTGGCAACCCGTAACCAATGTAGAACTTTCAAGGCCGAGGAGATGTGGGCTTGTGGCTTTATATGTAAGAGTAGTCTGGCAGCAGAGTTCTGAATTCTTTGTAGTCTTTTCATAGTTGTTAAAGATGATCCATGGTAGAGGCTATTGGCGTAATCGAGTTTAGACAGTACAAGAGGGATAGTAGCCTGGACCTTGTGTGGAAATCCCAGGTGGGGGAAGATGCGTTGCAGAGTTTTTATAGTAACGAAACTTGATCTTGCTAGTTTGTCCACTTGGGCATTCATTGATATCTTGAAGTCCATAATAATTCTGAGGTTTCTTACTTCCTTTGATACTTTAGACGGTGTTCCCATGTCATCAGGCCAGGCGGCGAGTGGGCCATAATTTTTCCAATCGCCATACGTGAATATTTCTGATTTGAGAAGCATTAATTTTGAGATGGCTCCATGTGATCCACTGATCCACGGCTCTGAGACAACTGAAAATTTGTGAGTGTCCAATGTCTTTGGGGCTTTCCAGTTTAAGGAGTATTTGTGTGTCATCTGCATAGTTATAGCATGTGAGGTGAAATTGATTGATCAGCGCCAGTAATGGCTTCATGTAGATGTGAAAGCATGGGTGAGATGATAGAGCTGTGAGGGACACCCACTTTTGTGAATTACGGTTTGGATGAGAAAGGGGGGTATGGATGACATTAGTTCTGTTGTGAAGGTAGGATGTGATCCAGTTGAGCGCAGTCCCCTCTATACCGGCTTCGGAGACTCTGTATTAGAGTGTCACGGTCAACCGTGTCAAAGGCAGCTGAGAGGTCCAAGAGAAGTAGTACAGCAACCCTGTTCCGGTCAACTGTGTTCTTAAGGTCATCCCAGATGGCAACAAGGGCATATTCTGTGCCTCTTCCTGTACGGAATCCTGTTTGGAAGTCTAAAAGAATGGAATTATCTTCAATGAATTGTGACATCTGGGCGAATGCTGCTCTTTCTATCAGTTTGCCCAGGAAAGGTCCATTTGAAATTGGTCTGTAGTTGTCGGGATTAAGCAGTAGATTCCAGTGGGGTAGATTGGAGTGGGGTAGATTGGGATAGAGTGGAGTGGGGTTGATTGGAGTGGAGCGGAGTTTGGTAGATTGGGGTAGGTTGGAGTAGAGTGGAGTGGAGTGGGGTAGAATGAGGTGGAATGGAGTGGGGTACATTTTAGTAGATTGAAGTAGGGTAGATTGGAGTGGAGTGGGACAGATTGGAGTGGAGATTGGAGTAGAGTGGGGTGGATTGGAGTGCAGATTAGAGTGGAATGTTGTGTGGTAGATTGAAGTGGACTGGGGTAGATTGGAGTGGACTTGGGTAGATTGTAGTGGGGTAGATTGGGGTGTCAGGTATAGAGTGGAGTGGAGTCAGATAGATTGGAGTGTAGTGGGGGAGATTGGAGTGTAGTGGAGTGTGGTAGTTTGTCGTGGAGGCGGGTAGATTGGAGTGGAGAGTGGTAGATTGGAGTGGAGTGGGTTAGATTGGGGTAGGTTGGAGTTGATTGGAGTGGAGTGGCGTAGATTGGGGGGATTGTAGTGGGGTAGATTGGCGTGGGGTAGATTATGGTAGATTGGAGTGGGGTTGTGTGGGGTAGATTGGAGTGACGTGAGATAGATTGGAGTGGGATAGATTGGAAGGGAGTATATTGGAGTGGAGTAGGGTCGAATGGAGTGGAGCGGTGACGGGTAGATTGGAGTAGAATGTGGTAGATTGGAGTGGACTTTGGTAGATTGGAGTGGGGTGGATTGGGTGGAGTGGCACAGATTGGAGTGGAGTTGGGTAGATTGGAGTGGAGTGAGGGGATTGGGGTAGATTGGGGTGCAGTGGATTTAGAAAGATTGGAGTGGAGTGGGGTATATTTGAGTGGAGTGGGGTAGATAGGACAGGAGTGGGGTAGATTGCAGTGGAGTGGGGTAGATTGGGGTAGATTGAGTGGAGTGGAGTATATTGGAGTGGACTGGAGTGGATTGGAGCAGGGTGGGGAGATTGGAGTGGAGTGAGGTAGATTTGGGAGGAGAGGAGTGGGGTACATTGGGGTAGATTGGAGTGGAGTGGGGTAGATTGGAGTGGACTGGGGTGGAGTAGTGTAAGTGTTGTGGAGTGGAGGGGCATAGAGTTGAGGGGCGTAGAGTGGATGAGCATAGAGTGGATGAGCATAGAGTGGAGTGGCATGTTGTAGAGTGGCATGGCGTAAACTGTCTTCGAGTGGAGGAGTGTAGAATGGAGTGACGTGACGTGGAGTGCCATAGAACGGATGGCTTGTTCTAGAGTGGAGTGGAGTGTCACAGAATGGAGTGTCATAGAGTGGAGGGGCAGAGAGTGGAGTAGAGTGTTGCAGAGTGGGGTGCTGTAGAGTAGAATGGCTAAGTGTGGAGTATGCATGGTGCAATAGCGCACTGCCATGATAGACAACACATTTTCAATTGAAATGCCTATTTGCACAGACATAAAGTTTTACTGTGCACAAACGATAATGTGCGGAAATGTCATCACCTAGTGTATTGATGTGGTTTGATCGTATTCAAATATTTGTTTCCACCACACTTCAGAAATACAAAAAATGTGCTTCATTTGTGCTGTCATAATTCTGATATGTCCTGAAATATCACCATAGTTTATTTACAGACATTTAAATTTTTTTGTGTGCTAGAAAAAAGCCTTTTCTTTCACAGCAAGATTGTCACATAAATTCTCTCACTTTGAAATCAGAGAAACAAAAGTAAACACCAAGCTCCCTCTGAAGACAAAGCCTGACATTTGACCTCTGTCTTTGAATGCACAGCAAATGTGACAATATAAGAACAAGATTTAAAAGCCTATTTACAGAAAGAGAGTTTGTGGAAGAATACAGTAAACAGGGTATGGGCTACGGGAGAGACAATATCAAGCTGGACAGCCTAAAGTAAATAACGCCAGCAAATAGAAAGCAAGCAAGTGTGAGTTACAAACCACAAAGCCAATGGTAAGCAATTGGTGGAATACATTCTCAGGGGAGCTTTTAGAATGCCCATAAGTAGTCATTAGCAAGCCAAGCAGCTGCGCTCTCTGGTAGGCTTTGACCTACAAAGTGTACTAAGGGGTAAAAACAAAGCCTTAACATAAGGAAAGACAAATAGATACCCATGTACTGGCTGATTTGTACAAAGTAAAACCAGAAAACCTGGATACATTGTGGCTTCCTCTACTTAAATTGTGCGATCTTAGATAGATATTTTATTTCCCGAAAACTTTTTTCCTTCTTTTCGCACGCATGAAGGCACTTTCAAATATGTGAGTTCAGACAACCAGTTGCACAAAACTATCACTTTTAATAAGTACTTTTCAGTGCAGTGCTGTAATGTGCCATATTAATGTCAAAGCTTCCACATGTTAAAGAAATACATTTTTTACATTTTGAATAGACTTTATTATATTTTTTGTGATGTTTGTTGTATGTTTTACATAGAAAATATTTTCAGGGCTCGGCTCCTGCACGGGCTTTAAGGTCCGAGCCAGACTCTTGGCTCGGCTCTCCTTGGTAATTTGTTGACTCGCACACCTATATCACTTTTGACCCAGGTGCACCCACATTTTATCCAAACTGGTAAGTCTTAGTTGTCCTACGAGCTCTAAGCATTCTCTCTTCAGATGCTTTGCTTCTGTTTTGGGCTGTGCATGACTCTGGCGCCGTCTTTATTTCACACGCTTCTCAGGTACCTTCCCAAACGAGCTCTTTGGTGCACCCCGGCCAACCTGCTGCTGATGTTCCCCCATGTCAGGAGTTCTCGTGCTTCTCTTGGCACCTTCTCTGCTCTAGGGGGTAAGACCTGGAACTCCCTCTCATTGCTCTTTTTTCCTTCTCAAAATCTGGCTTTTTTTCAACCACATTTAACTGATCTCTAATGCTGCTCCTTCTCAGTGCCTTTCTCTTCTGCTCCTCCACCTTGGCAAGAAGCAACACGAGGACACCCTACTCCAAGGAAGGGACCACGCTGGACAATAATACTTAATTAATGCATTGTCTTTCACAGATCGTTGCCCGATGTCGTCTCATTCTGTTCAGTTCGCCTTGGTCTTCTCCTCATAGACAAGCAGGGTCGGACTGCCCTATAGGCAATCCTGGCACTGAGTTGGACTGGCCTATAGTTCAGTCTGACAGCCTGGTACTGCCAGATGGGCCAGGCTGAAGGGGCCAGTGAGTAGTCCCTTGCTTTTGGTTTGTTGAGCTGTGTCGAGACAATCATTCCACACTCTTGCCCTTTCTAGCTGTGCCAGACAGGCCAAAAGGCCTGTCCAACATGGCCTGGCACTGCCAGAAAGCCTGGACTGACAGCAGGGATGGGCTGGGAAACCAAAAGCAGCCGTGGCAAACATGCTCAAACCAGTCCCGCTCCCTTCCTGTCCTTGCTCTGTCTCTCTCTCTCTATCCATCCATTCTCTCTGATCTCCCACTCTCACTCCCTCTCTCACTTGATGTCCCCTGTGCCTGCTGCAATTTAGTCCTCAAATGTCTCCAGCCCACCAGGGAAATGCCCAATTGAATAAAAGGCTGGTTCAGACCTGGCAGGGCAGTGTGTGGGCTGGTTTTTGGCTTGGTGTGGGCTTGTTGGGTTGGGTTTTACTGTTGATTTCCCTGATATTACTACAAACATTGCCTACAGGAAGCTCAAGTGCTTGCAGCCTCTTATACTTAGCAAAACACCTACACACCATATCTTTACAAGTTCAAAACTGCCCCGATTTGCAAATGTGGGCCACTTTTAATCTAAATAATTAGTTAAAGGGGGCCACTTTTATTTTGGTGTCTGGGCCTATTTTCTGTCCCAGTCTGACCCTCTGTGCAAGGATTTTGTTAGTAAGCCTCCAGTCACTTGTCTGTGTATCTCCAGTCTCTCCTCTGTGTTGATGGATTGCGTGGTTTTAGTGGCCCATTGGTCATTTCCCCCGCACTGCTGGTGGTCTGGGCGTCTGAGAGCCTTAGGGGCTCATTATCCTCCCTCAGGGCGATGTGCGGGTTTATTGCTCTCACAGGTCTCTTGGCTCTGCATGCAGCCTGAAATGCCCTCGGTGAACGTTCCTGCGCAAACTCCCCCCCCACCTGCAGAAAGTGTGGGCCTGGCAGGCATTCTGTGGCCTGGTCTGGGATCAGTACTGCTCTTTTAATTTTACAGGAGTGTATTAAAAGGGTTATATCTTCTGGGTCTTGAAACACAGGCCCTGATTACAAGTAAAGCTGCTATTTATCACACCTGGTAAATAACGGTCCACTGGGTATATTATTTATCAGGTGTAATAAATATCACCTATTACAAGTTTATAGGGAATACCATGCAGATTTTGGAGTTTAATGTGCAAAACACTGCATGATACGATAAATACCATATACTTTTCCACCTTTACATTTCGGTAGGTTTGATCTGACGAAATTTAACAAAGGTTGTGGCACTAAACGCATCCCATAATTATCAGATACATTAAAAACCTAACAATTTGTAATTTGGAATACACTGACCAGCTCGTAATCAGGCCCATAGTGTTTTAATGGACAGATACCATTAGGTACTCATTACCTGCAGTTCTTTAATTTGTACTGATAGAGGTGTAAGTATTAGACCCTAGAGTTTCCTGCAAAACCCTCCCTTCACATAGCCCCCAATTTTAGATCCACACACAAACACTATCATTTTTAGGACAGGCTTAGAGACAACTTTAAAAGTTCCGCCACCCTCATATTTTCAAAAAATCCAAACTAAAAGTACATACATCTGTACAAGGACTCTCGATCAGCTCTCTATATCCATTGCTCTGTAGCCCTCTATATCCATTGCTCTGTGTCATATACGTGTCGTTCCCATCAATTACAGCATAAATATGGGGTAACAGGTCAGCCCATTTAATGCATCTGCTGTTTTTCACTGTGAGTGGCAGCATTTTCCTGATCACATGCGCCCCGCCGCTTGAAAAGGAGTGCACTTCAGCACCAGTGTTAGTCTGTCTGAGCTGCTAGGCACTTCTTTATACTGTATACTTTATATTTTTCCCACATTTCGAGATATATGTACACAATAAAGAAATAAACACACATGCCAAAGCCAGACCGAATGGCTTTGCCAATGTTGGTTAAACGTGGCAACTCTCCACAGTCATATGCCATGCATTCCAAGTCATTTCTCCTTCTGAGTCTTGCATCGAAGATGACCGTCAACATGCACAGTCATCGAAACAGAAGATGGGCCTAAATTATAAAATGGCCACTAAGGATCTATGCATCACAGGGCCATGACACGGGGGAGCAGTCAGGCTGTTTCCCCAGACTCGGCCTGCTTTTGTGATATATTCATGATGGGGCAGGTAATGTCATTCGCTACTAGGTGGCAAAATATATTTGAGTTACCTCGAAATGTGTCTCAGGACATTGTTCTTTCGCATCAGGTGCTCAAGCACCAGAGAGGGGTCCTGTATAATATTGGCGACCCAGGCCCCTCAAAAGCTTCTGTCAGACTGCAGTGCACAGGCCACTTCCCTGGCACCAGCACGTTCTGTGCTTTATCAAAGTGACGAGACACTTGCTCTGTTATTGGAGAGGACAGCAGTGATGATTTTCTTCTGCTGAAATGTGTGAACATCAGGTTACACGTGGTTATAGAACCACGGGCATACCCAATCCGTGAAATGACAATAAGTTCAGCTTCTGCCCGTAGACAGTATTCTAACTCAAGCGTGGCCTGTCCCTGAGCCCCGTGTGTGACGGGACGGGAGGGGTGGATTTACAGGCTTATTCCCGGCAGCAGCAGCTCTGGCTGTGTCGCTACCCGGCCTTTGTTGCACATTCCGGGGATTTACAAGGCTGCTTTCAGGGCGACAAAGGGAGCAGTGGCTGCGCACACAGTGGAAAAACACGCTGCAAGCGCGGGGCAGAGGCGGGGCAATGGCAGCCGCTTTCTCGGGGACAGGGACAAAGGGGAAGTTCAACTCGAATCCTCCTCCCCTCCCCCACTGGCTATAACTGCTGCATCCATATTTCAGACACGGATCATGGGCCTCGAGATGACCCACTGGCAGCATCTGTGACCAATGTCTTTCTCCGGGGGGCCACCTGTTCTCCTCAGGAGCATCGTCCTCGGGAACGCAGCCAATGCAATACCAGAACAGGCCACTAGGGATCACTGCCTACTGTGCCAGTTTGTTCCCTTAAGGATGTTAGGCTTAGTCAGGGCTTTAAGCGGGATGAAAAAACTTGGGGGGGGGGGTCTCTCAAAGGGGCGTGGCCAATGTAATTAAGGGCGTGGCTTAAAAACATGTAAGCTAAAAATCTGTGCTTACCACAGTGTGCCGCCCAACTTGTATTTTGTCGTTTCTGTCATTGCATCCAGATATATGATACAAGTAACATCACACCTACATCAAGTCAGGACTATTGGCTTTGTCAATGGTTGTTAGTTGCATAAGATAAATAAGCAGCAACTATGGCTTGTATATAATATTGAAAAAGCTTCCACTTAAAGCCCTGGTGACACCAGGACAATGTTGCTGCTCCTGAGTTTCAAAAAGAGAAGGGAAATCCAGAGAGAAAATGACTCTCTTCAAAGGATTTCCGTCCCCTACAACACTCACCTGGCATGACGTCATGCCGTAAGGTCTCCACTAGTGAGAAGTGAGCAGTGTGAGCACACGCACATGATGTGCCTGCTGTCACTGCAGTCCGGAAAAAACGGACCGCCAGGGCACAAAACAGAGCCCGATAGAGACCCGTTTCGTGGCCCCCTTTAAAAAACTGCCGGTGCTCAGCACCGGTGAGACCCGGCCCACTTAAAGCCCTGGGCTTAGTCTAATTCTTAAAGGCTAGCGGGCGTCACTGTTGCACCTGCGGTATTGGAGCGCCCCCACCTACCACCTCAGCCCATGCCCCGCTACTGTGACATGTGACTGACCACTGAGGGTAGACGCTATATCTAGTTCCGCTACTCAAAGGAGTAACACACCGCCCAGGTGTCACCTGCATGCCGTGGTCCATGATGCATTTCCTAGCGGCAGGACGTGACGCCCTTTATAGGCGGAACATTCCGCAACTTGAAAATAGCCAGGTTAAGTGGGCAACGGGAAATTTTGCTTGGGCGAAGTTGGGTTACGCCATAAATCTTCGCCAGGCTTCAGAGATGCCAAGTCTCCAAAATGTCCCAACTTTTTGGGCGCCCTTTCCTTAAAGCATTTGTACACTAACTACAAATATAGTTTAACACAACTTCGAGTGACATTTCCTGTAGATACATAACATAATATGGGGACACTGAATTTCGGAGAGGCAGGACACATGAAGCTAGGAACCACCTTTCATTCAAGTTGCACTGTGTTTATAAGAAGCGACTTCTGCTCTTCCCCAGTGCCCTCACATTTGAGGGATGACTTGTACCACTCATGCGTCAACATTCTTGCCAAAAGACCCGATTCAGATGGGAAACTCCCGATTTGCGAAGCAAAAAAGACTTAATTTTACGTGTCTCAGCACAGCACTTTTTAATCAGACAAATTCCTTTCCCATTACAGCATAGGGATGCAAGCCCGTTGCCTGGCAACCGTACCTTCCGTCTCTTGAATGGCTAGATTTCCTTGTTTTTAGGACTAGATTGGCCATACAGCCTATAGGGAACCATTCGACCGCACTCCGCCTCCCCCAGCGGTCTAGGAGGGGGTGCTTTCAGGTCTGGGAGAGCTGATGCAGTATTAGTCCATCGAGGAATGAAATCATCCGGGTAGGGTAATAGGCGTTATCAGCAGTGCTTTAAATGGGAAAAAATAAGTGCAGGTACTCATTAAAATGAGCTAGATGTGTAGTGAGGGGGCGGGGCTAGGGGCGGGGCTAAAAGCAAGACTTGATGATACTTAACGACTTCTATATTAGTTGCAGCACAGGGCCTGAACGGACCCTGCTCTGTCAAACACAGCGTGATGGTGAGCACCCGGCAATTATTCAAATGAGCCCAGCTGAATAGCTCAGCTGGGGCTCAGATCAGGGCTACAGAAGTGGCGCCTTGGCTGCCAGAGACACCTTCCACTCTGGCTCACCAGCACTCACAGCCAATAAGCCTACCTTTTCATGAGTACCGGTACTCTCCTCGGCAGAAGAGAAGTGCCGGTACTCAGAGGGATAAATGTAAGAAGTGCCGGTACTCAGTACCGGTGAGTACCGGCCCATTTAAAGCACTGGTTATCAGCAGTGTAAACCCCTTCTGCCATTCAAAGCACTGTAAAAAAAATTACTCACAAAGAGTTTTTCGTGTGAGAGAAGGTACTTCGGGTGAGGGGGAGAGGGGGACAGGGAGTGTCCAGAAAGTATGGGGACATCCCGAGATTTCTTACTTGTTTTGCCTTTGCCCGTTTCCACCCTGAAAACATTAACAAATTACAAAGGCGGAAACAAGGCTTTTGCAAGCATTTCATTAGGAATTTGCTAAGTTTACTAGAATCTGGAAACCTTAGTGAATTCCTAGAAATTGTAAATTTGAAGTCGTGCGAGGCAGTAAACCTGCGGCATAGATCTACACAGTTTTGGGGAAATGGGTCCATAGGGAAAGTGACAAACTTCCATAAAACACCATGGCGCCTCTGAACGGCCACCAAGGCTGAGTCAGCCCCAGCCATTCCTCATGTCAAGGCAGCAGCCTGCAAGAACTCCTGATGGTAATCTGGAATTTAGCATCATATCTGGGCCCCCCTCTGTGACCAATCACCTGTACGTTCGCTCATTAGATAGAAAGTTCACTGCCAAGATCTCTGGAAATTTGCCTATCACAGGTGTGAATCACAGAGAGCGGACTCTGCCTTTCCTTCTTCTATGATCCACATATTTAGTTGGAGAAATAATAACACCCATTGTTCAAGAGCCGAGGTAAAATTTAGTGTTAGAAATTAATATTAATGGGGGAGGGCATGGTCCTGTGAGCACCGGATGAGATGTTTACTCCACGCTCTGCTCAGTAGTGTTCTCTGCCCTTATGTTTCACAACTCCAAGAGAAGTTCTTCTAACATGGCATCACTCTTCTGATGGAGGGACCCTGAAGATGAGTAAAGTCACTGTGGAGTCACCAGGACCAGAAAAAATGTGCAGTGGTGTGGTCTTCTCACCTGCAAGCTGGGGATTCTCAACGTGGCGGACATACTAGCCAGATGTCGGTAGGAAGAGCCCGGCTGCTGATGAAGGCAGCTGGTGCCTTGGTGAAACAAGAGGAGACCGGACCCCAGTAGATTGGACAAGCCAAGCCTAAACTGGCAGTGTCCTCCTGGCGCTGAGAGCCTGGGGACAAGTCTGTGATAATCAGGTGTGCAGTCCTCTACTCAGGTTTTTTAGGGTAAATGATCCTGCTCACAACTCTCTTGCGTAAGTGGCTTGAGTGGTCGGATCTGGAGGATGCTGTGATATCATTGGCATGGTGAATAGTGAAGCACTATTCCTACAGCATTGTTTTAAAAAAAATAAATGTAGAACATGTGATAATTGAATAAGTGTGATCCACCATGTGACAAGGCCCGAAAAGAGATGGAGCAACGCTTCCAAAATCTATGTCATAACAACGACCCCAGCCCTCAATTAGGTAAGAAGACATGGAACGGAGGTAACCACGGGAAGTGATGAGTCTGACTTTACAAATGGAGAAAGGGCCCTGATGAAGTTGTTGGCGAGCCTCCACAAGAAAGTGGATGGCACTGAACCAAAAGTAACAGTGGTCGAGAACATACTGGAGGCCATGTCATCCAGGATAGTGGGTCTAGAGGTGACCACAGTGGCTCTCCATTATCAATACTGAGGACCAGTTTGAGAGACTTGAAAATGCTAAGACTGTAGCTAACATCAGGTTGCTTGGTTGCGATGAACTGTATGATGCCTCGAACCTTCAGTCCGGCATTGAAGAATGACTTTGGAAGGAGATGGACCAATATCAGATACCCAGCCTGCTGTAGTAAGAAGAGCCGTACGGTTACCCTAAAAGGTAAATATGTCAGTGGGTCCAGAGAGAGGACAGTGTTCTTCACCTTAAAAGAAGAGAATCACAGTGACTCAGTGCTGTGATGGGCTACTGGTGAGCTGATGCACAACAGTAAGAGATTTATGTTCCTATCGGAGGTCAGCCCTGTTTCAATCACTAAGAGAAACAAACTGCAGTCTTTGAGGAAAGAGTTCTTGTCATAGAGGGGTCCAAGTCAGTGCACTTTTGCATTTGAGAATAGTTGTTGATGGGAAAGTCTCGATGTTCGGTCTGATAGAAGCAGATTCTTTGTAAGAGCCAAAAGAGCACCAACAAAATGAAATAAAAGTTGGTATTCGCTCTTCCCATGTTTGATTGCCAATGCTATTAATATATCTTCCTCCGTTAGCGAGATGGATGCGTTGGCCTCCGTTACTCAATGTTGTCCTATCACATAGGGGGTTATTTGATGTTATGGTATTTTGTAAATTGATCTTACACAACCACTACTCCAGTCAATTTATCCCCAGTGCAGCCTTTGATCTATGTGTGTTAATTGTCTAAACATGATTGTTTTCTATTATGTCGACTTCATGGGTCTTTGTAAGAGAACCCACGTGATTAGTGCACTGAAATGTGAAGTTTTTACTTTTTCTTACTCCAACAGTGTTTATAGCCATAAGTTCTTAAAAGGCCTCAGTTTGGAAAAGTTCCAACAGTGAGACAGAGAGTGACCAAACAAATGGGAAGCTTTCATTTTTCATATTGGCATCTCTCTGTACTCTTAAAATTGCCTGCCAAGTTCAAATCCTGTTCACATCACTGAAGATGTCATGAGATCATACCTGCCATTTTGGAAAAGAATAACACAACCTTTCGGATTTCAGTATGGCATCCATCTTGAGTGGGTATAATGTTATTTATTGTCTACTTCCAGCATAAAGTATGACTAATTGATTGTGAGAAACAGATACCTACAGAATTTATGAATTTAAGGAAGTGCAATAGGACAATACATAAATACTATAAACAACTGATCTTTCTATTGCATCTGAGGCGATTAGCACCCTTAGCGATCCCCTTTCATTCATGACCACAGATATGTTTAAAAATCTAGCCCTCAAGTTTTTGGCAGTAGGTTATTATATGAGATATTTGTTTTGTATCTTACATAACACCAGGGGGGGGCGCATTCCCTTCTCTCACCAAAGCATTAAAATAAATTGATAATTGATGAACATTGAAGGTTATATTATTATAGAAACAGCAACAGTTTTAGAGGAGTGTGAGTTACTATGGCAGACACCGAACACTGCTCATTAGTATGTTTGCAAAGCGAAAGATTCCCATCAACGTTGAAGTGCATTTGAATAATATTGATTTAGGTTTTTAGCATGCCCTCTAAATGTCCACATTTAGTTAAGTTGTTCCAGTGGACTTACATACTCATTCAAAATAGAGCAGATCCTAAAATCTCTTGAACCATGGGCATTTAATTACCCATAATAAAATGTGAACACTGCCAAAGAGCTTCCCAACTACTGAGAAACCTCACGCCTGATTAATAATCTTTGAAATTAATCTGTGCCCTAAAACCTTTCCATTCAGTTCCAGCAATGTGTTGTCCCAACAGTACAGTAGAGTAATAGAGCGTTCTTTAAAAAAAAGGTAACAATTAAGTAGTTTACTAACCAATTGTGATGATTGCTATAGTTGACAATCTGCTAATTAGTGTATGCGTGACAGAAAAAGCAATTTCCAAATCATATACAGAGTACAAGTTTATCACAGCACACTCCAAATGAGCATCAGAAAGAGATCCTCTTTGTCTCCATTCTTCAGTGTATTGGTGCACCAGTCAGTCCTAATGAAGGATTGTCTTGGCCATCGTTTAAAACTGCAGGACGTCAAGTTAAAATCATCCACTCCGTTTTGGTTTATGTTCTAATTTCTCACATGCCCTTCCTCAGGGCCCAAATATTTTCAACAGATATTTTTTAAAACAGTGAATGTAAGCCCACTGGATGGCTGCACTCTCTAAGTATTATGTGAATCCCTGTGCCAACAGCTTATAAATATGTTTTAATTGCATTTTTTTAAACATTTCCATCTGTGTTTATCCATATTTAGTTTTGGGCCATTTTAATGATATTTATACATATTTATTTTATGGTTTGAGAATAAATGGAGTCGTACAATGGTATATTTCCACATTTATTTAACTGATAAACATGCACTCATACTTTGATGCCTGTCATCTTTTTGCAAATTAAGCCGCCAAATATAAAAACACTACACCCACAGGTAAATATTAGCAATATATATAAAGATATGTTAACATATGCCTTTATTAAAGGGAGTCTCATCCTGTTTTTAAATCGCCATGGTGTCTATCTCCTTAGCAGTTGGTCTGGAATTCATGAAGGACAACAAGGAGCGTCACTCACAAAAAGCACAATTTTCTGTATTTTTACGCTTTTAAAAATAAATACAGACAGGAAATAGATTGTTTTCTGTCTGTATTTATCTGTAAACATTAGTAAAAATGGAAAACTGAAAGCCTCACTTATAAAGCACTGCCTGAAGTTATGTTGTGTAAGTAAGCAGGGACAAATGCAATACTACCTATCCTGGTTTCTTGGCAGATGTACCCTTGGTGATCCAAAGAGTTATTCTCCGAGAACATTTCCCTGATGGTCTGAAGGATGAATACTGACACTGCACGAGAGGATTGTTTTGTAATTTATATCACTACCTCCAGCCCACTCAAACCTTCATCATGTTTGGCCCTTTTTCACACTTCCTGGATGCACTTTCATTTGAATGAAGTAGATTTGTGTCTTGATGTATGTGTAAAGTCATCATATATGTAAAAATGTAAATCCGTATTTGTAAAGCACGAACTACTCACCCTTAAGGGTCTCAAGGCGCTGGGGGCCGTCGTGGAAATTAAGTGAGCTATTGCCCAGAGTCACACGGTGCTGAGCTGAGCTGCCACCGGAGCCAGGGATCGAACCGTGAGTCCTGTGCTCTGAAGTCAGCTGCCCTGGCCGCTGCACCACACCTCTCATGACTGAGCTGTAATCACGGTATATGCAGGAAGCCCTGAATCCTTTCTTTCCTCACATTACTAAACCACAACCACAATTTTAGATTATTTATGTTCTTCCATTGGCGAAACTGTACATGCCTTAGGCATTCACTTCTGGTACCTTTCTCTCGACTTGTCTCTGTTTTTATCTCCTGCATGCCCATGACCACTTTGATGCTGCCTTAGGTTGCTCAAATGCTGTACAAATATTAATCTAACATAACAGTGCTTAGCATACAATGACACTCTTTCCATCTGTTTTTTCTATTATTCACTTGATTTAGGGTTTTATGTTGAAATATTGACCACAAAAAATGTGATTCAATGATATTATTACCTAGCTTTCAACTACGTAGATATGAGCTTCCTATATGACTTATGTAAAAAAAACAATATTGACAGCAAAAATATGGCGAAAAATATTGTCAAAACCAAAATATCAGCAACCGTAGTATTGAAACCCAAAATATTGTACATTATTAAAAACCACTAAAAATAACCCAAATATCAACATCAAAGATATTGTCAACAAGAAATTGAAAACAATAGTAAATAAAATGAATGGATCTATAATCCAAAAATATAAGCATGTCTATATAAAATTGAGAAAAAATATTTAAACCATATAGTTATTAAAACATATCTCACCTTACAGCTCAAGTTAAAAGCAATACATACAAAATAAGAAAATGCAAATCTATTATATGTAAATAAACATAACAAAATAAAAAAGCATAACGGAATATTTTAAAAAATATCTGGAAAATGTTTCCTTTAAAGTAAATCCTACATTACACAAAACAATTAGAGGCAGATTTTCTAACATTTTTCCCCAAGATTATGTCAGAATGTCGTGTAACCCGGTGCAAAATGAATATTTGGAATTTATTTTCCAGCAGAAAACTGGACTGGAATGTTTCCTGAAAGTCACCCAGTGCAGCGCTTTGAGTAGCTTTACATTACTTCGTATCAAGGGGGCACCGCAGGGATGGTACATGGGTGTTTTCATGCAACCACCATGTGTTCTGACGCAAATACCTATTTGCTAACAATAGTTAGCAGGATTTTGTGCAAAAGATAACACTTTTATTGGCAGTACATGGAGAAATGCTTTTATTTCTCCAGACTTTTTCGACTTTGCATTTCTGGTGCCATGTAAAATTTTCGTTGCTGGGCTGCATTGCTTGAGTTTTTAGTAAATCTACCCCCTCATTTTTAAATATAGACATAGCAACCTGAAACATCCAAAGCATATTAATAATAAAAAACTGTCATAATAAATATATAAACATTACTACAAAATATAATAAATAACTTAAAGTACTCATAGTTCTATTGCTGACAAAAATCCAAGTAAGCCATTTTTAAATGGCACAGAATTGAAAAGGTACCTTCCAGAATATGCAAACGTTTTTTAAAAATCATTTTAAAAGTCTGAAAAGGAAAATGAAAAATAAAGTTGGAAAACAAAACATTCCAACGCATGTTCCTTCAAAAATACCCATAATCATTAGTAAGATCAACTTTCCAAAAAGAAAATCTTCTTCATCTATAGCATGAAAACAATATACATCCAACCCCACCCCAAAAATAACAATAGATGTTTTGGGTGGGCACACAACAAATAAAAACATCGATAAATTAAATCAAAAGTACCTCTCTCTAGTGCAGAAGAAACTGGGACGAAAGGTGGCATCTAGTTATATACGAACAATAAAATTATTTCACAATGGTCCCTGGGTATGAAAGAAGGAGAACAACGGGTACGCAATATTATAGTATCTGTGTAACGGGCAAATATAAGTGATATGTATTGTTTTTATCTAGAGCGGCTGAGGGCTTGTGAATATTAAGTGATAAATTTTAAATAAAACAATATTTTTAATACAATCTACAGTTGTGTAGGAATAACCTTAACTCAGTATCTTTCTAATATATGGGCAATAAAAATCCTTTGTACTGGGAAACTTAGAGACCCAGTTATAGTATATTTTTTCACCAAGGGATTTCTCCTTTTTACTTGTCAATAGTACCCTATTCCCCTGGTTTGAACAAAGGGGTCCCTCTTTTTCTTATTGTATTTATGGTACAGCCGTTGTGGCTGGAGAGGACTAATACGGATCTGAATTTTTTCAGTCCGCTAGTTGTTTAAGAAAGTAATCCCGGAGTGCCATATGGATAATTTTAAAACATTCGGTTTCACCGAGGATCAATTTAATAGGCTTATAAATCAGAATCCAAGACCTGCAGGTAAATCCATGATTAACAGTAGTAGTCATGAACAATTAATAAAGATTCTTAACCTTAAGAAAAAATTAATTAGAACAGAACTCCATGCAGAATTTTTAATCGAATACTTAAAAGCTGGAGTAATACCCATAGGATTACGTATTAGAAACGAACCTGGGCTATTTATAGAGAATAAAAAGTTTTTAGAGGTTTGGACTCATATAGCCAACCGGTATAGTAGGGATTGGCTAATTCTAATAATAGAAACTGCACAAGAGATTATGATTATTGAGAGAAAACAAATAGAGGAGTTAGAAACTGCACTCAAACAAAATACGGCCTTTGAAGATGCAAAGAAAAAATTGGAGGAACTAGAATTAGAAACCAATGGTTATCGGGAATATCTTATCAATAAAAAGACAATTAAGCTTAGGAAGGATATTGAAAACTTCAGTGCAGAATTGGTTTATCCATTCCTGGGCAAAGAATATTACAATACAAAGAGAGAACAGAGGTGGGATAAACCTCAGTATCAGAGACAAGTGTATTCGAGAGGAGGGGGCAATAAGAGAATTACTTTCTCTGAGTCCTCTGGAACCAGCAGTGAGGAGGAACAAACCAATGAGCAGATGGCAAGACAAGTCCCCAACTTCGAGCGGGAGCCTTTTTTAGGAGGGCACCAGATTCGGGGACAGAAAAATTATCGGAATTATGTCAGGGAAGAACCAATGAGGAACCATCCACCTCAAAATTACCCAACCAAGGATTACCTCAAGACCAGGAATCAGCGGTACTGGAGGTAGGGGAATTTCCTGTCATCAATCTGTCCCACAAGGTATTGACAGATGATGAGCAAGAGGTTTTAAAGAAAGGGTTTAGTTTTGCCCCTACTGCCCCCCTAACAAATTCGAATTAGAAAAAGATATGAGGAGTTTTTTTAGAAAGATTAGATTAAATAGATTTTTCTCAGAGAAGACCTATGAACCAACCCACAATGTCTCAGGTTTTAAACCTAAATCAATTTTTACTCCCAATTTGAGCCAGTTAGATAAAAATGTGGAACTTTTTGAAAAAATAGTAGAGATTGAAATAAAGAATATTGTAGAAAATGGTCATAATCAGAATAATAATATATCATTGTGCCATAGGAAGGCCTTGAGATCATTACAAGAATGTGATACAATTACCATTAAACCTGCCGATAAAGGCGGAGGGGTTGTGGTTTTAGATACTGTTGATTATGAAAACAGAATGAGGTTGCTTTTAAATGTTAAAAATCATTACAAACGTGTTTCGTTTACACTAATGGAAGAATTAAAAAAAGGGGTAGCACAATTATTAAATACTGGTAGAGAAGAGGCCTGGATTTGTGATAATGAATATAAGTTCCTTTTCAATAATAACCCTATGATTCCAGCTATCTACGGGTTGCCTAAAATCCACAAAGATGTAGCAAACCCGCCAATGAGCCCCATTGTGAGCAGCTTGGGCTCACTTCTTGAGCCTTTAAGTAAATATGCTGATTTCTTTTTGAGACCTATCGTTCAGAAACAAAAAGCATATCTCAAAGATACAGCTCATACAATCTCTATTTTTGAGGGTCAGGGCTTCGACAGGGTGACCCAATTTTGGGTCACCCTGGATATCGAAGCCCTGTATACGAATATCCCACAAGACGACACCATTAGGGTGATGTCGTCTATTTTAGAGAGGGAAAACCTCAATGGTGGACACAAAGAATTTATTTTGAGCTGTATTAGAATGGTTTTAAAGAATAACCTTTTTCTCTTCAAGGACGAACTCTACCAACAAATCAAGGGGACCAGCATGGGGGCGACCTGTGCCCCCAGTCTGGCCTGTCTTTATGTGAGTAACTTTGAGGAAAAACATATCTACAATGAGGTGGCGCCATACTATGAGAATGTCTCTTGCTGGCACCGATTCATAGATGATATTATTTTTATTTGGAACGGTGCCAGCAATGAGTTGATTTTGTTTTTGGAATGGCTCAATTTGGGAGATCAAAATTTGAAATTCACAGCCAAATATAGTGAAACCAGTGTGGATTTTTTAGACATCCGAGTGAAAGATGTGCAAGGGACATTGGAGGTTGAGCTGTTTTCAAAACCTACTGATAAGAATACTTTGTTGAGGTATGAAAGTAACCATCCCCGATCACAGAAGGATAATATTCCGTTTGGTGAATTCTTGAGGTTACGGCGTAATTGTACGAATCTCACTGACTTTTATCATCACTCGGAAATTATGAAAAACAAACTGAAAGATAGGGGTTACCCTAAAAAGTTAATAAAACACTCGTTTAAGCGTGCCAGATTTTATGATAGGGACTATCTCCTAAATACCAACAAAAGAAGCAAGAACAACAATACACTGGATAGAATAGTGTTTGTAAGCCAGTATTCCGGTATGAGTAATAAAATAAAAATATAATAAATCGGAACTGGAAAATCCTAAATAGTGGATTGTCGGTACCCCTGACCAAACCCCTTTTTTCATTTAGGCGCAATAAAACTATAAGAAATGCGCTAGTGAAAACATACAAAAAAACTGACAGTGAGAATCAAACTAATCTGCATAACCAGAAAGCGGTAGGGAACTATAAGTGTGGAACCTGTTCCATCTGTCCCAATTGTATTGAAATGAAAAAGTTCAACTTTAACGGCAAAGTGTTGGTGGCTAAATCGCTGAATAATTGCCGAAGCAAAAACGTGGTTTACCTGCTTGTCTGCCCATGTGATTTGGGATATGTAGGGGAGACAAGCAGAGAACTGCGCGTTCGACTTTTGGAACACAAGTCAGCACTGAGAACCAGGAAAGAGAACGCGCCGCTGACAGACCATTTTTTAGTTAAGAACCATAAATGTAACGAGTTCAGCTGGTTCATACTAGAGAAAGTGAGCATCAGTAGGAGAGGAGGTAATTTGGACGCCATTAGAAAATCGAGGGAACAATGGTTTGTGGTTATTTAAATACCATTGACAAAGGATTAAACTCCCGAGAAGACTGGATGAAGCTGATTGCCAACCAGTAGGTAGTAATATTAAAAATGAGCCGGTGTAGTTGTTTGGAAGGTTTTAGTATGTATTTAAAATTATAGGCAAAGAAACTGAATCGTAATCGAGAGAAAGGTAGAGTCCAAACATTTAACTGATATAGATAGGATTTTAATTAGTATCATAGATTCTTTCGTTGTTTTCTCTATTAGGAAACTCTGCGGCATTCAGCAGGACTAGGAAGGGTTAATACAACATAATAAATGTGAGTCTAGAGGGATTGATGAGTAATCTTTAATCTAATACCATTATCCCTGTGCAAACAATACGTATAGAATTTAAAAAAAAAAATTTTTTGAGACATGAGTAATGGTGTAGCTGGGGCGTTCAACTTCCGGGGTATTAGAGGCAGAAAACGGCATTCCCTATGTTGAAATTTAAGCTTTTCCGGGTTAAGGCAGGCAGAGTAAGTATGGTGCCATGACCCTTTTTCGGTGGACTTCCAGGTCAACTAGGGCAGAACTAGCGGGCCTGTAGTGAGAAGCTTTCAGCCTACAGCTGGTTTAAATTTATCAATGAGCCAATCGCATGCTTCCGATTTAGGTATTTAAACGTGAACGTGAAGGGCATTTCATTTGGATGACCCACGGCGGAAGGACGTGTTTGCAGGCTCTCTACATCAATTTTAAGGTAATTCAGGGGAGATTATGCTAGAGGGATGCTTTAAAACAAAAGTCACCCCGTTTTAAATTAATATCTAAAATCTTTGCGATTACTCCAGCAGCTATGGCATCTTTCCCCTTTCTGTCTTTTCAGATAGCTGTATTGAGAGACTGTAAAAGACAGTAAATAAATCCCTCTTTGTGTGAGGAGTACGCCGGTCAATTAAGAAGTGAGGGAGTGAGGACTCTCTCCCAGGTATGTTAGGGGACCTAAATTAAAACAATAGTATTGCACATTCTACTAAATAGAAAACTAATTTTATGTTTTTTCCTAGATTGAAAATTATTGATTTTAATGCAACACTTTCAGTGAAATAACTATAAATAACGTTCTGCCTAGAAATTACAATAAAGATCCCATCACTAACTTTACAAGGTGAGAAGAGGACTTTGTGTATATAAGGTGCTCATCAATCTAGTGTGTTACAATAATTAGCAACTCTTGTAGTATTAATTTCGGATATATATTTTATAGGTTCTCAGGACCAGAGTATCCTAATATGACCAACCAATCAATATATATGGAGTTGGCAGGAAAATGAAATAAGGTATAACACCTCCAGGTTGTTTGTATAACCAGTTCTTACACTGGATTTATATGGGTTAGGCCTCCCCCTTTTTTCATTAAGATGGTGGGATGTACAAGGATGGTAGATGGCATCATAGGCATATACCGGAATGGGTCTATCTGATAGATCAAATAGGCATGATGTAAAATGTTGGATAAAATATGTATTTCATGTTTCTGTAATTGTAGAAATACTGAATATATTTTGTCTAAATACTCAATGTAGTGGGTACTGAAACTGATATATTTGAAAAATAATGAATATGAAATCATGGTATTATAACCAGTTAGCCCTTCTTTTAAAATGTAGCTTTTTAATTATATAAAATATTAATATAATTAATATCTGCCTACAGGATTGAGTTTAAAGGCAACCATACAGTGCCAGCCAAGAGAGACCAATTGTTTGTCTTGAAAAAGATGGGAAATTGTTAGAACCATCGAAACGCGTCGACGCTCCATTCAACACAATCCGTGGAAACAGCTTATCCTATAGATAAAGAGTAGAAATTTTATCTAGGATCTGTATTTGAATTATTTCAACTGGATGTGTTTGTAAATGACAAATTGTATTGTCTATATTTGTCTCTCCGTTACGTGTGTGTTGGCCTATTTTAGTGACTATAATCCCTGTAATGATTTTTATGTGTGTCTAACATTTGTGTTGCTTTTATCAGTTTGTGTTGTTATTTGAATGTTTGTAACACAGGTTTTTATTGGTACATGAAATTGATGCTATTTTGAGTGTAATGAGCTTTTATAATTGTTTTTTGTATACATTGAGTGATAAATTTTAAATAAAACAATATTTTTAATACAATCTACAGTTGTGTAGGAATAACCTTAACTCAGTATCTTTCTAATATATGGGCAATAAAAATCCTTTGTACTGGGAAACTTAGAGACCCAGTTATAGTATAATAAATATATAAACATTACTACAAAATATAATAAATAACTTAAAGTACTCATAGTTCTATTGCTGACAAAAATCCAAGTAAGCCATTTTTAAATGGCACAGAATTGAAAAGGTACCTTCCAGAATATGCAAACGTTTTTTAAAAATCATTTTAAAAGTCTGAAAAGGAAAATGAAAAATAAAGTTGGAAAACAAAACATTCCAACGCATGTTCCTTCAAAAATACCCATAATCATTAGTAAGATCAACTTTCCAAAAAAGAAAATCTTCTTCATCTATAGCATGAAAACAATATACATCCAACCCCACCCCAAAAATAACAATAGATGTTTTGGGTGGGCACACAACAAATAAAAACATCGATAAATTAAATCAAAAGTACCTCTCTCTAGTGCAGAAGAAACTGGGACGAAAGGTGGCATCTAGTTATATACGAACAATAAAATTATTTCACAATGGTCCCTGGGTATGAAAGAAGGAGAACAACGGGTACGCAATATTATAGTATCTGTGTAACGGGCAAATATAAGTGATATGTATTGTTTTTATCTAGAGCGGCTGAGGGCTTGTGAATATTAAGCCAACTCAAGAGTTTCATCTGTGCAAAACCAACTGAAGTGCATCCATGCAGGGTGCAGACTTAGATAAGAAAGAAAAGGTATCTGTGCAGGGAGCGGGTAAGAGTGCTATATATAGTCATCCACTAGGGCGGCTAGTGACTTTAAAATGGGGGCCCACCTCGAAGGTTTCATCAGCCGGGTCTGGTGGCTCAGTGGACTAAAGCAGCCACTGCAGGGGCCTGTGTTCGACCTCCTGGTCACAGGTTCAAATCCCGGAGGGTCCACTCAGCCTTTCATCCATCTGAGGTCGATAAAATGAGTACCATTGAGTTGGGTAACAATAAACATCTGTTATTCAGCGCCAGGACACCTACGGGTAATTGTGCGCTTTACAAATACACCTGTTATGTTATTAGTGCAAAACAGTTTGAGGGCATTCGTGCAGGGCACAGCCTTTGAGTAAAAAGTATCAATACAAGAGATAGACCTATTCTGCCTTAAACCGCCTTGTGAAACCGCCATAAGTGCAGCACTGCCGCTCACATATGTAGTAGCACCTATATAGACTCAAATCATGGTCCTAATCCTCCCATCGGGTGAAAGTGCAAGTGCGGTTCGTACCAATGACAACCATGTCTTCCAAACAACATAAAAGAAGGCTTCACTTGTACTATAGCAGCTAAAATGTGTGTATAAAGGGGCAGAGCCTTAAATACAGGTAGCAGCGCAGAGAGGTGTATCTTTGTCCCGATCGCTTTACCTGTGCAGCAGTACCTAAAAAAAACCCTTATAATGCAGCCTAGGACGTGATGTAAAGGTGTCCAACGTGATTCTAAACAACCATACACACCCTTGCGAGTTCACTGTAGATGCTACTTGACCCTTCGCATAAACATTGAGAGCTATAAAAGAACGCGTAATCACCCTGGATCTCCATCAGAAGAAAATTATAAAGATTGTTAGGCCTTTATCAGCCTGATACCCCAAGCTGGAATAACCTATGAATGAGCTCCCTTAATTCCCTTTCTTACTGGGGTTGCTGCGCCTATAGCTCTTAGTTCTAACCGATTTTCTTCCCTTCCAAGCAGCAAATATATATGATGCTACAGCCTGATATATTTCTTGCTGGTCCATTCTATAACAGAGTAAGAGGGCATTCTTGCAGCTCTTCATGCAATATTTTAAAAACAGGGGTGGTGGTAACGCCTTCGGAGGTCTAGTGTCTTAACGTAGAGTAGCATGAAATGCCTCAGAGTTTCTTAGCCAACCAAGGGACAGTCACACGAGCCAGTGCTCTGACCGCAACCCTTGCCCCAGGATTAGGTGTAGGACTGAACCTGTAGTGTACCTAGCCTGAGTCTGAGGTATGAAGCCCTTTGCTCAGGTTGCGAAATCAGGCCAAAGAAAGGCTCCCTGCGAGGTTGAGCTACATTGTCCAGATATATGGATAATAGGGCACTTTTTGTGGCCTCGTGCTTTTGTCGCTGAAAAAGCCCAATATTTCCTTTTGGTCATGTTTTCTGGGTAGTGCCATAAACCTGGACAGTTTATGGATTTTAGCATGTACTCTATGTATCTGAACCAAGGCAGACCTCTACAGTTCAAGCACGTCAGGATGTCTCTCATACTCATCTGATACTTTTCAAGAGCGGGGATGGTCCATACTTGTATCCATTAGCTTACTTGGTGGAAGGCGGTGAATTCGGCTACAGAAGTCGTTCCTAGTTCAGCTCCAAGGATGATCATTGGAGTCCCTGGGCCTAAATACAGATATCATCTCAGAAAAGAGTTTTCCACTATTTGTAATGCCTGTACATTTACATATGCCCAAATTCCGTCACCATAAGAACTTGCGGCCACCACTTTAGTTTTGTACGCTACTCTACCAATCTGATTCTTCCTTAAATTATTTCTCCTTTGTGCTGCTGGAAAATGTTATCCAGGTGCAATATACTTAAATATCACTATCTCTGCAGTCACTTGAGCTGGCACTGGTGAATGAATGAATTACTTGGTTTGCAAAATCCACTAATTCTAACTGTGTGTTATTAAGCTGGTAGAGGTTCCAAGTTAACCCAGCTCTATCGTTGAAGATGCCCTCAATGTTGTCAATTGTTTTATATTCGTTTTTAATGGTGTATGTTGGTATCGGTTGAATTAATGAGTTTGCTTCACTGGTCAGCGCTCACATACTTTATTACAAGATGTCTGTAAACCATAGGTCAACTGGACCAATTTGAAACCATATAAAAACCAACAAGAATTTATAGTAGTGGTTTACAATGTTTTTTGAAAAAGTGCCCTCAACCAGAAGCGTGAAAACAGTATAAAAACCAGAAATTTAATATATGAAATTAAAGCGTTACAGTGATTTTTGTAAGTTTGGGAAAAATTGTTGCTACTGGAGCGGTGTGTACGTGTCCAATCCAAAAGCAAGGTAGGCAACTTTGAGCCAAACTTCTATTTTGCTCATTCCGAAAAGTTGCTCCTCCTCCCACCACTTTTCCAACACTGTTTAGCATTGACAATTTAGAAAAAGAAGCAATCAACTTCTAGCAAACAGGAATGCATCTGTAATATAAATATATCCAATTTTGAGAGGCCTAAAAAATAACTCATTCCATCTTTTGGTTCGCTTTCACGTGTTGGTGTTTTACCACATTGAGCCATGCCCCTTATCAGCAATGGGTTTGTCCAAGAGCTTCTGAGTTACATAACATATGCAGACACCTTTACTTTGTTTTTGCTTTTGCCATTCTGCACCTGCCTGCTTTTCTTTCTTTGCCACAACCGACATCCGGATTCACCCCGTTCTTTTCTTTACTTTCACTTTCCTTATTGCCCCCAATTTCTCTGTTACTCTATCGGAGGCTAGTCTCGCTTCTGTTGTATTTTCTATTTCTCAGCACAGATTTCAGTTTTGTAACGTGGAATGAATAATACTGAATATTCATATAGTGCACTCCACAACCTGAATTGTGTATGGACCTGTAAGTAAAAGATGTTGTTATAACTAACTTATGATACTCATTTAAACAACCTACAAATGATCAAATATTGACTATTGACTATACACCAACAGCATAACTAAACAACCCTTCATACCCTTATCCTCACAACTTGGCTTCAAGCTATATATTTAGCTTAGCAAACACCACCTCATCACTAAATTCAATAATTGTTTTACTGACATACCTACATCCTTTCAGCATTATATTCACAAATGACTCTAAACAAGATACTTTAAATCTACCCCACATTGAAATGGCATCTAAGTAACTTAGTGGCAAAGGTGCCTGCTACATAACAACTACCTGAAGGCGAGTATTGAACTATCATACACCCCAGAAAGATAAAACAAAAGGCACAGTCTTTCAGCACTAGCATCTATGCACATAGTTGCTCCACACAAATCCATAAGAAGCTCTTGCTGGCCACTGTCCAATTTAACCCATCACTAAAGAATACATTAATCATTCTAAGGTGTCTGCCACAATCCAGTGTCACTCATCCTATACTGTATAAATCCAACCAAACACAAGCTGAACAAGCCACTTTAACTCCGGTCAGCAAACATCCAAGCACCGTAAAGAACAGCCATACTCCGAAAGTGCTCGTGGACCATAGACATGAAGAGAACGTGCTGTACAAAAGTAGTTAACATAAGATAACAAAAACACATTTGAGTGTGGTACATATGAAATGGACAGCCTTGAAACTGGAAGCAATGGTCCTTAGCATAATACAGTACTCAGTGTCTCTTCTTACCGTCTCTTTTTTACTCTGCTTTTTTCCTTCTAAAAATAAACAGTTAGCTGATAAACTGTTAAGAGAATATTTATGTTGGTGTGTTTATTTATTGCACTGCTGGAGTTCATTACAATCAAGCAGGGGTCTACCCACTTTTCACTGCATATTATGATCGAGTCACTCTTGAGGGTGGCACATTAAAATGCCGAATGAAATTTAGCAAACAAGTACAAGCTGTCACCTGTGCTTTCTCATATAGTGTTAACAAATAGTGATTCAATCATTGCTTGTTGTTGTGGTTGCTCCCCCGATCGGACCACTGTTTATTTGTATCATATGGACTATCACTGGCACTTTGTGCTTCTTGGCGCTATTCCTACTTTAATCTTTACAAATCTATATCCTCTGTTCCCCTTATTGGATTTGTAAAATTTTTGGTGTCATTGTGTGTATCACATTTTACTCTATGTTTCTAATTCGGTTGGGATTTTCATTGTTTCACATTTTGAATTTATTACTGTTTTGCAACTACATAAATATTTTACACATTGCCCAAAGATTACGCCTGTCTGTTCTATGCTATAGTTACCAAGGGGTTGAGCTCAGGCTAATTTAGTGGCTTTGAGGGTTTACCTTGAAAAGGGTTGTGATTACTTCTTGATGTGGGTAGCCCCAACACCCAAAATAATAATCCAATTCCTTACAGCAACTCACTCCCTTTGTATAAAATCTCTTCTGGAGTCTCAGTCCACAGAGGTGCAGATAGTCTCCACAAGCTGTTAGGGAGGAAGCTCCTTTTACCATAATAAGTTTGCATTCTCCACATTCCCCTGATGCTAGCAGTGACAACTTCTAAAGTATCCTTTTGTGTACCCAAAATAGCAGAACCACAAGTAGGAGGTGGGCTTTAGAGCATTCTTACAATCCACTGTTTTATGAAGTTCATGAACTTCCCAGTGATTCTGCTTTGGGGCCTAGATAATCAATTTTTGCAGGAAGTGCGTATGAGGGGTTCCTCTCTCTCAAAATTTGGTGGAATTTCATTCCCACAATAAACAAACATTGTCAACTTGCTAGTACCATCATCATGTTGTCCGTTTTACTCCCACCTTCCAGTCCAGCCAAACAGTCACCTAGGATTGGCCACCTACGATGCCCTACCACTTTGCCAGCTGGTATGGTGTGAATGTTTTGGAGTATCTCTTTCGACTCGCAAGGCTCTTCTCTCATTCCCTCTCCACTGATCCCCCACCTTTCATACCCATCTCCCCTCCACCCTACTCTATGCTTGTCATAAAACAGCCATAGTGAAGCTTAAGTGATTTACAAGCAACCAACAGAACATTTCACTCTGCAGTCTGTAGAGTTCCCTGGAAAATTTCAAAAAATGGGTACAAGTGAATCCCACAACTTTGAAAGCCCAGGATGCTCAGGCGCATCCCTCATCTAAAGCCCTCTAGGAGGTAATGTCTGTGAGACAAGCTTGTTGGGTCTCCTGTAGACAGAAATAGTGCTAATGCTCCATTTGGAAATCCTCACAGTAGGGTTATTTCTATAAGCAAAACGTGGCTGCCCAATTCAGTGATTAATTTGCATAAACAAACAAATAAATAAATAAATAGGACAGGAGCCAAAGTTTTTCTCTTTTTTTCTTCCTCCACCCTGCCTCTTTAACTCCCTCTTGCAGGTTTCTTTTCTACCTGCATTCTTACTTTGTTAATATTTTCCTCTCTCTCTCACTTTTCTCCCTGGCGCTTGGTTAAAATCTGATGATGAAAAATAAGCTCTGCCTCTGACCACCACTTGCTCCTACTGGCCCACAATAAGCACCGCATTAAGCCTGAGCATCTGTGTGCTATTCAAAATAATCTAGGCTGCGGTAACTAATGCTGAAGGACAGGATGAGGTGTCCTAGAAGAAGCACTGACCAGGGACATAGTGGCAGAATGAGATCTAAATTTGGGCATGTACCAGAATTTCTTGGGAGGAGACTGTCACTATTTAGGTTACAAAATGACTCAGTGCGTCATTTATGGGGACAATTTGGTCCATTGGTGTGTAATGTGCCGACGTCAGCTCCACACCAGCACGCGAAAGTCTTTGAATACGGCTCTTCTCTTGACAATAGCCATGGAAGAAGGGTCTTGAGTTCTTTTTTGAAGGTCAGGAATGAATGGAACAGTCCCTGGAAGTTGATCTACTAAAATACAAGGGTTAGCGGAAGTGACATCACACTTCCTTTGCAAAAACAACAATTGATGGACAGAATGCAGAACAATGTCATACATTCACCCCAGTACAGAGATCTGGGCCTAAATCCATCGTTTTTTTGCTCACCATGCCATTCCAGTTTGAACCCAGCCATATGCAAATCAGTCTTGACCCTGTGCCCAATGGGAACAGTCCAGCCCGAACTGCCAGGCCAGGTCCTCCCTGGACTGGAAACAAGCATCCTAGGACCGGTTTCGGGGTTTCACCCCTCTTCAGCCAGGATAGCTTGATTCCAGTGACATGGAGAGCACGGGACCCACGTCTGGCCATACCCGTCCCACTCGGGGTGACAAATGCAAAAACAACAATTGATGGACAGAATGCAGAACAATGTCATACATTCACCCCAGTACAGAGATCTGGGCCTAAATCCATCGTTTTTTTTGCTCACCATGCCATTCCAGTTTGAACCCAGCCATATGCAAATCAGTCTTCACCCTGTGCCCAATGGGAACAGTCCAGCCTGAACTGCCAGGCCAGGTCCTCCCTGGACTGGAAACAAGCATCCTAGGACCGGTTTCGGGGTTTCACCCTTCCTTTGACAGCTAAATTGCATCAAAGAACGGCCTGTTGTCCTTACCCTTTGGCCCTGAAAGACGTGATCCCATATCTCAGATTATAATAATTTAGGCCTGGCTTTCCTTATACTGTGAGTCGGCAACCTGGCTGTGGGATTCTATTTGTTGTTGAAGAGCCAGGGGGAGCAAGGTGTGGAAACTGCAAGAACAAACAGGGCTTTCAGAGCACCAATTAATGTATTTTCTGCCACTGCCATCATTGCCTCTGAGATCAGGATCTTCAATGGCAGTGCCAGGGTGCCAAAGCGGAACGTCTAGTGGTAGCACCTGCTGCCCATGGTAATCCCTAATTGGCATAGCAAAACCAAAGGGGATGATGGACGGAGTGTTGAACATTGCAAGCACTCACCCCCAGTCAACTGATCTGGGTTTAATCCATCATCATTCTTTAGCTCACTCCGCCACCCCAGTTCAGACATGGCCATATGCAAATCAGTCTGACCCTGTGCCTCATGGGAACAGTCCAGCCCGAACTGCCAAGCCATGTCTTCCCTGGACCGGAAACAAGCATCCTGGGACCGGTTTCTGGCTTACAGCCGTCATCAGCCAGGCTATCTTGAATCCAGTGGCAAAGTGAGCAAGGGACCCACGTCTGGGCATACCCTGCCAACTTAGGGCGAACATAGCAAAACCAAAGGGGATGATGGACGGAGTGTTGAACATTGCAAGCACTCACCCCCAGTCAACTGATCTGGGTTTAATCCATCATCATTCTTTAGCTCACTCCGCCACCCCAGTTCAGACATGGCCATATGCAAATCAGTCTGACCCTGTGCCTCATGGGAACAGTCCAGCCCGAACTGCCAAGCCATGTCTTCCCTGGACCGGAAACAAGCATCCTGGGACCGGTTTCTGGCTTACAGCCGTCATCAGCCAGGCTATCTTGAATCCAGTGGCAAAGTGAGCAAGGGACCCACGTCTGGGCATACCCTGCCAACTTAGGGCGAACATAGCAAAACCAAAGGGGATGATGGACGGAGTGTTGAACATTGCAAGCACTCACCCCCAGTCAACTGATCTGGGTTTAATCCATCATCATTCTTTAGCTCACTCCACCACCCCAGTTCAGACATGGCCATATGCAAATCAGTCTGACCCTGTGCCTCATGGGAACAGTCCAGCCCGAACTGCCAAGCCATGTCTTCCCTGGACCGGAAACAAGCATCCTGGGACCGGTTTCTGGCTTACAGCCGTCATCAGCCAGGCTATCTTGAATCCAGTGGCAAAGTGAGCAAGGGAGCCACGTCTGGGCATACCCTGCCAACTTAGGGCGAACATAGCAAAACCAAAGGGGATGATGGACGGAGTGTTGAACATTGCAAGCACTCACCCCCAGTCAACTGATCTGGGTTTAATCCATCATCATTCTTACCCGAAACCGGTCCCAGGATGCTTGTTTCCGGTCCAGGGAAGACATGGCTTGGCAGTTCGGGCTGGACTGTTCCCATGAGGCACAGGGTCAGACTGATTTGCATATGGCCATGTCTGAACTGGGGTGGTGGAGTGAGCTAAAGAATGATGATGGATTAAACCCAGATCAGTTGACTGGGGGTGAGTGTTTGATTTGCTCTAACGCTCCGTACATCATCCCCTTTGGTATCGCTTTGTTCGCCCTAAGTTGGCAGGGTATGCCCAGACGTGGGTCCCTTGCTCACTTTGCCACTGGATTCAAGATAGCTTGGCTGATGAGGGTTATGAACCCGAAACCGGTCCCAGGATGCTTGTTTCCGGTCCAGGGAAGACATGGCTTGGCAGTTCGGGCTGGACTGTTCCCATGAGGCACACGGTCAGACTGATTTGCATATGGCCATGTCTGAACTGGGGTGGTGGAGTGAGCTAAAGAATGATGATGGATTAAACCCAGATCAGTTGACTGGGGGTGAGTGTTTGATTTGCTCTAACGCTCCGTCCATCATCCCCTTTGGTATCGCTTTGTTCGCCCTAAGTTGGCAGGGTATGCCCAGACGTGGGTCCCTTGCTCACTTTGCCACTGGATTCAAGATAGCTTGGCTGATGAGGGTTATGAACCCGAAACCGGTCCCAGGATGCTTGTTTCCGGTCCAGGGAAGACATGGCTTGGCAGTTCGGGCTGGACTGTTCCCATGAGGCACAGGGTCAGACTGATTTGCATATGGCCATGTCTGAACTGGGGTGGTGGAGTGAGCTAAAGAACGATGATGGATTAAACCCAGATCAGTTGACTGGGAGTGAGTGCTTGCAATGTTCAACACTCCGTCCATCATCCCCTTTGGTTTTGCTATGTTCGCCCTAATTTGGCAGGGTATGCCCAGACGTGGGTCCCTTGCTCACTTTGCCACTGGATTCAAGATAGCCTGGCTGATGACGGCTGTAAGCCAGAAACCGGTCCCAGGATGCTTGTTTCCGGTCCAGGGAAGACATGGCTTGGCAGTTCGGGCTGGACTGTTTCCATGAGGCACAGGGTCAGACTGATTTGCATATGGCCATGTCTGAACTGGGGTGGCGGAGTGAGCTAAAGAACGATGATGGATTAAACCCAGATCAGTTGACTGGGGGTGAGTGCTTGCAATGTTCAACACTCCGTCCATCATCCCCTTTGGTTTTGCTATGTTCGCCCTAAGTTGGCAGGGTATGCCCAGACGTGGGTCCCTTGCTCACTTTGCCACTGGATTCAAGATAGCCTGGCTGATGACGGCTGTAAGCCAGAAACCGGTCCCAGGATGCTTGTTTCCGGTCCAGGGAAGACATGGCTTGGCAGTTCGGGCTGGACTGTTCCCATGAGGCACAGGGTCAGACTGATTTGCATATGGCCATGTCTGAACTGGGGTGGCGGAGTGAGCTAAAGAATGATGATGGATTAAACCCAGATCAGTTGACTGGGGGTGAGTGTTTGATTTGCTCTAACGCTCTGTCCATCATCCCCTTTGGTATCGCTTTGTTCGCCCTAAGTTGGCAGGGTATGCCCAGACGTGGGTCCCTTGCTCACTTTGCCACTGGATTCAAGATAGCTTGGCTGATGAGGGTTATGAACCCGAAACCGGTCCCCAGGATGCTTGTTTCCGGTCCAGGGAAGACATGGCTTGGCAGTTCGGGCTGGACTGTTCCCATGAGGCACAGGGTCAGACTGATTTGCATATGGCCATGTCTGAACTGGGGTGGCGGAGTGAGCTAAAGAACGATGATGGATTAAACCCAGATCAGTTGACTGGGGGTGAGTGCTTGCAATGTTCAACACTCCGTCCATCATCCCCTTTGGTTTTGCTATGTTCGCCCTAATTTGGCAGGGTATGCCCAGACGTGGGTCCCTTGCTCACTTTGCCACTGGATTCAAGATAGCCTGGCTGATGACGGCTGTAAGCCAGAAACCGGTCCCAGGATGCTTGTTTCCGGTCCAGGGAAGACATGGCTTGGCAGTTCGGGCTGGACTGTTTCCATGAGGCACAGGGTCTGACTGATTTGCATATGGCCATGTCTGAACTGGGGTGGCGGAGTGAGCTAAAGAACGATGATGGATTAAACCCAGATCAGTTGACTGGGGGTGAGTGCTTGCAATGTTCAACACTCCGTCCATCATCCCCTTTGGTTTTGCTATGTTCGCCCTAAGTTGGCAGGGTATGCCCAGACGTGGGTCCCTTGCTCACTTTGCCACTGGATTCAAGATAGCCTGGCTGATGACGGCTGTAAGCCAGAAACCGGTCCCAGGATGCTTGTTTCCGGTCCAGGGAAGACATGGCTTGGCAGTTCGGGCTGGACTGTTCCCATGAGGCACAGGGTCAGACTGATTTGCATATGGCCATGTCTGAACTGGGGTGGCGGCATGAGCTAAAGAACGATGATGGATTAAACCCAGATCAGTTGACTGGGGGTGAGTGCTTGCAATGTTCAACACTCCGTCCATCATCCCCTTTGGTTTTGCTATGTTCGCCCTAAGTTGGCAGAGTATGCCCAGACGTGGGTCCCTTGCTCACTTTGCCACTGGATTCAAGATAGCCTGGCTGATGATGGCTGTAAGCCAGAAACCGGTCCCAGGATGCTTGTTTCCTGTCCAGGGAAGACATGGCTTGGCAGTTCGGGCTGGACTGTTCCCATGAGGCACAGGGTCAGACTGATTTGCATATGGCCATGTCTGAACTGGGGTGGCGGAGTGAGCTAAAGAACGATGATGGATTAAACCCAGATCAGTTGACTGGGGGTGAGTGCTTGCAATGTTCAACACTCCGTCCATCATCCCCTTTGGTTTTGCTAATCCCTAATTGGCATCCATGGGCCAGGAAGAGAGACTCTACTGCAGCAGGTCTGGAGCATGGTAAGAATGCATGTCTGTTAGTGAGGGCCTAGAGTGTCTGGGGTATAAGAGAGTGAGTCTGAAAGAAGTAGAATCTCTCCTAAGGTTGAGTGGTGTCTCTTCCAAAGTTCAAAGGATGGTAATAAGCAGAGCTCAGAGGATGCGTATTGTTTGACTGGGTTTTGGTCCTTTGGACTACAAGCTCAGATGATAGCAGAGTCCAATTCTTCCCAAGTTTTTCATCTTTGTCTTAACAATCTTAACACCACACCACCATCACCTGAGCATTTCTCTTCAATCTCCTGTCCCTTTTTTCACCCATGTCTTGCTCTCCAGTGGCATCTTGACGTGGCCTTCTTTTTCCCTTACGATCTTACCTCCTGGTCATGCTCTCATTCTTCATCTTCACTCACCGAATTCCACTCTGTATCCACACCATTATCAGCTGTTTCCTCTATTTCCCACTACATATTTCACAAAACCATCTCTAAAAATGTCTCTCCTCCACCTCTTGCTCATACTACAGCCACAATGTGTGTCACAAAAGACGTTCACCTACTTTTAGCAACAATCACCACCCTACCACACTTGAACCACTGCACACCACAATCCATTCAGTCCTAATATTTTCATCTTTTCTCCACCAACTCGCTAGCAACTCTCTTTAATGACTACCTACCACAGTTCACCCTCAAGTCTAAGACACCTCACTTCTAACAGATCACCCCAAAACCTTCCCTTACCCACCCTCCCCCATCAAAGCTCTACTCTTACTTCTGCAGCACATATACAAACCAGAGACTGCACCTTACAAGCAGATCCTGCTGCCTCAGCAGCCTGAGCAAACATAAGTGCAGTGAGATTACCGTGGGTCAACCATCACCTTACAACCCAGGAACCTGTTGAACTGGGACTTTGATTCCCCAACAAGAGTATTGGACAAATCTATTAGGTCCACCTCACATACTCTCTGTACTGCAATACTGGGCAGAGCAGCTGATCGAGCTATCATCGCACTCTCTTTATGCAAGCTAAATGATCAGCTGAAGCACCTGAGAAGTCAACTGACCCCTTGGACACCCAACTGCAACCACTGGACCTCTGTAGCTCCACATACCCAACCCTCCCCACACACACTCAAGAACAAGCAGCAATGCAACAAAAGCCAGCAGTGTTTTAAAGACCTTCAGGTGCCCCTCTTTAATCATGGTATGCAAAAGACCCTTAAAGAACAACAAACTACAGATGCACAACTTGCTGATTCCAGGCCTGACACCTGCCTCTTCACAGAAATTCAGAAGGGAGACAACTCCTCAACCACTCTACATGAAGAAGTCCCAGAGGGATACCCTCACGGGTGATAAGCTACGCCATATAAACCTACATGAAATAACATAACATCACATCAAATCACATCACATAACATACCATAACATAACAAAGGGCGACCAAACCCCGGCAGAAATAATTCAAAAAACAAACGTGATAGGTGACTAGCTAAAGTGTATAAAAATCCTTAGCCACTACAATCATCAAAGACCTCTCAACCCGGAGTTTGAATCTTTATTAATCCGCGGTGGACCACTCCCCACATTTTCTGCATCACTTCTTCTCATCTACTGCCCACCTCCACCCTCAGTAGCCTTCCCCAAGGATCTCATAGACTCGGTATCACAATCACCCACTCAAACCTGTGCATCCTGAGAACTCTCCACAGATGGTTTGACAGATCTGGGGCCATATTATCCATTTTCATTGTTTGCGCCGGGCGCACCTTTTAAAAGGTGCGCCGGGCGCAAACAATGAAAACGCGCCCTATTACGATGAATGTGCTGCCCCAGGGCAGCTGCTCCGTGTTTTCAGGGGATATCTGGGGGGCCATGAGACCCCCTTTACCCCCGCCAGAGGGCTGCCATCAGGGGGTGCACTGAGAGTACGACACCTTATATGTGGCACACTCTCAGTGCGCCTCCTGAGTGCTTCTTTGCCTCTGCACCCACGTCGGTAATACGGCACGGGCGCAGAGGCAAAGGGATTCCCTCATTTGCATGGGGCACACCACCATGCACATGAGGGAATGCCCGCTTGAAGAAAGCGCTGGCGCTTTATGTGCTCCAGTGCTATCGGTATTACAGAAGGGGCCGCACAAGCGTCTGCGGTCCCTTCTGTAATACCAAAGTGCCCCATGGGGGAGTGCGCAAAGCGGGAGCAAATGCCATTGCGCTCCCGGGGCACTTTATGTAATACATCCCCATATCTTCACAAGAATGCTGACTTCATCACTAACCTCCATGTGCTCAATAACCATGAGCGTAACATATCCATGGTGCTAATGTTTGTCACTGTGAGTGTATGAGTTGATTCTGTGGTTGTGAAAATATGCCTAATGAAAATTTATGTGAGTGCAAGACCCTTGTAGATCAGTTTTTTTATTGTCCTACTGCCATTCGTCCTGCATCACTCTCAGTTAGAGAGCTATGCTAAAACGTTTATGGGTAGACTGAAGGGAATCCAGACACTTTTCTTGGTTTCTGATGTCGGAGTCAAGATTTCCAGTTCCTCTGAGCTTCACATGTCTTTGGTACCTCACGGCTAGGGTCAGTGGTCATCAAGAGGCAAATGATTCAGCATCTCAATGGTTTCGGCCTTGCTTTCTCCATAGTCCGAGTCGCCAACCTGGCTGTGGGATTTTTTAGTCATTGGTGCGACAAGAGTTTTTCTTAAAGTGCAATTGTTGCTACCATTTGGCTGGTCAGATCTTCTTTGTGGCTATCTCTGGTCATGAGTATCTCCAGGGATATCGTGAGACTAGTCAGGGTGTTCATGTGCAAGCTCTGGCTTTTTCTGTGACATTCACAGGTGGGGGGAGCCAGTAACACAGGGCCAGTCCAATGATTCAGGATGAAGGTGCCACTTAGCTGATACCACTGGGAAGTGAGACAACACTCACAGGTCCACTCTGAAGCTCGTTAGGTCTAAATGGGTACTCAAATTACTGGCCAAAGAGGCCCAGTGCCTGTGAAGGTTTATAGGGTTGTGGATTGGCTACAACTGACAATTGTGTAGGGCATGGGAACTAAAAGAAGAGTGCATTTTTGCAGGTATTTTGATTTTCCCAGATAAATGAGAGGGTTTTGTCTTTACAAGAACTTTTGTGTATTCTGACCAGCCAGCTCTGGCTATTTATAAAGACATTCTCAGTTTGACAGTGGTCCTAGGGAAAGGTCTGTGTGTGAAGAAGAGAAGCATGTACTTGTAGGGCTTGTAGCACCTAACTTTCCCCAGAGATCCCTCTAAGAGCCGTCCCAATCATTCTTACAGAACCAGCAGCTCACAGTAAAGGGAGTACCGCTTTGTTTTAGGGATATATTTGGAACTATGAGACATCGCCCCCAAGGACGGCTGTCCCAAAAAAGGGCTGATAGACTGCAATCATTTAGGCAGCCTACCAACCAGTGCTATGGCGGAGGAGCAGTGCCCCACTGCTTTTAAGCAGTGCCAAGTAGGAACATAAAATGATAATAACTTAGAGTTATCATTTTATGCTTCGTGTCCTGCTGCTTTGTGGGCAGGCAGGCGAGCGGGCAGGGCTGCTCTGCTCTCGGAGCAGGGGAGGAGTGGTTTGCCCACTCCTAAGTGCGCAATGACTGTTTGGTCTGCCATCTCAGGCTGCCCAAACCAGTCATGTACGTCGGGCCGCCCAAACCAGTCATGCGCACTTTCCCCGTTCTCCATGCAGGCTGCATTACAGCCTGCATGAAGAACATGCCCACCCTCCAGCCCCTGGCTGAGCGCTGTGTCACGGTGCTCAGACCAATCACAATGCTGCATTGCAGCATTGTGATTGGCTTAGGAGTGGGAGTCTGGCTGCCTGCTTCCTGTTCCTGGAGTCGGAGGCAGGCGAGCAGGAGCAGAGACGCGGGACCCGGCCTCAAGGTAAGTTTCATTATTATTTTTATTCCCCCCTGAGTGACCCGCCCATGACCCCCTGCCACCGCCCCGCCACTGCCAGCGCCCCGCCAGCACCCCGCCACCTGCGAGCCATGCCGCCCGTCACTGCTACCAACAGGAGTCAGGTAAAGGTATTCACTCAAGAAAAGCAAGTGGCAGTTAGGGTTACCTCCAGCAAGCCTCCGCCTAGGGATCTGCTTGTCCACATCACAGTAGGATCACCCTGACAGAACTCTAGGGATCCGAGACTCAGGGTGAGAGAAGGGTCGAACATGGGGACCAAAGAGGGGAAAAGAGAATACACACTATCATCCCTACAGCGGAACTCCAATGACTGCTAAATGTCCAATCTGTGAGACTCTACATCTGGTGATTTTGAGGCTGCCCCGGCCCACACAGGGGGCCCCCCATAGGAGGGCAGCCACCTTAGTGCCACATGATGGCACAAACACAACAGGGCTAGTGTTTGGACCTCCCGGATGTCCAAGCGCTACTCTGTCATTTCCGGCGCGCCAGTGGGCGCAGGTATATCTGCCTCCCCCGCCCAGTTGGCGATCCTTTTCGCGCCGAGGATCACGCCGTCTGGTCTTACGTCGTGCTGGTTTCAGCCCCTGTCTCGCGTTCGGTGGCCGGCCTTGTGGCCCTGTCTGCGTTGTTGTGCTGAGTCAACCCCCCCCACGCCTCTGCACAAACTCCTGCTGTCCCCGTGTGCACCCCCCTACTCCGGTGTAGTGGAGTTGCATGCGCTCAATGCCCCCCCCACCCACCGTCACACATGGCCAGCCAGCAGCTCTTGGCCGTGGTCCGCTGCTGGTTGTCCACTGGGGGGCAGCACAGGGTACTGGGGAGAGGTGTGGTTGTCGAGGGTCCTGTTGACTCGCCTTTCACTCAGCGCCCGGTTGGGCTCGCCGGGCGGCCGCCGAGTTGTCAACGATGGGGGGGCCTGCGGGGCGGGTCGTACCTCGGCTTCTCTTGGTGGGGGCGGTGCGCCTCTGCTTGTCTTTCAACTCCAGTCGGGTAAGGGACCGCGTGCTCGCCTCCAGGTGCGCAGTCTCACGTGTGAGGCGATTCAGGCAGTAGTTGTCAGGCCTCCCAGTGCAAGGGTGCAAAGTCACGGCAGTGGGGGGATTTTGAGCTCCTGGGGTGCGCAGTTAGCACCGGGGCCTGCTCCAGCCGCACCGCACGAGTTCGACTCCCGCGGAGACTCCTCCCACCCCCAGCAACTTTCGTCACCACGTGGGCAGGGAGTCCGGCTCCTTTAAACGCTAGCTGAAGCAAGTTGCCAGGCAGCAGTAATTGAGCCGGCCCTTGCAGTGCGGGACTTTGGGTGCGGTATCTGTCTGTTTCCCTCACAGCAGCGGAGATAGGATGGGGGCACTAGCGCCCTCACGTTAACTGAGCTCGGCATTCTCACTGTGCTTTCGGTTTCCATGCCGCAGCTGACTTGTTCTGTAAGCCTGCGGTGCTCTTCCTGCTGTGTGCCTGCAGCGGCTATTCTGTCTCCAGCATCGTCATTGGTTCTGCAGGTCTACTTAAGTGCTGTGTCAGCCACATGCCCAGCCACTCTGCCCTGCGCAGTTTCTAGCTTTGACATGTACGGTTCAGGGCCTCTCGGCTGCACCTGCCCCGCGTCTATCACTCTGCCATCTGTAGTGCCGCAGACTTCGAGCTCTGTTCAGAATACACATAGGTCAATGTGTCACACAGTGGAGGATACAAAGCACTTTAAATGGAGTGCGCCTCTGCCTGGAGTCCACGGTCTTCGTGGCGCAGCACAGTGTTATGTTCTTACCTTCCTCTTGTCTCTGAGCTTCTGTTGCACGAGACTGACCGGTCGGGCTTGGAACACCACTGTGTTCTATGTGGTCCGGTCATTCTCGGAGTGGCGGTTGCTGGAGGCAGGAGTCTGGGAACCCTGTCTTGGAGAAGCCACAATAAACCTTCTTCGTGAGACTGCCCTGTGTCCAGTTTCCTTCTTGAACATTTTGGCGACGAGGATGGGATTATTTATTCCATATCAATTTATTTAATTTCTCTTTGGCAGATTATACGGTGATCTGCACACCATTGCATTATTTTCTTGGCACTCTTCTTTTCGCAGTAATTCCGCAATATATATATTTTTTTCTCTACAAATTTTACTTTGGTTAGCCCTTCACCCTTCGCTTGGTTTTTCCTATTTCCGCCATGGCTGCCAACCAAATGATTGCTCCTCCCCCAACCTTCTTGATTGAAGAGGACACTCCTTCAATTGAATGGGAGGAGTGGATTGGAATTTTTGAAAATTATCTGGAGGCCATTGACGGCCTTAGATTCCAAGCTTCTAGAAAAAAAGCCATATTATTAAACTCATTAGGTAAAGAAGGTCAACATGTTTTTAAATTCCTACCGGAATTTCTAGGTGCTGATGGCGAACCCATTGACAATCCCTATATTGAGGCTAAACAAAGACTTTCTAGGTACTTTGGGAAGCAAGTCAACATCGTTATGCAACGGCATAAATTTTACACCGTGCCCCAAAGAGACAGAGAGTCTGTTGACCAAATGGTTACTCGCCTAAGAGAACTTGCCATCAAGTGTGATTTCGGCCCCATGACTGATCAACTCATTAGAGATCAATTGATAGTCCAATGCAAAAATAAAAGGATGCAGGAAAAACTTTGGGCCGCCAAGAACCCTACTCTTCTGGAAGCCATTTCCATTGCCAAAGTTGTTGAAGAATCCGACAAATGTATGCAGGAAATGCATTCCCTTGAGCTAAAGAAAGAAGACACTGTCAATGTTGTCAATAAAAATGAGAAAGAAGCAGACACTGACTCAAAAAATAGTGACTCAAAATACAGGTCATCTACTCCTAAATTCAAGCCCAAAGTTTTGTCTGACAACAAAAGTAAATTCGTTGGTTGTTATCGTTGTGGCGGTATGGGTCATGCTGCTGATTTTTCGGGGTGTTTTGCTAGAGATAAAACGTGTAAGAAATGTGGAAAGAGAGGCCATATTAGCAAAGCTTGTAGAAACCCATTTAAGAACAGAGTTGCCTTTGTTGAGGATGATTATCTTCCTCCTGATATTTCCTTGTGTGTTGAAGACAACTGTCCTGGGTCTTTGCAGAGACCTAAAGCTACATTTCTTTTGAATGATGTTCCCATAACACTTTTGGTTGATCCAGGTTCAATGTTTACTATCATTCCTTTTCACATTTTTAAGGAGTGTTGGCCTAACAGCACTCTTTCAATTAGTGATATTACACCAAAAGGTTATGGTGGTGAGGTTATTAACATTAAAGGGGTCATGCAAACCAAATTTGAATTTAAAGGGAGATCCTCTTCAGGGAAAGTTTATATCTCTAATGATGGGCCTGCAATTCTCGGTTGGGTTCAACAACATGATCTGCACATTATTATAGATCCCAGATCTGATGAAAAAGTTTTGGTTGTTGAAGATTTTCCTGATATCGATTCGGTTTTATCAGAATATAAAGATATATTCCGCACAGATCTAGGTAAATCAATTGGGTACGTTCATGAAATAAAGCTTAAGGACCATGCTCATCCTGTTAAACATCAGCTTAGAAGAATTCCTATTTCCATCCGGCAAGAGGTCAAGGAAATGCTTGAGGACATGCAGAAGCAAGATATTATTGAACCGGTCGAAGCTTCGGAATGGCTTTCTCCGGTGGTGGTTACCCAAAAGAAGGATGGTAAACTCCGCTTCTGTGTGGACCTCAGGTCCCTTAACCAGAACATCATTGTAGATAAGTTTCCTCTCCCTAACATCTCGGAGATGGTACTCTTGATGGATAAGGCAAAATTTTTAGCAAGCTTGACCTTAGATCTGCCTATCATCAAGTAGTTCTACATCCTGATTCTCGCAAGCTAACAGCGTTTTTGACTATTGAAGGGGTGTTTCAATTTAAGAGACTTCCCTTTGGGCTAGCCTCTGCGGCTAGTGTTTTTCAACGAATGATGCATTCTCTGTTGAAAGGTCTTAAACATGTACATTATTTCCAAGATGACATTCTTATCACTGGTGATGATGAATTTGAGCACAATGGTAATTTAGCCAAAGTGTTACAAATTTTACTTAATGCTGGTCTCACTTTGAGAAAAGATAAGTGTAAATTCTTAATGACTGAAGTGGACTATCTAGGCTATACTATTTCACAGACTGGTGTTAAACCAAAGGAAGATTTGTTAAAAGCCATTAAATGTGCAGCTACACCTTCCAATAAGGATCAACTTAAATCGTTCATGGGGTTAGTTGAATATTACTCCAAATTTGTTAGTAATTTTGCTCACAAAACTGAAGCGTTACGCTTGTTACTCAGAAAAGGTACAAATTTTTATTGGGGGCACCACAAAATGAAGCTTTTAACAAGATCAAAGATGAGATTATTAATGCCAATATTCTTACCACTTATGAACCTGGGAGAGATACCTTTATCACAGTTGATGCGAGTGCCCATGGCATTGGTGCTATTCTGTCTCAAAAAAAAAATGGGATTGAAAAATCTGTTGCTTTTGCTTCTCGTACGCTCAGTAGTTCTGAACGTAATTATGCTGTGATTGAGCGTGAAGCATTAGCTGCTGCATGGGGTGTGTTGCACTTTCGCACCTATGTGTGGGGCACATATTTTACTTTGAGGACCGATCACAAACCTCTCATAAGGATGTTATCTCCAGGTGGTGCTAACAATGGGTCTCCTCGTTTAATGAGATTTGCCGCCAGGTTACAAGAGTTTATGTATGATATGGAGTATATATCTGGTTGGAAGAATGTTCAAGCAGATTGTTTATCTCGCTTACCCGTTGATACTGAGCAAGGTTTTAACTTTGATGATGAAATGGTATGTGTTGTGGCGAGTGGCGAGGATGCGTGTTCTGAGGAGTTTAAATCTATTTCCAAGGAGGAATGGCATCAGGCGGTCATTGATGATCCCGATTTTGTTGAGTTGGTTAGTTATATTCGCCATGGTTGGAGGCGTGAAGGGGATGTCAAGCCTGCACTACGGAGCTTTGTCAAATTACAAGAAGAACTCAGTGTTGGAACCTCTGATGATTTGGTTTTGAGAGGTGAAAGGTTTGTTCCTCCCAAGTCTCTCAGAAAGAAACTTTTTCTTTTAGCCCATGAAGGTCACCTTGGACAAACTATTACTGTGAAGCGTCTTAAGTGTAATTTTTGGTGGCCTGGTATTGATGATGAAGTTCGTGGTTGGGTTGAAAATTGTACGTTATGCAAGGAGAGTGAGAAAAGATTAAAGGTCAATTCTCAGACTTCTGGTTCTATTTCTTGTCAAGCTGGCTTGCCATGGGAAAAGGTTTGTTTGGACTTTATTGGTCCTATGGACTTTCTTTCTTCTGAGTATCGCTTTGCCATGGTTCTAGTTGATGTGTTCTCAAGATGGGTCACTGTTGTATTTTTGAGGAACATTACTACCAGTAATGTGATCAAACACTTGAGGTCCATTTTCTTGAAGGAAGGTTTTCCCCATGTGCTAGTTACGGACAATGGTACTCAACTCACCTCTTTGGCCATGCGCAGTTTTCTGTCGGGGTATGGTATCAGGCATGTGTATACCTCACTTTATAACCCTCAAGGGAACGGAATGGTTGAGCGCATGAACAGAGTGGTCAAAGGTACTATTCAATTGGCTGTTCAAGGTGCTTGTGACATTCAAAGATGTGTGGACGATATGATTTGGTCTTATAATACCACTGCCCATAGTGTCACCAATGAAGTCCCATTTGAAAGAATGCGAGGACGAGTACCCAAAACCAAACTCACTCCCCAATGGATGTATGACGAGAGTGTGTCATCTTCTCATGTTGTGCATTCTAGTGGTAGTTGTAAAATCGAAGTGGGTGATCTTGTTAAGGTAAAGTTGGGCAGGAGAGAGCAAGGTGTGAACAAATTTTCTGTACCGTTAAAAGTCAAAGAAGTACATAGGTGGCATGTTGTCTTAGAGAATGGGCAGAAATGGAATTTTAGGAGAATTGCTCTTTATTCCAAAAGGGATGTTCCAGCATTTGATGGTAGTCCCGTTGTACAACAACCTAACCCTATCAAAAGTTGGTCTGGGGTCAAACAGGTACGGGAAACTCGCATTCCAAGGAAATATGGTGATTTTATATTGTATTGATTTTGCTGTTTCACTCTGCCTCTTTGCAAACACGTATTTGTCATATTGTTCATCACTTATGTTTCTGTACACCAGCCTTATCATTTGCATTGTTTTTATTGATCTTTCATTGTTTAGTTCTTTTGTTTCCTGTAAGAGAAGAAGATGTGTTATGTTCTTACCTTCCTCTTGTCTCTGAGCTTCTGTTGCGCGAGACTGACCGGTCGGGCTTGGAACACCACTGTGTTCTATGTGGTCCGGTCATTCTCGGAGTGGCGGTTGCTGGAGGCAGGAGTCTGGGAACCCTGTCTTGGAGAAGCCACAATAAACCTTCTTCGTGAGACTGCCCTGTGTCCAGTTTCCTTCTTGAACACACAGGAATCCTGCTAGTGAGACTTGGGAGGCGGGAGGTAGTGTGGCAGGAGAGTAAGAGAGACAGACTTGTGTATTGGACATTAGAGCTATCCTGATGCCCACTAAGCAGGAGGAGGGGGTCTAAGCATGTGGTCAGTTGGGCAATCCACCTGACAGACTACATCCCTCAGAGGAGAAACATGTGATAATATGCATGAGAGTCTTGCTCTTGTTGAAATATTAATGTATTACATAGGGTAAAGAAATGTTTTATCTTTTAAATTCTAATATTTAAATAAGATATGCAACATATTAGTGTATGATGCAATATCTGAGTTTTTAAGAAAGCTGGTCAATGAGCGTGATAATCTGACCGGGTCTGGTGGCTCAGTGGACAAATAGCTCCACTGCAGGGGCCTGTGTTCGACCTCATGGTCACAGGTTCAAATCCTGGTGGGTTTACTCAGCCTTTGATCCATCTGAGGTCGATAAAATGAGTACCGTTGGGTAACAAGAAACATCTGTTATTCAGTGCCAAGATACCTACGGGTGAACGTGCGCTTTACAAATACACATGTTATGTTATTGCTTTGGATTAGAGAGAAAGGGAGATTTGGTAGGGACAAATGAGACATAGTGCAGAATAATTCCAGATCTAGAAATAAGGATCAGGATTTCCTCTTGAATTCTGCTGGCTCCGGATTGATCACGGGCGGAACTAAGAATTACTCGCAGTTTTAAAGGGCATTCCTTCTCTGCCTGCTGAGGCTCTTCCAAACTCAGCTGCTTGCGGTATCTGCTGCTTTTCTTTGTGCCTGTGGGGCTGTGAGTGGTCGCGGGTTCCGCTAATACAAAATTAAATACCCATAAACCTTTACTATCTTGTGGATATGTTCCTAAAAGGTGTCCAAGGCGAAGCGTGCCTGCTCCCGTTTCCTGCACCTATTATCAATTGACATTATCCGCTTCGGTACATTGTCCTCCCTGGTTTATGCTCAGCAGTTCTTTGAGAGACAGCTAAATGTTACTCTGCCGATCAGTGATGGTTCTTTTATTCACTTAAAATAAATAAATAGATAAACGGGGTCCGCGCCTACGAGCGCACTAAGGATGAGGAACACAGTGGCGTGTGGCCTGCATGACTGGATCTCAGTATTGGGTTTGTCTCCGGGGTCATAGGTTCGACCCCGTCTGGTCCGCGCAGCATGCTTAATTGCAGTGATTACCCAGGTCACCACCGACATGACTCTCTTATGGTATTATTTTCAGCACGACAATCTGTCTTCTTTCCTGGAAATAGCATCCCATATATTCGAGCCAAAGTTTGCGATACATTGTCACTGGTGAATTTTGTCAGTCGACTGGCTCCCTGAAATACACCTTTCCATTTTGCGTTGTTAGATCCTCTCAGCAAAAATTCTAGATGTACAGAGAGCAGTGCTTAAATTTGAACCGGGGGTTGCAAGTGGGGCCCACCGGACCCCATGTTTGGGAACTAGCATTAATTATTCCTCAGCAGACTTTGATCCGGAGCAAGAGAGATGGAAAAACAGGGGGAAGATAAAGATGGATAACCCATCATAGAGGAGGAACTTGCAAAAGAGAGATAAAAGGGGCAGAGTGTGTTTGATAGTGGATTAAAAGAGGCGTGAGGTATACTAGACGGCCTTGGGGGTTTGCCGCCAACGTTTAATTGTGCCAGCTACGGGCTTGGGAGCAAAGCTTTGGGCACAACATTCTTTTTCAAATTGAACACTGACAGACTAGTAGAGGCTGGCGGAAACTGACAAATCATTGATATCGCTAGGTTAAAACATGACTGACTTATTGATGGCGGCTGTGGAAAATAAGGGATAATCATTTTCACAATAAATGTGAGTTTACCTATGGAATGAAAGGGGTGGTCACTTTAAATCCTACCCCATGCACTCAAGTGTGCACAGATGCGACACCAGTCAGGAAGGTTCTAGAGTTAGTCAACAGGGAGGGGGTAAGGAGTGTTTTCTAGCATACACTTAAATGAGAATAAAGTAGGCATTGTTTGTTTCTACCTTTGGGGTTAGGAGTCTTCCTTTCAGCAGTGCTGCACGGTTGGAGAGCTGCACGCTCCTGGGGGCGCCTGGTGCGAGGTGCGCCCCTTTTCAGCAGGGGCTCTTGATGGTCGGCAACCAATTCAGTGCAACATGGCTAGCACTGGCAACTGTAGGTGACCAGTCGTCAAGGTTCTATGAAGACACTCCTGCACAAATGAGTGACCATGGGTTCAACATGATTTGGTTTGTCATTGAAAGTCAGCCTCTGGCAAGTTTGAAGGTCACAGATACTCTGGGCCTTATCACATGTCCTTTTGCCTTCTAAATAGGTAAACATTCATTGGCAGGGCCCACTGCTGTAATCATCATGTGAATTAGAGGCATGTTTAGTGAAAACATAAACATAGCATGAGACCTGCAGAATAACTCACAACCTCTAGGCTTGCTGTAGGGGTATGGTTATGAATGGATTATGTACATGGAGGCAATGACAGAAGAGGGTGAACTATGCGGCACGCTATGCTAAACATAGACTTCAGCTTACATGTTGTAATCCAATGACAAAGACAGAGCAAGTGTTCGGGTCAGAACCATTAGGCCACAGGGTGGCACGACAAAATAATTTTAAACCTGCAGGTGGCACATTTGATTAGGTGCATGCTAATTATGCCATCTAACAATGCGGTATCTGGTGTTTTATCCGTACGAGTTAGCCATAGTGTTGCTCATGTACCTTACGCAATTACCAACCAGTGGCAAAATCAATAGTCCTGGCGGGCTATATGCCCAATGTTACGGGATGAGCTAATTGACGGGTACAATAGCAGAGGAGGCAGGACCATGCGGCACGCAATACTAAGCTCAGACGCCAGCTTATATGTTTTAATCCAATGCTAAGAGCGTCTAGGTTCGGGCCAGAACCAGTAGCACAGCGGGTGGCTTTAATAAGTACTTTTAAGCATGCATATGGCACATTGGATAACGGTGCAAGATAATTACCCCTTAAGGTACACCTGGGCCAGCAAATGGGGACGGCTTCTGCAATAGATGAGCATGCTTGTTAATCAATACTTTGTTTCAATCTGAAGGGAGGATTGGCCTACCTCTGACATGCCCTTGACTATTATCCTTAACCTTGAAACTGGGTCATGTCCAGCTGTTTTAAGCTGGGTGGGGCAAAGGGGCACAACAGCCGAGGGTTAGCATGGACAGTTCGGATGGCTTGGGGAGCGATGAATGCTTGGTCTGCTCGCACAGGCAGGCGATTTCTGTGGGGGCTCAGCTTTGGTTGGTACCCTGCATTGGTTTTACTGACTAGGGTGATGCAAGGGTATGTGTTGAAAGCATGCGACGAGAGATAGGTCCTTTGATACCATCCATAATCTTAACCTGGTTAGTAGTCAGGTCAGGAGTGGCTCCATGACCCCCGGGTGCTGGAGATGGTTTGTTGGTTGGCATGCTTTTCCAGATGTTTGTTGCAAGCTTGCACATGTTGTTTCCTCAGAGTTTGGGGCAGGTTCCCATACCTCATCTTGTCTCTGCGGGTTTGATGTGTCTTTCGGGTCATGATGACCTAGTGGAGCCATTATCATTTTGTATATCTGGGCATAAAGGAATGCCAGGCAAGGATCTAGGGAATTATAGAGCAAGTGATCGCTTTCTGAGCCTAGTATATGCAGGCATGGGTAACATTAGTAGCCGCCAGTTCAATTGTGCATCATTTTCCTTCAAGAGAGTAGGCATTTCTTTAAGTGTGAGGTAGGCCCCATACAAGACTTCAAGGGAACAATCACCTGGGAGAACCTTGACAGTGCAAAGAACTGATTCGGGAGGGTTTGAGCACTGCTAGTGTGGGGCAGTCCTTGTTTTAAAAAGATGGAAGCGTTAGGATTATTGCATCCCCGGTAGGGGACTGCTTATACACAGGGTCACAGGTGCAGCTCCCAGCAGGTTCACCTAGCCTTTCAGCCCCCTGAGGTCGATAATATGACTACCATTAAGTCAAGTATCAACAGACATCTGTTATTCAGAGCCGACATACCTTTCAAGTCGACGGCGCGCTCAAATACGCGTCATGTTTGGCACATACATACAGGTTTCTTAGATAAGAGCCACAGGTTCATGCTTCAATGGGATAGTCAGAGATCTGAAGGGCCAGTTTCAGCAGCATGTGTACCATCAATTGATCAAAACAATAGCTCTGGTACTGCAAAGGCAGATATTAGTCCCCCCACCCACCTTAAGTACCTTAAGACTCCGAAGGTAAGGAGTACAATTTTCTTTCAACAGGCCTGGGCAAACAAATGTAACAAATTGAGTCGCAGCTTCAGCCAGCTGATATCATTGAGAGTTTCAGGGGCGGAGGGGTTGTACCTCCAGGCAACAGGCTCCTACACCAGGAGCAGGGAGAAGCAGATTCTGAGGCGGGTTAACATACCTCAAAGGTGTATCTGTGGGTTTGATGCATGTGTATCTCTGGGCGTATGGCTGGGTAGAGCCATTCTCACTTAGAGGTATGTCCATGTAAAAATATTGTGCTCATGACCAATGCGGTTTTTTGTAGCTTTCCAAGGTGAAGAGACATAAGTTAGGTACTTCATCGCTTCCAACGTAGCACATTAAGGCGGCGGTGTATAAATTCAGGTGGCAACTGGGAGATTTCCATCATTAACGCCAGCAGCTGCTCACATGGTTAGCAGTAAACAGCCTGGGAAGTCTGGGGGGAAAAAACCACAGATAAACTGAACAGGCAGAATTCCTGTAAGAAAGGAGGGATTCACTGCAAGTACACGAGGACTCCTTTGCTTAAGGTCACATATTTCTAGGCTCATCTGATAGTTGAGCCTTTACACATCATATTTGGGTGGGAGTATCAATACAGCAACACAGCATCCAACTAGAGCCCGCAGTTAGAATGGGATCGGATATTGTACATACTGTCTTCCTGTTCACCCCATCCAGAAGCTTTTCTATCGCTGGTCTGCATCCTGGTACACAAGAGCAGAAGTTCTGCAGTGGGCTACTCACGCTAGGGTGGGAACATCAGCAGGGTGACTCACGAGCAAAAAATCGCAGTCAGATGTGACGGGCTTGCATGCAAGGCTGACATGAAGCAGAATACTGTAAGGATGAGTGTGGGCTAAGGGTCCCTGCAATTAAGCCAAGACAACCTGTTGCCCCTCAGCCAGGTGGGCTGCGTTAGTTGTCATCTAAAATGGGTGCAGTGGCCTCAATAGTGTTGAGACAGAAGGGTTTGGAGCACATATGCTGACAACCACCAGAACACATTTGCATTTTCAGTGAAGGGGCAGGTAAATTGATTCGTATAACTCACTACAGGTTATCGCGATCCAAAAGCAATGGCATCTGTTCGGCACACTGGTATACCTTTAGCAAAAGTAGGGTCATGGGACACACATGAAAAAACGCTATTCAGCCAGGTGGGGCGTGAGTTTGTCATTCCTAAAAGGGTGCAGTTACCTCAATAGTGTTGAAAAAGCTGGTTTGGAGCACAAATTCGGACAACTACCAGTGCACGTCTTGCGTACATATTTAAGAAGGTGCTGGTACATCTGCTCATATGTTTTACCCCATGTCCTCAAATCTAAAGCATTGGCAAACCTTTTGGCACTCTGATGTACCGTTGGCTTAAGCGGTCTATGGGCTACTACTCGGGTGGGGACACCAGCATGGCGACACAGCATCTATCACATGACTCCACCCTGTCCCCGCCCGATGACCCTCTCCAGGGGGTCCATATTTCTCTTGGTGCTGCACATGGTCATCAGTGAACCTCCAAATGTGGAATTGCCAAGTAAGGGGGGTAACCAAGGGCTTAGTCAACCCCCATATGGGGTAAACACATGACGCGGCAGCACCTAACAAGAAGGCCCTTATTGGCGCAAAGGGCACCATAGAGATTTCTTCCTGAAAAGTGGCAAAAGTAGAGATCAGTTGCCGCAACCCCGGGGAACCCATTGAACATGCTCATGGGGGTAAATAAAGCTGTGGTTAAAACAGAGAACAGTAGTTCCCAAGTTAAGTTAAGGCCATCGAACTTGCCTACGGAAGGGAAATAAGCCATGCGCAAGCACACCAAGCATGAGGGCTTAGTTCAACTCTAATTCAAATCAAATAAAATCAGAAGGGCTTGGTGAATTAGGCATGGTCTCTTTGGTGCATACATCGCAAGGTTTCCCCAATAGGACTGGGAAACACCTGCAGAGGTAGATATGAATTGTCCAGCCAATAGGACTGGTAACCATGTCAGAGGTAAATGGGAATTGTCTGGGTCTGGGGAGGACGTTGAAATTTCGTGCAGGAGGGTAAACAGCGCCATGGGCAAAATTCACTGAACAGAGGGGTTCCTGGCTTTATCAGACTCTTGCATGCCAAGACCACAGGATGTTTTGATGTGGATGGGGGTCCATTTGTCCAGTATGGGCATGGACCTGTTTTGGTTGGACCTGGGTGATGCCCTAGAATCAGCAGGGTGTAAGTAAGAATGCCTGCCTTGGTGAGGGGCCCTGTGTATGACGGGTGCCACACCCAGAGCTGTGGCGGAGTTACAGGGCGATCCAGAGGCTGAATGGTACATAGGGGTACCCTCTTCAGGACCAGAAGAAGGGTGCAAATGCCAAATAGCCCCAGGAAGTCCTTACGGCAGGACCCTGGAGGAACGACGGCGCCCCGTGAGTCCTTCGGACGGTTGTAAACCTGAGCAACCGGGGGCTTGCCTGGATACGCTCCGCCCCCTCAAGGGGCGTGAGTAAATGGGTGGACTGGTGGTCCACAGGATGTAAGGGGTAATCCCCCAAAATGGTTAGCACTGATTGGTTATGCCACTGTGCAATTTGCCTCATCAGGTGGGCAGCCAGCATAGGGGCTGCCTGCCCTTGAATCGCCCGTAAGTTGACCCACCATGTTGGCATATTTCTTATGCAAAATAAACCTGCAGCAATGTTTTCTCCAACAACTAATGTGTCTTGTGTGTTCTTTATTATGGTATTGCTGTGTTTGCGGGTTGGGTGTGTTGCCGATATTGGCACTATAGGAATTGCAGAAACGAACATTGGGTGGTCAAAAACTCTTCGTTCTGGGTTGGTTTTCTTCGTCAATTTCTAGGTTCAGGTCCATGGCACAACCTAGATGTTGATGCAGATGTTTCATGGCCGGTACTCGGTCCCAGAACCTGTCCCGCTGCTCGTGAGGATGAAAAGAGCAGATCTGCTCATGCCTGCCAGATATAGAAGGAAGTATTTACATTACTGAACGCGAATGTTGGCCAGTGATCAACTTCCATAATTTGACTTCAACTGACTGTCCATCCATCAGCCGGCTAAGCACGGCAAAAATAATATTCCACTAGCTTTCTTTTTTACCGAAATAAGGAGTGAAGTTACAAAATTCGAAAGCATCAATAAATAAAGCAGAACATGTGATTCAACGTTCTGGAAAGAGTGAATTTGACTTTACTAGAAACCTGACGTGGATGTGCATCAACACACCTCCAGTTGCTAAGCTGAGCTCGATCAGCATCTTTGTTAAGGAAGGTGACTGAAATATACCCCCCCCCCCCCACACCCACACATTAAGGCGATTGGCCGAAATGCACCCCCTACAACCACCCCTATCATAGGGCTTTAAGTGGGATAAAAAAACTGGGGGGTCTGTCAGAGAGGCGTGGCCGATGCAGTTAAGGGCGTGGCTTAAAACGCTCTTAAGCTAAAAATCTGTGCTTAGCACAGTGTGCCGTCTGACTGGCATTTTGCTGCTTCTGTGATTGAATCCAGATATATAATACAAAAAGTAAGATTACCTACAACAAGCTAGTGCTATTGGCTTTGTCAATGGCTGTTAGTTTCATAAGATACATAAGCAACAACTATGGCTTTGTTGCATATAATATTGAAAATACTTCCATTCTGAAATGCTGAGACTGTAAAAGAACTATAACGAGTCTCTTTGAAGTTGCCTCAAAGGAAGTGAAGGGTGGTATTGCTGCAGAGTTAAGATTTTTTTATTCACCCCGAGGGTGAGGGCAAAAATGGAGAGCCCAATAGAAACCCGTTTCGGCACCTGCTTTTTTGAACTGCCAGTGCTGAGCACTGGCAAGACCTGGCCCACTTAAAGCCCTGCCCTATCCAATATCTAGGGAAAGGGCAGCACCCCCCTCAGCGGCGTAGCTAGACCTTTGGCCGCCCGTGGCGGTTCCTGCGTTTGCTGCCCCGCGATGGCCATATGTAAGAGGGGGGCGCTGCCCCTAAAATTCGTGCCGCCCATGGTGGAATACCCCCCCAACTCCCCCTTGCTACGCAACTATCCCCCCTTCAATATCAAGGAAGGTGACAGATATACACCCCTCCCTAATATCAGTGGAGGAGACCACCCCTCTGCTACATCATGGTAGCTCACCGAAAGACATCTCCCCTCATATCAATGAAGGTGTCGGAAATACACCTCCCCCCACCTTATCAAGGAAGGTACCCGAAAAATACCCTCCCCTTCTCCATCAACGAAGGTCACCAAAATCCATCCCCTCTTCTGCATCAAAGAGGTGGCCGAAATCTATCCTTAGTCCTACATTTATTAAACTAATCGGAATTGTCCATTCTCCCTTGCTCTCCTCATCGGCAAACAGTGAAAGAGCTTTAGAAAGAGCAAAACTTTACTCATACCCGGGGAAACTAATGCATGGACTGATAGACGCACCTGGGGCAATACACCGTAAACCAGGAGACACACCTGGGGTAAGGTACAGTTTAACAAGACACTCCACATGCAATGCAACATTACCTGGGAGTCACACTTGGGGCAATACACCATGCACCAGGAGACACACCTGGGGTATGATACAGTTTAATAAGACACCCCACAGGTAATGCACCATGAACTGGGAGACACATCTGAGGCAATACATCACATATTGGGAGACACACCTAGGACAATACACCATGTAACAGAAGACTAACCTGGGGTAATGTACATTTTAATAAGACACCCCACAAGCAATACACCATGAACTGGGAGACACACCTGGGCAATAAACCATGAGCTGGGAGACACACCTGGGCAATACACCATGAACTGGGATTTACACCTGGGCAATACACCATGAACTGGGATACACACCTGGGCAATACACCATGAACTGGGAGACACACCTGGGCAATACACCATGAACTGGGAGACACACCTGGGAAATACACCATGAACTGGGAGACACACCTGGGCATTACACCATGAACTGGGAGACACACCTGGGCAATACACCATGAACTGGGAGACAAACCTGGGCAATACACCATGAACTGGGAGACACCTGGGGCAATACACTATGAACTGGGAGACACACCTGGGCAATACACCATGAACTGGGGGACACACCTGGGCAATACACTATGAACTGGGAGACACACCTGGACAATACACCATGAACTGGGAGACACACCTGGGACAATACACCATGAACTGGGAGACACACCTGGACAATACACCATGAACTGGGAGACACACCTGGACAATACACCATGAACTGGGAGACACACCTGGGCAATACACTATGAACTGGGAGACACACCTGGGCAATACACTATGAACTGGGATACACACCTGGGACAATACACCGTGTACTGGAATGCATACCTTCAGCAATGTTTTTGGATAGATACATAAGACACAACACTGAAAACTGGCTGTATGGGAGACACCCTTGTAATCTGGGGCAATAGGGCATGTATTCTATTGTTATGTTATTTGACATATCCAGGCAAGATAACAATACAGAATATTTGAGATAATCTCCATGAAACCTCGAGCTTGTGGAATAATTTGCAGTGCTCAAAATTAGTACACAATGGAAACAGTGTGACCTGGGAACAGCAGAAATGGAGAACGCTCTAAAACACAGCTCGCTTACAAAGACATGCCGGGTATCTACCGCGCTTTCTGTGAGGACTCAACATTGCCTGAGAAAAACCTGAGATGAAAAACTCTTTGTCGGTGGGTAACTGCCCGACACACCCAGGAACTGTCAAATACCTCTGTGCTTGACCAGATAAGAGGACACATAAAACAACATAGCAGCACGAAAGACCACAAAAAGTTAATCTGGCAGAACTAAGGGCCAGACATACTAATCCTTCTTATGGTCTCAAACAGTCCCAATCGCTGTTAGAGACTGCAAAAATGTTTACTATGTAATAAAGCCATTTTAGTACTCGGTAAATGTTTACCGACCACTACAAAGGCTTTGTGACTCCATACCAGATAGCTATTTAGAAGGGGCCTGTACTGACTCCCAAGTTGGGGTGTGAATGCTTTAGCGAAACGGAAGAGAAGTCCTCTTGAGACTCCTACCACTTTGTGAATGTAAAAAAAAAGTTTAATGGAGAGTACTCAGTGGTACTGCTGCCAACTCTCAAAAAGACACCACTCTACCCTAAGCCACTCTACTCCACTCCGCTCAATGCCATTCTACTCTACTCTACGCCCCTCCACACCACTGTACACTCCTCTACACCCCTTCATGCCACTCTATGCCATGCTACGCCACCCTACTCCTATGCCACTCCACTCTACTCTAGGCCACTCCCTTCTACTATGTGCCACTCCACTCTACTCTACACCACTCTGTTCCACTCCACTCTAAGGCACTCTATGGTGCGCCACTGCACGCCACTCCATTCTACATCACTCCACTCTACAACACTATACTCTGCACCACTTCACGCCATTTCACTCCACTTCACGCTATGTCTCTCTACTCTACGACACTCTACTCCACGCCACTCTATGCCAATCCACTCTACTTCGCTCTACACCACTCCACTCTACGCCACTATACTCTATGCCACTCCATGCTACTCCACTCCAGTCTATGCCACTCTACTCTATGACACCTTTCTACATGCCACTCTATGACACTCCACTGCACTCTACTCTACTCCACTCAATGCACTCCACTCTATGCCACTTTACTATATGCCACTCAACTCTACGCCACTCCATTCTATGTCACTCCACTACACTCAATGGCACTCTACCGCACTTCACTTCACTCCACGCCACTCCACTCTATGTCACTATACTCTACACCACTACATGCCACTTCACTCTACGCCACTCTAATCGAAGCCACTCCATTCCAATCTATGCCATTTGAAGCCACTCTGCTCTACACCACTCTACTCCACTCAACTCCATTCTACTCTATGCCACTCCATGCCACTCCACAGCACTCAATACCACCCTATGCCACTCCACAGCACTCTATGCCACTCTACTCTATGCCATGCCACTCTACTCTATGCCACTCCACTCTACTCTACACCTCTCCACTCTACTCTATGCCACTCCACTCTACTTTATACCACACAACTCTACTCCATGTCACTCCACTCTATGCCACTCCACTATACTCTACACCACTCCAGGGCACTCTACACCCTGCCAAGCCACTCCACGCCACTCTACGCCACTCCACTCTACGGCACTCCACTCTACGCCACTCTACTCTGCATCACTCCACTCTACCCCACTCTACTCTATGCCACTCCACTCTACAGCACTCTATGCTACTCCACTTCATGCCAGTATGCTCTCGCCTTTTAACACCACTCCACTCGGCTACATGCCACTCTACTCTATGCCACTCCACTCTACTCCACTCTACTCACTCTACTCCATACCACTCTACTATAAGCCACTGCACTCTATGCTACTCCACTCTATGCCACTCTACTCTACTACACTCCACCGAGTGCCACTCCACTCTATGCCAAATCACACCACTCTACGCCACTCTATGGCACTCCATTCTGCTCTACGCCACTCTACTCAACACCTCTCTACTCTATGCAACTCTACTATACATCACTCTAGTCTATGCCTTTACTCTACGCCTCTTAACTCTACTCCACTCCACTATACTCTACGCCATTGCACTCTACTCTATATCACTCCATGGCACTCTACACAATTCTACTCTATGCCAGTCTACTCCACTCCACTTTGTGCCACTTTGCTCTACACCACTTTACTCTACTCCACGATACTATACTCTATGCCACCCCATGCCACTCTATGCCACTCCACTCTACTCTACACCACTCTACTCAATGCCACTCCTATTTTTTGCTACTCCATTTTACTCAACGCCATTCCACTTTACTCTATGCCACTCTACTCAATGCCACTCTAATCTATGCCACTGTACTTTGCACCACTCCACGCCACTCCACTATACTCTATGCCACTTCACGGCACTCTATTCCACTCTACGCCACTCTACACCATTCTACTTCACTCTACTCTACTCCACTCCACTGTACTCTAACCACTCTATGCCACTCCACTCTATGCCCTTCCACTCTACACTATCCCACTCTACACTATTCCACTCTATGCTACTCTATACCACTCCACTGTATGCCACTCCACTCTATGCCCCTCAACTGCACGCCACTCCACTGTACCTCACTCCACTCCATGCAATTCCACTCTATGCCACTCCAATATGTGCCACTCCACTCTATGCCATTTAATGCCATTCCACACCAGTCTACCCCACTTTACTCTATGCCACTCTGCCCTACACCTCCCTATTCTACTCTACTCTACATCACTCTACTCTATGCCTTTCCACTATACGCCGCTCCATTCTACTCTGTGACACTCCACTCCACTCTATGCTAGTCCACTCTACACCGCTTCACACCACTCCACACCACTCTTCTCTATGCCACTTCACTCTTCTCTACTCCGCTTTTCTCTATGCCACTCTACTATACACCACTCTACTCTATGCCTCTCCACTTTACTTTATGCCACTCCATGGCACTCTACACCACCCTACTCTATGTCACTCTGCTCCACTACATGCCACTTTACTCTATGCCACTCTACTCTACGCCACTCAACTCCACTCCAATCCACTCTACACCACTTCAATCGACTCTACGCCACTCCACTCTATGCAACTATATGCCACTCCATGCCACTCCACTCTTTGCCACTCTATGCCACTTTAATCCACAACACTGTATGCCATTCCATTCCACTCTTCTCCCCTTTACTATATGCCGCTGTACTTTACGCCACTCCATTCCACTCTATGTCATTCCACTCTATGCCATTCTACGCCCCTCCATACCACTCTATAGCACACTATGCCACTCCACTCTATACCACTTCATTCCAGTCTTTGTCACTCCACTTTATGCCACTCTACTCTATGCCACTCTACTCTATGCCACTCTACTCCACTCCACTCTATAGCACTCTATGCAGCTTCACTCCACACCACTCCACTCTACTTTACGTCACTCCATTCTATGCCACAAGGCTCTATGCTACTCCACTCCACACTACGCCACTCTACTCACTACCACTCAAAGACACTTCACTCCACTCTACTCCATTCCACTCTACACCACTGTATGCCCCTTCACGCCACTCCATGCAACTCTATTCCACTCCACTAGGTGCCACTATACTCTACATCACTCTATGCCACTACAGGCCTCTCTACTCTAAGCCACTCCACTCTATGTCACGGCACTCTACTTTATGTCACTCCACTTTACTCTACGCCACTCTACTCAACTTTATGCCACACTACTTTATGTCACTCACTCCACTATATGCCACTCCGCTAAACTCTATGCCACATCTCCAGCACTCTACGCCATTCTATGCTATGCTACTCCAGGACACTATACTACACTCCATGCAACTCTACTCTAGGCCACTCTATGTCACTCAATGACATTTTACGCCACTCCACTGGATGCCACTCCACTCTATGCCAATCCACTCTATGTCACTCTACTCTACTCTATGCCACTCCATTATAAGCCACTCTATGCCACTCCACTTTACTATATGCCACACCACTCTACTCTATGCCACTCCATTGCACTCTACACCACCCTGCTCTATGCCACTCTGCTCCACTCCATGCCTTCTTTACCCTACACCACTCTATGTCACACTACTCTATGCCACTCTACCTCAATCCACTCCACTCCAATCCACTCCACTCTATGCCACTCCACTCCACGCCACTCTACTCCACTGTATGCCACTGTACTCTACGACACTGTACACCATTCCATTCCACTCTACTCAACTTTACTATATGCCACTGTATTTTATGCCACTCTATTCCACTCTATGTCACTCCACTCTGTGCCACTCTATGCCACTCTAAGCCCCTCCATTCCACTCTACAGCACACTATGCCACTCCACTCTACACGACTCTATTCCACTCTATGTCATTCCACTCCACTCTACACCACTGTACTCCGTGGCACTTCACTCCACTCCACTCTATAGCACTCTATGCCACTCTACTTGGTGCCACTCCACTACACTTTACACAACACCACTCTATGCCACTATGCTCTACGTCCCTCTGTGCCACTCCACTCCACTCTATGCCACTCTACTCAGTGCCACTCAGTGCCCCTCCACTCTACTCCATTCCACGCTACACCACTGTATGCCACTCCATGCCACTCTACTCCACTCCACTAGACGGCACTCTACTCTACACCACTCCATGCCTCTCTATGCCACTCCATGCCTCTCTACTCTACTTCACTCCACTCTATGCCACGGCACTCTACTTTACGCCAGCCGGCTTTACTCTATGCCACTATACTCTACGCAGTTCGGTCTGGACTGTTCCCATGAGGCACAGGGTCAAGACTGATTTGCATATGGCTATGTCTGAACTGGGGTGGCGTGGTGAAGCAAAATAACGATGGATTAAACCCAGATCTGTGACTGGGGGTGAATGTTTGCCAATGTGCAGCATTCCGTCCATCATCTTGTGTGTTTTGCATTTTGCCCTAAGTGGGAAGGGTATGCCCAGACGTGGGTCCCGTGCTCACTACGCCACTGGAGTCAAGCTATCCTGGCTGATGAAGGCTGATAGCCTGAAACCGGTCCTAGGATGCTTGATTCCGGTCCAGGGAAGACATGGCTTGGCAGTTCGGTCTGGACTGTTCCCATGAGGCACAGGGTCAAGACTGATTTGCATATGGCTATGTCTGAACTGGGGTGGCGTGGTGAAGCAAAATAACGATGGATTAAACCCAGATCTGTGACTGGGGGTGAATGTTTGCCAATGTGCAGCATTCCGTCCATCATCTTGTGTGTTTTGCATTTTGCCCTAAGTGGGAAGGGTATGCCCAGACGTGGGTCCCGTGCTCACTACGCCACTGGAGTCAAGCTATCCTGGCTGATGAAGGCTGATAGCCTGAAACCGGTCCTAGGATGCTTGATTCCGGTCCAGGGAAGACATGGCTTGGCAGTTCGGTCTGGACTGTTCCCATGAGGCACAGGGTCAAGACTGATTTGCATATGGCTATGTCTGAACTGGGGTGGCGTGGTGAAGCAAAATAACGATGGATTAAACCCAGATCTGTGACTGGGGGTGAATGTTTGCCAATGTGCAGCATTCCGTCCATCATCTTGTGTGTTTTGCATTTTGCCCTAAGTGGGAAGGGTATGCCCAGATGTGGGTCCCGTGCTCACTACGCCACTGGAGTCAAGCTATCCTGGCTGATGAAGGCTGATAGCCTGAAACCGGTCCTAGGATGCTTGATTCCGGTCCAGGGAAGACATGGCTTGGCAGTTCGGTCTGGACTGTTCCCATGAGGCACAGGGTCAAGACTGATTTGCATATGGCTATGTCTGAACTGGGGTGGCGTGGTGAAGCAAAATAACGATGGATTAAATCCAGATCTGTGACTGGAGGTGAATGTTTGCCAATGTGCAGCATTCCGTCCATCATCTTGTGTGTTTTGCATTCCACTCCACTAGACGGCACTCTACTCTACACCACTCCATGCCTCTCTATGCCACTCCATGCCTCTCTACTCTACTTCACTCCACTCTATGCCACAGCACTCTACTTTACGCCAGCCGGCTTTACTCTATGCCACTATACTCTACGCCGCACTACTCTACGCCACTCACTCTATGCCACTCCACTAAACTCTATGCCACATCTCCTGCACTCTAGGCCATTCTATGCTATGCCACTCTAGGCCACTCTACTCCACTCCACTAGATGTCACTCTACTCTACACCACTCCATGCCTCTTTATGCCACTCTACTCTACGCCGCACTACACTACACCACTCACTCTATGCCACTCCACTAACCTCTATGCCACATCTCCCGCACTCTAAGCCATTTTATGCTATGCCATTATAGGCGACTCTACTACACTCCACACAACTCTACTTTAAGCCACTCTATGTCACTCTACGCCACTGCACTCTATGCCGATCCTCGCTATGTCACTCTACTCTACTCTGCGCTACTCCATTATAAGCTACTCTATGCCACTTCACTCTACGCAACTCCACCCTATGCTGTTCCACTCTTCAACACTGCATTCTATGGCACTGCAATTCACTGTATGCCACTCCACTCTATACCATTCCACTCTATACCACTCCATTCCATGGCTCTCCATGCCACTCTACTCTACTCCGCTCCACTATACGCCACTCTATGCCACTTCACTCTGCGCTACTTTATGCCACTCCACTCTACACCACTCCACTCTATGCAACTCCACTCCACTCTATGCCACTCTACACTACTCCTGTCACTCATCTCCCTTCTATGCCACTCTACTCTATGACACTCTACACCACTCTATGCCACTCCACTCCACTCTACTCCATTCATTCTACGTACTATACTTTATGCCACTCTACTATATGGCACTCCACTCTACACCACTCCACTCTATGCCACCCCACTATACTTCACTCTGTGCCACTCTACTCTACGCCACTCCACTCTACACCACTCCACTCTATACCACTCTACTCTATGTCACTCCACTCCACTCTATTACACTCTAGGCCAATTCACTTGACTCTACTCTACACAACTCCACTCTATGCCACTATTCTCTATGCCACTCAACTCCATGACACTTTAATCCACTCTATGCCACTCTACTTTCTACCACCTTATGCCACTCCACTATTTGCACTCTACTCTACACCACTCTACTATATGCAACTCCCACCACTCTACTCCTTGCCACTACTCTCTGTTATTCCACTCTATGCGACTCCACTTTACGCTACACCACTCCACACCACGCCACCTTACGAATCTCTACTCTACCCCACTCTACTTTATGCCCCTCCATTCTTCTCTGCGCCATTCTATGCCTCTCCATGCCACTCCACATGCTCTATGCCACTCTATGCTACTCCACTCTACTCCACTCCACTCTACGCCACACTACTCCACTTTATGTCACTCTACTCTAAGCCTCTCTACTCTAACCACTCTACTCTAGGCCAGTCCACTCCACCCTACGCCACTCTGCAACACTCCACTCTAAACAACTATACCATTTCACGTCCAGCCACTCCATGCCACTCTTCTCTACTCTTTACCACTCTACTCTACACCACTCCACTCTACGTCACTCTACATCACTCCATTCCACGCACTCTACATTTTTCTAGTCTACTCCACGTCATTCCACTCTGCACCAGTCCACTCAACACCACTCCACTCTATGCCACTGTACTCTATGCCACTCTACTCTACTCTGCGCCACTCTGCTCTATGCCTCTCCACTCTACTCTATGCCACACCACTGGTTCAATTACAGAAATCTGGCTGCTTAAAAGAAAACACTTTGGAAAGCAATCACAGGGATTGTTATCTGCAACCCGTGGCATGTGACTATCCCTGGAAGTGTAACCAATCACAGGGGCTTCCATATTGTGTCCTGGCTTGAAGTTAGTTAGGCAGGTTGTTCTGAGACGCCTTAAGATTTGATATTTTGTGAACTGACCTATTAGTACATAAGTGAGTTCGCAAAATCAGATTGCACTCCCAAGATGTTGGTGTGCAATTTGCAGCCAAATTTTGCAAATGTATTCTATGTACCTCAGGTCCTAAATTCTTTGTATTTTTGTCTCTGCAGCATCCCAGGCATCCCAGAGGTACATAGCACTGCCTTGGAGTCACAATGCACAGGCACAGTGCTTCCTTGTCAAATATTGCTTCTTTGACTGTAGTCTCAGAAGGCAGTCCCCAAAGTTTTACCATAAAATGTGGAGAATTGATTCCTGTTGTAAGATTCGCTTTACTGTTTTTAGGCTCTTCATTGTATTATTGTCTCATACCACCTACACAAGAGCATGCCACGGTTGTTAGGAAATGTGGTTTATTATATGGTGTGGTTGTGCGACCTCACAAACCTATCTTGGGTCCGGTCAGGCTCATTTGTAAACTTAAGCTCAACCCTGGGTAGCTGTGGTGTCGAACAGTCAGGCTTTAAGAAAGGAACAAGTGCAAATCATTGAGAAGTACCAAAACAAGTGAATAAAAAAGAAATGTAACACAAAGGAAATCCGACACCAACTTATAATAATAGATTCTATTTTGAAGAAGTTTTAGACATCATAACAAACAAAATCCACTAGAGAGTTCTTAAGATACAAATGTTAAGCAAATTGTAAATCACTGCTTTGTCCCTCTAATTGCAAACAAGCATTGGCAACTACCGCAATTAACGTTTTCTTTGAAAACTTTGGAAACATTTTGTAAAGTTGTGTTTGGTTACTCAGGCCCACTTTGTGCAACCAAGTTCAATAGGGAGCAGATCACAGGGGCCATTAAGGCTTAGCAGGACAGTTACCTTGCAGTCAAAGCAGTTTCTAGTCCACTTCCAGGCTCTATGGGAGAGCAGCCATAGCTATCAATGGAGTGGTCTTGATGCAAGGGATACAGGATGCTGAAGATGCTGTGGATGCTGATTCGGTTGATTGGGGTCTTCCTGGGGCCACCCCTCTGTCCACAAACACAATGGAGTGACTTTGGCCACAGGGGTTGATGTCCCTTGAAGTCCAGCCAAAAATCAGTTGCCACTCATCTTCTGGTCTCTGGTAACAGCGAAACCAGGGGATCTTTTTAACTGAGGCTATTGTCTGTCTTGGTGACCAAACTGCACTCCAACAACTCTCCTGGATCCAGCAGACATGGGTGCAACTTATGAGTTTTGGATCTTGGTTTCCCGGGCAGCACTTCGGCGGTCAGTGGCGATTAAGCAATTGTGGCTACCAACTCGTCAAGGTGGCTTTTTCAGCTTTCGTGACCCTGGTGCTGTAACAGGAAATCAGCCAACTGACTCTTGGAGTTCACCTCTATTATCTGGTCCTGGGGGATTTGTTTCCTAAAGCAGGGCACCACAGGGACAGTCCTCTCTTTTCTAGCCCAGGAGCAGCAGTTGCAGACCAGTCTTTGGGACAGCCTCCCTTTGCCTGGTCCAGGTAACAGCAGAACAGTCCTTCTTCAGTCCTCACACCAGTGCAGACGTGATCTGATGTCTGGGTGCAAGGGGTGCCACTGTAATGCCCACAACTTGCCCTCAGGGGATGTGATGACCACTAGCCAATGGGGTTATAGGTTCCCTTCCACCTGACAACGACTTCATCCAAAGTATGGGATCTAGCTATCCCGAAGTGCAATATTCTGCCCACTTCCAAGATGGCACAACCCTTCCCTTGGTGTGTGGAGCTTGGTAGCCCACCCTAGAGGTGTAGGTACCTGATGGCTATACACTATTGCGAAAATTGGTTTGGCAACTGTTTCCCCCTGTCTGTCCCCAACGCCAACCTGTCTACAAGAACAAAAGAGCAGTCCCTCTCATGTGTGTCCACCATTTGCCCTTTAAAGACAGTTTGCCTTTTGAAGCACACCTTTTGCTCACATCCTGTTTTGCTTCCTGCCAGGGAGTAGTAACATCTCTCCCTGGCAGGCCTTTATTGTTTCCTTTCCTTGGAGTCATCCACATTTCTCCCCAGGAGGTCAGAAGGCTGTCGCGTGGAAAGCAACTGTAAATGGCCACTGGAAAACTTGGGCAACAGAGTGGCAACTTTCTAAAGTTGCCTTTAACTCTGCGAATTGTTAGAATCATACTGGGTTCAGAAGCATCTATCAATAATCTTTAATATACCCATTACCCTCTCCTTCTCTATGGTTATGCTGGGCCCCTGGGCCGCGCTATCACCTCTGCCACTCGATACTACTGTTCTGGTGCTACTGGGCTTAGTTTTAACCTTTGCAGTCAAAGTCATACTTACAAAATGGAAATCTTTTCAACATCTATCCTACCACACCTGGTGGGCTTGGGTGTCATATCTTCGAGGAGTGCAAAAAGAACAATTGATGGACATAATGTAGAACAATGTCATACATTCACCCCAGTACAGAGATCTGGTCCTAAATCCATCGTTTTTGCTCACCATCCCATTCCAGTTTGAACCCAGCCATATGCAAATCAGTCTTGACCCTGCCACAATGGGAACAGTCCAGCCCGAACTGCCAGGCCAGGTCCTCCTGGACTGGATACAAGCATCCTAGGACCGGTTTCGGGGTTTCACCCTTCATCATCCAGGATAGCTTGACTCCAGTGGCATGGAGAGCACAGGACCCACGTCTGGGCATACCCGTCCCACTCGGGGTGACAAATGCAAAAAGAACAATTGATGGACAGAATTCAGAACAATGTCATACATTCACCCCAGTACAGAGATCTGGTCTTAAATCCATCGTTTTTTTGCTCACCATGCCATTCCAGTTTGAACTCAGCCATATGCAAATCAGTCTTGACCCTGCCCCAATGGGAATAATCCAGCCCGAACTGCCAGGCCAGGCCCTCCCTGGACTGGAAACAAGCATCCTAGGACCAGTTTCGAGGTTTCACCCCTCATCAGCCAGGATAGCTTGACTCCAGTGGCATGGAGAGCACGGGACCCACGTCTAGGCATACCCGTCCCACTCAGGGTGACAAATGCAAAAAGAACAATTGATGGACGGAATGCAGAACAATGTCATACATTCACCCCAGTACAGAGATCTGGTCCTAAATCCATCGTTTTGTTGCTCACCATGCCATTCCAGTTTGAACCCAGCCATATGCAAATCAGTCTTGACCGTGCCCCAATGGGAACAGTCCAGCCCGAACTGCCAGGCCAGATCCTTCCTGGACTGAAAACAAGCATCCTAGGACCGGTTTTGGGGTTTCACCCCATATCAGCCAGGATAGCTTGACTCCAGTGGCATGGAGAGCACGGGACCCAAGTCTGGGCATACCCGTCCCACTTGGGGTGACAAATGCAAAAAGAACAATTGATGGACAGAATGCAGAACAATGTCATACATTCACCCCAGTACAGAGATCTGGTCCTAAATCCATTGTTTTTTTGCTCACCATGCCATTCCAGTTTGAACCCAGCCATATGCAAATCAGTCTTGACCCTGCCCCAATGGGAACAGTCCAGCCCGAATTGCCAGGCCAGGTCCTCCTGGACTGGATACAAGCATCCTAGGACCGGTTTCGGGGTTTCACCCTTCATCAGCCAGGATAGCTTGACTCCAGTGGCATGGAGAGCACGGGACCCACGTCTGGGCATACCCGTCCCACTCGGGGTGACAAATGCAGAAAGAACAATTGATGGACAGAATGCAGAACAATGTCATACATTCACCCCAGTACAGAGATCTGGTTCTAAATCCATCGTTTTTTGCTCACCATGCCATTCCAGTTTGAACCCAGCCACATGCAAATCAGGCTTGACCCTGCCCCAATGGGAACAGTCCAGTCCAAAATGCCAGGCCAGGTCCTCCCTGGACTGGAAACAAGCATCCTAGGACCGGTTTCGGGGCTTCACCCCATATCAGCCAGGATAGCTTGACTCCAGTGGCATGGAGAGCACGGGACCCACGTCTGGGCATACCCGTCCCACTCGGGGTAACAAATGCAAAAAGAACAATTGATGTACAGAATGCAGAACAATGTCATACATTCATCCCAGTACAGAGATCTGGTCCTAAATCCATCGTTTTTTTGCTAACCATGCCATTCCAGTTTGAACCCAGCCATACGCAAATCAGGCTTGACTCTGCCCCAAAGGAAACAGTCCAGCCCGAACTGCCAGGCCAGGTCCTCCCTGGACTGGAAACAAGCATCCTAGGACCGGTTTCGGGGTTTCACCCCTCATCAGCCAGGATAGCTTGACTCCAGTGGAATGGAGAGCGCGGGACCCTCGTCTGGGCATACCCGTCCCACTCGGGGTGACAAATGCAAAAAGAACAATTGATGGACAGAATGCAGAACAATGTCATACATTCACACCAGTACAGAGATCTGGTCCTAAATCCATCGTTTTTTTGCTCACCGTGCCATTCCAGTTTGAACCCAGCCATATGCAAATCAGTCTTGACCCTGCCCCAATGGGAACAGTCGAGCCCGAACTGCCAGGCCAGGTCCTCCCTGGACTGGAAACAAGCATCCTAGGACCGGTTTCGGGGTTTCACCCCTCATCAGCCAGGATAGCTTGACTCCAGTGGCATGGAGAGCACAGGACCCACGTCTGGGCATACCCGTCCCATTCAGGGTGACAAATGCAAAAAGAACAATTGATGGACAGAATGCATTCTGTCCATCAATTGTTCTTTTTGAACTGGATTCAAGCTAGCCTGGCTGATGCAGGGTGATGCCCTGAAACCGGTCCCAGGATGCTTGTTTCCAGTCCAGGGAGGACCTGGCTTGGCAGTTCGGGCTGGACTGTTCCCATAAGGAACAGGGTCAAGACTGATTTGCATATGGCTGGGTTCAAACTGGGTGGTGTAGTGATCAAAAGAATTATGGATTAAACCCAGATTCTTGTGACTGGGGGTGAATGTTTGCATTGTCCAGCATTCCGTCCATCAATTGTTTCTTTTGTATATGTCGCCCTAAGTGGGAAGGGTATGCCCAGACGTGGGTCCCGTGCTCACTACACCACTGGATTCAAGCTAGCCTGGCTGATGAAGGGTGATGCCCCGAAACCGGTCCCAGGATGCTTGTTTCCGGTCCAGGGAGGACCTGGCTTGGCAGTTCGGGCTGGACTGTTCCCATGAGGAGCAGGGTCAAGACTGATTTGCATATGGCTGGGTTCAAACTGGGGTGGTGTAGTGAGCAAAAGAATGATGGATTAAATCCAGATCCTTGTGACTGGGCGTGAATGTTTGCATTGTCCAGCATTCCATCCATCAATTGTTTCTTTTGCATATATCTTCGAGGAGCGCATACACTTAATTTGAGAAGGCACTCTGCACCTTCAATTTCTAGCATGCATGGCGCTCCTTGGATAGATACATGGAACTAAGGGGCTGATTAGGATGGCGGGCGGATGTCCACCGCCGGTCCGGTGGTGGCGACCGCCGGACCGGCGGTGGACATCCGCCCGCGATCGCAAGCCAGAAAACCGCCGGTCAGATCAGGATGGCGGTGGTGACCGCGGCGGTGGGAAATTCCGACCGCCGCTTTTCTGCCGGTTGCCATCCGCACTCCTACCTGGCGGACGGAGCAGGACCGGGATAATGGTGGCGGTGCAGAGCAGGGTCCGCTGGCACGATTATGATGCCGGCGGTAGCCAGCCTTTCCGCAGCGGTCAAACCGCCATGGAAAAGCAGGCGGAGATTGTCTTCCGGGGGCCCGTTGCGGGCCCCCAATGTGTTGGGGGGGGTGTGGGTGCACTGGGGGGTACCCATGGTCCTCCCCTACATTTCCCTGTACCAGGTGGCAGGCACTGTGCAGTGCCTGCCACGCAGTGCAGGGAAATGCAGGACATGCTCCTTTCGGCATCGCGGCGGTGCTGCGGGCAGCAGCAACCGCCGCAATGTTAAAGCCCGCGATCGTACAGCTGCGGTCGGATTTCGACCGCGGGCCATTGTAATTCGACCGGCGGTTATGTCGCGGTCCAAACGGGCGGTCTTTTCCCGCTACCATGGCGGTCGGGGAGGTTTTCCGACCGCCATCCTAATCAGCCCCTCAGTTCTCAGAGCCTTGTGGTTCAACATCCTTTTGGGTCTCTTCCTTAGGACTTGGTACTATGTGCATGAAGCAGCTATCCCACCACACCACCGCCCCCCTCCCCCTACCTCCCTCCTTCCCCACTCCTTTTATCCCGATCAGTATATCTTAGCAAACATGCAATACATACTTTGTCGCACTTTGTGGCATGGTACCTCATGGTTGACTTCAGGCTACAAATGTCATGACACCCTTTGGGTCTCTACGTTGTATTCCGTAGCAATCATATAGCAGGTTTGATCTACCCCTTTTGCACTGTTACGCCTATTCTTTTATCTGACATTCAAATGTGACTAATGTTATATGGTACTCATTACCTTGTCATATGCACCATGTACCGCATCATTCATGGTTGTATCGCATTATCGTACAACTGTATACCCTTTTTCTCGAATACAATAAAATACTTGAACACAAAAAAAAAAGTTACATAAAATTTGACTTGGGCATCATCAGGTTTAATGTAATGATTCTTTTGATACCTTCAAGTACCAACTTTAGTAGTCTCATTCAGGGGACAGCACAGCTGAGTTGTCAGCGTGGAACTCTGTTCTTGTCACTGGGGCTACTAGCCTTTCCACAGTAAAAAGGACAATTTTGGGTTTTTAATGTTATGAAATATTAAACATATGTCCTACTTTTTAATATACAGCATCTTGCCTTAGGGCACGACAGGCCTTCCTTAGGTTTGCCATTAGTCTAAATGGCAAAGTCGAGCTAGACGTTTAAAACTGCTCTACCTGTCTGCAGTTGCAGGCTACAAGGTACGTTTTAATTTGTCACACCCATGGTGGCACAATAAGTGCTGCAGCCCACGAGGAACGCTTTAATTTACAGGCCCTTGGTACCTCTGGTACTATAAGTAAGTTAACTTTTGCCCATTGGGTATAAGCCAATTAAACATACACTTTCAAGGGTCAGAGCACAGGCACTGAGGTCTAGTTAGCAGGCCTCAGTGCACTCTCTGAGTCATTACACCAGTACCTAATAGAAAATAGGGCAAAAAGTGGGGGTGAACCTGCTGCAAAAAGCCATTTCCTCACAATGATGAGTCAGGACCACGTCATGGGAGCACAGAGAGTTGGGGATCCGGCCTAGTGAGTCAGTCAGACTTTGGTCATAAGTGTCAGAATGTCTGAAGTGTTTGTGGACCCCTGGATCTGCTACTACGTCATACTACTTAAACAAGATCGCACCATAAATGAAGGAAGCATGGTGACAGTGAGTCAGGCCCAAGTGAAAGCCTATAGGGGTGTAGCTGTCATAGTGCCAATATCGGCAACACTCACCAGCCCTCATGCAGCAACATACAGGTAACATAAATAAGCAGACAAGACAACTTTTTGGTGGAGAAAATTGCTGCAGGTTTATTAGCATACCAACTATGCCAACATGGTGGGTTATCTTACAGGCGATCCAAAGGCAAGCCGCCCCTCGCGGCCTACCACCTGATGGGCCAACTTGCATCGTGGCCTTAGCCAATCGGTGCTTAGCGGTTGTGGTGAGGGGATAGCCCCTCCCACTTCCGGTGAACCTTCGGTCCACCCCCTTACTCACGCCCCCCCCCTACGAGGGGCGGAGCGTTCAAGCGACCCCCGGTACAGGTTTCCAACCGCCCGTAGGACAGACGGGACGCCGTCGCACCTCAGGGTCCACCGCGAAGACTTCCTGGGGATATTAGGCCTCAGCACCCTTTGTGCTCCTGAAGAGGGTACCCCTGAGTACCTTTCCGCCTCTGGATCGCCCTGTAACTCCGCCACAGCCCTGGGTGTGGCGACCGTCGCAGCCAGGGCCCCCCACCAAGGCCCGCATTCCTACTTACATCCTGCTGTTTCCAGGGCCACCTCCAGGTCCAGCAAGAGCAAGTCCCACACTGGACAGGTGCACCCCATCCTCATAAAGACTCCCTGTGGACTTTGGCGTGCTATGAACCCTAAACCGGTCCCAGGATGCTTGTTTCCGGTCCCGGGAAGACGCTTGCTCACCGTGCCATAGGCCATGCCTGATCCCGAGCCCCCATTGCTCCGTGACTCTGTTCATGGCATTGTTAATTGGCCTGAGTGAGGGTTCCTCGGCAGCCCCTAAACAGGCAATCGCCGTACTACCAGTGGGGTTAACTTTGTCCAACATGACGCCCACAACCTGTTGCATAACTTACACCAGCGAGATTCATTTATGGCCGCAGTGTCCTCCTACCCAGCCAAGTCAAAACATTGCCTACCAGGGTAGTACCAAACTTGGGTGGGGAGGAACCCCCCCCCTCACTTAGACTGTGCCAGCTGCGCAGCCCGCTGGTCCAGCGCCTGCCTGAGACCCCCAAACCTACTGACTCAGTAGTGTGCCGCAGCTTCCTTTGCAAGCTGCCCCTGCGCATGCATGGGCCTCCCACCCAACACAGTGGTGCAACCCCCAAGCTTCCATTTCTTGAATTCCGCACGCCGTGCCACTCGCAGGACGCACGGGCGGCCCTAAACCCAGGACATAGGTGCTAGCAAAGTGAAGAAGGCCCGTTGCTGGCCTATACTAAGCACTGCACTCCCTATTATACAATTACTCCAGCTCGCACCTAGTTGTAACAGGCACTGCACCCCCGGAGGGTTATCTCTGACCCCCCTAGTTCACATGTCCCCTGTTGCTTAACTTACTCGTTGTGGCCTTCACTCCGTGAAGCAGGCCCTCTGCCCTGGAAGAGTCAAATCGACCCCCCCCCCCCAGCTGAAAACCAGGACGTTGGGAGGGGCATACCCCCCCCACCCTAGTCTCTGCTGCAGCTGCCTCAGGAAGCAGGTCCAGCACATACCTGGGTGTCCCACCCTACACCCCTGATGGGAGTACCACACCGTCCGGAATTCCTGGGCCAAAACTGGGCAAAGTCCCGTTGTTGGCTGACAACTCACAAGGAAATTTGCTTAGCAGAAACAAGTGGTAGTATGCCATGGTTCTGGGTCTGAGGACATGGGGTAAACCTATGAGCAATGTAGCTACACCCCCTTATTAAGGTTGCAAAATGTGCTCTTGTAGTTGTCCGTAATTGATCCAACCCCTCTATTTCAGCACTATCGAGGCAACAGCACTCTCATGGGAGGGACACACTCCGCCCCAGCCTGACAGTGCCCATTAATGTGTAGCCCCATACCCTGAGTTTTTCGCTGCAGGTATCCCAGGAGTATGCTCAAACTTCTAGTTTACTGCCTAGTGCACCTCGCACCCTCCCAGTTAATTCTTCACCTTTCCGTTTCTTGCTACCAAGTTTAAATGACATTGCCCGCCCAATACTGGGTGAATAAAAGGAAGCATAGAACGGCAAGTGCTTGTCCCCTTCTACACCCTCTGTGTAGAGCTCTGGACTGCTATGACACGCGTAAAAGGCCTAACCGTCATGTATCCCAGTTCCTCTTGAGATCCACATCCGCTAGGAAGCTGGTAAGCTCCCTATCTGAAGTGCCTTGTAGTTATGCCTGAGTCAAACCACAGCCCCAACTGAACGTACTGCTGCTGGCCCAGTCTAACGCTAAGCGCGGCCTGGCCCCTACTGCGCCTGCCCCCTAGACCGGACCTTGACCTTTACTTCCTGTATGTTAATAGGGGGACTAATATATGACAGGTCAATGACTTTGCTGCCGTCAAATGTGCAGACTACTATGGAGCCCCTTGTGGTCTTTCCTTTGCTGGTTGGTGCCAAATACTGCCTGCCACATACCACGCTCTACCGTAGATGTATCAGGTACTTCTGCCATACCTCCTAACCTACACCATGCATACATCAATTAGCGGTAGCAGCATACCCCCCAAAGGGCCGATATCCTCTCACACCGCATTCAGAACACTTTCCCCAATCCGATGCTAATCCTGTAAAGTGGGGTTCCAAAACTTGATCACAGTGCCACTACCAATTGTTCGTTACTAGTTTACTGCCTGCATCAGCTGGATGGCTAGAATGTAGCTTGGATGCGGAGGGAATATCCCCCACCCACGTGCAGCATATTACTGTACAGCCCTGTCCCCATTCCCCAGGGTGCAAATAGTACCAATGTGAGTGGGCCAAATGACAACAGCGTCAAGTCTAAGATTCACAGGATCCAGCCAGGACCCCTCTGCCTTACTGCTTGAACCTAGCTAATACACACACAGCGCACATGCGTGCCCTTCAAGTAGAAACCAGCCGAACCAATCGAACCAATCGCAGCCACTCATGCAACGACACAACAATACATGGCCAGAATGTGCCAATATGTGTCTAAAGACATTAAACAAGTAAAAGGCTTTATTGTATCAGCCCGATCAGCAGTGTAGTCAGAGCAGAATGGACTAAGTATGGGCCAGAACGGAGGAGGTATATGAGAGGCTACTGCAGGCCCCAAGGTCTGTGCAACTTGCTGCTGCATCACCATAATGCCAATGGCCCCGAGTCTAAGAAAATGGTGATGTTGTGATACAACTTAAGTTAATGTGTGCAGAGTTAAATCCGTCAGTTCCTAGTTCAAGCACATGTGTAGTCAAGTGTGTATCCTGTGACTCTATTAGGAGGGTGAAAGTAGAGTGAGTCCTTCCCCCTGCATGTTACAAAACACTATTGTATAACACGTATACTAGTCTGTGGATAAAAGCATGACAGTCATCCATGTACCTCACACTGTTGGAACATAGCCGCAGCTCCCTGATATTACTGCAAATAATATTTGACACCCACCAATTCTTCATAATTGCTGGCTTTACTGCTAAGTGTGCCCAGTCCATACACTGCTATTCCTTTACAATTCTTCTCTTTCTATAATTGCAAAATGCAAGGATATTGTAGGCACCAGTTCCAATGTTGAAACAACTAAAATGCAAGCAGAACTTGTCAGGAGACATTCAACCTCTGTCTTTGAAGCGCCGCAACGTGGCAAGTCCAATCCCGAGTTAGAACGCCCCTTTATTTACCCTGAACTTAGCTGCCCTGGACTGCTGGTCCTATTACCTGGAAAAGTGTGGTGCTTCCCCCCTCTGGTAACGTGTGGGTGCCCCGGACACCTGCATCGTATAACATGTGAGGCCCAAGCTGTTTTAGCAGTTCACTCCAAGTTTGCCAACTATACTTTTATTCAAAGAGTCAGGCTTTTCTCATTAGAGCGGCTGCATATTCCCTTCAAGCATGCCAAATTTGTTGAAATGCTTGTAATAATCCCGGCCACTGGAGGCCACCTCCCAGTCCATCCTTACTTTGCACACCGTGTCACCTCATGTGCACTTGCACACCGTTTCCTCATGTGTACTTGCACACGGTGTCACCTCCTTAGTACTTGCACATCGTGTCACCTCCTGTGTAACTGCACAGTGTCACCTCATGTGTAACTGCACAGTGTCACCTCATGTGTCCATGCACACAGTGTCACCTCTTGTGTAACTGCACACAGTGTCACCTCCTGTGTAACTGCACACTGTCACCTCAAGTGTAACTGCAGTGTCTCCTCATGGTAGCTGCACCCAGCGTCACCACATGTGTAAACCGCAGACAGCGTCATCACCTGTGTAACTGCACGCAGCGTCACCTCATGTGTAACTGCACATCGCGGCACCTCATGTGTAACAGCGTCACCTCATGCGTAAATGCACACAGCGTCACCTCATGTGTAAATGCACACCGCGTCACCTCGTGTAAATGCACACCGCGTCACCTTGTGTAAATGCACACCACGTCACCTCGTGTAAATGCACACCACGTCACCTCGTGTAAATGCACACCACGTCACCTCATGTGTACCCGAGGGAGCATTCCTTTTAAGACACAGGGAGATAGAGGCAGGTGCACTCTGTTGTCCCCGCCATAGAGCACACTCTACATTCTAAACATAGTAAAACAGGTAACTGTTTCTCCCTCGTGGAAGCTCTTCTCAGTCTGAGCAGCACCCCTGAAAAAGAAGCCAGTGAGTTGGAAGGAATCCCAAGCAGCCAGTGGCTCTGATTTTGTGAACCCGGGGAGGGCTAGACTCCTGCAGTTTAACCTGTTTGGGCATACACATTGATACAGTGTGACCGCTCATACTCATAAAACTGCTTCCCAATTGACTCTTTAACTGTCGCAAAACTTTTAGCGGGCGGGACAAAAGTGAGGAGTAGATGATCACAGTGCTCCTTGATGCAGCCTGTGCTGCCACCGCAACCCCGAAGGAGCTCCGGTGCTGTGCTCTTATGCCCACCCCTTCAGCCTCTGAAATCAAGATGCCCCTAATTCCTTAGACCTCCTACTGCCTGCCTCCCATGCACTTGGAGTGGCAATGCCCGTGCCTCAGGCAGGCCCCCTACCCCATGCCCCAAAGGAGTTTAAGCGGGCATGGGAGAAACAGTTGCGAGACCTGTTCTGACCGAGGCTCCGTTTGTTCGAGGAAGCAGCTCCTCACAGTGGGGCATCGCCTGCGAACAGGGCAGCCACCCACACACTGCCGAGACCAAACCCGAAGAAAAGGTGACGACGACACACCCCCTCCCAAAATATTCTATCTGGATGCTCGTGGTAGCTCCCATACATCAGCACCATACACCCGACTTGAAGCGCCATCCTAATCAGTCACGCCATATGCAGTTTAAAGCCACATTCCAGTTCAATTATATGGTGGCTCACCTGATGCTGTTACACTGCATATTGACAGGCTGGCCTGCAACCTGACTGCCAGCTGACACGTAGTTAGTGTACCTGAAGTGCTCTCCGGATCATTCAGCTGTACAAAATTAAACGTGACCCCTTCCTGGCAAGTACCCAACCAATTGCCTTAACCGGATGCATCGTGTCGGTTTGAGATTACCTTTTGTGTAGACAGGGCTCTATGTTCCATGGCTACCTCAAATACACTGCTCCATAAGTAAACCAGCAGCAGGGGGGGAAGAGGCAGAAATCACGGAGTTGTACCTCAACCCGGGCGTATGCCGGAATAACAATCCCGTCTCCAGACCCCTCATTACCAGAAATGCGAACCAAACAACCCCGCACCAGCTGGCCTCTGCTCCTATAAAGACCCACGCTGTCTCTGCTCTTCTAGGTAGCAAATGAAACAGTTGTTTACTACCAAAAGAAAATGTACACGTTCGATAACCCAAGGAGCTGGTACCTGCTGCGAGCTCGTGCGTCGCCCGACGCTTCGCGGGAATGCCAAGGTCGGAAGACACAGTCCCTGCACGTAAACAAATGTTAGAATCCAAACCGGACCTTCCTTTGACCAGTACCCTGGCTTGCCGAGGTGGCGACGCCTGTCATGCCCCGCCCCTCTGTACCTGAATGATCCTTGTCTGGGCGGAGCGGGTAAAGCGGGTGGTGGCGAACTGCTGCGGCCCCTACGTGCAAAGCTAGAACACAAAGCAAGACATGCATTGGAGACACATTCCCGCCCGGGCGTTGCATGTCTGACCCAACACTTGCTGCGAAATATGAAGTGCAGGCCCGCAACACATGGACCAGGGCGCTGCAACACCTCCACCACCATGCCCCAAATTGTATTGTTGTTATTCGCTTATTTATATAGCGCAAACTCGACCCGCATGTAATGGAGCGCCTGGCCCGAGCTCCAATAAAGATACATTCATAATGGTAAGCGAGGAGGGGGTAACTCGGGGAGGGGGGAGTCCGCTTCCGACGAGGGTATGACCCATAAGCCCGAGAGTACTGCTGTTTCTTCTCAGAGGAGAAGGCTGAACCCACTTTCCCCTTCAGAGGTTCCCAAAGACTGGATTAGCAGTACTCTCCTGTCTGTCACACGACCCCCGACCTGCCATATTTCTGGTGAGCGGCGCTGCGCCCTCTCACAGGACGCAACAAATTAGCCGCCCGTCTCCAAATGCGGAGCCCGGCCCTCCTTTGCGGCGCCTTCCGCGCTTTACATTAGGACCGGTTGCATTCCACAGGGGCACGGCCACATACTGTAGACCCGGGGCGGAGGCAGCCCCGAGCCAGCACCCCCGCTGTCCAGTCACCCGCGAGATGCCGGAGCGCTGCCGGGCAAGGCCGCACACCAACCGCAGCACCTAGTTTGCCGCTGCGCTTACACCGTTGCCTCGCGGCACTGTGGACCCCATGGGGGCAGGCGGCCTCGGGCCTAGCCCCCGTGCGGCCGGAACACCTCCAAAACAGGTCCCCTGGTCATCGTCTCCCCTAAGGGAAGCCCGCCTAACGGTGCTGCACTCCCCACCCGCGGCCTAACTTATGTCTGCGGCACCATCCCCCGGAGCCCTACGCTGAGAGGAGCTAAGCCCTGCCCAAGAACTGCTGTGCCCCCTACTGGGGCGCCACCCGGCATCCGCTGCCCCCAGCTCCCGGGTGCGCCGTCACAGTAACCAGGTGGCAGCCGGAGCCTTGTAGTGCCACCTGGGCCCCGTATCTGTTGTGGACCACTGCGGGATCGAACCCGTGCGTAGTCTTTCCCAAGAAACACGTCCTCCAGCTAGGTGTGCCAAGTATTTGGTCGGCTATGCTCGATCCTCCCTTCCCCCGCCACAGCTGAGGCCTAACCCCGTCTCAACTGCTGCGGCCTGCTACCCATGCCGAGCGTAGGCAAAGGCCCCGCCGGCCCCCAGCTATTAACCAGAAAAGGGGGGGGGGGAAGAGGGCCGGAATATCCTCGCCCGAACCGGGACAAGGGAAACGGGTCTGTACCCCGCTAGCGCCCCCGAGCCCCGACCCCACCGGACCCACTCGGGGGCCGGGGCAACCCGACGGAGTGCAAGGGCCCCCTACCCGTGCCTGTTGCCGCGGCCTGCTGCCCTAGACAGACCGCGTGGGCGAAGGCCACAGTACTCCCTCCGGGACGGCCACAGGAAGCGGGGAGATGATTGAGCCGGATTCGATCCCTGGGCCTGAAGCACTCAGTGGTGTTGTATCCACAGTGCTACGCCAGGCACGATAAGACGCTCGTGACGAGCCTAAGGGAGCTGCCCCAACTTCCCCCCCACCAAGGCGGCTCTAGAGCATGGCTGGGCCGCCCTGCCCTGTGTACAACCCTTCATGGGGAGACCGGGCGGGAGGTGGGGGGTCAGATGGCATCACTCACCGTGTGCGAAATCGGCAGCTCTCAGGGGACACGTCCACACGGCGTCAGGGGTGCGAGGAAAGAGGCCGCTCGGTGGGCGGGGGAGGAACTTATACCTCTCCCCTTCCCCCACCTCGGCCGGAAGTGACGAGCGGGACCCCGAAGGGGTCTCCAGACACTAGGCTGTCCAGTGTGCCATCCTGTGGCACTAAAGGGGCCGCCCTCTTATGAGGGTCCCCTTCGGGGAAGTCGGTCAGCCCACAGGAGTCCGGCCTAGTGCGTCAGTCACATTAAGGGCAGACGATGGGCCTCGATGTCTGGGGTGTTTACTGCCTATAGTCGACAGCGCTAAATCCCTAGGTGTCATTCTTGACAAAAGACTAAACCTAATCTCCCACATCAACTCTATTACTAAGAACGCACGTTACCAGCTGCGCCTTCTATGGGGGATCCGTCGGTTCTTCCCGGAGAAATACTTAAAAACCTTGGTACAATCTCTGGTTCTCTCAAGACTGGATTATTGCAATTCTCTTCTGACGGGCCTACCCAAATCCCACCTCTCCCCTCTCAAATCCATCCTCCATTCAGCAGCTCGCTTCATTTCAGGGTCTAAACGAAGCGACCACGTCACTCCTATCCTGTCCTCTCTTCGATGGCTTCCGATCGAGGCAAGATCTATTTACAAAACTGCCTGCATCACACACAAAGCCTTACACACGTCCTCCCCTCGTTACCTGGCGAATAAATTGAAATTGTCCGGTGGCTCTCGCCCTTCTCGCAATGCGGAAAAGCTTCTGCTTGAGCCCCCCGTCTTCAAAAGGGAAAGATCGATGGCGCAATCCTTCTCAGGCAATGTGGTGAGAATCTGGAACTCCCTTCCCCCATTGCTCCGTGTCACCTCCTCTACCCGGATCTTCAAAGCTGACCTCAAATCTCTTCTCTTCCAAAGACACTTTCAGAACTAATATTTTCACTCTCAGGCCCCTCTAGGAAGTTCGCTCTTCACTGTAAATTTGTACTTTTTCCTGTACATTCCTCACCCTTGCGTGCTGTGTTGGATTTTATGTTTGTGTACCCTTCTTTTTAAGTCTCCTGTTTAATTCACGCCCTCTCTACTCCCTCAAGGAAGTTCTTCCACTATAGGAAATTCTGTACTCCATGCCTATAGAAGTGCCTTCCCAGTGTGTTCTGAGTGACTGCCACTTATTGCAGTATTATACCTCTATTTGTATTTTGTATCTCATGTATCATGCACACCTGTCACTTTTTTCCTCTTGTAACGCATACCTCTTTTTGTATCTTGTTTGTCTTGTTATTTGCACAATTGTCACTTTTTCCTCATGTAATGTAACGCTTGCTTTTGTATTATGCTCTCTTGTAACCTTCTCCTCATGTAATGTTACTGTTCCTATTGTGAAGCGCTCTGACACCTTCGGGTAAAGTCTGCGCTATATAAAAACGCATTAAATAAATAAAAAATAGTGGCACCTCCGCCTGCTCTCTCAGCGTAGTTCAGTGAGTCAGCCCCACGTGCCATGCGCATTGAGTCATGGTCCAAAGCTCTCCGAGTAGAATGCCCTTTGACCCGGGCCTGGACGAGAGCCCGTGTGAAGCCATTCCGGGAATGTGCTGGCAACGCTAAGGCCTGGTGCCACGGGGTGCTGCGCCACCCTCACCCTGTTGAACTCGTGGCATCCCCATGGCCCGTAGCCCCTCGCTAAAGGTCCCCAAGTTTCCCCGTTCACTCCCTTGGTTCCGAAGAATGGCGTCTTTCTTCGCCCCAGGATTGTTCCCACAGAGCCTGGAGGCGACACAAGGGGCCTCTCGAGCGCACAAAGGCCGGGAGAGGACTCCTCAGGCAGCCCGCCACTCATACACCCCCAAATGTTGCCTTCGAGGGTCCGGGCGTTGCCAGGCCTTGTCTCCACTTTATGGGGTTTTCAGAGGGCACTGAGCAAAAATCTGCCTGCTATCATTCATCCTAGCCCAGAGTACTAGATACCTAATACCCTATCCTATGCTCAGGTTAACAAAGACATCTTAATTTCTCTTATTTTTGTATTTATTTTCTTTGCACTTTTTATATAGTGCGAACTCGATTCGAAGGTAATGGAGCGCTTTACATGAACACCAGGTACATAACACGGGGACATTCATAATATTTCACAAAGACACATTCCCCTATCTCCCCAGTGGTAGCTGTTATTGAGCAGTTAATGCTTACTCAGAAAGGCGTAGTAAAGTTCAATGTCAGTCAAAGGTATTTTTTAGAAACTAAATGTGCCTTGAGTTATCAGACACCAAAAGCAGCTAAAATCCAACACAAAGAGTAAAAACTAGAAACGTCTATCATTTAAGATTACTGATTTATTATATAACACTGTGTATTGTTCTGAAAATAGAGACCACTGCCTGTACTTTGCATAGGCTAATGTTATGGGGAAAGCTTTGTGATCACTCAGAAGTGTACCTGTACCTATGAGCCCAAATCACGCCTGGCACTACACTCTCTGGATGTCTAGTAGGGATTCCAAAGCAGCTGAGGAGGTTTTTGTTGATGCTGTGGGTTTTCGGCCAAAGGTCCATTAGAGTCCATAAATCTAGAATTAAGCAAAGTTTTTGTGACACTGGGCACTTCTGAGACCTCAAGTTAATGTTTTAAGTGTCCGTCCGTGCCCCATAACTTGGCTCTTAGGTTTCCATTGCAGCTGCAATGCAGGGAAACTGACCAACATGTCATAACTGGATGGCCGCAGTCAAGTCTTTCTGGAGAGCGTGAGGCACTGGGACCTCGCATTCATGGCTGGGAAGCTTATGAGCTCAAATGTTTGGAACTGGCTAGTCTCAGACATGATTTCTTAGTATCACATGGACCACAGAATCCTGGGAGCCTCACGGTTATGGTCAGGGGTCCCAGTGAACGTCAGATGGTAATATCTCAGATCTGCTGGCCATGGTGGTGGAGATGTCATTGCTAGAGATCTCTTAAAGGCCTAGAGTCCCTTTTAGAGAAAGTTGTGGGACAAGGGGAAGTTGTTTACTTTACGAGGCCAAAGTCATTCGCAGTCTGACTCTGGTTGTTGTAGCTCCATGCCATGCTAAGTAGTAGTCAAATGGAGGCCCATAATATTTTCCTACGAAAACTCCTACAGCCGACTGGCCCCAGCTGGATGGATGCAAGGTGAATGCATAGGAATAAGAAAATTTGCACCTTGGCGCACCCTAGATAGTCACTCCTCCAGGCGGCACATATGATGCACTTTTATTGTAGTTGGCATCCTGACGTTTTGGACCTCCTCCTCCACTGCAACCTCTGTTGGACCTGCACCACAATCTCTGAGATGGGGCCGGCTGGCTATTGTGGACTGGTCACTGGGGTGCTCCTATTATTGGGTGTAATTCTCTAGACAAGGACTCAACCAGGGAGATCAGCAAGTCAGTGTATGGCTCAGGCAGAAGTCGTACAACTCTCCCAGCTCAGTTAGAACCACCATTGGAGCGGGGGGGGTGAGTCAGTGTTGGCAGCATGCAACTCCGACATCCATAAGGCATCGCCGACATCCACACGGGTGTTTGAGATGTAGCCCTAGGAATACAGTTTTCGTTTACTTCTAGGCCTAGCTACACAGGGGTCCAGCTCCAATCAGCACAGGAACTTGATTTAAAGTTTTGGTACCAGGCCAGCCAGAGAGAGGCTACCAGCAGGTTCTCACCCAGTCAAGACTTACTTTGGGAAATGGTTTGAGCAACAAGATGTGTATTTCTGCATCTACGACAGATATCTGGTAACTATCTCCTTATAGGAGTATCCAGATATAGATAGAGCATAGGGGTTATGCTGATCGTCAGATAATTGCGTTTACCACGAAAGGGGAGTGCATAACTCTTCATCCCCCCACACCTTGAATGGGGGTGACAGGCACCTCTTAACATCAGTAAAGGAAACTATATGATACTACACTAAACAATACTAACTAGAACATTACTAAGCAATGCTCAAGTAAGCTATCCACTGCTAACACTCGTAAGCTAACCACTGCCAAACGAATCACTGCTAAGTTAAACACTACTAACTGTAGCTAACTTTAGCAGATACTAATACTCTAATTTCAACATTACTGTGTTAGTAGTATCGCCAAACTCTACTGATCACTAGTGAAAACATTTATCCAAACACTACTGGTGTTACTAAGCTCCACTCTACACCACCAACTGATTTAAACACTAAAAAACACAACTAAACTAAAAACCACCAAAAGTAATATCAAAGAAAATATCACAAATATAAAAACTGCTTTAATAAACCAAAATAATCACAATCAAGCTGCACGGCACAACAGTAAACATTACCAAAATGAACAATGTTGAAAAACCTTGAAATAAACACTGTTGAAGTAATCATTTCCAAATACTAGTGCATTTTCCCAAACATAACCAAGCCAAACCAACTAAGCCCACCAGTTCTAAACTAAACTAAAGACAAACTACTGAACCAACCACTGCTAAACACAATAAACTAACCACGACTGGAGTAACCGCTACTGATTTAGACTGTACTAAATCTAACATTAATTAACTAAACACTATTAAACACTACGAAAGGCTACTAAATGTTACCGACATAAACGCTATTTATCCCAAACTCCTTCAATTATAAACTACCAAAGGTAAGTCATTAACATGTAACTACAAATTACCCTTGAACCCCCAATAATAGGGTCTGTTTCTGTATCCCCTAAGCACAAAAGGCCCAGAGAGGGCTCTTTCTAGGCCAGTATGGGAGGCTTCAGGCTGCTGGAACAGTGAAGGTGGGCAGTAGGAAGAGGGGGTGGCGGTATAGCGTTCAGATTATTGTAAATGCGATTTACCCCAGCTCAGCATGAAGAAGGGATTTTATTTGTCATAACAAGAGGAGATGGAGCGGGGGAGTCATGTTCAAGGCTTTCGGAGTGGGGGCGATAAGAAATGGCCCATGTCTGTCCTGTAAACACAGTGTGGGGGAACCTTTCTACCCGTCATTTCCCAATGTTGAAATGTTTAAAGGTTATGTCATGTCCCAAGGATCAAATGTGACAGCCGGGGTTATCTTCGAGCAATTTCCTTTCAAGGCGTGCGCCTCTGAAACACATAAAATACGTATTTCCCTGAAATGTTTTTCAAATAGCGCGTTTGACAAAATCAAGGAACCCGTCTTCGCACCCTCACAAACTTTCTCGTAAATCCCAACACAGGCGTTCACCCGGGCACTGACTGTCTCCTTAGCTGTCACTCATTAGCTGGCTCATGTTTTCTCTTAATTTCTAGTACAAGCTGTCGCCAGGCCTAGCACCGACTGACCCCATTCCCCAGCAGAGACTGTCTCATAATCCTCAGCACAGTTTACGCCCATCCCCCAGCACATACTGTCTCGCATGCTGCTGCCCTGACTGTCTCCTAAACTCAGCACAGACTGCGCCACAAGCTCCCGCCAAAACTGCCTGCTAAGCCCCAACTCACACTCTACGCAGGCCACAGCAAACTGTCCCAAACCCCCAGCACAGGCTCAGACGGTCTCGCAATGTCCCTGTGTGAAGTGAGTGCCAGGCCCTAGAACAGACTGTCTCGCAAGCCTCTGCTGTGACTGTCTCCTGAGCCCAACCACAGACTGTCGCCCCAACACCAACTGTTCTCTAAAGCCCCAGCACAGTGTCCCCCAAGCTCCAGCACCAGCTGTCTCTGAAACCAAGTGTAGACGACCCCACAGACTGTCCTCCGAGCACAGAAAATGAGGCTTCTCAAACGTAATCTCGGCCTGTCCACCAAGTTTCAGGACAGACTGTCACCAACACTAGCACATATTCCCCCTCTACTCCATAACAGGCTGTCCCCAAACCCCCAGCACAGGCTCAGACGGTCTCGCATGTCCCTGTGTGAAGTGAGTGCCAGGCCCTAGAACAGACTGTCTCGCAAGCCTCTGCTGAGACTGTCTCCTGAGCCCAACCACAGACTGTCGCCCCAACACCAACTGTACTCTAAAGCCCCAGCACAGTGTCCTCCAAGCTCCAGCACCAGTTGTCTCTGAAACCAAGTGTAGACGGCCCCACAGACTGTCCTCCGAGCACACAGAAAATGAGGCTCCTCAAACGTAATCTCGGCCTGTCCCCCAAGTTTCAGGACAGACTGTCACCAACACTAGCACATATTCCCCCTCTACTCCATAACAGGCTGTCCCCAAACCCCCAGCACAGGCTCAGACGGTCTCGCATGTCCCTGTGTGAAGTGAGTGCCAGGCCCTAGAACAGACTGTCTCGCTAAGCCTCTGCTGTGACTGTCTCCTGAGCCCAACCACAGACTGTCGCCCCAACACCAACTGTACTCTAAAGCCCCAGCACAGTGTCCTCAAGCTCCAGCACCAGCTGTCTCTGAAACCAAGTGTAGACGGCCCCACAGTCTGTCCTCCGAGCACACAGAAAATGAGGCTCCTCAAACGTAATCTCGGCCTGTCCACCAAGTTTCAGGACAGACTTCACCAACACTAGCACACATTCCCCCTCTACTCCATAACAGACTGTCCCCAAATCCCCAGCACATGCTGTCCCTTAAGTTCAGCACCGACTGCCTACCCCTCAAGATGCAGCACCGGCTGTCCGTCTGTCCCCCAAGTTCCATCACAGACTGTCATAAAGCCTAGGACAGTTTGTCTGCTGACAATCTGCCCAAAATATGACAGGAAACCACAGTGTTCCTACAATGTAGTTGGGGAGCAATGTGATGCACAGGTTGTCCACAGTTCCACGAGCAGGAAATGTGTAGAAAATGCATATGGAACTACAGTGGGGTAAAGTAGAGAATATGTGAGACATGCCTAGTACAAGAAACAAATAAGAAAGCACAGGCAGGCCACAAGGGCACACTCTTAATTATCAGTAGGTGCAAACCAACAACCTCATTGGTGTTCTGCAGTGCAGATACCTGAGATACACCCTGAGGGACTCTTGCAAGCAGAATCTTGCGTACAGCTCCTTCGAAAGGTGAAGGACCTTCAGTTCTTCGAGCTCTTCGGTGATGTTGCTCCTACGACGCAAATCCTTCTCGATGAAGCCTGTCTTAGAACCTCAGGAATGCCTAGGATTTACAAGGAACAAAGCACAATTCCCGCCACAGGACAAAGTGTCACCCAAGGATGCATCACACCCAGATGCCTCTTGACATCCTGGGATTTACACTAATTAAACCTGTAACTCATCGAACAAGCAGAGACCAGGTATGCAGAAAGACTTCCAGGTACCTTCAAGGACAAACATGAAGAATCAGGCAAGAGAGTCACCAGGTAAGTAAAATACTGAGAAGATTTGGGTAGGGGATGTAGAAAAATGCTCTACAGTCAATAAGCCAATGTAAAGCAAAAACAGGACCTGCCGCCAGGTGAAGCGAGAGTGGGAAACCAGTTCATGCCTAAGGGAAAGGCTCAGGAATCAGAAGCGGGGCATTCCACTAACTTGTTAAGCATCAGAGCTGGAAACCTGCAGAAGCAAATTGTGCCCAGATGGCACAGAAAAGAGCTGAAACAGGCAGTGTTTAGCTAACAGGGGAGGAAACATAAACAGATAAAGCTCAGTTGGCAGTGTGCAAGCAATGCAGACAACCAGCAAATCATTGCAATAGGTTGGGCTCAGGAGCATGAAATGAAAGGTACAGGGCAATACTGGCACAGGGATGCTGGCTGCAGGAAGCCAAAATTTGGTGATTCATAGTTTTCTATTAATTGTGAAAACACCTGCACAGGGATGCTGGCTGCAGAAAGCCGAAATATGGTGATTCATAGTTTGCTATTTATTTGGGAAAACTCCTGCACAGAGATACTGGCTACAGGAACCAAAATATGGTGATTCATAGTTTATTATTTTCTAGGGAAAACACTGGTACAGCAATGCTAGCTACAGAAAATCCGAAAATGGTGAAACATGGGATGCTAGATACTAGGGAAAATACGGAAACAGGGATGCTAGCCACAGAAAATCCGAAAATAGCAATTCATGTTATGCTATTTACTGGGGAAAACACCGGGAAAGGGATGCAAAAGTGGTCACAGACAATCCTAAGGAGATATTTAACAGGAGGAAACCAGTCTGGGTGAAATGCATCAACAAGACAAAAGTCTTGTGATCAGGTCAGCACCCTGCAGTGGGTTTAAAAACACACCCTAGGATTACAGAATACAACTACTCACCTGTTGTACATCATCAACAAAGTTAATGTCGGCTGGAACAGCCATAAAAGTGCAACAACCAATACATTTGCACAATTAGGTTAAAATATACAACTCAGCTGCTCTAATTCTAGTGCCGGATGGAAATCAAATTTGAAAGACCACATGGGAACTCCAAATAGATTGGGTCTGGCATTCTGGAAGATGCATTCATTAGTAACAAAGTTGAAATTAGCACGATTCTGAATTATTACTTATTAAAATCATCCCTATGCCAGAGCACCTAGTGAATAATGCACAGATCTGTGGTACTTTTCCCCTGAACTCCCTAGAACCAAATCTCCCCACTTTCTACTCAATGCATGCGCAGTCACTCCCAACTCATAACAGGAACTAGGTCCCTAAACTAAAGAACAAATGGTCAACTCTCCAGAACAGCTTCGCAGTGACACAAAAGAATTAACTATCAACTAAATCCACACAGCCTGCCTAATGATCTCCTTTCTCTTAAAGTGCTGTTCAAATGTGGCTCTCAGAAGTTCCTCTCCGGCTATGAGCATAAGTAGTAGCATAGCCCACTCACTGTAGGCCTCCATGCAGTCGAGTCACCGTTAGCAGGTTACCACCACAGAGCCAACTGCCTAAACCACAATGCAAGAGTTTTGCTAATAACAGATAACTTCCTTCATATCCAGGCCTTAAAAACATAAAACGGTATGGGGTGTCTCCTGAATCAACAGCAGAGCTCTCCAGCTTGACTCATAGAGAGAGTGAGAGAGTGACAGAGTGAGAGAGTGACAGAGTGACAGAGTGAGAGAGTGACAGAGAGAGAGAGTGTCAGAGAGAGAGTGTCAGAGAGTGTGTGTGTGTGTGTGTGTGTATGTATATATATATATATATATATATATATATATATATATATATATATATATATATATATATATATATATATATATATATATATATATATATATATATATATATATATATATACTGAGAAATCCTGAATCTCAATTTTCCAACGTTGTTGAGAATTAGACCTAGGGACTTAAAGTTTAGTTTCAACACGGATGGAACAGTTTGGCTTAGGGGGTGTCCATTAGTATTCTCGGGTCAGATGCATGGTCAGTTTTCAATATTTCAACATGAAATAAATGTACCTATATGAGGAATCTAAATAGAATCATTTACATCGAAGATATTCAATGTTGGTCTATGAGGGTCTCTGATCCAGGCCTTACTTTAAGGATCTTCACAAAAGATGTACATACAATTAATGGAAATGGATTTCAGTTATGTAGTCAGTAGTTATCTTGAAAATCTTCCATTGCCTGGGCCATGGTGAAAATCAAAGAATCCCTCTTTGACATCCTCAGAGGTACTCCTGAAAATCTAACGGGAGTTGCCCTTGCAGATCCATGCTGGACACCCCCCCGGAGTCATCTTTTGATGTTGCTCACTCGAGGAAATTGAGGAAGTTGTAGGAAGGTGTATGTCTGCAAATGTGGAAGAGTGCTTTTCATCTGACCGCCCTGACCTGTCTCCATATGAAAGTACTTCATGGGGCCTTACTCCGCCATGTGTCAGGCAGGCCTTGTGCAAGGGAAAAGAACAAAAACGTGTTGGCTGGGAAATGCCTCAATTAATCATAGCCACTGGCATTGGTCTGCATAACATTCCAGTACATTGTTTTCCCTCAGTGCGGCATACCAGAGCCCATGGGAATTATGAGTTTAGTGGGAACACCGCAGCACAATAGTACTCCACATAAAGAATTGACCCACTCTAAACAAGCAAAGCTTCTGAGTCAGATATGATGAGAAACATGCGGAAATCAGCATGGTAAGTTGGATTTCTGCATGTTATTCTACAAAACTCATAATCCTTATTGTTCTCTTCTTCCAATTCTTGGGATGGAAATAACATGGATATTTACCGGCTACTCCGACTTGAGGCCCTAAGTCATGAAGGTAAGTATATATAGGTAAGTGTAGGTTTACCATTAACGCCGCGCTCTACGAACCTTGACATAGAGATGGTCCTAAACACCCTCACTGAACAAGACAACCAGTTGAGGAGGCAGTAAAGTCTTCCCGGGCACCGGGAGGGTATTAGGCCCAGAACAGGAGAACAGCCTAGACCAATGGTGGAGAGTGACGAGAGTCTTATCTGTGTAGGGAGGGAGATGGATTTCTTTGCAGGGTGTAGGCACAGCTGTGACACTGTCCTTCAAAAGAAGCACAGTGCTGCCTTTGAGGTAAAGAGTGCGGAACACCTTTGCTTCTTTGACCAGAATCAAGGCGGTCTCATGTGCATAGACATAAGGGGGCGGGGTCTTCTCATTGGGGACAGTCTTCTCTCTACTCTAACCATAGAGGAAGGACAGTGCTGCCTTGTTTAGGAGGGATGGAGTGGAGACAGGGGTAGGGTAACCAACCGTCTGTAAATTTCACGGACCGTCTGTTATTTTGGTGTTACGTCCGTTGTCCGTAATGATCCCTTTTACAGGCGCCTTTTGTCCATAATTCTGGGGCTTGCACCAGTTTTGCTGTTCCATGCGAGAAGCCTCCGGGTTCTGCAGCAGTCACTCCTGGGGCCAGCTAGCACACCTCTGAAGTCAAGCGGCTGCAGTATCCCCTCCCCGACCTTCATCACTCTACAATGGGCCAATTGTCATTCTGTCTGTCATGACTCCTCTTTCGTCTGCACTTATACATAAAGGGCTGGGTGCAGGATGGGATTCCCTGTACTTTCTTAACTGCATTCAGTTGACAACATAAACAATACTATTTCCAAGCCTATGCTTTCAAAGCTACACAGGAAATTTCAGCATCTAATTTTATATGCAGGGGAAAAGTGTGTTGGCGGGGTGGAGGGAATGGACCTGCCTTTGTATTTCTAGATTTGTTGTAAATACAGGCAAAGGTTTCCAGGCGCCTAGCCTTTTTAATGGTGAAAAAGTCACATGTGTAGAGTGATGCCATTTAAATTGCTCATGTCCGTCACAGTAAACAGATCATTGAGCTAGTTCCTGGTTGTGATATTCTCAGTTTAAAAAAAACTGAAGGAAAGCTGTCCAGCTGTATCTGTAAACTGGATTTACGAAATATGATCCAGGTTTCTCTCTTTCAAAAATGGCGCACCTCCTCCTGCCCCCACCTAGAGCATAGCATTCTGCTTTTGTCCTGGGGCCTGCACCACCGAAACTTTGGGGGCGCTGTGTTTTGAAATTAGTTAAAGGGTTAAACATACAGACTTCAGAGTTTCTTATGTGCCACCAATTTTTAGGCAATAATAAAAATGGCAGTTTAATTGGTGATTAATGTATCTGTAGGAAAGATCTGAGTTTTACCTAGACCCAGTTTTGACTCCTAAAGTAGCACAGAGGGATAATGTGACACCTGGAAAGCACAAGTGTAACATGCAAATCAAATAATTGTTTTCTGATGTAGATAGGTCAGTGGGTTACTGCTGTTGTTACAAAGTTCCTTGCAGTTCATAAATGATAATCCTAATATAACACAGTGACCTATGAACTGTTATCAAAGAGCTACATACAAAATGCAATACATTGTATTAGAACATTATTATTTGTTCCCAATCATTCGTTATAATCTAAGGTTACAAAGTAGGGTTTCTTTGGATAATAATAAATATTTATTAGTGATGGCACTCCAGCCACTATATTTTATTTAAAATCCTGAAGTTGTATTTCTTCAAACCAGGCACTCTTAACATAGAATGCCTGCCAGTATGGATGGCATGTGACTCCTACACCTTGTAGACCTCATTGTCTTAAGTAACGTTTCCTATACTTTGACTTACACATTTAGATGAGTCATTGTCTCTGTATAAAATGTGTATGATGTAACACACTCTGGCACCCTACTCTACATACTTGAGATGAGTAGCACTATAAAAAAAAAAAATGCACATGAGAGAGGGTCTGCGTAGAGATGAGGGGCACCATTGGAGCATTAAAGGATGGTAGTGAAGGAATCTGTGGAGCACAAGGTCTTTGGTGGGGGGGCGCCAACAAAGATTGTCACACCAGCTGTCACCAATATTAAAGGTTGCCCTGTCAGGGGCGTAGCTAGAGGTGGCAAAGCCGCTGAAAGCTTGAGCCAGACTCAAGCCTGGCTCTGGCTCAGCTCAAAGTCCCATTGAAACTTCAAGCCCATAACGAGTCGAGCTTTCGTATGGGTTCTGCCTGCCACCTTGCACCCTCATGCACCAAGAGGTAAAAACATTTAGTGGCTGATCTGTACAAAGTGAAATCACAAAACCTGGATTCATTGCGGCTTCCCCTTAACCAAATTGTTTGATCTTAGGAAAATATTTTATTTTATCGACCCTCTTTTATCTTCACTTTGACATATGAAGGCACCTTCAGATATGTGAGTTCGGAATTCCAGCTGTAACAAAAACGGCTGTGTTTGATTTAATAGACTATAATGTTGCTCTTTCTATAACAATCTGGGCCACATACAGGGTTCACATGACAAATGTTGTGCCTCTTAGTTCACTAATGCCACTGTCGCCAGAGTGGGGTGGGGGCAGGAATGGTTCTAAGTTCATGTTTAAAAACTACCACGTTTAATAAGTATTTCTCAGTGCAGTACTGTTATGTGACATATTAATGTCAATGCTTACATATGTTGAAGAAATACACTTTTTTTAATTTTAAAGAGACTTTATCATATTTTACGTGATGTTTGTAGTGATTTACATAGCAAATATTTTCAGCGCTTAGTTTGTGCATGGGCTCTAAGAGCCAAGCCAGACCCTTTAATTTGTTGGCTCACCTTCTTTTTTCATTCCTGCAGGCTGTGCAGTGCCCCGAGTCCTGAGGGAAAAGCACTTCAGGAGCTGATTGTTGGACAGACTGGTAGGAAGGCATAGTTGTAGAATGGAGAGATTTCATTTTATTGTAATCTCAGTTTCTGTAAAGTTTTTATTTCAACATTTCCAGTTAACGGAGAAGAAAGAGCACTATCTGCCCCATCTTCTTCTGTAATCCTCTTTTCGCTTTTCACTGCCTGTTCTTTCTCTCTCTCAGCTGCAGACCCTCGCTTGCTTTCCTCTTCTCTCACTGTTCACTCTCACTGTTCCAAATTTCTGTCTGTTCATCTCTGCATATAGTCCTCTCTCCTACTTTCACACCATCATTTCTCTCTCTGTTTCGCACTCTCTAGTAGTGCTACTCAGCGGCATAACGAAACTTGAAGGGTCTCCCCTGCAAAGTGCATGAAGGCCTTACCCGGCCCATTACATACCACTATGGTCCCAGGTCCAGTCAATGTACTGTGCTGAGGGCCCCCCCTGGAGTTCGAGGCCCCCCACACCGCGGGGGCTGCGGGGGCTAATGTTATACCCAGTAGCGGCCCGTGGTGGGAGTGCTGCCGGACGGTGACGTGGGACGGGGGAGGGGCAGGGTGGGGGGTAGTAAAGTACGGAATACGGACGTATAGAGGTAAGTTGACATATAAATAAATAAAACGAATTTCGTTGCACGCGCTGCATCGCATCGCTGCTGCCACCAGGGATCCTCGATCTCGGGCAGTGGCACAGTGGTCTGAGGCTCCTAATATGGTGGTGGTGCAGCTGCAGCACTGCCAAGCATATTAGGAGTTTCCTCACCGCCGAACTTTTCATGGCGGTGCGACCGCCATGAAAAGTGTGGCGGTTAAGAAGCAAAGGGGGCCTACAAGGACCCCCTTGTGCCTCTGTACTATGGGGTGCATGCAGGGGGTCACATGGTGTGCCCCCCGTCTGCATGCACCCCCATGTTTGCGTACGGAACGAAATGCACAACATTGTGCATTTTGATCCGTGCAGGAACATGCTTTGACGTTACCATTGCGGTGCCTATTTCAAAGGCACTGCCATGGGAACACCAGAGAACTGCCCGCCAGCAACTTAAAAAGTAGTAATCTGGCGGATGGTCTGTTTTGGCTTTGGCGGTGTGGGAGCGGGGCAGCAGCGTGGCGGCCCCGCTCCCACACCGCCAAAGTCATAATAAGGCCCTAGGTCTACTTACAATAACACATCATTCATGGTACGAGGTAGAATTGTGAAAACTGCCCTTTATTTCGGCTGTCAAATACTGCAGTAGGTGCAAATGTTTACTAGTTTTTTTATCATTTAATATGTCCAACTATGTGTGAATGTTTGCTCAATAGTCCAATGTGCAATGTAAACTAAACAACATTAACCTGTTTTAGCTTGAACGTTTGTCAGCTGTTGATTTTATAACGTCCTCAGGTGTGTCCGTAATAATGACCTTTTTGTCCTGAAATTTTGTCCTGAATTTTGAACCTTTGTCCTGAATTTTTACTTTCACTGTCCAGAATTTTCCTTTTTGCCAGGTGCTCCCCTAGCCAGGGGTATTCTTTGAGATATGCAACATTCAGTGGATTGCTGAGTCATGTCTGGGCCGTGCAGCTCTGTCTCCCTCTGCTGAAGCACTCTTGGCCTCCAAGCCCACAGGAGCGAGAACTGAGACATTTGAACCAAAAGCTAATGTTCCAACAAAAAAATGACCGTGGTCATGCATGAGACTTTATCAAATCATGGCAGCTAGGGGAAGAGTTAGAAAGAATGCTCGTCAAGGCGTGAGCTCTACACCAAACGAGTGAGACTTCACGTGGCTGCTGTGGGGCGCGTGGACAGCACCAGAGGCCACGCGCGTGAGAGCACCGTTTCCTCTGTGCAGTAGCCAATAAACGTGGCTTCTCTTTTGGGAAAGCTCGGTGTGGCGGTAAATCGGTGTTTCCTTTGAGTGTTGGGGAAGCTGCAAGAAGGAGGAGGTCGTGGAGGAGGGGAAGGGGTGAGTGATCCTACCTGGCAGCGGTTTATAGGATCCTTTCCTGGTGATATTCACAGGAGGCCGGAAGACGCTGTCAGCATCCTCTGCATGTGGATTATGAGGAGGCCTCAGAGGGCCCCGACCACTGGTAACCGCTGGGGTCCAATGGGAGGCCCCTCTGGTACGTGTCGTGTAATTCAAGGAAAATTACCCCGCCCCCTCCTTTCTCTAATCAGTCTCTGCCTGTCCGGTCGGCAGTGTCCATATCTGACTCACTAACTTTCTCTAATTATTGGATATCTCGCTGAGCTGCTCTCTTTCTTTCTCTTTCTCTCTCCCACGCACGGTTCTTTTCTCCTTCATCTCCTTCCTCTCTTTTATCATCTTTTCTCTCTCTCCCTCACGTTATTTCTCTCTCTGCCAGTCTCTCTCTCCCCCTCTCCTGTCCTTTCTCTCTATCAGTCTCTCTCACACACACACTTACCCTTCTCTCACTTCTCCTCTCCCCTTTCTCTCTGTCTGACTCTCTCTTGCGTTTCTCCCATTCTCTCCTTGTCCCTCTCTTTTTCTCCTCACTCTCTCTCATAGACACAAACACACAACCTCTTTGCATTTCTCGTTATCTCTTTCTCTCTCCATTGCGATCTCTGGGTTTCTTCACCTCTCTTCCTTTGTGTATTGGACCATCTGTAGCGCACCCCATCTCTCTGTTCATCGTTTTCCCTCATTCTCACTCTCTGTATCTCTTTCTGTCTATCTGTACCTGTTCTGTGTCTCTGTAACTCGCATTCTCTTACCCCTTAACTCTATACATTTCCCTCCGTCCTCTACCGCCACGTCTATCTACACTTAAATATAACCATCTCTAAAACTATGGGGCATATTTACAAGCCCCTTGCGCCGCCGGTGCGTCACTTTTTGGACGCACCGGCGGCTCAGTTTGGTGCTCCATATTCACTAGGCCCGTAAAGCCACCCTGTGTGGCTTTTTGTGGCCTAGTAAATACGGCCCCTTTTCACGCAGCACTTTGCGTGAAAGGGGTGTGCCCTGGGTGTTTCTGTGGGTGTTCCCACACAACACCCATGATTCTGCCGCATTCCCAGATTTACATTTTGTAAAGCTGGGAATGCATCAGAATCCTACACCTCCCCTCCCCAGGGAGGCTCAAAGAGGCGCAATGAGGAGAAATACTTTTATTTCTCCTTGTTTTTCTGCAGCAAGCATAGAAAGAGGAAAACACCTCTTGTGATTGTTATTGTGCATGAAGGTGTACCTTCCTGCACAAAAACAATCATTCCTGCAACGCAGGTGCAAGGGTGCCTGCTTTGGCGAATGGCAGACAATTGTGCGACAGCGCAGGGGAGAGCACAGGAATCCATCATATTGTTGTAAATATCACACATCCCCGTGCTTTGAAAGTAACCCAGCACGGCGCAGCCAAATGGCTTGCGGCACCGTGCTGCATCACTTTCTTGTAAATAAGGCCCTATATCTACAAAGCTAATTTCTCTTTTATGATTGTCTTTGTGTTTCCATCTCTTAATGTGGTTATCTATTTCTCTCTTCCCTCTTTTCAATCTGTAGTTTTGTTTCTACTATCCTCTTGTATCTCTGTTACGCTGTCTCACCATCTCCATTTTTCACTCTTAGGCTTGATCTTTTCATATCTTTCTGCCTTTCTGGCTTACTTCTCTCTACATGTCTATATTTTGTCTCAATGTTTCCATTTCCACTCATGTCTTTCCATTTATAACCCTTTTTCAGTGCTGCCATTTGGCATTTATAGTTGGGGATCCGCATTGACCAATGAGCTACATACGTCTTACCTTCTAGATTGAGATCCAGTCACTGGAACCTTTTTTGATCTGAGCTCTCCTTAAGAAACCTTGATTAGAAATGTGTAATTGAACAATGTGGAAACCGAACAAAGGGTCCTGTTCGCGGAAACGTACCACCTGCAAATGTGTGCTTTACTGCACATTTTGTACTTTATTTGGCAATGTGGAAACTAAGCAGTGTGTACTTGCCATGATATTCTTCTCTAGGCAATGTGCACTATGCTGTGGAATTTGTACTTTACTGTGCAATGTGAGAATTGGGCAATGTGTGCTCTAATTGCCGTCAGATGCTTTACTAGGCAATGTGTGCTTTACCGTGGAATCTATACTTTGTTGGCCGGGACGCCCCTTTGCTGGGGCAGCTGTAGCGCTCTATAAGTCGCAGTAACATAACATAACAACGTAGAGATCAGGCAATGTGTGCTCTACTGCACAATGTGTGCTTTACTCTTCATGCAGAAATTAGGCAATATGCAGGTTAATCAATACGAAAATCGAATAGCGCATACAACATGCAATGTGTACTTTACTGGCTAATCTGGTACCTGTTCAAGGTCGACTCTTCTGGGCAATGTAAAAGCAAAGCAGTATGAAAACATAATATATTGAACTGGACAGTCTGTGCTTCATTGGATAATTGGGAAACTGGTCTGGGCTATACGAATACTCACCAATGTGGAAACCAAGCTATGTTTGCTTAACTACGAAATGTGTGCTTGACTGAGTAAAGTGGAAACTCTGCACTATAAGCTTTACTGGACAAGGCATGCTTTGCTGGGCAAGGCAAATACTTAATCGCATGCTAAAAATGTTCCAGGTATGCTTTTCTAGGTAATGTAAGGTTGAATGATGCTGTGTGGAAACTGTTCATAATGTAAATTTTGCATTGGGTAAATTGTTAAATGCACATCATTGGCATTGTGTGCTTTACTGGGAAATGTATACAAAGGCCCTTTGTGCTTTAGTGAGCAATAAGAAAACCTCTATTATGGTCCCCTGGTTAAATTATGCAAAAAGTGAAAGTATGCTTCAATTACTTACCGGTAATTGCATTACCTCTTCCCTCGCTTCTATTCATTACACACATGAGGCATTCCTGCCTCCCCAGACACCCGTACCACGTGATTGTAAATCCGTAATAAAAATCCCCCCCCCCTCCAATTTCCTGTTATACCACATGTGAGAAGTTGGCCTGGTATATGCTGTCCACTAATTAAAGTGGGCACCTTGCACCAGTACAAACGACCCTTATTGATGATTAGGTTAAAGACAACCATTATAGAAAGCTATCCTAGTGGTAGCTGTGGAGAGCAGCCTTCAGGCTAAGTCTTGAAGGAATGTAAAGCAGCTTGTTTTACCAGTATATAACCTCTTGAATGACCAAATGAAAGGAGAACCACACAAGGTATATATAAAATATATGTATTTATTACTAAACACTCTCTACTAACCTCTTTATGAGATTAGAGAACAAGGCACACAATTTTACAGTACTAGAACGACAGTAAATAGCACAATTCACAGTGGGCTCCAGGGGGGGACCAAACCATATATTAAGAAAGTGGTATAACAACCATGACTTGATTAGACACAGTGCCTAGAGCACGTAGAATCGCTGGGACCCCAAGGAACCACCCAAGGTAGTGACACAGGGGACCTACGGAGGTAGGGTGCAGTGTGGGAACACAGACGCGAGCTCCGTACAACTCTATGGGAAAGTCGCGGATGGAAATTTAGAGTTTAAGGACACTTCGGAGAGGACTTCAAGCAAACCCAGTTAAACTTAGCAGGCTCTAAGGCCAGCACCCTTGTGAGTACCAAGGTACCCGTGTTACCTAGCCCAGGGAAGCCGGGTGCATAGGGGTCAAGTGGTGTCGGAAACCCTCGTTGTTTTCAATGGCGTGATGCGAAGAAGTGCTGCTGCCGTGGAGAAGAAAAGTGTCCAGTGTGACCTAAGCCTGGATCGGAGATGAGAAGAACCTGAAAGCAGAGGGGACAAAGTCTGGGTCAGTTCACGTGACCAGGAGCGGAGCAATCGAATGCCCACCGATGTCGGGTGCCTCAGGTGCGAAGAGGTGAAGCTTGACTCTGCAGCCACGGGGACCAGGAGATGTCGATGATGACCAGATTCCGCATGCGAGCTGTCCCATGAAAGATGTCAAGTGCTGAGGGGTCAGTTTCCGGATTGGAGACCAACAAGCCTTGGCAACTGCAACCCACTCAGTCAGAGACAAGATGCTTCGGTGAGGACCAGCAAGGTCCTGGGGACTCCCCAAGCAATGGAGAGTCAGGGCACGTCTGGAGCAATCAGGAAAGCCCACTGAAAGTTAAAGTTGCCTTCTCAGGGACCCACAGGTCAACGGACCAGGGATCGCGAAGGGACCTCAAGAGGAATCACACAATACCAGCCCACGGAACACTCCTGGAGTGTAGGCCAGTAATCTTTGGTAGAAACACTGCTCGGGGCTTGGACTACAAGTAGCCAAAAGCACAGCCTCAGGTATTGTCTAGAAGCATGTGCTGCTGCAAATGTGCACGGTGTCCAGGGGTTTGGGTTGCACGGTCCCCACAAGGGCTGCGGGTCTCAGGTTTGCTGAGAGCACTAGTCGGCCTCGGGAAAGCTTGGAAACCCACCTCCTGTGTTGCAAAATCTTCGGAGTCCGTCGGGAGCTGCGTAGGTGCAAACCGGTCAGATGCGTTGAGGTGCCTGCCTTGCAGGGAAGTAACTCCTTTACTCCAAGGGAGATTCTTCAGTCGTCCAGCAAAGCGTAGATCATCGAAGGTTACTTGGTTTCTGTAGCAGAGTTTAGTCCAGGTAAAATCTAAAGTCCTGTAGTCAGGGGTTCCTACTTTATACCCAAGGAAGGGGTGGGACAAACTCTGGGGACCCACCTATGGGAGGGTCAGGACAGAGTGGTGGCTACACCCATGTCCTTTGTCCAGTTTCGCACCAGAGCAGGGGCTGATAGCCCCTGCAACCGGTTTGAGCTGGACTATGCACAGGGACACCAAATGTGCCCCCAGTGCAGACATTAAAGCACTCTTGGAATGCACCCACCCAGCCCCAATACACTAAAGCCTGTCTGGGAGGTGGTCACACCTCCCTGTGACAGGAAACCTATTGTCAAGCCTTCCCCTGCCGGAGTTTCGTCCAGCAGCAGGAGGGCAGACTCGTATCTGTGGCTGGCAGCATCCATTTTGTGATGCCTGTGTTCTGTTAAGCTGGTACCGGGTGTACCGGTGTTGCCATGTTTCTCCCTCTAGTAGGGTGGAATCATACCTCCCCCGCCAGTTACTGGCGGGGAGGTATGATTCCAAGGTGTTTGACACCAAACACGACATGTTTCCATGCAGCCGTTTTAAAGTTAGCATTTACCGAGAGGTTATAATGCACTTAAGTATATATGGTTGGCTGCATCACAAACAACCGCGGAGAATAGGTTCCAAAGGCTGCAGAGGGGCTCTGCTCATGCATGGGCACCCTCTCACATAAAACCCAGCACCCTGCCTTCAGGATTGTTAAGGCCTGCCATAGGGGTGACTGATAGGTTTATATGTGCAGTGATATGGATAGATATAGGGAACCTATATCTAAGTAAGGGGTGCATACACCACCTTACACAGGCTGCAGTAGCAGACCTGTTGTGTCATTTTGAATGGTCTCCAAGGGGTGGCACAATACATGCTGCAGCCCTTGAGAGGCCTCTGGGGTACCTATGCCCTGGGTATATAGTATACCATATACTAGGGACTTATAAGGGTACCCCAGAATCCAATCTGGAGTGTACCTAAAGTACATGAACAACCAATTTAGGGAGAAAGCAGATAGACTGGGGTCCTGATTAGCAGGATCCCAGACAAACTAAGTCGAAAATCAGCAAAACACCAGGCAAAAAGTGGGGGTAACCATGCAGTCAGATTCCACCTTCCTACATAACCCCCCCCAAACGAAATGAGATAAGGCTAACCTTGGCCAGTTGAGCCTTTATTGACTAAGTGGCCATATAAGGAAGATCCTGCACTAGCATGGATACCCCCTGTCTTATGGTCCACTAGGCAGTCCCCACCCTTAAGGGTATGGGATGGTCTCCAAAAGTTGGGATTTCTACCTGTAGGGTGTTTTGGCAAAGTAAAAGGCTGGTGGGGTGTCTGAGTATGGAAGTTCGGCCCTAATAAAGTTGGTCTCAGCTTCCTCAGATCACTGGCCACCATGGAGGCCTTTCTTTCCATGACTGAGTTATATCTTGCCCTAAGGGTCAACCTCTGGCTGCCTACAGCTGGGGGTTGGGTCCCTTTGGTTGGAACACTGGAGGGACATGGTAGGTTTGGAACCACTGGGTCCCAGGTTTGCCTTTGCCCAACAGAGTCCATCTGGGGGTGGTCCCTATTCAATGTTAAGAGGGATCCCTCAGTGTGTTGAGGAATTTTCACCTGGCTAGGGCTACTAGACTGGGTGCCCCATATCTGTTGATGGGGGGGTTCCTCTGGACAGTGGACCCTTAGGGGTCCACTGAACTCCCTGACCTCTGCAGCCCTAGGCTGGTTAAGGTAGGGTAGAGAGGGGCAGGTTACCTGCTCCAGACTGGGTACCACCTTGGAAGGGTCCCCTGCCATCAGGGGTGTTGTCAGGCTAGGCCTGACCACCTCTGGGGCAGTTCCTTCACTATGGGCAGGATCAGTTCCCTGAGGAGGCTGACCCTTACCTATAGTCTGGGGGGAAGAAGACTTTTCTTCAACCCTTGTGCTCTCTTGTGGAGTAGAGTGGGCCATTCTTTCAGGCTCCATCACTCCAAAATTTCCCTGGGGTTGGGCTGTGGCCCTCAGAGCCCCACCAACTCTCTCAGGGAGGCCTAACATTCTTAAATGGGCCTGGTATTCAACTTCAGCCCAGGCTGAAATTTCCAGATCATTACCCAACAGGCAATCTGCAGGCAAGTTTGGGGACACTGCCACTCTCTTTGGGCCAGTGACCCCTCCCCAGCTGAGATTGACTATGGCCATGGGATGATCTGTCCTGATACCATCAATGTTGGTCACCTGGTACTTGAACTCAGGTAAAAGCTGTTGAGGGGGGACTAGCTTCCCTGTCACCATGGTGACACTAGCCCCTGTGTCCCTGAGTGCCAACGCCTTCTGACCATTGATTAGTGGGTCCTGTCTGTACTTGCCCAAGGAATTGGGGCTGACAGTAAAAGTGGCAAATCCCATGCCACCATCACAGACTGAGGAGGCCTGTGAGGGGGACCTTTCTAAATTATGGTCCACCTCAGTTCCCCATGAGAACCCACCTAACTTTTTGGGTGCACTACTACCAACTGGGGGATTACTACTTGTAGTACCAGGAGGAGTGGTAGTATTGCTAGGAGGAACATTTTCTTTATTGCCAACCCTAGGGCAACTGGGATCATTTTTCCAGTGGCCAGGCTTTTTACAAACATGGCAATAAGGTTTCTTTTCAGGGGAGGAAGGAGTTTGGGACCCACCCCCAGTTGAGGACTTTTTGGGCCCTGTAGTGGATTCATCTTTTGATTTATCCCCACCTTTCTCTTGGGTCTTGGAAGAATCTTTCTTCTGGTCACCACCCTGATTCTTTGGCTTTACTCTGGTTCTGACCCATTTGTCTGCCTTCTTTCCCAATTCTTGGGGAGAGATCAGATCAGAGTCCACCAGGTACTGGTGTAAAAGCTGGTTTTGACAATTATTAAGGATCTGCTCCCTCATAATCAAATTGTACAATCCTAAAAAGTCATGCACCTTGCTGCCATGTATCCAACCTTCCAGAGCCTTAGTAGCACAATCTACAAAGTCAACCCAGTCTTGAGTCTGTGCCTTTTGGGTATCTCTGAACTTCAACCTGTACTGTTCAGTGGTTAAGCCAAACCCATCAATCAGAGCACTCTTCAAGACTTTGTAATTATCAGCATCCTCTTCTCTAACAGTGAGGAGCTTGTCTCTACCTTTGTCTGCAAAGGAGAGCCACAAGATTGATGCCCACTGCTCCTGAGGGACCTTCTGTACCTTACAGGCCCTCTCCAGTGTAGTTATCCATTTGTGGATGTCATCCCCACTCTAGTAGGGAGGACAATCTTGTTCAGGTTCCTATGGTCATGAGTATGATCTCTACGTCTAGGGACACTGTGGCTGCCACCATGGGGCTCTAGCCCCAACTTCTGAGAAGCTCTCTGAAGCTCCAGGGATTCCCTATCTAAGGCCAATTGCTCTCTCTTGATCCTGAGCTTAGCTCTCTCAAACTCAAGCAGTTGGCACTTCTTCTCATAAGAGGACTCCCTTTTATAAGAAGAAGTCCTATGAGAAACAGAGCTCCCTACAGATGTACCAGAATGATTAGACTCCAGAGAAGGAGATCTGGATCTTCTTGGTAAACTGTTAACCCTTCCAGGTGGGGTAAAGAGAGGCCCACTGGGGCCTCCTTCCTCACCTTCAGGAAGGATTGGCTGTTCCAGCTTAGAATCATTTTGATCCTCCTGGCCAGCATCAGAGTCCAGGTCATTGAGGTTTTCACTCCCTGGCCTTTCCTCTTCTGCTGTCCCACCCCCTTTGCCTGCCTCATCAGACCCTGGGGTCTTTCTGAGGTCCTCCAAAAGCAAAGTCACTATGAGTCTTTGGGTGTTTGGATTTTTCCCTGTCTTCAGTTTCCGTGATGTACACATGTTTCTCAATTCTTGGAATGTGAGATGGTCGTACTTAGTTGGCAAGGAGTCACTGACTTCAGGCCTTGAAGACATGCTAGTGTGGTGTGGTGTATGCACCTACCTACTCTAGTGGGAACTGAGACTCTCTTGAGTTGGAGAAAGGGTGTGCTAGACCCTTGACTTACCCAACTCCAAGTTCAGTAGAACTTACCTTATTCTAGACTTGATTTATATGTACCTAAGTACCTTTAGTGGTTTTCAGTTAGTCACTCACTGAGATTATCTGGTAAAACAATAGCAAGCTTGAATCCCAACCGCTGCACAACAATGTGAGAAGTTGGCCTGGTATATGCTGTCCACTAATTAAAGTGGGCACCTTGCACCAGTCCAAACGACCCTTATTGATGATTAGGTTAAAGACAACCTTTATAGAAAGCTATCCTAGTGGTAGCTGTGGAGAGCAGCCTTCAGGCTAAGTCTTGAAGGAATGTAAAGCAGCTTGTTTTACCAGTATATAACCTCTTGAATGACCAAATGAAAGGAGAACCACACAAGGTATATATAAAATATATGTATTTATTACTAAACACTCTCTACTAACCTCTTTATGAGCTTAGATAACAAGGCACACAATTTTACAGTACTAGAACGACAGTAAATAGCACAATACATCGTGGGCTCCAGGGGGAGACCAAACCATATATTAAGAAAGTGGTATAACAACCACGATTTGACTAGACACAGTGCCTAGAGCACGTATAATCGCTGGGACCCCAAGGAACCACCCAAGGTAGTGACACAGGGGACCCTCGGAGGACGGGTGCAGTGTGGGAACACAGACGCGAGCTCCGTACAACTCTATGGGAAAGTCGCGGTTGGAAATTTAGAGTTTAAGGACACTTCGGAGAGGACTTCAAGCAAACCCAGTTAAACTTAGAAGGTTCTAAGACCAGCACCCTTGTGAGTACCAAGGTACCCGTGTTACCTAGCCCAGGGAAGCCGGGTGCATAGGGGTCAAGTGGTGTCGGAAACCCTCGTCGTTTTCAATGGCGTGATGTGAAGAAGTGCTGCTGCCGTGGAGAAGATAAGTGTCCGGTGTGACCCAAGCCTGGATCGGAGATGAGAAGAACCTGAAAGCAGAGGGGACAAAGTCTGGGTCACTTCACGTGACCAGGAGCGGAGCAATCGAATGCCCACCGATGTTGGGTGCCTCAGGTGCGAAGAGGTGAAGCTTGACTCTGCAGCCACAGGGACCAGGAGACATCGACGATGACCAGATTCCACAGGCGAGCTGTCCCACAAAGGATGTTGAGTGCTAAGGGGTCAGTTTCCGGATTGGATACCAACAAGCCTTGGCAACTGCAACCCACTCGGTCAGAGACAAGATGCTTCGGTGAGGACCAGCAAAGTCCTGGGGACTCCCCAAGCAATGGAGAGTCAGGGCACGTCTGGAGAAACCAGGAAAGCCCACTGAAAGTTAAAGTTGCCTTCTCAGGGACCCACAGGTCAATGGACCAGGGATCCCAAAGGGACCTCAAGAGGAATCACACAATACCAGCCCACGGAACACTCGTGGAGTGTAGGCCAGTAATCTTCAGAGGAAACACTGCTCGGGGCTTGGACTACAAGTAGCCCAAAGCACAGCCTCAGGGATCGCCTAGAAGCATATGCTGCTGCAAATGTGCACGGTGTCCAGGGGTTTGGGTTGCACGGTCCCCACAAGGGCTGCGGGTCTCAGGTTTGCTGAGAGCACTAGTCGGCCTCGAGGAAGCTTGGAAACCCACCTCCTGTGTTGCAAAATCTTCGGAGTCCGTCGGGAGCTGCGTAGGTGCAAACCGGTCAGATGCGTTGAGGTGCCTGCCTTGCAGGGGAGTAACTCCTTTACTCCAAGGGAGATTCTTCAGTCGTCCAGCAAAGCGTAGATCGTCGAAGGTTACTTGGTTTCTGTAGCAGAGTTTAGTCCAGGTAAAATCTAAAGTCCTGTAGTCAGGGGTTCCTACTTTATACCCAAGGAAGGGGTGGGACAAACTCTGGGGACCCACCTATGGGAGGGTCAGGACAGAGGGGTGGCTACACCCATGTCCTTTGTCCAGTTTTGCACCAGAGCAGGGGCTGATAGCCCCTGCAACCGGTTTGAGCTGGACTATGCACAGGGACACCAAATGTGCCCCCAGTGCAGACATCAAAGCACTCTTGGAGTGCACCCACCCAGCCCCAATACACTAAAGCCTGTCTGGGAGGTGGTCACACCTCCCTGTGACAGGAAACCTATTGTCAAGCCTTGCCCTGCTGGAGTTTCGTCCAGCAGCAGGAGGGCAGACTCGTGTCTGTGGCTGGCAGCCTCCATTTTGTGATGCCCGGGTTCTGTTAAGCTGGTACCGGTTGTACCGGTGTTGCCATGTTTCTCCCTCTAGTAGGGTGGAATCATACCTCCCCCGCCAGTTACTGGCGGGGAGGTATGATTCCAAGGTGTTTGACACCAAACACGACATGTTTCCATGCAGCCGTTTTAAAGTTAGCATTTACCGAGAGGTTATAATGCACTTAAGTATATATGGTTGGCTGCATCACAAACAACCCCGGAGAATAGGTTCCGAAGGCTGCAGAGGGGCTCTGCTCATGCATGGGCACCCTCTCACATAAAACCCAGCACCCTGCCTTCAGGATTGTTAAGGCCTGCCATAGGGTGACTGATAGGTTTATATGTGCAGTGATATGGATAGATATAGGGAACCTATATCTAAGTAAGGGGTGCATACACCACCTTACACAGGCTGCAGTAGCAGACCTGTTGTGTCATTTTGAATGGTCTCCCAGGGGTGGCACAATACATGCTGCAGCCCCTGAGAGGCCTCTGGGGTACCTATGCCCTGGGTATATAGTATACCATATACTAGGGACTTATAAGGGTACCCCAGAATCCAATCTGGAGTGTACCTAAAGTACATGAACAACCAATTTAGGGAGAAAGCAGATAGACTGGGGTCCTGATTAGCAGGATCCTAGTCAAACTAAGTCGAAAATCAGCATAACACCAGGCAAAAAGTGGGGGTAACCATGCAGTCAGATTCCACCTTCCTACACCACATAATCCGAAACCACACCAAAGAAGGTTGGCCTGGACTACCAGGGAGGGAGGGAGGGATGTAATGAATAGAAGTGAGGGAGGAGGACTCAGAGTAATGCAATTACCGGTAAGTAATTGAAGCATTACCTCTTCATTCCTCCCTCCCTTCCCTTCATTACACACATGAGATGTACAAAGCCAAATAGGACAACCAAATAGGAGATGCACAAAAACATGTTTATTAGAAGAATACAGACAACAAGGAAGCGCTACTATTCAGGTACCATTGCGGGAAGAACCCTGGAACCAAAAACCACAGACTGGTCAACCTCCTAGACAATCCGGTAATGAGAGGCAAAAGTCAAAGGGGAAGGCCAGGTGGCCGCCTGACAGATCTCAGAAATGGAAGACCCCTGGATCTCAGCACAAGAGGTCACCATGGACCTAGTGGAATGACCCTGAACCCCCAAGGGAGAAACCTGACCAGCAGACTTGTATTACATCCCACGAGAGTCACTGTTCCTATGGAAGAGAAGTAGAGAATGAAAACTGCGGTCGTTCTAATACTGTAATGGCTGGGGAAAGTGTGTCCTGATCTTGGTGCCCTCACACACCCGAAGGATGTTATGCTTCATCATTGGGCAATGCTCCTCGTCGGGCAGGCGCTGCAATGCCCTACGTGTCCCCCGAAGGGTCACTTTATCGGAGATCTTTTTAAGATAAAGCCGTAAGGGTGCGTGAGGGTGTGAGTGGCAGTGGTGTCCTAACGTGAGGTTAAAAGATGACTGGAGGAGTAACTAGTAGATTTATTGAGAAAGGGGCCCCTCTGCCATCGGTAAAAAAACAGAAGGTTGTGCTGCTTGAGGGAGATAATGGCCCTCGGTAGCTAAACATACAACATACCCCTAATGGGCATGTTTAGAGGTCGACATGTTTCGCGCAATGTTTGGTCTCAGGAGGAGATCCCACGCGCTTCTTCAGGACCAGAGAGAGTGCAGGAAGTGGTAGGAAAGTATAGTGGCCTGTAACAATTGATCTAGTGCCACTAGAATGAAGGAATAGTATTCCAAATTTCACGGGAAAAAGTCCCCATGAGATGCAGCTGTGGGTATCCTCGAGTTAGTTCTCATGTCATTGGTTAAGGAGGCCTGCTCACCTACCCGACCTCACACCGTCTCCTTTTTGTTGTCAGCGTACTTGTATGCCAGAGAAATCAGAGTCCGAACCCACAGATTCAAGGAAGAAGTAGAAGGACGCAACCCGCTACTTACTGAAATGAAATTCAAAAAAAGGGAATCAGAAAGACGAATGGAAGACACATATTCCATATAGATCAGGAGAGCCCTCCTGACATCCAAAGAGTGCAGCCGCATCTCAGACTCCAAAGAGGGAGACTAAAAAAACGAGAGCAGAATCAATTCCTGGTCCCGATGGAACAGGGAATCAACCTTAGGATGAAAGGAAAGGACAGGCCGCAAAATGATCCTGTCATCAAAAACCCTAAAAAAGGGATTTTTAAAAGACAAAGCACCCAGTTCACTCAAACGCCGAGCAGAGGAAATAGCTACCAAAAAGAAAGTCTTAAAAGACAACAAACGTGAATCCACAGAAACAAGAGGCTCAAATGGGGGAGACATCAAGGCCTCCAACACGAAAGACAGATCCCAGGAAGGAAAGTTCTTCCGAGAAGGAAGAGCATTACACAAACCCTTGAAAAGACACCCAACCAAACCATCGGGATCCAACAGATTGTCCCAAGAACTCCAGAAAGCCTTATCGTAGCCCACTCAAGCTGAAGGGAGGCATCCTTCAACCCCAAAGAAGCTCCGTCCTGGAGAAACAGCATCACCTCAAACAAGGTAGAAGATGTAGGATCCAAACCCTTACCCAACACCACCTACTGAAAGAACACCAGTGCCATAAATAAGACTTGTTGGTAGAGGAGCGCCTAACCGCCTGCAGAGTCGAGGTCAAACCAGCCGGATCCCCCTTATGCAGCAGCCCTAAACAATCAACCTCCAGGCCACCAAGCGCATCCTGGACAGAACATCCTGTTCCAACACAGGAAACTCCAAGGGCGAGGGAGTCAGGGGCAACAATCACTCCAACTTCATCTCCACAAGAAGAGGAAACCAAGAGGCCTGGGGCCAAACCAGAGCAATCAGAACGGCAGATGCCCCCAATGTCCGGACCCTGAGAAGGAACTGGAGAAGCAGAGGAAAGGGAGGGAACGCGTAAAGAAGACCCTGAAGCCATGGGCAGGAAAGAGCATCTAATGCCCAAGCTGAACCCTCCCTACTCCGAGAGCAAAACCTGTGCACTTTGGCATTGAGAACACTCGCAAAAAAGGTCCACCACCGGAGCACCTCAGCGCACCGTCAGCTCCACAAACAACTCTCGACGGAGGCAAAAAATCCACTGACGACGGGATGGCTCTGCTGAGAGCGTCCGCCAGTGTATTGGAGACCCTCTGAATATGAATTGCAGACAGCGCCAACGGACGGGACTCCGCCCAACAGAACAACTCCTCCAGAGCCAGAGAAGGGGACCTGGTCCCCCGCCTGTTCACATAAGCCATTGTCGTGATGTCCGCTCTTATCAGAACAACTGAACCCCTCAGCAACCGAGAGAAGGCCCTCAGAGCCAATCAAACAGCCTCCAACTCCCTCCAATTCAAAGACCTCCCACTCTGAGATTGGGACCAGGAGCCCCTGGTCCGATGAACCCCCATCCAGGCCCCCCAACCCAACAGGCTGGCATCCGTGGTGACAACTAAGGGGGCAGGAGGGGAGAGACACCCCCGCAGCAGATGATCCCGAACCAGCCACCAACCCAGATCCTACCTGATCTGAGGGGAAACAGGTATCGGAGAAGAGAGGGGGAGACAAAGGGGAGACCAATGCACCAGAATGTGAGCCATCAATTTGTGCAAATGAAAGCGGGCCCAGGGCACCAGAAACACTGTGGCAGCCAGATCCCCCTGAACCTGGAGCCAACAAGCAGCCACCTGGATGTGCTGGGACAAAAGATTCAGGATGTGGGACTGGATCTTTGACACCCGAACCTCTGGCAAAGTGACCACCCCAATCTGTACGAAATCCTGCTCTAATAAAGAGACGGTCCTGGGACAGAACAAGGCAGGATGTTTTCAGATTGATAAGAAAACCCTGCTCCTGCAAAATGTCCAAAACCACCCTTGTGTGACTGTGAGCCAGCTTGAAAGAGGGAGCGTGAACCAACCAGTCGTCAAGATAGGGATGAAGAAAAATCCCCTGACTGTGAGCCAGAGCCACCAACGGAGCCAACAGCTTTGTGAAGACCCGGGGGGTGGACTTCAGCCCGAATGGCAACACAGCGAACTGAAAGTGACAGTCTCCTATTGCAAAACGCAGAAACCTCTGATGATCCTGAGCCATGGGAACATGGAGGTAAGCGTCCTGGAGGTCTATGGAAGTCATAAAGTCCTGGACACCTACCAATGGCATTATGGAGTGCAAAGTCACCATCTTAAAATGAAAGGTACTAACCCAACCATTCACTCTCTTTTGGTCCAGAAACCCCTGGACACCTTCTGAACCAGAAAAAGAATGGAATAGCAACCCATTCCCTGTTCCTCCAGGGGGACAGGAACAATTGCCTTCTTTTCCAGAAGAGCCTGAATCCCATCCAGCAGAGCCCACATCTTACCCGGATCCCTGGGGAAAGGAGTACAGATGGTGCCCCAGGTGGGAGGCAGAGCAACAAAGTCGATATGATAGCCGTTCCTGACAATGTTCAATGACCCCTCACATTCTGACTCCAGGCCTCCAGAAAAACACAAAAGTCCCCCCCCCCCCCCCACCACAGGCATTGAAGCAACCCTGCAATCATTGCTAGGACTTCTGCTTGAAGGAATCAGGTTGACCCTTGGTGCACGATGGGGGGGGCTGAAGTTCTTTCAGCCCAATGGGCGTTTCGCGCCTGGTGGTTTCTATATAATGCGAAATATGAAACTGACAATATCTGCTTAACTGGGCAATGTGAAACTGACGTTCTGTACTGTACTGCTCAGTGCTGAAACTTAGCAACGGCTGCTCTATTATTTGCTGTGTGACATTCTCAGGCTGTGTGGAACATGGCAATTTGAATGTCACTGTGAATTGTGTACATTGTCACTGTGTGTTTTACTGTGCAATATGTGATCAATATTCTGGCCCTGTGTTCTTTGAAATGCGCCATGTGCCACTAATTGTCCTCAAAATGTCCTTGTGAGAGGGAGACACCCTCATTCTTTATCTAGATTACCTGGATCTTTCTCTATGCTTTACCATGCTTCTCTTTCTATAGCAGTCTCTTTCTATCTCTGTTCCGCCTCTCAAAATCCCATTATATAACCACATCTTTCTCCGCATCTCCATTAGTCTCTCTCTGTATCTCTCTTTTCTTTCTCTCTCTCTCTCTCTTTCTCGAGGTAAGGCATCTTGTCACAGATTCCTTCCGCCACTTTACTGGATACCCTGTCTTGTTAAAATGTCCGTCCCTCGAGCCAGCCAATGAGCTTCATGAAAGCTCTTTCTCCAGCTCTCTTTGGCCTACAAACAAAGACCTGATGGAGGCTGTGGTTCTGGAGAGATTGTAACATTGACATCTAATTACCTATTGGCGTTTCTCTTTAAGTATGCAAAAGAGAGCAAAATAAGTTTCAGGTTATAACAATAAGGGTGTGAGACAGAGGTGAGGACGCGAAAATGGATATTAAAGAAGTTCATGGTACTTTTGAAAGCTGAAAACGGCGGGGACAGAGCCAGTTCTTATTGGAAACAGTGACTGACTCGGCTGTAACCTTTCCAGCTTTGTAATGCATGAAACTACCATGGCAAGAGAAGTTAAAAGGAAACAATACAACTTTTAATTTCTCTAGAATTACCAATGTAGGACTTGCCTCTGGTCCTCTTACACTCTTTCTCTCCGTTCTGACTTTAATTTTCACCTCCTACCTCAGGATCTGACTTCATAAAATCGGTAATTGGCAGGAGCGGCCGGTATGCTGGAGGAGCGGGGGAGGGGCGGTGTGCGGGAGAGGGGGGGCCAGGCCACTAGGGGTTCCGAGGGGATTATAAAAAAAAAAATTTAAAAAAATGTACCAGCAGCAGTCCCCGTCGCGCTCTTCTCTTCAGGAAGCACAGGCTCACAGAATGCCCTGCGGCCAATCGTGAAGCTGCTCTCGTGCAGAAAGCAGCTTCAGGATTGGCCTGAGCGCCCTCAATTTACGCTCCAGGGCAGACTGTGAGTCTGTGCCTGCTCTGTGCCACCCAGCTGCGTTGCTGGGTTGGAGAGATCTTTCACTGCGCATGATGGTTTGGCCGGCCTGAGACGGCCGGCCAAACCATCATGCGCTGTGACAGGAGTGCAATACCACTGCCATCAGTGAGTTTCACTACCAGGCCCCACCCCCAAGACTCGGCAGGAAAGGAAAAATAAAACGAGTGCCGTAGCCATAGCGGAGGAGCCCCGCTGGTAATTGCATCAGTGCTCCTGCTCCAGAGTTATATTTGTATCCTGCAGGGACGTTTTTTTAATTCCACTAGGGATGACTTTTCTCCCTGTGTGTTGGAGCAAGTGGGTTCAATTCGGTTAGAAAATGGTTGTGTTTGTTGAAACAGCATCTGGATATCCTAGTTGAGTTTAAGCGCTTTATAATACATGGGATTCTGTAATCCCAGCATAAAGAGCAGTCTCTGATTTCTTTATAATCGGCAACTTCACCCAGTCGCCGATTATACAGAAAAGATGGCAGAATTCGGCCATTATAAGTTATTACAGTCGAGTTCTGACATCACAGTGCCTGCTGCCAGAGCCAGCCGCTGAGGTGAAAGTCATGTCGGGTCAAAGAGCTTAAATGAAGCAGCTATTTAAAGCAACGAAAAAAGAACTTGCTTTTCTTTCTTCTGCTCTATTTTAATAGAGTACAATGACAAGCAGAGAGAATATGTTTATCTTTTGTACTCCTTAGAGAAAAGCTAGAATCTTTCTGCATGTTTCCACAAATTCCGAGCTATTGCAGCCCATTTAAAAAAATAAAAATGACTTGTATTGAATTGTTTCTAATATCATTTTGCCACAAATACCTAGCATGTTGTTGATGTGTTTCATTTTGCACTAGAGGATTTCTTTTTATTCTTCATGTTTGCAAACGTGCTTGCTCTTTCATATGAAAGAGCTACGCACCAAGGTTGTAAGTGGTTTGTGGGAAAGGTGATGGTATGTCCATGTGTTAAATGGGATAAAGTACCCACTGGCGTACATGATAAGATTAACGCACGTCACCTCTGAGTTCCATAACTATATAAAGGAACTCAAACTTCGACCTCCTTCCTCTATATGGTTATGGAACTCCTCGGTGACTTGCAATATCCTTATAATGTAGCACTACATTATTGTCAAAACCTCTCCAACAACCAAAAAAGCCAATTACAAAAGCCATAAGAGCCACTGTCCTTGAGGACATAAGCTTTTGAACCAACAGATAAGCACAGTGTTGAATATTGGGTGCCTATTTTAATTGCTGAATTGTGATCTATGCAGCCTGCAGTAGCGGTCGGTGGTGGGAGTGCCGCCGGGCGCTGACGTGGGGCGGGGAGGGGCAGGGTGGGGGGGTAGTAAACTACTGATTACGGCCGATTACAGGTAAGTACACATATAAATAAATAAAACGAATTTCGTTGCGCGCGCTGCATCGCATTTGGCGATGGAGCTACCCGTGCAGGTTAGAGCGGTGGGGCCGGGTTGGGTGGGGATTTGACAGAAGACCACGAGGGGAAATTAAATAAATAAATAATTTTCCCTTGTCGTCGTCTGTTGAAATCCCCCCCACCCAGCCCCACCGATCATACCTGCACGGGCCGCGGCTGGACCATCATTAATAAAAAATATATGTTGCTCTGGTGGTGACCTGCTTTTTAGCTTAGAAACTGGTGCCGGAGGGTAATTTAGCACTCAATAAAACCACGTTGTTAACTAATACTTAGTTCCTTTCCCAAATATTCTATTTATACTCACTCAATGTATCACAAGTCTTTTCTACAACAAAATGAAATATGGCACGGGTAAAATAAAATATTAATCACTCTAATGGACAGGAACAGGAGAAAACAAAGAGTGTTAAAGGGCAATGAAATGTGCCAAGGAAGTGAAGAAGGAAACAGTCCCAAAATCCAGATAAAATCTTGAGTTATTTAAAAAAATGTTGCAGTAAGAAAAGCATATGTTTCTAAGGCCTAAAAAAACAGCTGTAATGCAATATTTTAAACAGTGCATTTTTCAGTCTACCGGAGAAACTAGTGTATTCTAGTAGCAAGCAGTTTTAATGTTGACCATTTGCAATGTGCACATCACACACCTAGTATGTGTTTTGGTCCTCGGAAGATGATTTTACTACATTCCTGGAAGATATCTGTCACATTGACTCTGGAGGGGCGATGGGGGAGTCAGTCCACCGGGACTCAACCTTGTGACCTTCAGGTTACTCCAGTACTCTGCAGATCTCTTTAACAAACCTGACCTCTTCATGTTCTTGAATAAAACATTCCTAAGAAAGCCTCAGTATCCATGGCTCCCGCAATGAGCATAGTCACCAATACAGCAAAGCAAATATGCTAACCATATGTGTGTTGATTCTCGAGGCGTGAGAAGTGGTCTAGCAGGAAAAGAATATGTGAAGACTAAATTCTTGCCCAAGAAGGATAACTTATCTCCAGGCTCAGAGAATTTCATGTCCCGTTGATGATGGAGCTGACTGCCCTAATAACATTTCTTTAAATAGTGGATAGTTTTAGGACAACTTGTGAAGGATAAAGTCTGTAGCTCATCCAGCCGAACAAAAGGAGATATCTGAGGAGAATTCATCTCTGCATATCACCTGTAAAGTCTGCTTTCATGCATGTACCAAGCCACCTGTAACCATACAGTACCTTAGTATAAGAATAAGATTACTTATATGCTCTCATATACCAAGAAACATATAGGGTCTGCTTCAAACATTTTGGAGTACGTAAAATAGTACTATATACTTACTACAAAATGCAATTGAATTTACATACCTTCTGATGGAGATCTCTACCTCTCCTATCCTTTTGGTATGGACATCACAACAGTGGCAGAGATCTGTGCACACGCAGGAACACTGTACTAAATGTGGTAGGGACCTGGGAGGTGGTGGGAAAATGGGGAATAATAACTACAAAATTGGTGTGGTTAAGGTGCAATTAAGAAGGACTTTAGGGAGGGGAACATTAACACAACACACACACCTACAAAAGAATTACGCCATTGTAATTCACAAATTGTACTTCTAAATTTACTACAGCTCAAATAGTGTCCTCATAGTATTACATGTACTCCACCCAGACTTGGTGAAGTCAAGCACCATGCAAGGGCAACCAAGGCTACCATAAAACGCCACTATAGAAAAAAATGGAGGAAAGGAATTAATTAAATTAAGCCTAATTTTTAATTTTATCAGAGCTATTCATAAAGGTAATTTACACTTGTGAGTAATTTACACGTGTATGTTTACTCTTGCACTTTGAGTAATTTTACTATTTTTGGTTATTCATAAAATCAGGGTGTAAAGTTACACAAAAATGTATGATTACACATCTCCACCCCATGAAAGGGGGTGGGACCAAATTCACGAGTGTAAATTACACTCATTCAAAATTGGCACAAGATCCGAGTGCGAACACTTGCCTCAGGAGTTAGAATTGGCCACTGTCCTGAGAGAAAATGCACACATGATAGAAGCTGACAGCTCATCGTACACAACAAATCTAAAGAGAATAAAGTGGACCTCAACAACAATAGAATCATTGGCTCCCAAGGCAGAAAATCATCTTCAAATCACTATGAAAAAAGCAACTCCGCAATGGACAAATGGGAAGCGTTTACAGATTTGTTCGCAAAACAACATGCTTCAAGTGAAAACCAACAAGGGCACCCAGTGGGTCACCAAAAGAAGAGCCACAATCGCCACATGAGATGGGTAGTGAAAGAACTGAAACAAAAAGTTAACAGGGCTATGCGGGCAGTGAGGAAATTCCCAAACAATGCAAACTTAATATCGGATTTGAGGAGCTCAAAAAAGGACCTAAAACTGGCCATTTGGAGAGTAAGGAAACAAAACACAAAAGCCTTCTGGGCCAAATTAATTTGGGACATTAAGTACCATAAATCCAATTCCTTTTGGAGAATGATGAATGATTAAAATAACCCACTGTGATACTTTTAGGAGACTGGGCCGGATGTAAAGGTGAGGAGGCTTAACTTGTTTCGCAATGGTGTCTTTTATTCAGATTTTAATTGAGATTTTAATATGCGTAAATGTAAATGTAAATAAAAGTCTCTTCAAACTATGATTTCTGTCTTCTCTTCTTCTCCTTTTAGATCTTCGGGTGAGGCTGGGTTCCCCAGATTCTTGGCGGAAAAAGAAACGAGCGGTAAGTAAGGGTTTAAGAGATAATACTTAGAAGTTTCTGTCACCAACACCTTTGGTGGTTATGTGGGAAAAGAAGTATCCCAGTAAAGAAAACCTAAGGGCTATACTGTGACTTGGTTTGACATTCACTTTTTATTTCTGTATTTCCACCCTTTAGTACGAAATAAATGGTATAAGGAAAAAAAAAAAAGAAAGAAAAATATATCACTTATCTTGGGGGAAAAAGGGCAGTTTGGTCTGCAATATCACTTTTCTTGCACTTGTCTTAATCCCTTCTGATTAGACAAGCAATAGGGATTCCAATCTCTATTTTGAATTATTCTGCCCAAAGCATTATGGGACTTGTAGTCCTTATCAGGTATGCGTATTTACTTTTCTACAAGTATCGCCTTTTAGTTAAGGCCTTAATTAGGAAAAGCATAGGTTTTTCAATACATCCTTCACCAACACCACCTGTGTCCCTTAACCCTACCACAGTCTCCTCCCTATGCCCTCTCCCCGGTAAATCCACAATCTGGCCCCGGGTGCTTACACGCTCTGCCGCAACTCTCCAGAGTTGCGGCAGCTAATCAGCGTCCTCCGGGGCAATCCACCACTCCTCTGGGCCCAACTCAATGTCCTCCTCCTCAGGAAATGGTCCTTCGAGGTCCTCCGAGTCGGCGGCTTCCACAGCGGTCTCCCTTCCAGTTGGGCACTTCTTCCTCTCAGCGGGATAATTCCAGGTAATCCTTCCTTCTTTTCCAGTTTCCGTTCTGTCCTCCCGGGGCTCTGCGTCCTCCCGGGGCTCTGCGTCCTCGTTTCTTCTCTCCTGTTCCGGGGTTTCGCACTTACGTTTTCTTTCCGCAGTCATCTTTCCATTTGTCAACTCCGGGGGCCTGTTTAAAGAGACGGTCCCCTTTTGCTGAATTGTGTGTCTATTTAAACTTTCTATCTTTCTTTTCCCAGGTCCTGCAGCGTCAAGGGAATCCAGCGAGAGGACGACAAGGTGGAGGACCGGAAGGAGAGGATCCCCAAGTATGTAAATCCTCACACCCATTAAAGCACCATTTGGACTCAAACCACTCTGAGGAATCCTGGGCTAACGTGCTGTATGCTCATTTCAATGCACACACAAGCATAGAGGCAACACTGACGGCAGCGCCTCACTTGAGGGTTATGACAATCCAACGTCATTCATGAAGACGCTGAGCACGTATGCAACTGTGTGCCATGAATCAATGTTGACTTCATTCAACTGCAGATATCCAAGGGTTGAATCGCCAGAGCTCCAGGTCCATTCTGAATCCCGCCGGCCATTTTTAAAGCTGATCCAACCAAATGGGCTGAGCATATGGCCCCATTGTTTAAAAACATCTTAACAGGTACCACAATACCAGTGTCATGGAGAGGGTCCAATATATCGCCTATGTTCAAAGGGGATTGGCTTTTGTACATATACGGAGTCCACAAGGGATGAAGAAGTCTTACTACAAAAAACATAATTCTAAGGCAAATATTATGTAGACCTTTTGGATACTAGATTGGATATTAATTGTATACACATGTGGACAACCTAAAAGACGTATCCAGCATACAAAAAAAGATGTTGGCTGTCAATTGGTTGTGAAAAAAACTCTATGAGGAAAGGGTGTACTATATATCGTTTAATGATTGTCTACATTTTTCAATGGTTGATGATGCATTGTATAAAGAATGTGGTGGTAATAGACATAAATTTGTAATAAGAGAAAATAAAATATGAAAAAAGTAGAGTTGCAGCTATCTGGAGCTGTTTTTTTACACAATTTCTAGAGTTGAGTATGTAAAGCAATTGTGATACTCCAATAGTAAATAATATTCTATTGTTGATGGAATAATATACAAAATGTATCCCTCGTGGGCCGCTTTCCTTATGGTTGCTTATAGTAATTAGCCAATGCCTAAGAGGGTGATTTGGCTATCCCCCCTAGATAGATACACAAAGGGGATGACAAGGCAGCCATAGAGTACTACAGAATCATAGCCCTATTAAACAACGAGGCAAAATACTATGCTGGCGTGCTACTGGAGCACTTTTGGATTGAGCCATCACAAACTCTATAATATTGATCAATCAAACCGGGTTCATAAAAAAATGGGGACAATATCAAACATCATGGCCTTGTCTTTATTGATCGATTTCTCAAAAGCCTTCAAACTTGCCCTTCACGGCTGTTATATTGACTACAAAGCCGCTTTTGAGTGCATAAATCAAAGCAGGCTCTGGCGGAAACTCACCAACTGCTCATCCCTCCGGTGTTTCTAAGAGCAATAGAAAACCTGTACACAAACACATGGGTAAGAATTAAACTGGGTATTGGAGCAAACTTATCCAGGGCAATACCCACAACTCGGGGCCTCAAACAATGGTGCATTTTGGTACCTGCACTTTTCACCCTGTTTCTTGCAGGCTCAATACATTTATCTAACTTCCTACACGCCGACGATCTGGTATTGATCAGTTGGACAAAGGTCGACCTTCAGTGCCTTTTGAATGATACCCAAGAATACTGAAGCATGAGTGGCCTGACAATAAATAGGAAGAAGATGAAAATCATAACCTGCAGGAGAAGCGATACAGGAAAGGCCAGTTGGTTACTTGATGTAACCAAGACTGACAAAATTTGAGAATAAAAATAACTTGGCCTCCTATTTGCCAGCAATGGTACTTTTCAGTGCCCGAAGGAGGAAATTAAAAGAAAAGGGATCGCTCTGGCAATAGGGCTGAGGATCCTATTCAGAAATCTAAGAGGCCCTATCTTTGAATTTGCAAGGGCCAAGGTAGTGCCTACCCTGTCATTTGGCAGTGAAGCACTACGGGTTGAGACTAAAATATTTTAGATACAACTATAGCAAGGACATCCAGGCAAACCTTCCAACTCCCTAGCTATACATCACCAGCACAGATCAGGCTGATGTTCGGTCTTGTAAGGTAGACAGTAGCTAGGCATGTGTCCTTTGTCAATTCTTGCTATAGTTTTAAATCCTCTGAGTGGACACCATTAATCATAACATATGGCTGGAGATAGCCAAGAGATCTCACTCACCTGCCAGAGAATATTTATTCACAGTAATTTTTATGTTTGGCCTAGCAGAAGTAAGGTCTGCAACAGCAAGTTATGACATTATTTAAAGAGCTGTAAGCAAAAAATCTAAAAACCTGTTATCTTTACAGGACAAATCAACCTTAGAAAAACGACCACATGCCTGGATGGTCCCAAATAGGTGCAAGTCACTGAAATCGCAGCACTATCTGGCAGAAGCTTTTAACAGCAGGCTAAAAGGACAATACCTGAAATACCGACTGGCCATTCTGCCCTCAAACACACACACCATTCCCTGGTAAAGAATGGAAGGCAAAGGAGACTGTAGGCTGTGCAGACATTCAAATGAAGACATAATTCATGTCATTTGCCTCTGAAAAACGATTGATCTGCCTCAACTCAGCCGAGCTGCAACTTATATCTCGGGCTGTGAAATACCTCCAGGGGGGTTGAAGGGACATTACAAAGGAACACGACCAAAATGACCCTAAGACTCGACAGTTACCGATCCCTAAAAAGTCCACTGGAGCTACGACTGGTCCCAAGTAATTCATAAGATGCTTCATTGATGCTCGAGAGTCAAGGACTGATACCCCAAACTTATTGCCTGAGCATAATCGAGACGCATTTTCCATTCTGGTCTGTGGCTGACCGAATATGGCCAGAATTAACTGGCAATAACTCTTATTTTGGAATTTCGAGGCCAAGTACTGCAAGCAACTTTTTCCCCTCAAAAGATTACTTGCATAAATGACTAAAAAGCTTAAAATCTGTACTTAAATTGCTGTTTAGTATTTTAGTTTTCTAAAAACTAAAGCCCCAGTATAACCAGGAGTGGGACGACTCACTAACGCCCAGATCGAGATCACCAGTTTAGTTAACTAATTGCACTCCAAGGGTCATAATCAAGCACTTTAACTTGCTCTTTTGCGCCTCCTCCCCTTATTATCCATCTGTTCTCAGTTCAAGGAATAAAACCACGCACTTCTACCTGCTTAATACAAGCAAAGGGAATCATTTCTGAATTGAGTATGACACGGTGTTATAGAGCATGTTTTGAATCCTTTAAGGGGCTTGCTACCTCAGAGCCTTGCCCTTCTTGCATGCTGTATCCACACTCTGCACTTTAAAGCAGAAAACTGAGCACCTTAATTAAGCTTGTTCCCAATTCCTGTGGCCTATTCCCTAAGATCCGTAAGATGCCATGGGAAAATTCACCTGCAAAGCGAAGACTAAAACAACGAGGTCCTTGGGCTACTCTTGTTATCAGTATTTTAATTCTGTTCTACACTGTGTTTTTACTGATATTAATGTTGAGCATTGTATATACAAAGGATTTTATTGATCATGCATAATAAAACTATCCATCTGGAGTGTAAGTTACTACTGCCAAAAAGACGACAGTAGTAAGTCCAGCACCACATATGAGCAACCACTGATACTGCAACACCTGTGAGGTAGGGATTTAAAATAAAATTCCATAGGAAATAATGTTAAATTAAATAAAAAATGTTAAAATAGTTAAAAATATAAATAAATAAAACTTAATGTTAAGCATATCTAAAAATAAAAGATTCTTTAGCAAGTAGAAAACAAATGCTTGAAGCGGTTGCTGGCAGTCCCCCCAGAGGTGCACATTTTATTTGCCATGAATAGCTAGGCATTCCTTTTATTGAGGATAGGATCCATCTTGCACCCTTACTCTTGTGGTGAGCGGTATGGCGCAAGCCGGCAGCTTCTTTGAATGGAACAATTATTCAGGATTGCCTGGCCCTAGATGGGGTAGGTAAAGTAACCTGGCTAAATTGTGTTAGGAAAATGTTTGGTAAGATGGTTAAGAGCCATCTTTTCTTAGATCCTTAATCTATTGCGGTATGAGTAAAAGGGAACAGAAAATTAACTTCCTCGAGTTGGTTAGGAGGGAAAGGGAGAATGATGAATTTTAAAAAGCCAGCGTTTCTGCCCATACCCTTTTACTCATCCAGCCAGGTATCCAACCCTGTATTACAATGGTAACCAATTCAGATCACAGGTTTTTAGGTCTCGCCTGAGCCAGCGCATGCGCTGCTCTGGCGAGAGTTTTAGTAAGCAGGTTTTGGAAGTGCAAACAGTGGCTTTTGCTGGCGACCAGCTTGCGTTCACGCGAGCGTGCACGCGCGATCAGGCGCCATATGGCTTCCCTCGCCATCTGGACGCTCGCGATTACTTTCACTTTCACGGCCGCGCGGCCAATGCTTGTTTAGTTTTCCTGCTCTCTTTATGTACTTTGCTCGGCGCCTGGAACTGATGAACATTTCAGTAACGGTTCCTTGACGACGAGGAGGTCTGAGGCTGCCACATTTTAAGTGTCCCTTTGAAAACACAGGCAGTTCACTGAAGACTATTGATTTGTTCTTTAAAAACCCACAAGTCCTTCATTAGCTGTCAGACTAGTAATGCATTTAGTGACTTTTCCTCTAGTGCCCGGCACTGTCGCTCCTCGAAAGACCTTGCCTCGCTGCTCCATTTTATAACGAGGGTATGTTTTTATTCCTTTTAAAATCAATAGTTTTTTAAATTTATATAATCATGCGCTTTGAGAAGCCACTGTGGCTTTAGTAAAATAGATAATGCAGTGTGCTACAGCGCACTCTATTAAGAGCAGAATCGAAACTGCCCAGTTCATCAGACGTTTTTGCAGAGAGTCGAAAAGCGGGAAAGGTTTTTGACAAAGCTGTAATTAATCATGTGTTTTTTTCCACTGGACAGGACTGTCTCTATTTTGCATGAAGAGAGAGATGTGCTGTACGTCGAAGGTCACAGGGTTGCCATTTTAGAAATATTGCTCAGTGCTGTTGTTGCCCTTTTCTATATGGATTTTGCTAGATTTAGAATGCAACAATAACATTATAAATAGAGTGATGAAGAATCGCGGGACTGCAACAGAAAAGCTATTTTACGATTCCAAAATACTTGTACAATTCCACAGTCATTAATCTGTGAAACTCAGAACTACGATCTCTGGATATCGACCTTTTAGTTCATCAATATATCCACACATATTCTCTTGTTGTAGTTGTTTATCTGCGCCTCTCACTGCCAGTACTTGGATTTCTCTTTTTTCTATTTCTTTCTGTATTTCTCCAGGCTTCCTTTTCCTGTTTTTCTTTTGCCTTCTATCCCTGCATAGGGCTCTGTAGCTCCTATTATACCTGTCACTGTTAATATGAGTCTCCCTCTATCTCTTCTGAGCCTTGTCTCAATTAATTCCGCTTGAACCGCCTTCCATTTCTCCCCAGTATACTGTATATCTATTTATTTGTCTGTCTGTCTTTCTGCTTCTATGTCCATCTGTGATTGGCTGCTTCTATGTGGATTTCTTTGTCTTGAAAAACACCGCGATCTTTTATTGTCATTTTTGTATTTACCGACATCTTTTAATTGTTTGGCATTATCGGCCATCATTTTGCTATTAAGTTTTATCCTCTGTAGGCCGGGAGTCAGCTTCTAATTGGCTGATTTACAAGTTAGACATCTTCAAAGGATAGTTTTTAGTAGACACATAAGGCATTATTTACCTCATCACGGTGATCGGTCAATATTACGTTACTTGGATTGAAAATGTTATAATTCAGTTCAGCCTTCACATCTCTTCTTCTCCTATAAAGTAAACCATCACATTCCCTAAAACTCCCACCAGAGCATAGAAATAACTTGGCGTTCCCATGTTCTACACTCAGTTGAGTAGTTCCACCTTTCCACCATTGGCTGACATCCATGATTAACGCACCCTAATGAAGTCCACCACATCCTCCCATCAAAGTCAGTTGGAAGACCCCAGAACTAAGTTCTCTCTAATCTAATAAAGATCATTGGAAAAGCAGTGGAAATAGAAAAACAATGTTAACGACAAAACAACACAGCACTCAATCTATGCAGCCACAGTCATAAATGCTAAAATTCTTAGTTTTTTCACAGATTAGCCATGATGCTACTTGCCCAAAATTGATTGCCATATTGCTGAATCTGGAATGGTCATCCTCCAAAATTCATGGCTCACTATGTCTGCAAGACTCCGTAGCAGATCACTTCATCTCCAAATCTAAAGATGTGGATAAATAGCCTGATGATAAATGCATTGGGGACTAGCAGTAGCACACAGACATTACCCTCACCTCTTAATTAATTTAATGTCAAGGACTACTCTACGCAAACAGAAAGAAAGAGCTGCCTATAGACAATTATTAGTATTCAGAAGAAAATAGTCTTTTCTCTGACTTCCAAACAAGGTTCAGCCTTGTTCAGTGTATGTCATCTACAATAATTGCCAGACTACAATGGATCCAAATGAAGTAGCAACATTTCTGCTATTATACCTTTTTGCTGCCTTTTACGTGGTCCACTGTTCTGTATTGCTGTGGCAACTCGATACTTCAGGAATGCAAGCCTCTCTCATCGGCTAGATTGCCTCCTACCTCTCTGACAGCTCCCTCATATGGTCAGAGACCCCATTCTGCTCTCTTCCTTTCCCCTCAATGGCTAGAGTTACTCATGGATTCACCCCTTGTAGGAAGCTGGCTCTGTATATACTATACCAAAGTGAGGTATAGTGTGCACAGAGTCCAGTCGATCCCCAAAGGTAGGCGGAGGTAAAGTTAGATAGCACCTCACTCTCTATTTGTGGTAGTGTGGTCGAGCAGTAAGGCAGTATCAGAGGACAGTGTTAAGCATTTGTTGTACACACTCAGTCAGCAAATGAATTCACACACTCAAAGACTAAACTTCAGACCAATTGTTTTTGTATAAAAATATTCTTTTAGTTATTTTATTTTCTAGAACCAAGCAAGCCTGGCATAGGTAAGCTAATAAATACTTTACAGTAGTAATGCAATTGAAATACAGTTTGAATGAAATTGTATATGCACTTTGTTTTGACTTACAGTATGGTTTCAGAGAAATGCAATACTTTGTAAATACAGTACATAGACTTGGATGGGCTTTTCAGTAAAATTACAGGTAAGTTACTTTTGAGATTACTTTTTCTACTCAGAGTAGTATACCTGGATACTACTCTGGGACATTTCCTGCAAACAGGTAAGAACAAGCATTGGCATAGCCAATAGGTCTCGCCTTTGGGACCTTATAAGTGTTTAGCCATGCAACACTTGATGTTGTTGCACCAAGGATATTGTGCTGGATAACTAAACACTTATAAGGTCCCAAAGGCGAGACCTATTGGCTATGCCAATGCTTGTTATTAACAAGGTTTTGTCTGAACATTGTACTCTGTTTATTTGCCTTCACTGATGCGGATGGAACGGGTTGGTCTCTTCCACTTTGCCTGTGTAATAATTTCTTGGAACAAAGCACTTTACATTTATGTGTCTTCTATAGTGTTTTTACGATACCTAGAAGAGAGCTGATCATTCCTGTAATTAAACATTGAAATTTTGTGCAATGCAGACCAGCATTGGTATACCTTCAGTAATTACATTCAGAAGTTATATGTTACTCGTTAGTCAGCTTTCTTGTCCAGGTGAGGAGGATTAGGAAATGTTTTTAATGGGAGATTGATATTTATTCTTTTTATTATGTGTATTAAAATTATGCATTTTTTTTTTCAAAGTGTAGGGAATACATGTTGCACATATATATACTTGATTGATATTACATATTTCTTAGGCTTGAGAACCTGGGTTATAATTAACGTATAAATTGCAATCCTTATATTTTCATTTTGAACTGGTTGCTACTTTAGTTGCTGTATTGTCGAGCTGTGCCATGAGGAAGTGTGAAGCGCCACAACAGTAACTGGCTGATGTTTAATGTTTAGAATTAATTGTCTTTTTATTTATGTCCTTATGTTTTATTGATTGCATGTTTTGGATTTCTTTTACTGTGTGTCTCATTGTACTTTTATGGTTTTATTGAAACTGAATAAAGTATTTTGAATGAATGAATAAAAATAAAACATATTTATTATTTACTAATATTTATTTTTACAAACTTTTTCCAAATGTAATGAACTTTTTAACTTTTCGCTATACTTTATCATATGGAAATCTCCACCTTAACTGCTGAGTCTCACTTTGGGAAAGTATAGGAAAATGTAAAACATTTATTTAACTAGAAAAAATAGTAACAATATTTTATATTAAATATTTATGTAAATAATTGTAATATATTCTTTTAAATGTAAAACATAAGAGAGAAATGCTAACAGTACTATCAACTTAAATTTAAATACACTATTTCATTAAATTAAACATATTAGATTAAATAAAAATGTAGTTTGCTGAAATTTAAATTAAAGATTGCACCTAAAGTAAAAAATACATTATTACACATTAATAATGATTAAAAGTAGTGTATAGAATCACTTAAAAGTAATTTCATTATGTTTTATCAAATTGTAATATTACATTAATTTTTAAATTGCATAACAGTTGCTAAACTATTGTAAAGTTAAATAATACATGTACTTTGTTTTTAGATTTTTTAACATTAAATTATTTATTTATATTTTTACCCATTTTAAATAATTTAATTACATTTAATTAAGCATCATTTCCATTATTTCCTACAGCGCTTTATTTTAATTCCTTACTTCCATTATTTTCAGTGGGGGGTGGGCGGGTGTTGCAGTACCAGAGGTTAGCCATGTGTGGTGCTGGACTTACTCAAGCTCTGCACTGGAGTTATTTACTACAGTTGTAGATCCCTTTTTGGCTGTAGTAACATTGGTGCAATTTATGAATATCAATGGACTTACACTTTTGTGGGTGAATGCATGTCCCTCCTTAAACCCCTCCCTAACCCTCGCTAAAGCCCTTCTTACCCCTCCCTATAGCCACCCCATTAAGTAAGGAGTATTCCCCATTTTCCAGTCCCTCCCCCAGTTCCTCCCACATTTACTAAAAAGAAGTAAACTTACATGTCTGATTATCTCGTTTTAGAAAAGTTTTAACAGATGGAGATTTACACTCGTAGGTTTTTGAACAGCATTTTGCAGTACTTCTATAGTAAAGACAGTTTGTGAATAGGCCCCTCATATTTATCTATCTATCTATCTATCTATCTATCTATCTATTTATCTATCTATCTATCTTTGTGATAATAAGTATAATTATTGAATGTTTTTCATTCTTTTATCAAGTCAACAATACATTTAATTTAAAACAGTAACATTATTTTTAAAATTGTAAATAATGTATTAAATAGTTGAAAAACTTGTGCCATGTTTATTACAAAATAAAATGAATAAAATTTTAGTGGGGGTGTGTGGCCTTTTATTTTTAAATAAATTATTATTCAAAAATATATTTCTAAATAAAATGTATATATTTAAATTATTAGAATATTTAATATACATGTATTTTCCAGAAATAAAGTGTGTTACTTTTTGTTTTATTGGCTATAGGATAATACTAATTGTTTTAAATTAAGTTACATTTATATTTTATATTGAAATCATTGTATTTATTTTGTATATATTACTCTTTAATAAGTTCTCCAATATTTTTCTGTATGGAGATATCGACCCCAATGATGGAGATCTCCCGAAATAGCTGGAAAGTTAGTAATAGTAACTCTGTGGTTATAAAATGAGTCGTAAGTAACATGTAAGCCTAGAGCTAGGTGTGAATCTCCACTAGGAAATGGTGAATTTAAAAAAAGAAGAGAGTTACACCTAGGTGTAGGACTAGATCTACATGTGAATAGATCTACACATGTAAATTTATATATGTGAATCTGCATCCTGTGTATCATACAGAAAGGAGTTGTAATCTACTGGTTGATTTGACTGTTCCTATTAGAGTAGGGTGGTGGTTAGTTTGAATATGGCTGATTCCTTTTAATATTGCCATAGTGAACGAATAATAATGGACTGAAATACAGCCCAGAGGGTTGAGATTAATTCAAGGATTCCACCCATAATTGTGTTGTTATTCTTATTATGACACCCAAAGTGCGATTGGTATGGCTAAACATTGATCTAATCGTTCACTGTGCATATGACACAAAACACATTTCAATGATTAGTCGCAACAGGGTTGACCCTGGTCTAGGGTTGTTTGTGTTCTTCCGGGCTGGCAATTACACCTGGACAATTCATATTAAAATAGAACCATAGTTGAGTTGCATATGGTTGTTTCCTGAAAACACCAATATAGTGAAGCAAAAAATTAATTTAAATGTGGCCCACGATACTTACTAGTGGCTGAGATTAATTCAAGCAGTCCATTACTTCTTAGGTCTGGCACTAACTAAGGGGCTGATTAAGATGGCGGTCGGACTTTTGTCCGACCACCATCCTTTCGTAAATGGGACCGCCCGACAGGCTGTCGGCGGACCCGCCATAGGCATTAGGATGCGACCGCCACCACGGCGGTCGCAATGCCTATATTTTGTATTGTGGCGGGTGCTGCTGGCTGCAGTACAAAAGGGGGACACTACACATATCCCTGCACTACATGGCAGGCACCATGCGGTGCCTGCCACATGGTGCAGGGATATGTAGAGGGTCACCATAGGTGCCCCCCAAAACTCACAGCTGAGGGCCAGGGGGAAGGGGCACTCTCTATGGGCCCCCAAAGTCCCTTTCTGCCTTACTTTTCATGGTGGGTTGACCGCCATGAAACGGCGGGCGGAAAGGGACATTGTAGTCCCTACGGTGGTGCCTGGCAGGCACCGCCACCATTGTAGGGAATGTAGTTGCACCCCAGGGACCCTCAGGATTCAAGGGGAGTTAATCCCCCGACTTAAAACGCGCCAAGGGGCGCGTTTGCACAGTGGTGAAGGGAGGGCGGGGCTTCAGTGACATGTGTGCAAACAGGCCCCGTGGCGCGTTTTAAGATGGGGAATTAAACCCCTTCAATCCTCAGGGTCCTTGGGGCCAACTAGCCCAACAGGTACATCCAGAAAGCGCCACAGAGCTGCGTTGCAGAGAGGTGTAAAGGGTGTGGCCTCTCTACACGTCTCTGCAACGCAGCCCCTGGCGCATACTGGAGGTTCCTGGTGGGCTAGTTGGCCCCTAGGGACCCTCATGATTCAAGGGGACTTAATCCCCCAACTTAAAACGCGCCACGAGGCGCGTTTGCACAGATGTCACCTCAGGCCCCGCCCCTCCCTTCACCATTGTGCAAATATTCCTCTAAAATCAGCCGAAATACGAATTCCGATTTACTCACCTGTTATCAGGAGAGACCTCAGTGCTGTATCTTTCAGCCCAGTACTGGTCCTGAAAAGTAATTTTAACCGTACTTACCAGTAACTTGAATTTCCTTCCATAGGCTAACATTGACTGGTTTCACTTGGAAATTCTTCTAAGTGTGGAGTTTTGGAACTTTAAAATATTCCTCTAAAATCAGCCGAAATACGACTTCCGATTTACTCACCTGTTATCAGGAGAGACCTCAGTGCTGTATCTTTCAGCCCAGTACTGGTCCTGAAAAGTAATTTTAACCGTACTTACCAGTAACTTGAATTTCCTTCCATAGGCTAACATTGACTGGTTTCACTTGGAAATTCTTCTAAGTGTGGAGTTTTGGAACTTTAAAATATTCCTCTAAAATCAGCCGAAATACGAATTCCGATTTACTCACCTGTTATCAGGAGAGACCTCAGTGCTGCATCTTTTAGCCCAGCACTGACCCTGAAAAGTAATTCTAACAGTACTTACCAGTAACTTGTATTTCCTTCCATAGGAATCCATTGTCTGGTTTTCAGCAGAAAAGTTCAAAGTGTCGATTTTCACAAATTACAAATATTCCTTAAAAATCGCCTGTATGACTTAAACGCATTCTTTCAACTGTTTACAGGAGATGCACCAGTGCTGGATCCACGATCCAACACTGAGTAAGAAAAAGTAACGATAACACTACTTACCTGCTAAGTGAATTTCCTCCCATAGGATAACATTGGTGATTCTATGTGAAAAAGTTTCGAAGTGTCAACTTTTAAAATACAATAATATTCCTTAAAAATCACTACTGTAACCAAAACGCTTTTAGTCAACTGTTTACAGGAGATGTCCCAGGACTGAATCTAGGATCCAGTCCTGTGGTTAGAAAAGTAATCCATAAAGTAACTAATTGCATTTAACTAGAAATTCACATTGAGCTCAATGTTGCATTGTGTTTGAAATTGTGTTGCCCATTGCAACAACTGTAACTACTGTACTTAAAACTCTATTGCCTATTTGCAAACTATTTAAACTAAAGTAATTCATTCTGAGAAAGTATATTTTGTAATGTAATGTATAATGTAATTACAATGTAATTTAATAAATAAAATATATAAAAATAAATAGTTTTAAAAAATGTAGTAAATCAGTATCAAAAAAATAAATATAACAATTAATACATTTAAAAATTGTCATTTACAAAACCTTTGAAATTCACTGAAAAACCATAGGTTTTAGGGGCGTTATAGTTAGAAATTAGCATTTAAAAAACCTTTGAAATTCACTGAAAAAACCATAGGTTTCAGACACGTTATAGTTAGAAATTAGCATTTAAAAAACCTTTGAAATTCACTGAAAAAACCATAGGTTTTAGGGACAGTTATAGTTAGTTGGACATTTCACTCGTACAAAACCCGTGAAATTCTCCTGTTATAGTTAGTTCAGCTAACTATAACTCGCGCCCCCGCAATGCACTGCTGATGACGTCACATATTACATCACTCATGACATGGTCAGTGACATCACTGATGACATCACTGATGACATCTCAAATGACATCACTGATGACATCATCCACGTGATAATCTGATGCACCTCCTCACACCCTAATATAACCTTTGATATACCCAATCTAAATTACAGACTGCCATTCGCAAAACCATAGACACTCCAACACCAATAACTACATACCCACTCACTGATTCTTAGGTCTACACACACACATCCACTCACTCACCCGTACAGTCACTCATACTTATGGTCACTCAGTACAGGACTATCATATGCACTCTTACTCCTATATAGACACTCAAACACCGCCACTCATCCATAGAGGTACTCACACACCTAGTCAGTCATGCAAATAATTAAACACACTGCCATTTACTCACCTATACAGTTATACACACACCAGCTCACTTAATCATACAAATACTACCACATTGTTATGCTCTTATACAATCACTGATACAAGCACACACTCATCCATACAGCCACTATCACAATCACTCACTCTCGCTTATAGCTATTTATATACTCCAACACACATATATACTGCCTTTCACATATGTAGTTACTCACACATGTACCACTGGGACATATATTCACTCACTAACACACTCTTACACACACGTACCCACCCATACAGTCTATCACAGATGCACTATTGAAACCATCCACCCAGTGAATCACCCACTTACACATCTATGCACAGAATCGCACACACCCCTCCCACACAAACACTGAGGCACCCATACAGATACTCAGAGAACCATTCAATAACTCATATAGACACTCATGTAGCTATTCACAAACACATGCAGCCACTTACACAGCAACAGACAGACGGATACAGACATTCACCCAGTTTAGTCACTAACCCATGCATTCAGTAAGATACGTTAAATCACTCACTTATAGAGTCAGTCACGCACCTACTAAATCATCCATACAGACACTTAGACACCCACTCATTCTTCAATACGTCTTTTCCTATATATATTAAAAATATTTAAACTTTACAGAAACACACAGTCACTGGATGATGTCATCAGTGATGTCATTTGAGATGTCATCAGTGATGTCATCAGTGATGTCACTGACCATGTCATGAGTGATGTAATATGTGACGTCATCAGCAGTGCATTACGGGGCGCGAGTTATAGTTAGCTGAACTAACTATAACAGGGGAATTTCACGGGTTTTGTACGAGTGAAATGTCCAACTAACTATAACTGTCCCTAAAACCTATGGTTTTTTCAGTGAATATATATATATATATATATATATATATATATATATATATATATATATATATGTTATTGACCTCATGCTGGGTGAGATGCACTGCCATTATTGCCCCCGTCAGAAGCACTCCTGGACTTGATGGCTGAAGCGGTTGGGGACTCGAGGAGGCACTGCATTTCTTTCGTAGCAGGAACAAACTGGTCACTTTCATTGCGGAATCCTCTGCGCTACCGCCCAGCCACTCTGGTTTGATTCATCATTCCATGTATCACTTACCTAGATTTGGAACAATGCATTCTGGGGCCTGCAGTTCACAGCAACCTTGTGAACTGGAACTGGTGCAAGGTGAAATTGTGGGGGCGGAGCTGACCTCTACCAACAAAAGAGCAGTAGGACAAATTTACCGTGATGATGGAAGCCTGCTAAACACCTGGGCGCTGATGAAGGCAGAATTTAAAGCCGAAATGCATTCGCCACAGAATTGAAATAAAGCGCTTCCATGGTTTTCCCCTGTGTGGCCTCTGCTCTTTCTTGGAGGAGTCTGTTGGTGATTAATTTCGCGTCAGCCAGAGACGCGCTACAGAGGCCCCGCTTTGTAAGTTGGCCCGGACATCGCTGGCTCTGCTGCGGCAGTTTTTCAAACTCCAAGGAATTGGATGGTCCGGGCACGCCTCGCTGTTCAGGAGGAGAAAGGGCGGTTGTGAGGTTATTGACCTCATGCTGGGTGAGATGCACTGCCATTATTGCCCCCGTCAGAAGCACTCCTGGACTTAATGGCTGAAGCGGTTGGGGACTCGAGGAGGCACTGCATTTCTTTCGTAGCAGGAACAAACTGGTCACTTTCATTGCGGAATCCTCTGCGCTACCGCCCAGCCACTCTGGTTTGATTCATCATTCCATGTATCACTTACCTAGATTTGGAACAATGCATTCTGGGGCCTGCAGTTCACAGCAACCTTGTGAACTGGAACTGGTGCAAGGTGAAATTGTGGGGGCGGAGCTGACCTCTACCAACAAAAGAGCAGTAGGACAAATTTACCGTGATGATGGAAGCCTGCTAAACACCTGGGCGCTGATGAAGGCAGAATTTAAAGCCGAAATGCATTCGCCACAGAATTGAAATAAAGCGCTTCCATGGTTTTCCCCTGTGTGGCCTCTGCTCTTTCTTGGAGGAGTCTGTTGGTGATTAATTTCGCGTCAGCCAGAGACGCGCTACAGAGGCCCCGCTTTGTAAGTTGGCCCGGACATCGCTGGCTCTGCTGCAGCAGTTTTTCAAACTCCAAGGAATTGGATGGTCCGGGCACGCCTCGCTGTTCAGGAGGAGAAAGGGCGGTTGTGAGGTTATTGACCTCATGCTGGGTGAGATGCACTGCCATTATTGCCCCCGTCAGAAGCACTCTGGACTTAATGGCTGAAGCGGTTGGGGGACCCGAGGAGGCACTGCATTTCTTTCGTAGCAGGAACAAACTGGTCACTTTCATTGCGGAATCCCCTGCGCTACCGCCCAGCCACTCTGGTTTGATTCATCATTCCATGTATCACTTACCTAGATTTGGAACAATGCATTCTGGGGCCTGCAGTTCACAGCAACCTTGTGAACTGGAACTGGTGCAAGGTAAAATTGTGGGGGCGGAGCTGACCTCTACCAACAAAAGAGCAGTAGGACAAATTTACAGTGATGATGGAAGCCTGCTAAACACCTGGGCGCTGATGAAGGCAGAAGTTAAAGCCGAAATGCATTCGCCACAGAATTGAAATAAAGCGCTTCCATGGTTTTCCCCTGTGTGGCCTCTGCTCTTTCTTGGAGGAGTCTGTTGGTGATATATATATATATATATATATATATATATATATATATATATATATATATATATATATATCTCAATGCCACAACAGTTCACTTTTCCCGGGTGTCCAGGCGCTCAAAAGGTGCGTAACCAACGCGGTTGAACCAAACCGCAATTTCTGTATTCAAAACCTCTGTGTAGAAGTAAGAGGTCGCACTCCAGCAGTATTCATCCAAAACGTAATTTATTTTTAAATCATTTTCTTCAGTAGTCAGTAGTCTGTGCTGACTACTGAAGAAAATTATTTAAGAATAAATTACGTTTTGGATGAATACTGCTGGAGTGCGACCTCTTACTTCTACACAGGGGTTTTGAATACATATATATATATATATATATGACCAAGAGCTGGATAGCTCGAAACGCGTCTTTTTGCCCTGAAATAAAATTATATTTTGTACCAAACTGGATCGGTGTGGCTCGTGCTTATGAGGATTAGTAAGCTGTCTGGTGGATATATATATATATATATATTAAGACACGAAGGTTGCCCTCATGGAGACGTCATCACACGAGGAAGGGTTACTGCACACCACCTCCGGCAGCAGCCTCCACAGCTTGCCCTCTCACTCCCATCTTGAAACTGCCAAACGCGTTTCGAGCGCTGTGTCGCTCTTGATCACTGGCTTTAGTTTGAAGTTCCACTTAAGTCTGCTGGTCCCGTATTTTTGTGTAGTCAGTGATCAAGAGCAATCAAGTGCTCGAAATGCGTTTGGCAGTGAATGAGGAGGCAGGAGGGCAGGCTGGATATTGCTGCCGCCGGTGGTGTTTGTGCTGGAACCCCATCATGAGTGACATCTCCAGTGGGGCAACCTAGTGTTCATGATATATATATATATATATATATATATATATATATATATATATATATATATATATATATATATATATATATATATATATATACATATAGGCATGCATGGTAAAGTCATATGCGTTGTAATGGATGCGTGGTTAAGGTATTCCATTGTAAAGGCTGTTTCCCTATATTTATTTTATTCATTTTAACTGAATGTTTAAAATACAAATGTAAGGGGGTAACTTCTTGGAGGCTTGAGATTTTTTTTTTAGAACCGTGGGCAATTTTTAACCGAGAATTTCTTTTTTCGCTAGTATGGACATTAGACATTCCTTCCCCAACACTGGGCATAGATTCCGTCCCATGAATCATTTTCAGAGCAATGTATTTGTTATATCCATTTATTCAAATATATTAATTCAAATTACTGTAATGTGCTGTCTTGTGATATTTTTCACAAGGATTTGATCTCTGTTAATTACAAAGAATTGTTGATAAGAATGAAAAAAATAACAGATGGAAAGAAAAGGCATTTCTTCCATGAAGGTCCTCATTACAAGTGTCTTATAAACGGATCAGTGACTAAATATCGAGGGACACAATATCGACTGTCCCGAATATCGATGCCAAAATATCGAGGGACAGAATATCGAGTCCCTATCTACAAACAGGTAAGTACTAAAATATCGAGTACAAAATATCGATGTTTAAAATATAGTTAACTAAAATATCGAATTTTTTAAATGTATTAAAAATAATAGAACAGTAACTAAATAATAAACACAATTAAATAAAACATAGTTAAAATATTGTAAAAAAGCTTAAAATGTAAAAATAATAAATGTAATGTAAAAAAACATTCATTTTTTTTAACATATATATATATTTACTTAATAATATTATAAAATACTTATTAATCTTAATTATAAAATATTTAAAACATTATTAAAAATATATTTACATATATATATAAATAAAGATATTATGTAAATATAAAAATAAATAATATATAATAATTTAAATAATTAAAGTTAAAAAAATTATGTTAATTAATAATTTACACTACATTAAATATAACAAAATTAAAAACGTTGCATAGCTAAGGGAATAAAATTAGTATTCACACTCCAACAACTGCAAAAGTAGGGAATTTGTTGGATAGCGGGTGGGTACAAATTACTATTCCCACTCAAGTGAGTGGAACAGTAGGAAAGTGTTGGATAGCGATTGAGTACAAATTACTATTCCGACTCCAGCGAGTAGAACAGTAGGGAAAGTGTTGGATAGTGGGTGGGTAAAATTACTATTCCTACTCCAGCGAGTGGAACAGTAGGGAAAGTGTTGGATAGCGGGAGGGTAAATTACTATTCCCACTCCAGTGAGTGGAACAGTAGGAAAAGTGTTGGATAGCGGGATGGTAAAATTACTATTCCCACTCCAGTGAGTGGAACAGTAGGGAAAGTGTTGGATAGCGGGTGGGTAAAAATTACTATTCCTACTCCAGCGAGTGGAACAGTAGGGGAAAGTGTTGGATAGCAGGAGGGTAAAAATTACTATTCCCACTCCAGTGAGTGGAACAGTAGGAAAAGTGTTGGATAGCGGGAGGTTAAAAATTACTATTCCCACTCCAGTGAGTGGAACAGTAGGGAAAGTGTTGGATAGTGGGAGGGTAAAAATTACTATTCCCACTCCAGTGAGTGGAACAGTAGGGAAAGTGTTGGATAAGCGGGAGTCTAAAAATTACTATTCCCACTCCAGTGAGTGGAACAGTAGGGAAAGTGTTGGATATCGGGAGTGTAAAAATAACTATTCCCACTCCAGTGAGTGGAACAGTAGGGAAAGTGTTGGATAGCGGGTGGGTAAAAATTACTATTCCTACTCCAGCGAGTGGAACAGTAGGGAAAGTGTTGGATAGCGAGAGGGTAAAAATGACTATTCCCACTCCAGTGAGTGGAACAGTAGGAAAAATGTTGGATAGCGGGAGGGTAAAAATTACTATTCCCACTCCAGTGAGTGGAACAGTAGGGAAAGTGTTGGATAGCGGGAGTGTAAAAATAACTATTCCCACTCCAGTGAGTGCAACAGTAGAGAAAGTGTTGGGTAGCGTAGGGGAATAATTGAGTAGACCCACTCCTACAATATAATTAAAATTAATTAACAAATTAATTAATAAAAATATATTTACCTTCCAACATTTTCCCCTCTAAACGTCACCTCCAATAGTGTAAAATATTAATGAATTAACATAATTAATTAACATTTAATTAATTAGCTAATTACAATTAACAATCAAATTAATAACCATCATATCTAAATTAGTTAACACAACACTATAAAATACTTTGAATAAATAATATTTAAAAATTATTAAAATTTGAATTGAATTTAACTTAATGCCCACCCTACTCCCCTATCAACACTCAACACACTACTAAACATTTTTTACATAATTAACATATTAATAAATTAATTTTTAGTAATTAATATGCAATTAATTACTAATTAATAAAAAAATAAACAATTTACATAATTATCAATTAACTAAAAAGATTATTATTCACTTTTTATATATTAATAATAAATTAATTAACTTAATTAACAATAGTAATTATTAAACAATAAATTATTAATTAATAAAGTATTAATTTTTATAATTTAAATTAAAATTACTTCCCACCCTATTCCCCTATAAACCCACAACCCGCTACGGAAGTAATATACGCAAAAATTATTAAACAATAGTTATTATAAAAGACTAAATTATTAATTAATTAATTATTAATTTTTATAATGTAAATTAAATTACTTCCCACCCTATTCCCTATAAACCCACAACCCTCACGGAACTAATATACGCAAAAATTAATTCACATAAAATCCATTACCTTAAAAAAATTGTAACATACAATAAAAAAATATTATATATTTTTAACACATATACTATCATATAAAACAATTTAAAAAAAAATTGATATAATAAAATTCGATATAATGACATCTCGATATTATTTACCCATATGTCGATATTTTTTCCAACTATATTATGTCTTTTCTATATTCTGTCCTCTCGATATTTTGTACTCGATATTTTGTCCTTTCGATATTAAAAATTCGATATTTAGGGGCCGATTCCGATTCGAGCCGGAAAACGTACCTACCGACTCAGTACGGGAATTTAGTCCGACCGACACGTACCGGCGCTGCCCGATCTGCGTAGTACGATGCAATGCATGTGAATTACGACCGACTCGTACGGAACACAAGCCGAACGACCAAACCGCACGGAAACCAGCTATCCGGCCGGGAAACCACGCGAATTGAACCGACCGACACGCCGCCATCGGGCGGAAAATCGCTACACAAAATACCGCCCGCCAACGTCCTGGAAGTCGGAGCTCGAACCGCCCGGCCACGGACGGAAACACGCACGACAACACAAAAACCTGCTTCGCCCACACGGGCCGACACACCGCACGTGAAATTGGCGACGCACCGCCATGAGCGCGGAAAACCACAACAGTACCGCCCGCCAGCGCAAAACAACGCTCGCATGAGAATCGACACGGCAGAAGCCACAGGCGCCAACGTACCTGCACAGAAACCATCCGCACACAAAACCAATAGCACACAAACATGGCCAACAAGTCCACACAGCAAGGCACGCACAAATACACAAGCACAGTA